>OY776111.1:393646334-394387584 GCA_963675035.1 Allygus modestus
GTTTAACTTTTGCAAACAATATTCACATATATACACAAGAGGATTAGAAAAAAGGAACTGGATACAAAAGTACACGCACGGTGATGTTTTCGATATAACCATCGGTAAGGACTTTAACATTAATCTCGGTAATATTTGTGTTGCTGCAAAAGATCCTAAACACGGACAATTAAACTGCGCATTGCACAACGCATATCGTTTGGCTGCTTACTTGGAACAAACGCAGAAATGTGGTGGGGGTAGCAAAGAACCGGAATGTGGTGGGGGTAGCGGGGCCTATAAATACGAGGAGCCAACACCGCTCCGGCACGAGTATTATTCGAGACTCCGAAGAGGCAACATCACAGAAGACATCGCAACCACTACTGACGAAGATGGCATCACAACAGTTTCTACAAACACTGGTTGATCAATTCAACACTCATTCAAAATCCGACCTTCTGCTAACTAAAAAGTGTTCAGAATTAAAAGAACAAAAACACTACATTATTCATAACATCAAGAAAGTGGAAACCACACATGGAGAAGCAATTCTAGTTTCATTGAGCGAAGCACCTTTAACTTCAGGAGATGAGCCGAAGTTTCAAGTATTTCTTCCAAAACGATTTGTTCAACTGCTACAGAATGAAGATTTGCGAGATATTCAACCGGGGACGTTGTATTTGGTATCACACGGTGTAAGCGGCAACAACTCAACGGAACTCACTCTGCACATCATGCATCCTTGTACATAATGTCTCTGTTTGTATTTCTCTGTTTGTATTTTATTGTTTGTATTTCTAGTCATCAATGTTAAACTTAAGTTTATTGTATTGTAAGATGTTTGTTTAATAAAGAAAAGAAAAAATATAAAAAAATAATATAAAAAAAATAAAGAAAACAGCAACACAGCAGTATATTATTTTATATACTGCTGTGTTGCTTTTTTTTAAAATTCAAATGGATGACCTTGAACTTTCATTCAGGGTTAACTTATGAAGAGGTATAAAAGAGAGGGAGCAGTGAAGTTAGTCTCAGTCTTGTCTAACACACGCTGCAGCTAACATGTCGGTGCCACCTATGAACAATTTATTTTTCGATAACAATTTGAAGACATATTGTTGCGAGTTACAATGTTTTAAAATACCAGGCGATCAAGTTGACGGGAAAGCTTGTCGTAAGTGCAAGTGTTTCAGCTATTGCATATGTAGATGTAAAACGTATCAAATGAACCGACAAGATAAAATACAAGAATTACGCCGAAGGATTGCATTACTGTGGCGGCGAATGTAGTAGCAACGATCTGCCTCGCACCAGCTGCCACCTGCCACCTGCCGCCTGCCATCTGCTGTCCGCCATCTTCTCCGCCCCACCACACTTTTACCCCCACCATTTCGTTTCATATCAGAACGTTAGCTAGCGAATAGTCAGTACACCTCCGGCTCTCGACTGGTGAACATCGAGTGCTCTCCACAAACGTAAAACATTATATTAAAATGTCCATTAAAATTAGGTGTATTCATTATGACTCTATTCATCTTGCGACTTTCCAAGACCTCGAGGTGTTTAGTGAAGAGTTAAGACTTCTTATTGCGTCCGGTTACGATTTATCTTTGGAACTTTACGCATCAAAAAACAACATGGACTCTGCGCAGGGATCGAAGTATCTACCGTCTTTCATCAGAAAGCAAAGTGATGGCCGCAACTCGTCCGGATCAACAACATCGATGACAACCAACAACGGGGAACTATTGTAAACATGAATTATTGTAAACATAACTTATTGTAAATAAAATAAAGTAATATTTGTAATTGTACTACCTCGCACTCGTATCATTCGATTGCTTCATTCGATTGTTTCATTCGATATTTATTATCGATTAACTATCGAATCACAATCGTTTTACGAGTGCGAGGTAGATTTTTTTTAAAAAACTTCACGGTGACCTTGAACTTTGAACTTTTACTCATTTCGTCACAAAACCGCCTACGTCACTGGCTCAGCCTCAGATGACGTCTTTCATGACGCAGCGCTTCCGGTCACGTGACCGGAAGCCATCAATCAAGTGAGCCAGAAGTCCCCTTTCCCTACTACTGAGTAGGGTCCGCTTGTATTCCTGATCGCACAATCTCTCAAAAACGTCCTGATCAATTGATTTCAGAATTGGATTCACTTTGTGTATTTATTAAGTTTAAGATATGATTTCCATAAACCATACAGGATAAAAAAGACGATTTGGGGCAATAACTGTCAAAAATAGTACGGGAGCTTTCTATAACCTGCAGAGAGGTTTTCCAAGAAAAGTGCATGTGATTGGGGGCTATCTTTTTGTAAAAAGTAGCCCTGATTGGGCTATTTGTAAGGTCTTGTTGAGATTAGAATAATATAATTAGAAACAATAAAATCCGATGATATTGAACTAAATCACAGATTTAAACAGGTTGCACTTAATTAGACCTGAGCGACATTTATCGATATTATTTTGTAATTATAAGAATCCAAATTGTGGCTTTTATCATAATCTTAGTTTGAAATTAAAATAAGGTATACAAATCTCATACATAGAATTAAAAGTTTTTTGATGCCCAATCCTCAATAAGCCTAAAAATGAAAAAAATATTGAATTTATTATTCAGAGTGTCTTACCTGATTGGGCCTCCAAAAAATGGTTTAGGAAGACGATTGAAGCAGACTGCCACAGATTGGGTTCTAAAGTATTCAAAACTAATAATGATAAAAAGAGTAAACGTTGAATTCGGCAAAATAATAGCTGCCACTACACAAAACAATTTATTCAAAATGAAGGGTCACTCAAAAGAGCTGGAAGTTTTTTTTTAATTCTCATGTTCCACCCTCTTTTGTTGAAAAGCTCTTTACAGATATTTATAAAGGTCCTGAACTATTGTTGACAGTGACTGTTAGTTGCAAACAGCGTTTGTCAATCTCTTTATAATTATGAACATACAAATAATATATCATATTTAATTTACAGAAGGTCATAACTGGTAGGTTAAAATGTGTTTAGATAACCCCCACCCCCGGAAACAAATCTAATTAAAACTAATGTAAAAGTTAAAACAATGGGCTTAGTGGGTTTATAGCAAAAAAAGAACCACAACGGCTGTTAAAAATCAAGTAGTAAACTGTTACAATACCTCTCACGTTTTGAAACATAAATATACCTTTTTGCTGGCAACTGTGGTGTGGGGACTTCTCCGAGCAAGGCTCGGTCCCCCGGAACTTGAGTTAAAGCACGAAAATAGTTTTCAAAGTGATTTTATCTCGATGTATTATCTTATGGTACTACATATATTGTTTTTATCTTTTCCAGACGATATGGAGAGAGGAGTTGATATATTCAGATTCGAGGTTCATTAGTGCTGTTCGTCAGCATATCTGTCTCATATATGTGACAAGGTGGAGGAGGTGTTCTGATTTGGTTGTCAGTTGCAAGCCTCAAATTACACAAAGGCGTTTTAACTTACTACATTTCATGGATTCGTAATAATAAATCAAGATAAAAAATAAATCAGTTGATCTTATAAAAAAAAGTAAAACAAAGGAAGGATCTTCGCAATCATAATCTAAAAGGTTTTAAACAGTTGTAAAGATTGGTTCCAAAATTAAAATAATCTTAACTTATACTGTTTATATACGTAATATTTGACACAATTTAAATGTTTACACGTGTAAAAATAATTTGACTACTTAACCACTTTGGAAAAATCACCTATGAATCAATCTAAATAAATATTTGTTTTCGTTCATAATCACAATACTTTGATAAAGTTCTCCTGAAAAATTAACACACAAATAGACTAATAGCTTGTGAATGAAGATGAGTTTGTAATGCATTGTTTATGAAATTTGGAAAGAAAATGAAATGTGTTAAAAAAAATTATCATAACTACTTTTTATATTAAAATAAACCTGAGGATAGGTACCATTCAAACTAATCTGGCTTGTTGAGGAAAACAAGTTTTAAAAAAAGTCACATTTTTATTATTGATTTTTGTAAAATATGGATCTATGTTTTTACACCTAGGCTATAAAAGTTTAAATTTCCGTAATTATTGCCACTTTTATCCATAGTATTTTTTAAAAACTAATTCACAGCTCGTTTTTACATGTTTCTATCTTACATCAAGAGAAGTAGTTAAATTAAATTCGTACAGCTCTATATAATACATTGATATAATAATATTCATTAGTGTAAATCTATGTTAATTTGGTGTGTGGAATTGACATTGAGTTACAAGTCAGATGGTTTTGGGTTTGTTGTAAAAATATAGAATCATATTTTTTTATTAAAGCGAGGATTTTTACAGACAACTGCCGGACATCTGACAACCGGACGCGGTAGCGCAGAGGTAAAGTGCCTGACTAGTAAGTCAGACAAGGCTGGTTCGATCCCAGTCCCGGCCGACTCTTGCAAGATCATGAGCGGTCACTTCTGGCTTGACCATACGGTACCTCGCTGTCTTTAGTTCACTGAACAGGTCAATATCCTATGGTGACGGGCAGTTGAGGTTGAAAAAAGAAAAAAAATCTATAAAATTAATCTCTTTGGAGAAATCATGACTATGAAAACGTCTTTTTTTGCTTTTTGTTTTTTGTAAACTTTAAAGTTGATTCTTGAGTTTTCATCAACGGCTCAAAAGCGATCCCGCTGGCTCCCCAGCTTGCCCCCTCTGAAAAAGGCTGAAGTATACATTTATGATTTTTTTTTAAAGATTAGTTACCTCTCATTTTCAAAATGTGTTGCAACAGAATTTTGTTGGCACATTTCTCATGGACAACTGTAGGCTCTTAGATTTGCTGGTATTCAGAGAGTGTTTATTTTGATCCAACCGAGTTTTAAAATTAACCTGGTCATCAGATGCAATATTAAAAACGTCTGTCCAGGTTTCCCTCTCCACAAGAGTGCAGCATCACCTAGGTATACCGTTCAATATGTACTGATTTTTGATAGGTTATTAATATATATTATAAATAGCAAAGATCAAAGTGAACTACCTTGTAAAACACCTAAATATCCCTACAATTCACTGATTTTTACTCAAAAAATCAAGACTATGTTTTATATTGCTTGGATGTCATTTAGCCAATTTGCGAGAACCCGTCCTGTAGTTAATTAACTAACCTGTAGTTAGTTAACAAGGCTCGCTATGTTGGTAACGGGGAAAAAAATTTGGTTTCAAATTTGAACATTAGATTTAACAGTAAATTTGCATTGAAACCTGTTATGTGGTAATTTCTTTGTCTGCCCCCTTGACCATGTAACAAGGGACTCCCTAACTGATCTTCAATCTAGTTTTGCAACTGTCAATCAATACCAAAACATTGTCTAGATCGGTGAACATGACAATACCAAGAGGTTGTTCACTGACATATCTTTTGTCAAAACAATACATTCTCCTACAAAGCAAATTGAACTTAATTAAATAAATTTATTAATTTTTCCTATAAGGCTTATCAGAAAACCTTTACATGCAATATAGTACATAATTTTACATAAATGCAACAAACACTCATTGAATAATCAGTTTCTTGTTTTACACCATTGTAGGCGGTGGTTCAAATTTTCCATGCACATTTTGGAACTCACACTAACTTGCATTTAACGAAAATAAGTTACAGTGTACATAAACTATCTGTTGAACAATATTCTGAGTAGGATTGAATTTGTTCAGAAAAATATATTATTTTGAATGGTGAGTGCTGCAATAAAATCATCCTGCAATAAAAAGGGTTTTATTTATGCTGGAAGGTTAGGGGTTTTGGCCAAAATTGGCTTTAGTATTGAAATATGTATTTATATACAGAAATTTTAATTTTGAAAACACGCAAATCTAACTTTTGTTATTCAAATAAATGATAAAATAGTGAGTTAAGTTTTATTTTTGGTTTACAAAGCTGGTAAACTCATTCACTAAAATACACAAAAATAACATCAAGAGATCAAACATATTAGAATCAAGGTATTTTTTGTTAGTAACTATTTTAACCTACACCACACGCTTATTTCTTACTGTTAAATGTAGTTTGCAATTTGGTGTGTCAATATCAGTCAGTTTGTTCAGAGGCAGTAAACATCGCATGTTTGTTGTTAGCCCCCCACAAACATGTTCAAATTAAGTTTTAACTGCCTTTATAACTTAGATGCAAATATAGTTTGCACAATTTAGTCTCATATCACGTAATAAAAGATACATTTAAATAATTGATTACAATCTAATAGAACAGGCATATATAACAAGATAATTCAATCGATGGATCAAGTATAATAATAGCATACTTGAAATTTAAGAATTTCCGATGGATATTAAAAAAACAAAACAACAACAACAATATAACCAGGGGAACTTGCTGTCGGAAGAGGAACACAATTTATACACGAAAAAGTATTGGTAATAATTACCAGCTGTGTATTGATTACCATTATTGTGACCAATACACAGCTGCACAATTTATGAAATTGTTAAATGTATTCCAAACTTATTTCCAAATTTATAAATCTATATACGTTCTGCAGCCACGATAACCATCATAACAGGTTTTAGATTTTGATGACTTTTGGTACAAATTGGTAAATAAGTAAATATTTTATAAGTTTTAAAACAGATTGCGCCAACTAAAGGGGTGAACTGGGAGGGATTTCCTACCCCAATGACAGAGTTTTGATTATTTAGAACGATTAAGTTTTGTTTGTTCAATAAGCTTTAGAACACAAATATAATATTTTTAATTATTGTTCTACACCAACTGAATACTGAGGAAATAAAAATGGTTAACGCAGTACGTTTTCCAATGTTATTCTTCAAGAATAACAAGGAAAATTTATGTCTCGCTTATTTATAAATAAATTTTGATAAAAGTGGTGTTCCCTATCGATGTCTGCATAACATTCCTACGTATTTGAAAACCTGCATACACAGGTAAATGAATCATATGGATGTAATACTAACAAACAGTATTGTTGTGAGATAAAATGTGTATAAAATAGGAATCAAATGTCACATATATTTTATATTTATTAATTTATTTTGAAATAACTAGTAAGTTTTGAGACTTAACGTGATGTGTGATGTGATTTTTATATTTGAAATTCTCGGAATATGCAGATTTGCTTTACCAGGGGTATTATCAATGTGTTTATTTGTTAGATTTTCCATACTGCTTGGAATGAATATCCAGTGTTCGAAGAAAACATTTTGTAAATCGATCATTTCATAAAACGATCCTTTGATGTAATGGTTGCTTGAGATCCTCGTAGGGACTTGAGTCATATAGCTCCATTAACGTCAAAAATCCCTATACTCTGTAAGGTCAGCTTGTCTTTTCGTTAAGTAAGGTAATTATTCAGCTAATCTTTATAAGGTACTATACAATAATAAACCTTTTATCTCGAAAGTATTAGACAAAATCCTACCGGTGAAATAAACTAGGATTGCATAAAGTTTACAGAATTTTTGGTCAACAGTAATAAAATCTTATCATTTAAATATTTAGTAAGTACAGTTATTTCGTATAAGGATTTTGCTTTATTCAGCAAGTATTTTTGTAACATCTATAAATTAAGCTGTAATATGAGTTGTATTTTGAAAACTCTGTCATTAAAGAATAACAAAACCTTTAGTTAGATGTGAAAAGTTGTGTCAAGAAAGAGAACTTAAAGAGTACAATAACCGCTGGTGCTGATAATGAATCATTTAGGATGGGATTTAGCAGAACATCAACCAAGCTGTGAACTGCCGTTAAGAGGGAGTTAAGTGTAAGATGCAAATTCGATATTTAAGAAACATTCTGCCTTGTTTAAATTGTTTTTAAAGTATTCCCTCTTTAATTATCATTGATTTGATAGCCTAGCAAACGTTTTGCTTATTTCATTATTGTTGATAAATAATATTAATGAAATGCTCAAAAAAACAAACAAAAACAATAGATTTGAGTAATAACGAATTCTACCTAACTCAACGTCAAGTATAAGTAATTTGATCACAAGACAATAACGTGCATTGAGACGAGCTATAGGGTTCGCGGGAAATCACACACAAGTTAAATTAAACTCTATATTATCTAATTAATCGATATTTTAAGGACTCAGTCAAATGTGTTTCTTAAGAACCTATTTAGTTTGCATATGCACATCTAAGTTAATTTAAAGCATAATATTTGTTTATTCATGACTAGGGGCTTGAAGGGGCCAAGGCCCCTAACTTTGCTCCAATACTCTGCCTCTTCTGATTTGAACACATGTCATCTCGTTAATCTAGTGGCACGGTCGTGTCACGTCGCCAAGTCCCCCACACGACCCGTGCTATACTAACACGAAGCAGAATGAGACGATTTTTCACTTCTCAAATTAGCGTATTACAGCCTTAAGTGAATCTGGCAGTGCATTTACATGATAAACCCTTTCACTTAACACGAAAAATCACAACAGTTGGCTTAAGAAAGGTTTGAGTAGCGAGAAATTAACGTATAAAAGTAGCCTAAATCTTGTAGTTTTGGCACTTTTCACAAATTGTCCACTTCATTTTCTTCATTAAGCCTAAGAACTTTATTTCTCATCAAACTTGAACGAAATTTCGCACAGACTTCTTTTTTACTCACATATTTCACTTTTGACACTAAATTGTAAGTTTGCAAACGCAATATTTTAAAACAAATGATATTAAATTCCACTTTCAAAACTGTTACTGAATTTGATGTCTGCTTTGTTTACATTTACTACGTAAACAAAAATCCAAGTATCGCATGTGTTCCAAAACAAATCTGATCAGCTGGCTTGTAAATTCAAATTAAATCATTGAGAGAATTTAACCAAACAAAAGGGTATAGAGGTAATGAAAATATTTTAATTCGTTAAAGCTATACATACTAAAATACATCGAACATAACATAATATGCAATAAACATAATATGAAATCTAAAAACAAAGTCGGGTTAGTATGTTATTTAGTTATATAAGTTAGTTACACCAAACAGCTGTTATATAGATTATATCTAAACATACTTAAAATGCATAAACATATGTTCATTATGGAAATACAAACTCTACTTGAATGGCATCTTAAGTTCTTTTGTCGATGCCGAAGTTAGTTCTATATATATAAATAGGCGAGTGAGTGTAGCGAACGAGCTCAACCTGGAGGCGAGTGAGCCAAGCGAACGAGCTCATCTTCATAATGAACGAGCATATTCTCACTAAATAAAATTACTCAATAAGGACATTTACAATAATTTAAAATTCCGTTCTAGAGGTTGGCTTTAAAACGGTGTCCTTGCTTCTTTACTGTGTTTTGTCAATATGAACAGCTGTTATATGTTCAATTTAAATTTATTTTAATTTTGCCATAGTTTTAACATTGTAACTTTGAGAGCGTAGGAGGCTAAGACCTGAAGAAGGACGTTTTCAAAAACCACAAAAGTCACATCTAGTCGTTAAGGGTTTTCAAATAACACACAAACGATAATATAATACATAATAGTTTCGCCTAAATAGACTTGTCACCAAAATTGGCTTAATTTTTAATAAAAAAGTCAGGGTCTTGTTATTGATGGTTCAGTGGGTGTTGTAAAAGACTTTACTAAAGATGCTCACGATGCAATCGAAAACATTATTATAACTTTTAAAGACAGATATATAGAAATTCAAAGATCGTCCACAAAATTTGAAGTAATTCCTGGAGTATTCGTTTTCCGAAAGCAGTTTCCTATTGCAGTAGCATATAATATGCAATTACAATTCACAAAAGTCAGAGATTAACGCTTAACATTTTTGTTGTTGATGCTGGTTATGCAGTATTTTCATGTGGCCAAACATATGTAGCCTTTATCTCGCGTGACTTCACTCTCTGGTCTATTAATTCTAAACTTTGAGCCTCAAAATGTTAAGGCACAAGCATCAGCTATATCCAAAAATAATAGGCTAATGAGTGAGTACCGACCATAATTAAAACAACTGAAAATTGGAATAAAATCTCAAGAAAAAATCCCTGGTCAAATCTGGCAAATTCATAATATTAAATTAGGAGCCATTCAAGACATTACTAACAATATAGACGAACTAGGAAATCTCGGTTTCAAAAAGGTTTATGGCGTGTCATGCTATGCAAATTTAGTTTTACAACGTATTTTCAACTACCCACCAATCGTGACGTTAACAAACAATTACGACACCAATGCTCCACTAAAAAAATGGTAATATCCTACCGAAGAAATTGCCAGATTTTAAATTCTATAGATATTATAAATCAACTGGGACCACAATTTAATACAATTGAACAACAAGACTGTGCGGAATTTTTAAATTGCCTTATTTCGAATCATCAACTCCTGTAATTTCAATTCAGGCACTCAATAGAAAACCACAACCACAAATGTTCAAACTGCAACCACAGCACAACCAGCGACGACAGTAAATTTATATTCCAAATTTTCATCCTAATAATCTTAGAAGAAAAGCCAATCTCGATTAACTACTCCACAGTCAATTTATCGCCTGGTTCCCTCTTTGCTGACTCTATATGCACAACTTGTGAAAATTATCACTATCCTACACTCTAATAATATGAGTAAGGTTTGCGTGCGTGCGTCCGTGTTGCTTTCGACACTTATCTCAATAATGGCACCAACGATTTCCTTCAAATGTTGGAAATAACTAATTTCTGGGATAAAAATAAGTTCTAGACAGGTCTCATCTCCAGGAAAAATAAAATAATGTAAAAATACACCCGTTGCAGCAAACCTGCATACTCAGCGAATTTAAAGTGGTACTTCCTAAGTCACGAAGTCACTTAGCAACTTTCATCAAAGCGTATTCATAAATAAGCGAGATATGTCATTGTATTTATTCTCCATAAGAAAAAAATTAGGGCTGAGTATGCAGGTTTGCTGCATCAAGGACCATGAAAATCTGGTTTTTATGCAAATACCAATGGATCACCACTAGATGAAGCAACATACCAAGTTTTACCAATTTATATTCATAAACAAGCAAGATATCACGTTTCTTATTCTCCATAAGAATAACATCATAGCTGCTGAGTACGCAAGTTTACTGCCATGGGGACCAAAAAAAAGGGTTTTGTATGCAAATATCAGTAAATCCCAACCATATGAAGCCACATACCGAGTTTCATTAATATAAGCTCATTAATAAGCGATACATAAAATTTTGCTTATCCTCCATAAGATTAACATTGAACACAATATTTCGGTAAGCAATTAACGTAGAGAAATAATCAAAGTACCAAATTTTATGTTTTTTAAGCTGAAAATTAGATTAAAATGAAAATTAAATGTGAAAACCCCAAACCCCCCCTTCGGATTGTGCGATTCGTCTGGTTTTCGAACTTATTTAAATAAATGGTAGTTTACACATTTGTGCCAAATTTCATTAAGATCAGACCTTTTTTACGAGTTATCGTGCTTACGAACACAAACACACACACACACACACACACACATACAAATTTTACCGAATGGTATTTTTAGCATCTGGGGACCTCTAAATGAAAAGTTATCATGGTCTTGGGCTTAAGTCTTACCATGCCACCTACGGTAATAGCTTTCTTCCTTATAGGGTAAATTCACTAAACGAAAATGGAAATTTAAAAAAATTAACATTGGGCTTATGGAGTTTAAAATCAAAACAAAAGAATTGTAACAGCTGTTTATAATCAATCAACGAACTGTCAAAGTAATACTCACGTTGTTTATGATTATTAACATGTACAGTTCGGGCCACGATGCTTGGTGCCTGGTAAAAGCGAGAAACAACTCAAATTTCTTGTAAATAAAAGCAGACAATAACGAAAATAACCAAAACCAATGTTTTAAAACTAAATAAAGTAATTTCGCTTTCTCTGAACAAAAGTATACTATAACACTAACGGTTATAAGCCAAATAGAGGCGAAAAGTCATTTTAGAGCATACGCTAACCAGACGTCAGACATTGTGACCCGAACTGTAGTTTCGTGAGAGCAGTGATTAAAACTGTAGTGTGAAGATTACATATATAGAGTATTAAAATAAAACAAAGGGACATTGAGCTATAAATAACAAATGGAGGGATCTAAAAATTTAGAAAAGAGGCAAATGAGTTTAAAAAAATCCGATTATCAGTAGGGGATAGTGGTGAAATATTATTCCAAGTCATCTAAACAATTTTTCTTCCCCGAGCAAAGCTCGGCCCCCAGATGCTAATCAAAAACATCCATCTCAGTTACAAGTAACTTCATAATTTTTTAACTACAACTTTGGCAAACACATGATAACAAAATTTCAAGTCTAATAATACCCAGTCTACAAATTGCAAAAATTAAAATTAATGGAGTTCTATACAAATTTAAAAATGCGGTGTTCCATTTAGGAAACAGTTCAGCATCAGGGCATTACATAGCTTACATTCAAAACAAAAATAAGTGAATAGATGAAGGTGATGAGAAAGTGAACGTCAAGAAATGCCAATATGGTGAAAAAAGTACATTATAATGTTTAAAAACTGCCAGAAAATTCTAAAAACTATCTAGGTAAAATTAAGATAAATTAATCTTAATTAATGTTCAATATATTACAATATTTTATCCTTGATATATATTTTGTTTTATTTCAGATTGAAATCTCATGTATAAAAATCTTTAATAAACAATTATATAAAAAACAAATGATATCATACCCAAAAACACAAAGTGTTGACGGGTTGCCAAGTCCTAAAATGATATGATATCAAAATGTATTCCAAGTCAAAGATAGCACCTTTGATCTGACATTGTTTATCATCACAAATTACTTAAATATGTTAAAATAACGATGCTCGAAAGATTGTTGGTTATTTTCTATCTGTTCTTGGCCAGCAGCTTCACTGATGTAAAATCTTTACTTTGTAATTTAAAAATCTAAATAAAGTATATTTAACAATTATAATTAAATATTATAAAAATTTATTATCTGCTGGCCAAGAACAGATAGAAAATAACCAACAATCTTTCGAGCATTGTTATTTTAACATATTTAAGTAATTTGTGATGATAAACAATGTCAGATCAAAGGTGCTATCTTTGACTTGGAATACATTTTGATATCATATCATTTTAGGACTTGGCAACCCGTCAACACTTTGTGTTTTTGGGTATGATAAAGTATAGTTCTACACTCATAATAATCACATGTTTTAATGTAAACAAAGCAGACGTTTTTAAATGCTCATAGTTTTCTTATGGGAGATGTTTTACGTTAGTTCTCCTTTGCTGGTAACTTTATAGAAATAATGCTATTTTTCCCGAGTCCCAGGGATCAAGACGTTTAATAATTTGAGCCGTCTCTCATCGTCCGGCAATTTTACAAACTCCCGTAATTTTCACATAAAGATTTCGCTTACAGAATTATATATAACGATAAATTTAGTTTTGTTGGTTGTAATATATTTGACAAAGTGATTGCTTAAAATTGTAGCTAAGATTGTAATAATAATTCGAAAATTATTCGTTGCTGAACGCCCTCTAAACAGCAGTTTACCAACTTGGTTGAATCCCTGCCAAATCCCATCTAAATGATACGTCATCAGTGCCTTCTGGTTTATATATTGCTCCTTTTAAAAATAGCTTTGCAAGAAGGATGAATGTCATGTTTTAAATTAAATGTTAAAAAAAAGTTCGTGGTTTTAACAATAATTAGACAGATTAGTACAAAGAAAATTCAGAGGAACGTCGTACCCCTTAAAAATTATACAATTGTTCCTTCTTGTAACTTATAAAAAAAACAAAAAAAATATATATAATTATATATCCTAAACGTTATGAAATTATACAAATTTAATCTTTGTTAAAAAAAATAAATTAGAAATTCGTTGTAATGTTGCATACAAATATAATTATTTAAGTAAATCTGCGTTCAATTAAACTGTTTTTGGTAAAATTACACTGCGTTCATTTTGGGATTTTAAGTTTTGTAAATTTAACAATGAAAAGGGCTAGTCGAATTAAACAGCAACAGACAAATATAATTTAAAATACACTCTGAGAAGACATAGCTTGAGTAACACATTATTGATACAATGTTTGAAAACAGAAGAGGATTCGTTGTTCCAATCAACACTTATATTTCTACTTTGATGTTCAATACTTCTATGAATGACTTTCATATGAAAGTGTCTTATTCTTTTTAGAAACAGCAACGGGTTTTCAACATGTGTTATACAATATGTTTATGGACTTAAATTACTGCTCCAGTTTTAAATACTTTGTGTTTCCCACACAAATTTGTTTTCTCTTTTACATAACTTACCTTTAATATACGTTACATAATCAAATACAAATGCTATACATTATACGCGTAAATGGAACAGATTTTAAACAATATTTTATTTTTAAAATTCTTAGTATAAGAGCCATTTAAGCAGCTTTTAATTAATTATTCAAATACTTATGCAAATAATTAATAATATTTACATTTTCCAGTTAAGTTAGTTTGATTTCCAATGTTTGTAAACTCATATAATAAGGCGCAGGCCCAAAACCAGTATGCATTGCACAAGTCAGGCAACTCGATGAGCGTCTTTGTACAAATCACGAGTTGCAAGTCTCGGCGAAATCAGCCACCTCCTCCTCAGCCTTGTTACACACATGAAACCAGATTTGCTAACGATCCCTAATGAATCCCAGAACTGAAACTATCAACTCGGCGTAATTGTAAGGTGGTTTCTATAACTAAGATTTTGTTAGTTTATCAAGGTATTTTTAGTTAACTACTTTGTCATAGTTGCAATGAATTAATAACATTTGATACGGTAATTGACACCGAAGAGTTTCACAACTATGGGTAGTGTAGAAGGAGGTCATGACTCTTTTGTTTTTTGATTAGGTGTAATAATGTAAGTCAGAAATAATACTGTAATTTAATAAATTAACTGCTTAATTCGATGATTTAGTATGTACTCGAAACCCAGAACCCAAGAAATCTTTTATTGTAAGACAACAAAATGTTGAATACTATCATTAAATACACTACAGATCACTACTGCTATAAATAAAAATACACTTATGTTTTGTAAAGAAATATAAAATCTCTTAATTCACCTATAACATATTACAAAAACCAGTTACACCAATAATCACTTAACAGCTGGGATTAATATTGCAATGAATATATTATTTGGTAATGTATTTTCCTAACAGTACTTTATAAAACCCTTGTAAGATAATCGTGTACTTAGGAATAAGAAATAAAAACTAAATGATTTAACATCCCTACTTGATACATGTTTTGTTGTGTTCTGGTGTAACGTAGAATTGAACTTCCTCATTTTGATAAAGTAGCCGACATTACCGTGGACAAAAACAATTTTGCTTTGGATATATTGTCCGTTTAAATAAAAATTAAGTCTCATCAAGGTAAAACAAATATATACGGTAAGAATATTGAATAACTCCTTCACCGATATTTAACTTTAAAGTCAAATGAGGTTGGCAGTTTAAGTTAACCGGGCTTTTTTTAGAACTGATTATACTAATTATACTAATTATAGTCCGTAAGAGGATATTTCTGGTGCAAGGATGAATGGAAACCCCTTAGTAAAACTAATACATTTATATATTCCACTTTAGTTAAATCTGCAGTAGCTTCAACCTACTAAAATTCGTACACAAAACGTTCCCATAATTTTAGATCAAAGACATGTTTAGTGCTCCTGGTTGGATCATTTGAGTGATTAAAACCCCATAAGAATCAACTGTCCAGCTGCGTCGTGATAGGTGTCGCCATAGGGAACCGTTACTGACCCCTGAATGACACTAATGCCATCATTTTGTGCACTAAAGTAGAATGATAGATGAAGTATAGCAAGTTATTTCTTGAGAATAAAATTTATTATGAAAATTAATTTAAATATGGTATATATATTATAATATTAAAATAAACGGTTTATAACAAAGCCATTTTTTTGTAGTAAAAGTAAAAATAGAGCTATTTAAAAATTTGTTATACGGATAATTCATATTAGCAACCTAAATACATTGGCTATGTTTAATAGTTTCCATGTTAGTAGCAAGATAATGTATATATTGTCCAAATATAGAAATTTCCCAAAGCGTAAGAGGAATCGGAGTACTATAAATGTCTAGTACTAAAATCATTTATGAAACCCACAGGGAAACCCTGGGACTAATCGGTATGACGATTTCCTTAAAGATAGAAATAATGATTGCCTGGTAATGGACGATGTAAAGTGGTCGCCCTATCCTCTTGTAGTAATTGTTATGTCAGAGTAAGTGTAGATTGTGTTTGTGATGTTGTCACTTCAATCTTGGGCATTTCAATAATACAGAGTGTTTTGTTACTTATGTTTTTGTTGTGCTCGATGATGGTATATAAACAAATATAAAAACTAAAATAAAACAACAGCAGTTAGTCTGGTGACGAGAAAATACGGTATCTGTTTTAGTGATTTGTTGTGTTATAGTGACTTAGCCAACTGTACATTTTAGTGTTTAAAGACTCTTGACCTTCATAATCCAAATTGTTTTTAAAACAAACTTAAAACATGTACACACTTTTTCCACAAATTAGTTACATCTTAACATTTGCTAAAACAAAACAAAATTGAAATAATCGGAACACTTTCATATTTATCTTTGACTACCGTTCTGGCTTACCGTATTTAGTAATATATATATATATATATATATATATATATATTTATATATAGTCAATTATCTCCCTTTATTAGAGTATCCTTGTTTCTTTGTTTGTCCTTCAGTCGTTCCTACGTCCTATGTCATTCATCCGATTGCGATGAAACTTTGCATAGTAATTCAGGTTAACTCTAGAAATGTTTCAAGCCATTAAGCAAAGTTTTAAACCATATTGGGATTACCAGCCTTAAGAAGTAATGATTTTATTTGAGTACCTTTTATTTGATTGTGGTATCAATATTTTTATCAACAATATAAGAAACAGGAACCTAACGGGAATCAAAAAGAACACTCGGATAAAGTCGCGGGAATCAGAAGTAGTGAATAGAATGGTATTTAATCATTACACCCCAATTATTTATTATTGTAAGTAATTTTTCTTAATACTATGAAAATATCCTGTATATTTCAAAATACACCTGTAATGGTAACAGATATTTTTCAGTAAGCCTACAAAGATTTATGTAGACTGACACTAGGCCTAAACACAATTACTTTTACTCTTTTTAGTGAATTTCCCCTATAGGGAAGAAGCTATTACCGTAGGTCTCATGGTAAGACTTAAACCCAAAACCATGTTAACTTTTTTGATTTAAGGTCCCCAGATGACAAAAACACTATTCGTTCAAATTTATATATCTATATAAATATATATAATTTATATACTTATAATTGATATATATATATATATAGCTATTTATTTATCTATTATTTATTTCTATCTATTAATTTATATATAGATATTTATATATATTTATAGATATATCTGTATATATATATATATATATATATATATATATATATATATATGTGACCGTGAATGCGATAACTTGAGTAAAAAACATCCGTTTTCGATGAAATTTGGCTCAAATGTGTAAAGTCACATTTATGACTTTAAGTTTGAAAACTATAAAAATCGGAATATAGGAAAGGGGGTTTGTGGGGGTTTAAAATTGTCCAAAACTCAGTATTTTGCATTTTTCACCCTAAAAGTTTTAAAACACTTAATTTTGGTTTGGACCATGGTATAGAGCTTAAAAAACAAACGATAAAGTATTTTAAATTATTAACATAGGTTAAGTGGTTGCGGTGAAAATCCAAAAAAAACCTGCTCATAAAATCTCCCATGTTAATCTTATGGGAAAAATGTTTTTTGCTTTTCCTCAGTTAATTTTAATGTAAACTTCAAATTTGCTTCATTTTGGTTTTTAAATAGTTATTCTACGTCCAACCGTTGCAGAGATATTCAAAGTGCCAAACACAGTACGTTGTCCAATGTTTTCCTTATGGAGAATAAATAAAATTTGATATTTCCATTATTTATGAATGTATATTGATGAAACTTGGTATGTGGCTTCACATAGTAATGGTATATTGATATTTGGACAAAAATTGATTGTTTGTTGATTATTCTCGTGGCAGCAAACCTGCGTACTCACCCCCATGTTATTCTTATAGAGAGTAAGTAAAATGTAATGACTCCCTTAATTATGAACATAAATTAATACAACTTAGTATGTAGCTTTACTTGGTTGAGTTATATTGATAATTGCATAAAACCCAATTTTTTGTTCCTTGTTGCAGCAAACCTGCTTACTCAGCCCCCATGTTATTCTTATAGAGAATAACTAAAATGTTATACAACGCTTTAGAATTTATCATTGAATATTGATGAAACTTGGTATGTGGCTTCGCCTAGTTAAATTCTATTTATATTTGCATAAAAACAAATTGTTTGTGTTCCTTGTTTCAGCAAACTTACGTACTCATTAACAATGTTATTCTTATGGAGAATAATTAATTAAAATCGCTCATATGTGAATATATCTTTAAGGAACTTGTTGTGCAGCTTTATGTGGTATTAAGACATATATTATGCATTGGAAATTCGCTGAGTACGCAGTTTTGCTGCGACGGGGGTATTTGATATTATCGGTGCTCATATTGTATTTAACTTAAAAAATGCATGGTTAATTTTTAATAATTGTTTTGCGTGACTAGGGAGAGATGTAACTGTTTAAGTTATATTAAATACTAGCTGCCCGCGCTTCGCTCGCGACAAATTATAAGACAGTAAAAATGCTAACCTGACCACCACTTTCGAATCTTTGTTTAGTTTCACCATCTGATTTCCTTTGCCCTAACTGACAAACAACTACAGCTGGCAATTTTATAAATGGTATCGTTCCATAAGATTTGAATTGGAACATACATGACGCGGGGGGTGGAGCCCTAACCTTGGATGTGGACATTATCAGGTATATATGTTAATGTGATATGTAAGATATGTCCCACTGATTGTTTTTGATTTGTTGAAGTCTTCTTATTAAGGACACTCAGTACGAAATATGGGTTGAAAGGCTCAGTTTTACAGTTTTAAACCACAAAGGGTAATTTATAATTATAAAACAACTGTATTTTAATTTTAGAATTACAATTTAACTGTTGTTATACTAACCAAACTATTCACCTTTAAACCTTATGTTAATTAAAAATGTAAGGTTAGTTAAGCTAGTGGATGGATGAACAATAAAACATTTAGATTAATATATTCAAATAACATGGTTAAATGTGTCGTGCTAAAGTACCTCAAGAAATATAAGAAAAGTGTCTGATCAGTTTTATGTTGTATTTTTGCTCTAATATTATAACAACGCACGCTCTCAAAATAGTGGTACTTTTATATACAACTAA
Organism: Allygus modestus; assembly: GCA_963675035.1. Lineage (NCBI taxonomy): Eukaryota > Metazoa > Arthropoda > Insecta > Hemiptera > Cicadellidae > Allygus > Allygus modestus. The sequence continues at coordinate 393,665,707 of OY776111.1, forward strand.
ACAAGTTGTCTTTGAAATTAATATTTTGGAAGATAATTAGGATATACAATTATTTGGAGATAGCGGAAATGGACAAAAGATTCTGCACGGTGATCACTGGTAAAGCGAAGATGGATTATTTTATTTATAAATATACGCATTCCTGAGCATAGACTCAATAAAGCTGTTCAAATGGTCCAGTGGTGGACGGCTCACAAGCCGTGTGATATGTTAAACCGCGATGTGATATCTACAAGAGTGTAATTTTGTAACCTGTTGGCTTCAATTGTTATAAACATAAAAAATACACATGAAACAGTTTTATTACTTAGTATATATCTTAATATAATACATACATTATTTAGTATGATATATATTTTCATAAACAACGACATTTTTATTTTAACATATAATCAAACTAATTAAATGTGCTATTTAATTCATAATAATGGATTCTTAGGGATTCAAAAAGCTTGTGTAAATTAAATAATATCTTTGGAAAATCTAAACAAATACTTGGAAATGATGTTTCGTTTATCTACCTGACAGTTCCGGGACAGTTATGTACATGAAGTGCTATAACTACAGCTGTGGAAGTTTGTCCTGTGGCACCATGATTGCCAATTGATTAGACCATGTTTGTCACTGACCAACAACCAACAGGTTTGTTTGAGCCCAACAAACTAACTAACTGGAAGGGCCTAAATTATCTTTTAGTTTCACAGTCTTTTAGTTTGAATAAATACAATATTTTATCTGTAGCATATTCATTAGACGTTAATGATTGAGCATGATGCGCTTGATCATAAAACAGAAACCTCTTTAATATTGTTAGATTTGAACTATATTTTTTGTTAAAAGGAAATACAATTATTAAACTAAGTTGTTTTATTAAATATAAGGGTGTGTCCAAATTTGAAGAATTTGAAGGGTCAAAACAAGCAAAAAACAGCATGTGAACATATGTCGAAAATTGCTGAGTTTTATCTGACAGGACATTTCCGACTCGTACACATGTTGTTATACCTTCACTATTTTGGGTAATGAACTCTTCAATATCAGACTCTTCAATATCAAAACTCAAAATGAATAAAACTCAATATTAAAATGAAAGTATAATTTTTCATGGATGACAAGCGCAGAATTTAAAGATAAATAAAACGGTATCGTGTTTGCTGTAATCTGATAAAAATTACTATGTAAAAATGTATAACTTAAATAAATTACACAATTTAGTGGTATTAGCAGCCGTTAAAAATGACAAAACTTAATAATAGTGCTGTTTTTTTTGTGTGTTTTTTTATAAAAATGCTAATAACTGGTTTGTTATTTATCAGTTGCTTTATGAAATGTGTGGTTTGATTTGTCAGTTAATCCCTATCATTTTATAAATACCCCCGTCGCAGCAAACCTGCGTACTCAGTGAATTCCCTATGCATGAACATATTTCTTACTACCACATAAAGCCACTTACCAAGTTTCATAAAAATACTTAAATAAATAAGTGATATATAGAATTTTATTTATTCTCCATAAGAATAACATTAGGGCTGAGACCGCAGGTTTGCTGCAACGAGGAAGATACAAATGTGGGGTTTTTGTAATTATCAATATAACTCAACCAGGTGAAGCTACATACCAAGTTTTAATGATTTATGTTCGTAATTAAGGGAGATATAAAGCTTTACGTATTCTCAATAAGAATAACATTAGGGATGAGAATGCAGGTTTGCTGCTAAGAGGATAATCAACATAAAATCAATTTGTTGTTCAAATATCAATATACCAGTACTAGGTGAAGCCACATACCAAGTTTCATCAATATATGTTCATAAATAATCGGGATATAAAATTTTAAATATTCTTCATAAGGATAACATTGGAAAACGTTATGAAGCACTTTGATCATACTGTTTAGCACTTTGAATATCTCGGCAACGGTTGGACGTAGAATCACAATTTAAACACCAAAATTATTTTTTTATAGAGCTAAACTGATTGATAAAAGCAAATGCGAAGTTTATAGTAAAATTAATTAAGGAAAAGCTAAAAACCATTTTCCCATAAGATTAACATGGGAGATTTTATGAACACTTTTTTTGGATTTTCTCCGCAACCACTTAAACTAGGTTAATGATTCAAAATACTAAATTATTTGTTTTTTAAGCTCTATAACATGGTTGAAACAAAAATTGTGTGATTTAAAAATTTCAGGGTGAAAAGTGCAAAGAACTGCTTTTTGGAAAATTTTGAAACCCCATAAACCCCCTTTCCCATGGTCCGATTTTTGTGGTTTTCAATCTTAATGTCATGAATGTCACTTTACACATTTGAGCCAAATTTCATCGAAATCGGACGCTTTTTACTCAAGTTATCGCATTCACGGACACACACACACACACACATATATATATATATATATATATATATATATATATATATACATATATATATATATATAAATTTGAACGAATAGTGTTTTTGGCATCTGGGGACCTCAAAACATAAAGTTATCATGGTCTCGGGCTTAAGTCTTACCATGAGACCTACGGTAATAGCTTCTTCCCTATAGGGGAAATTCGCTAAAAAGGTTAGTAGTGGTGAAACCAGAAAGAGGCATACTATTCGGCGCTTTTTTCCCATGTTATTCTTATGGGGATCAGTTTTTGCACCGACGCCCGATCCTACCCTACACAAATTTTCTTTTTGGCCCTTGCCTTATTTTCCCCCATTTAAAATTTGCATTAATTTTAATACATCCTTTGCAGAAATCCACGAGTTCAAAAATAACTCCACACTAAATAAACAACACATGTAAACAACTTAGAAGTTATTGTGTAGTAGTGGTGAAATGGCAAAGAGGCATCACTTCCGGCGCTTTTTCCCCATGTTATTCTTATGGGGAGCCGTTTTTGCACCGACGCCAGCTCCCGCCTATAGAGCTCCCGCGCGTTGGCCAATACTAATGTCCAACCCTTGCCTATATTAAATATATTGTCCCCATCCCCATCCCTCCTCTATATTTTTAAAAATTAATTTTCAAATTCAGGCTAAAAAACTATCTTTGGTGTTTATGGTCCGATTTGTCTGCAATTTGGATATGTTATTGTCCTAGGCAAGTGTTTTAATAAATTTCACTTACATTTCCCAAATTCACTATAACAGTCAAAAATATTTTTTGAAAAATACTGCCGCCAACTGAAATTTGTGTTTTAATCCAAACTATTTAAAATTCATTTTAATACATCCTTTGCAGAAATCCACGAGTTCAAAAATAACTCCACACTAAATAAACAACACATGTAAACAACTTAGAAGTGCACTCGGTTATCGCCACTAGCGCGACAATCAACCTTGAAGGAGATTCTGCAAGATCGGCACCAAGGACACAGCGACCGATGCATAGTAACCGATGCGTAATTTTACAAATTGTGTGAATTGTCGGCTATATAAAGAGCCGTTGCAGGCCAGGGTCCTCACTTCATATCCTACAGCCCCAGCATCAACAAGACCTGTTGCAGATTTTAACTTAAAATTCAGTGGTTAGAATAATTTCGGCTAAAATATGATTTTTTTACTCTGGACTTAGAAGAATTTAGTGATTAAAATAATTTCGGCTAAAATATGCTTTTTTTACTCTGGACTTAGAAAAATTTAGTGGTTAAAATAATTTCGGCTAAAATATACTTTTTTACTCTGGACTTAGAAAAATTTAGAGTGGTTCTTATGACTTAATAACTTTGAAGATGAAAGGGAATCGTTATTTTTGAAAACATTTTCATTTTTGATTAAAATTCAAATTTGGTTTGTAGGTACTTTATACAATTATCTAAAAAGTAGTTTCTCAGATTTTTGATAAAGGGCTTAGTTTTTATAAAAATTTTGAATTTGTGTTTTTTTTTTTAAATCTTCATATTTTGAATTTTGATCGTATTTAAATTTTTAAAATGGTAATTTTTGTTTATAAAAAGCAGAGCATGACATCTCTACAGTCATTTCAACACAAAATGTTGACCTGTGCAGTCTGTTTTATGTCTTACTCCAACAGAAGCAATTTATTACGCCATTATCGACTTGTTCACAAAGTTATTCCTAAAATTTGTAAAATATGTCATCAAATATTTGACAATAGCAATTTTAAAATGCATATGCTAGAGAACCACAATACTTGTAATGTGTGTAAGAGAGTCATCACCCGGAACAAACCCCGCCACCACCTACGATGTGACAAGCGACCCTATAATGTGTTTAAGTTTTACGGCGAGTCCGCGGATATATTAGACACACTTCAATCATGTCCTTTACCTATCAAATGGATTCTTATTAGGAGAGTGAAATTTATCAAACACACAGTGGACAATAATGGTGATTTAATCATTGACAAAGAATGTATTGCTGATTTTCGAAGTTTAACTAATTTATCAATTGAGAAAGCACAATTAAAGACTCAAATTGAAAATTCACTTTTAAAAATCGATACCTCCATGCACAAGTATCAAGCTCAAGGCAGCGGATGGATATATGACCGCACCAAATACTGGCAGCTGCATGTTTATAAGTATAAACCCCTAACTCCCAAATCATACATCCCCACACCAGAAAATATAAAATCAAAACACGCCGTTTTAAATATTAAAAATAGTGATAATAAATGTTTCATGTGGAGTGTTTTAGCAAGCCTGAATCCAAGGAATCGTAAAGAAAATGCAAATCGAGTATTTTACTACGAACCCCACATAGGCCAGTTAAATATGTCAAACATAAAATATCCAGTAAAAATATCCGACATTGATAAATTTGAAAAACAAAACAACATAAGTGTTAACGTATATGGAATTGAAGGAAAAACAATATATCCACTGAGAATAACTAAACTAAATGGCAATACTCACGTCAACTTGCTTCTTCTACAAGAAGCTCGGAAATCACATTACTGTTTAATTCGTGATTTTGACAAGTTAATGTTGCGGTCTACAAAAGACAACAATAAGAAATATTTTTGCAAGTTCTGTTTGCAACATTTTGGCACCAAAAATAAATTGGAACGTCACATAACATATTGTAAACCCTTTGGGCATCAAAGAGTACAAATGTCTGAAAAAGATACACTACAATTTACGAATTACAAATATCAACTTAAAGCTCCCTTTGTGATTTATGCAGATTTCGAATGTTTTATAAACTGCGGCAAACACACTCCTTCTGGATTTGCTTATGTTGTGGTGAGAGACTCTAAAATTATTTACGAAGAGTTGTACAGTGGTGAAAATGTGATGGATGTATTTTTCGAAAAGTTATTTAAAACTTATGACTTTATTAAAAGTCAGATGGAAGTATATGTTCCCCTTGTAATGACTCCAAAGCAAGAGGCATCCTTCAAAAACTCTAAATACTGCCACATATGCCAACAGCTGTTACTGGGTGATAAAGTGCGCGACCATTGCCATCTAACAGGCAAATTCCGAGGACCCTCCCACAACGCTTGCAATTTAAACTATAAAGTAACCAAGAAAATTCCAGTATTCTTCCACAATCTTAAAAACTATGACGGTCATTTAATAATGCAACACTTGGGAAAATTCAATCGGAAATTGAATTGCATAGCCAAAGACATGGAAAAATATATTTCGTTCTCTGTTGATGATTTGGTATTTTTGGATTCATACAACTTTCTGTCTCTTCCCTTAAGCAAATTAGCTTCCAATTTAAATACGTTTAGATTTATAGACAATCCACTACTACAAAGCAAGGGTGAATTTCCGTACGAATACATGACAGGACCAGAAAAGTTTTTAGAGCCCCTACCACCCATAGAGGCATTTTACAGCAGTCTAACTAAAGAATGTATATCTCCTGCACAATATGAACATGCTAAAAACGTATGGAATCATTTTAATATAAAGAATTTAAAAGAATATCACGATTTATACCTTAAAACAGATGTGTTGTTATTGGCTGATGTGTTTGAGACATTTAGGGACTTGAGTTTAAAGGATTATAAACTCGACCCCGTCCACATGTACTCATTGCCTGGACTATCATGGGAGGCGTGTCTTAGAATGACCGGCATAAAATTAGAATTATTTCAAGACATTGACACGCATTTGTTTATAGAACACGCCATTAGAGGTGGTGTAAGCATGATTTCCACGCGCCACGCTAAAGCCAATAATAAGTACATGGGCGAACATTATGACCCAAATCAAGAAAGCACCTATCTTGTATACTTAGACTGCAACTCGCTATACTCTACAGCAATGTGTGAGTCGTTGCCCGTTGATGGCTTTAGATGGACAAATGAGAAAGATTATAAATCCAATCAAAATGAAAACTTTGGATTTATTTTGGAAGTTGATTTAAAATACGATAAAAGTTTACACGATTTGCATAATGACTACCCGCTCGCACCAGAAAAAATGAATGGAAAATTAATACCAAATTTAAATGACAAAACTAAATATATTTTGCATTATAAAGCACTAAAAAAATACGAAGAATTGGGTTTGGTAGTTACAAAATACCACAGAATCTTAAAATTCAGACAATCAAAATGGCTCGCCCCCTATATTAATTTTAATATTGAAAAGCGACAAAAAGCTGAACATGATTTTGAAAAAGACTTTTACAAACTGTTAAATAACAGTCTCTTTGGTCGAACAATTATGAACCAACGCAAGTTTCGTGATATACATCTTGTAGACGAGTCTAAGTTAACAAAGTATGTTACAAAGCCAAGATTTGACTGCAGCAAAATGTTCGATAACAAGTTGCATGCTGTGCATTTAAATAAATTAATTGTAAAGTTTGATAAACCAATATATTTAGGAATGACCATTTTGGATATCAGCAAAGTAATAATGTATGATTTCCACTATAATTATATGTCAAAATTTAAGAATAAAAAGTTCTTAATGACAGACACAGACAGCCTTCTTTATTCTATAGTAACAGAGGACTTTTACAAGGAAATACAATGTGACTTGGACCGTTTTGACACCTCTGCATATAGTAAAGATCATTTCTTATACTCTGATAAAAACAAAAAAGTTACGGGCAAGTTTAAAGACGAATTAAATGGTCAAATTATGTATGAATATTGTGGTTTAAGGCCAAAATTATACTCTTTCATTCCTTTACAATGGTTATACGAAAAAGAAAAGCAAAATGAGCTAGAGGTTAAGAAGGCAAAAGGAGCTGACAACGCCACAGTTAAACATCTCTTAAGACACCAACATTACTTACACTGTCTTGCAACCGGGGAAGATTACTATGAGAATGTTACAAGAATTAAATCCACAAACCACCATCTGCAAACATTAACGATGAACAAAAAGGTACTCTCTTTTGATGACGACAAGAGGTTTATTGTGGATGGCATCAACACCCTTGCCCTTGGTCACTATAAAATTGGTCAAACATAAATCAGAGACACAATAACACACTCCAACACATTTGGACACAGGCACAGATACTGGTTTACATCCATTTAACACAACTTTACACGTTCTGTCAACCGACACAAAAATAGTTTGTAAATTGTGTAAGAAATATATGTAATATAAACAAATTTAACACAATCATAACATTGTGGACAATGTTATGATTGTGTTAAATTTGTTTATATTACATATATTTCTTACACAATTTACAAACTATTTTTGTGTCGGTTGACAGAACGTGTAAAGTTGTGTTAAATGGATGTAAACCAGTATCTGTGCCTGTGTCCAAATGTGTTGGAGTGTGTTATTGTGTCTCTGATTTATGTTTGACCAATTTTATAGTGACCAAGGGCAAGGGTGTTGATGCCATCCACAATAAACCTCTTGTCGTCATCAAAAGAGAGTACCTTTTTGTTCATCGTTAATGTTTGCAGATGGTGGTTTGTGGATTTAATTCTTGTAACATTCTCATAGTAATCTTCCCCGGTTGCAAGACAGTGTAAGTAATGTTGGTGTCTTAAGAGATGTTTAACTGTGGCGTTGTCAGCTCCTTTTGCCTTCTTAACCTCTAGCTCATTTTGCTTTTCTTTTTCGTATAACCATTGTAAAGGAATGAAAGAGTATAATTTTGGCCTTAAACCACAATATTCATACATAATTTGACCATTTAATTCGTCTTTAAACTTGCCCGTAACTTTTTTGTTTTTATCAGAGTATAAGAAATGATCTTTACTATATGCAGAGGTGTCAAAACGGTCCAAGTCACATTGTATTTCCTTGTAAAAGTCCTCTGTTACTATAGAATAAAGAAGGCTGTCTGTGTCTGTCATTAAGAACTTTTTATTCTTAAATTTTGACATATAATTATAGTGGAAATCATACATTATTACTTTGCTGATATCCAAAATGGTCATTCCTAAATATATTGGTTTATCAAACTTTACAATTAATTTATTTAAATGCACAGCATGCAACTTGTTATCGAACATTTTGCTGCAGTCAAATCTTGGCTTTGTAACATACTTTGTTAACTTAGACTCGTCTACAAGATGTATATCACGAAACTTGCGTTGGTTCATAATTGTTCGACCAAAGAGACTGTTATTTAACAGTTTGTAAAAGTCTTTTTCAAAATCATGTTCAGCTTTTTGTCGCTTTTCAATATTAAAATTAATATAGGGGGCGAGCCATTTTGATTGTCTGAATTTTAAGATTCTGTGGTATTTTGTAACTACCAAACCCAATTCTTCGTATTTTTTTAGTGCTTTATAATGCAAAATATATTTAGTTTTGTCATTTAAATTTGGTATTAATTTTCCATTCATTTTTTCTGGTGCGAGCGGGTAGTCATTATGCAAATCGTGTAAACTTTTATCGTATTTTAAATCAACTTCCAAAATAAATCCAAAGTTTTCATTTTGATTGGATTTATAATCTTTCTCATTTGTCCATCTAAAGCCATCAACGGGCAACGACTCACACATTGCTGTAGAGTATAGCGAGTTGCAGTCTAAGTATACAAGATAGGTGCTTTCTTGATTTGGGTCATAATGTTCGCCCATGTACTTATTATTGGCTTTAGCGTGGCGCGTGGAAATCATGCTTACACCACCTCTAATGGCGTGATCTATAAACAAATGCGTGTCAATGTCTTGAAATAATTCTAATTTTATGCCGGTCATTCTAAGACACGCCTCCCATGATAGTCCAGGCAATGAGTACATGTGGACGGGGTCGAGTTTATAATCCTTTAAACTCAAGTCCCTAAATGTCTCAAACACATCAGCCAATAACAACACATCTGTTTTAAGGTATAAATCGTGATATTCTTTTAAATTCTTTATATTAAAATGATTCCATACGTTTTTAGCATGTTCATATTGTGCAGGAGATATACATTCTTTAGTTAGACTGCTGTAAAATGCCTCTATGGGTGGTAGGGGCTCTAAAAACTTTTCTGGTCCTGTCATGTATTCGTACGGAAATTCACCCTTGCGTTGTAGTAGTGGATTGTCTATAAATCTAAACGTATTTAAATTGGAAGCTAATTTGCTTAAGGGAAGAGACAGAAAGTTGTATGAATCCAAAAATACCAAATCATCAACAGAGAACGAAATATATTTTTCCATGTCTTTGGCTATGCAATTCAATTTCCGATTGAATTTTCCCAAGTGTTGCATTATTAAATGACCGTCATAGTTTTTAAGATTGTGGAAGAATACTGGAATTTTCTTGGTTACTTTATAGTTTAAATTGCAAGCGTTGTGGGAGGGTCCTCGGAATTTGCCTGTTAGATGGCAATGGTCGCGCACTTTATCACCCAGTAACAGCTGTTGGCATATGTGGCAGTATTTAGAGTTTTTGAAGGATGCCTCTTGCTTTGGAGTCATTACAAGGGGAACATATACTTCCATCTGACTTTTAATAAAGTCATAAGTTTTAAATAACTTTTCGAAAAATACATCCATCACATTTTCACCACTGTACAACTCTTCGTAAATAATTTTAGAGTCTCTCACCACAACATAAGCAAATCCAGAAGGAGTGTGTTTGCCGCAGTTTATAAAACATTCGAAATCTGCATAAATCACAAAGGGAGCTTTAAGTTGATATTTGTAATTCGTAAATTGTAGTGTATCTTTTTCAGACATTTGTACTCTTTGATGCCCAAAGGGTTTACAATATGTTATGTGACGTTCCAATTTATTTTTGGTGCCAAAATGTTGCAAACAGAACTTGCAAAAATATTTCTTATTGTTGTCTTTTGTAGACCGCAACATTAACTTGTCAAAATCACGAATTAAACAGTAATGTGATTTCCGAGCTTCTTGTAGAAGAAGCAAGTTGACGTGAGTATTGCCATTTAGTTTAGTTATTCTCAGTGGATATATTGTTTTTCCTTCAATTCCATATACGTTAACACTTATGTTGTTTTGTTTTTCAAATTTATCAATGTCGGATATTTTTACTGGATATTTTATGTTTGACATATTTAACTGGCCTATGTGGGGTTCGTAGTAAAATACTCGATTTGCATTTTCTTTACGATTCCTTGGATTCAGGCTTGCTAAAACACTCCACATGAAACATTTATTATCACTATTTTTAATATTTAAAACGGCGTGTTTTGATTTTATATTTTCTGGTGTGGGGATGTATGATTTGGGAGTTAGGGGTTTATACTTATAAACATGCAGCTGCCAGTATTTGGTGCGGTCATATATCCATCCGCTGCCTTGAGCTTGATACTTGTGCATGGAGGTATCGATTTTTAAAAGTGAATTTTCAATTTGAGTCTTTAATTGTGCTTTCTCAATTGATAAATTAGTTAAACTTCGAAAATCAGCAATACATTCTTTGTCAATGATTAAATCACCATTATTGTCCACTGTGTGTTTGATAAATTTCACTCTCCTAATAAGAATCCATTTGATAGGTAAAGGACATGATTGAAGTGTGTCTAATATATCCGCGGACTCGCCGTAAAACTTAAACACATTATAGGGTCGCTTGTCACATCGTAGGTGGTGGCGGGGTTTGTTCCGGGTGATGACTCTCTTACACACATTACAAGTATTGTGGTTCTCTAGCATATGCATTTTAAAATTGCTATTGTCAAATATTTGATGACATATTTTACAAATTTTAGGAATAACTTTGTGAACAAGTCGATAATGGCGTAATAAATTGCTTCTGTTGGAGTAAGACATAAAACAGACTGCACAGGTCAACATTTTGTGTTGAAATGACTGTAGAGATGTCATGCTCTGCTTTTTATAAACAAAAATTACCATTTTAAAAATTTAAATACGATCAAAATTCAAAATATGAAGATTTAAAAAAAAAAACACAAATTCAAAATTTTTATAAAAACTAAGCCCTTTATCAAAAATCTGAGAAACTACTTTTTAGATAATTGTATAAAGTACCTACAAACCAAATTTGAATTTTAATCAAAAATGAAAATGTTTTCAAAAATAACGATTCCCTTTCATCTTCAAAGTTATTAAGTCATAAGAACCACTCTAAATTTTTCTAAGTCCAGAGTAAAAAAGTATATTTTAGCCGAAATTATTTTAACCACTAAATTTTTCTAAGTCCAGAGTAAAAAAAGCATATTTTAGCCGAAATTATTTTAATCACTAAATTCTTCTAAGTCCAGAGTAAAAAAATCATATTTTAGCCGAAATTATTCTAACCACTGAATTTTAAGTTAAAATCTGCAACAGGTCTTGTTGATGCTGGGGCTGTAGGATATGAAGTGAGGACCCTGGCCTGCAACGGCTCTTTATATAGCCGACAATTCACACAATTTGTAAAATTACGCATCGGTTACTATGCATCGGTCGCTGTGTCCTTGGTGCCGATCTTGCAGAATCTCCTTCAAGGTTGATTGTCGCGCTAGTGGCGATAACCGAGTGCACTTCTAAGTTGTTTACATGTGTTGTTTATTTAGTGTGGAGTTATTTTTGAACTCGTGGATTTCTGCAAAGGATGTATTAAAATGAATTTTAAATAGTTTGGATTAAAACACAAATTTCAGTTGGCGGCAGTATTTTTCAAAAAATATTTTTGACTGTTATAGTGAATTTGGGAAATGTAAGTGAAATTTATTAAAACACTTGCCTAGGACAATAACATATCCAAATTGCAGACAAATCGGACCATAAACACCAAAGATAGTTTTTTAGCCTGAATTTGAAAATTAATTTTTAAAAATATAGAGGAGGGATGGGGATGGGGACAATATATTTAATATAGGCAAGGGTTGGACGTTAGTATAGGCTAGGGCGCGGGAGCTCTATAGGCGGGAGCTGGCGTCGGCGCAAAAACGGCTCCCCATAAGAATAACGTGGGGAAAAAGCGCCGGAAGTGATGCCTCTTTCCTGTTTACCCACTACTACACAATAACTTCTAAGTTGTTTACATGTGTTGTTTATTTAGTGTGGAGTTATTTTTGAACTCGTGGATTTCTGCAAAGGATGTATTAAAATGAATTTTAAATAGTTTGGATTAAAACACAAATTTCAGTTGGCGGCAGTATTTTTCAAAAAATATTTTTGACTGTTATTGTGAATTTGGGAAATGTAAGTGAAATTTATTAAAACACTTGCCTAGGACAATAACATATCCAAATTGCAGACAAATCGGACAGTAAACACCAAAGATAGTTTTTTAGCCTGAATTTGAAAATTAATTTTTAAAAATATAGAGGAGGGATGGGGATGGGGACAATATATTTAATATAGGCAAGGGTTGGACATTAGTATTGGCCAACGCGCGGGAGCTCTATAGGCGGGAGCTGGCGTCGGTGCAAAAACGGCTCCCCATAAGAATAACATGGGGAAAAAGCGCCGGAAGTGATGCCTCTTTGCCATTTCACCACTACTACACAATAACTTCTAAGTTGTTTACATGTGTTGTTTATTTAGTGTGGAGTTATTTTTGAACTCGTGGATTTCTGCAAAGGATGTATTAAAATTAATGCAAATTTTAAATGGGGGAAAATAAGGCAAGGGCCAAAAAGAAAATTTGTGTAGGGTAGGATCGGGCGTCGGTGCAAAAACTGATCCCCATAAGAATAACATGGGAAAAAAGCGCCGAATAGTATGCCTCTTTCTGGTTTCACCACTACTAAGGTTTTATGTTCATAAGATTTGACATTAAATCTTTTAAATGGATGCCATCTTGAAACAGCAAAAGTTAAATAAACTTATCTGAGTACACTTACTTACACAATAAGACACACAGTCAAGTCCGTTTTTAAGTTTATATATTGAATAAATGTTGAATTATAAAATCATTTGTAAAAATTGCAAACAGAACGAACGTCAAAAACTTACATTATACTTCAATTCATATGCTGTTGTATGGTTGTCATCACCCAAGGAACAAATCTATAAAAGGGTCCGAAGAGTTCGTGTACACCTTGTATATATATAATAAAAATTATAATATTCCATGTACATAAATTAAATTAAAATACCATTTACAAACACCTAACAATTTGAAAACGTTATTGAGAATTAAAAAGGGATTAAGGATACTCTTGTCATATTAAGTACGCCTGTATTGTAATGATAACATTGAAATTAAAATCATGTTACAAGACTAACACATTCTGATGTAAATAAGATAAAACACTCCCTGTTACTGTCGGTCTGCATTACTTTTAATTGACAAATTGACTGATGTATTGTCGGTATCTCCGGTGGAATTTAAAATCTAGAAGTAAGTAAATAAATATAGTATTTCTTTTTTGATAAGAGATCTATAATGTAAAGACAGTCTTTTCTACCTGATAAACCTTCCCATGATGTTAACTCTCAGGTAGTAGCCATTTATGATTCGTATTGCGATTGTCCGGGTTATCGTGGACCAAAGTATTACGCTCTAACCACTAAAATGGACCAAAATTATAGTAGTAATTGTTCCCCTTTTCAGTATTTTTAAATATTTTGGACATTTATATACATTATTTTACTATAAATAATATACAGGGTGAGTTTTAAATGAGTCCCCCCACCCTACTGTTTTCTGTATTTCTTCAGATATCGACTCCAGACCGTCACCGATCATTGTTGATCAAGTTGTACTTCATATTGACTTAGTTCATATTTTTGGCCACCATCTTAGATCCGCCATATTGAATTAAAATATGTTTTTTCACATGTAAAGGTGGAGTTGTGACCCATCATATAGAACTAAATTTTTCCGGTGAAAATAATGCCACAATCCGTGTTTGAAAATCATTATTCGTTCTCAAGATATTGATGATTTTTTAAATTAATTTTAAAGAGAATTTTAAAAGCCCCAACCATAAAAGGTGCCCATACTTTCTCGTCATTATGTCAAATATCGACCATAAATTGTTACCGATCATTGTTGAGGGGCGTTTGCTTAATTAACAGATTACCATTTTTGGCCGCCATCTTGGATCCGCCATTTTGGAATGAGATAAGTATTTAAATTAATTATTAAATATATTATTAATGAATTAATTTAAAGTATTTAAATGTAAAGTTGGGGCTGTGACCCATTATTTCCAACTATGTTTCCACGCTGAAACCAATGCCGCAATCCGGTTAAAAATATCAATTTTCGTTCTCATTATATTGACAGATTTATTGTTTAACATTTCAAAAATGATCAAAAAAAAATTATATTTACAAACGGATTGCAGCATTGGTTTCAGCGTGGAAACAGAGTTGGAAGTAATGGGTCAAAACCCACCTTTACATTTGAAAATAATGATATCATTCCAAAAAGGTGGATCCAAGATGGCGGCCAAAATTGGTAATTTGTTCAAAATGAAGCAAACACCACTCAACAATGATCTGTAACAAATAATGGTCGATATTTGACGTATTGACGAGAATATGGGCACGTTTTAAGGTTGAGGCTTTTAAAACTGTCTTTAAAATTAATTTAAAAAATACCAATATCTTGAGAACAAATATTGATTTTCAAAAACGGATTGTGGTATTATTTTCAACGTAAACATGTTGTTCTATATGATGGGCCACAACCCTACCTTAACATTAAAAAAATATTTGAATTCAATATGGTGGATCCAAGATGACGGCAAAAATATTAACTAAATCAAAATGAAGTTTATGTTGTCAACAAAGATCTGTGGTGGTCCAGAGTCGATGTCTCAAGAAATAAAGAAAAAAGTATGAGGGGGGGGGGTTAATTTAAAACTCACTCTGTGTATTTATTATATTAGGAATTTTTTTAAAAGGTGATAAACTAAGTATATTTAGTATAACTTTCAGGTAATAAATGTTTTGCACAACTTATGAAGTTTCGGTATAAACAAAATAGCTAAAAAACTACCGATCTCAGTCATGATTTGTTTTAACTTTATAGTCTCTGGTGGATAGATCAAAATGAAAATTGAAAAATAATCGAATTTGATTTGAACTGTTTACGGTTTTACGGAGGACCTTTTGCGGAATTAAATATGACAAAGAAGATGATACAATGATATAATTTTATTTTGTTTACATCCAATAATCAGTTCTGCTTTAACTTATCATATTCTTTAGCACACTGTCTACTTTCATAACTTGCTCTTTTTTCTATTCACTTGAACTTTTTCAAAATGACAGTTTGTAAGTTACAAAATATAATAAAAATAAATATTCATATTAATGAAGGATTGCGGGGTGAGATTATGCGGTTGAATAGAAAAATAGTTGCATGAAAACTCAATGGGGAAATTTGAGAATGTTTTTTTTAGTTTGTAAACAATGATTAAAAATAAACAAAGGTCAGCTGATGGAAACATAGCAGATGATTTTAACAAGAATGAAAGACAGTATGAAGGAAATAAATACGTATTATTTAATTACAAGTATTGCTAATTTAGTGTGATGTTACCAACTCTGTGAATAAAATAAGAAAAATAAAAATATACTATGCAAAGTGCATAAATCTTCACCAGTCTCCATCATATATTATTAAATATATACAATAATATTGTTTGCAACTACATAACTTTATTTCGGATGCATAACATCTTATAATTTATAGGTTATTTTAAGTAATATTTAAGAAAAGCTAGAAACACATTTTGTTTCCTGACGATAAATATTATAAAACATAGATCAAAAGTGTTTGAGGATAATCAGTAATAATCTTTCTCCGTATTAATATGTTATGGTAACAGGAAATGAAATGTAGCTGGTAAATCATTTGAACGTATTGTAGTAGGTATGTAGTGTTTGGTCAACTGTAACGAAACTCTTATCACATGCATCAGTGATTCTTTGCAAGCTAGCAGGAGTAAACATTATAAATTAAATGAAAATTCCTGGGCTGTTTGACCACTCGTTCTGCACACATGAGCACTGGCACGTGTATTTTTGTAATTTAAAGGTAAATAGGATACTCGCATGACTAGCTGGGGAAAGGGCCCAGTGAATCTATCTAAGTGAATGTGTTATTTAGTATAATGATAAGTACCTAGTGGCCAAACGTGATGGAAGGGAAATCACATATTAAATTCATATTATTCATATTATTCACCTGAGCGTTACTTTTCACTGGCTGTTTTTGATCAGCTGTTAAGAATATATTGTTATGATTTAAAACCATTTTAGCCCAGTCGTAAGAATATTCAACTTTAAAATGGGATTTAAAGAAAAATATTTGTTTGACTGGGATTAAGAATCTTGCCGATTGATTTCTGAGGCTCGAAACCCCTAACTTCAAAGTTTAAGCAAAATATTTTGCGGGATTCTGAGGTTCTTTTGAAAAAGTAGAGTGTCCGTGTTAAAGTATAGGAAAATTTATTTGAAAATTTTAATTATATAACAGAGATAATCGTTATATCAGTAACAATACATATTGAGTTTTCTGCAATATAAAATTATTATTAGTCATAAATTAGTGAGTTGTACATTGTAACTTAAAGAGATAAAAATCTTAATTTTTACCTACCTAAAAAACCAGTAGCCCTGAAATAATGTAGAAACTGAAAATTTGTTACTCCTAAACGTACAACGTTTTACAGAAGTGTTTAAATTTTATATTTTCCTAAAATTAAATGGGTAAAACTTGATTAAGACCCATATTTATAGCTTACCTTGTCTAATTAACCTTATCATAGTGTATACAAATATAAATATAAATAAACATGTATAAATGCTTTAAATATTTATTTTAAATTTATTCTGATAACGAATTTTTAATTCAGTTATCTTTATACCAGTCTTAACAAGGGCGTACAATTAGTTGTATTGTTTTATAAATATCAATAACCATTATGTTTTGTAACCTAATTTAGTTTCAAATGATCATTTTTGTACTGCTTTACTAAATAGTTTAGTGAATAAATGGTGACTATGGGTATACACAAAGGTTCAAGCCCAATAAAGTGTATTCTTTAAACAAAACACCACAACCTGTTGCCATTCTTCCGCTTTAAACGCATCCGTAGGCAGAGTGTTTGTTTCCGCCGGAAATGTAAGTGTTCAGAATAATATTTCAACGCACAACAATCCAGAGTAAATGTGTGCTGTGCTTTGACAATTTTAAGCTAATTTTCGATTAAGTTTTATCGTTCACTATGATTTTTTTAAACCCTAATTTTAGGAGGACCATGAATACATGTTAAATTAAGGGAGACACAAATATGTTTACAACTATGTTATAGATTGTAGTTAAATTATTGTACGCTAACTAAAAATACCATGACATAAATTTATTATTTTTTGTATTAAAGAAAATATTGGCTGGAGAAGGATATCCGTTCCGGACTTATTGAAATAATATGTTTACTCTTGCAGGTGTTTTAGTTTAAAGCGAAATGATAGAGATCATTATGCCCATTGTTTTTCTATTGAAATATATTTCAGCCTCCTTAATAAAAAAAAACTATACATTTATTATGTCCTTTTTGGTACTCGAGAATTTATTTAGTCGTTATTTTTTAAAGTTATGCTATCTTATTTTTGATCATTACGCTCAATGTATTGTAACATTACCTATTACTAATTTTATTAAGTTGCTTTCAAGAGATATTCTTTACACATCGTAAAAGTAATACGCTCAGGAAAACCCATCCGTTGATATTTGCCTACAGGAACAGAGACACGTAGCATAATTAGATATTGTGAAAAATCCAAAATAAATATTTAAAGAAACTAAACGATTTATGTACATAATTTCAAGACTAGCTAAAGCTATGAAATGGCTAAGCAAATCAATATGGAATTGACAGTATTGATATTTAGCAAGTATGCTTCATTTTATATAATTCAACATGAAAATGGAATGTTTTAATTTCATTTGCCTTTCTAGTTAAGAATTTAAAACATCTAATCATTTGGGTTTACAACTTTGTAACTAAATAGATTACAAATGGAAATGTCTTTGTTTTTCCACTATGCTTTCCTTATCAGTCATCATATTACGATGAAATTGGTTTAATAATCAGGTTAAACCTTGAAAGTTTCAAGGCATTAATCGAAATCTTAGAGCTCCACCCTTCTGGACTTTGAAATTATTAGTGTTTAACTTAAAGATTATTGATTTCATTTGAGTGTCCATTGCAATAATAGTTGTTATAACAGGAATGAAGGAGGACCACGCGAATACAGTTGCGGGTACCAGACAGTTAATTATATATTCAGTCATTGAAGTTGATTATTAATTGAATATCAACCAAAAGAGCTTTGAGTGCGAGGTATTTACCGTCTGCTATCCCATACTCAGTATTTAAACAAGTCTTTCCTGTTAATTAAATGCATCTATTCTTGAACACAAAACTAAGACCTTAATTTTTATTTTGTTAGAACCATTCGGTAATATACATGAATATATGGCTGTTTGGTAAAGTTCTGACCCTCAATATTATTGTAATTCACTATTGATATTTATGCAGAATCAAAAAAGTATATACAATCTTAGTCATATGTTATATTTATTTAGACTACATGAAATCAGTTGAGAATTTAATTTTAGTAATAATTATTTTTATTAGAAGTGACACTTAGCTGAATGAATTTGTTCTAATATATGTGAAACCCTGAGACAAAGTAGAGCGGAGCAGATTTATGATTGTCACATTGTGTTGGTAATGACTTCCTGCGTCGCATCTGCAAAGGCTGACGCATGATAATATTCTCAAGTATAATAATAATTACCTGTTAATACATTGAAAGCTGCAACATATTACTATCCTAGAAATTCTGTGGACACACAATTTTATTATTTTCCTGCAATAATCTCTCATTTTTGGAGCACGATAATTTATTTTATATTCAGCTTAGGCCTACTTTAATGGCAGTTTAATATGCTGCTCCATTTCCTTGTTTAGAATGTATGCTTTCAGAAGGAACAAAAACAACTATATATCTGATTGTTGGTACGTTAATAAATATTGATCATGTTATATGTATTATTTATTGAACCATTTTTACTATTTAGTTTGTGTGCCTGTTTAGCACTTTGCGGTTAAGCTTTGAATTGAATTATATAATATTGAACATCTCATCATAACAAGAAGTACATACAAAATGTAAAAAAATACGCTATACTTGTGGATCTAACTAGCTATTTTGACTTTTATACAATCATAAAACGTTTGTTAAGAGACAAAATGAGATTATTATTGAGCATAATATTTAAATGTGGGGTTATCAAGGTGGAGTGGAAAAATCTCAAGGGAATAAATAGCAAATTACCTCAGTGACAGTTGTCACTTAGAAAATACTTATGACCACAGCATGTTGTTAGTCTTAATGGCCTTCTTTAGAACATGATGGCGAACACCCACCCAACAGCTGCTCTCGCTCGCTGTCTGTCAATATGAGACGAGACGAACTGTTCCCACGGGCTCCTCATCTGACACAAGCGCAGTAGCTTTTTAATCAAATCAAAATCAAATCAAATCAAATCAAATTGGCTTTATTGCCATACAACAGTGTAAACAGCATTGGCATGAGTCAGTGTTACAAACATGTACTACAATTAAAAATGCAATGTCCTTATAACAAGACATAGTACAAATAAAACTAAATATATTTTACTGGTTGAGGAAATTATAGATACTATAATATGTTTTATCAGTAAGAAACTCCTTTAGACGTTTTCCAAATTGTTTCAGGGGGAGGTTAACTTTAAGGCCTGCAGGCAAAGAATTAAAAAGCTTAATACAGTTAAAAGACATGTTACGTTGAAAAAAGGTTGTCCTGTGCTTTTGAATTGGAATGTTTAACCGTGGGCGAAGTGCGTATTTGGAAGAAAAACTATTGAAGAAAATTTTAGAAGAATGTTTTTTGTAAAACATTATGGATTCAAATATATACAAACAAGGGAAAGTAAGAATCTTATTCTGACGAAAAATAGTTTTGCAGGATTCATTCCTTTTGAGTTCAAAAATTATCCGAAGGGCTTTTTTCTGTAGGCGAAAAATCGATTTTGTCCTTGAATTCTCAAAACCCCAAATAGGAACATCATATCTAAGATGTGGGTAAAAACAGCCATAATAAAGCGTAAGCAAAACATCAGTGTTGGCAAACTGAGCAAGCTTTCGGAGAGCAAACAGACATGAACTAAGTTTTCCAGTAACCTTATCTATATGATCATCAAATTTTAACTGAGCATCAAGCTTGAATCCAAGAAAGTTTACAGTGTCTGCGAAAATTACTTCTGATTCATCCACAAGAAGCTGAATGACATCAGTATTGTCATTTCTGATAGAAAATTTCATAAGATGGGTTTTCTCCGTGTTCACGACAAGACCATTTGCTTCGAACCATTGAAAAAGATAATTTGATTCAATAAAACTATTTATCTCCATGTCAACTGCATTTGGTTCCCGAAAAAGAAGTGATGTATCACCTGCAAATAGGCAGATATTAGCCTTACTTATACAATCTTGAATGTTATAAATGAAAACCAGGAACAAAATTTGACCCAAAACAGACCCTTGTGGGACACCCATTTTGACACACATCTCATTAGAAGTCATTTTGCGGATACAATTCATGTTGTCAATGTAGTTCATTTCAACTTTTTGTTTGCGACCTGAGAGGTACGATGAAAACCAATCGTGTGCAAGTCCTCTAACACCCATACCATAAAGCTTCTGCAGAAGGATCGAATGGTCAACAATATCAAAATCCTTACTCAGATCAACAAAAAATCCCATAACGTGCTGCTTAACATCAAGTGCATTCACTATCTTATCAACAAAACAAAAAAATTGCATCAAAAGTGCATTTTTACTTTTGAAAACCAAACTGATTTTCAAAAAGACAGTTGTTTCTACTGAAAAATTTAAACAGTCTGCAGTCTGGTCTGCTGGGTTTGGTTTTGTGTCTTGACCACGCAAGTGCAGCTTAGCAGTGAACTTTATGTTTCTTTTTCTGGAATTTAAACCGCGGTAATTTACAAAACTGATAAAAAGACCCCGACTACCCGAATGTTTAGTTTTGGTCAAAGACCTGCCCCTTCAACTCAACCAAATGTAAAAAAACAAAATAAAAATAATTTTCAATCAATTTTACCACCCATAAAATAATTTATGGTGCAAATTCTCTGACAAGACAGTAAAAACATGTAAAATTAAGCGTTCGTTAAAAATACAAATCCAAAGTCTCTTTCAGTTGATTCCTTTTGACCAAGACAAACGATAACAAACAAAGCAATATTGAGTTAATGTTTATAATAAGCTTATATATTTCGTTAGGTTTGATTACACCCTATTTCTTTATATTGATCAACTATTTAATAGCAACAAATTATACATAATAAGTGTAACAAGTCTAGGGACTTACTTGTTACATGCATATATTTAACAGAGTGTAACAGACTAATATACATGGGTAGGAGGTTGTATTGAACAGTACATCTGCTGATATTTAAAAACTAGATATGGAAAAGCTAATCAATTAGATACTTAAGAAACTCATAAGTTTAATAGACTGTTCGAACATGGACTTGATCAAACTATTAATTTAAATATATTTACTCTTTAAACTAGACCAAATTGAGAGCTACATCGTCGAGCAGTATGATCTAGTTTAGCTGAATATATGACATCAGCGGGTCACAAGCCCGGTGGTCTCTTTGTATTTGATATAAAACCGATTATTGCAGTTATGACTATTTGAAGTTATTGTTCCAGTGAGTTTGTATCAGAAAATGCATTCCGTGCCATGACAACCACCAGCCTCTAAATCTAGCATTCACTACAACACAGATCCGAGCCTACTGCGGACTTCCTACTCCATTCTCGAATACATATCCTAATTGATGTGCCCTGAACTGTTTTTATATCATCTGCGGATGGATACTATATTAAATTGCGTTAATAGGTGTTACATCTTCTCCCGCACCAAATAAACCAAATATTATAATTTTTCTGATATTTTCCATGCATTTTCATACGAACGAATCTAAGCTGGTTTGGACCTAGATACCTTAAGTTTATCGCATGCTGGTGTTACTCTTCGCCCCAGCACATCTAATATTCGGTTATGCGTTCGTTTGTCCGTGTAATTTTTGTATAATGGTTAATGAGTAGTTGAAATAAATCTGGAAAATCTAATTAAGTGATTTCTTTCATACAAGTATATTTGTTTCTTAATTTGCCCATAAACTGTATTTAAAAATAATAACATAAATAAGAAATTTACAAATGCTTAAAAATGAATAATAAATATAATTCATTGACTCATACTTTGAAAACACCAAACAAGACGTATATGTTAAATACAAGTTTAACACGCTTATAAATTTACTTCGGCAATGTGCATATACTGATATGTTTCGTTCAGCGTAGTTAATAATAAGTAATCTACTTACACCAGCAATAACCACCAACATTTGGATACAAATATTATTTTATAATAAAGCGTATACAGTAATATTTTTGAACCCTTATGCAGAACCCATCCAGAGGGATTAAAGGTTCACAAAACCCTCCATTAGTATCTGTTCGCCGCACTTGAGTTAGTTACAGCCCATCCCACACAGATGTCGCTACTTTACACTGCCGTTAGCCTGGATAATTGTATTGCACAAAACCTGCCTCTAGCCAAAACTGTTCTTGTAACTGTGAGTTGAAATATGTTTAGTTACGTCTGCTGACTGTTTTGCCTAAATTTTAATGTAAAAAGTAGTCAATGCTTCTTAAAATATGTTTGTATATCGTCATATATAATATGGCATGCATAAAACAACCAGCACAAATTTATCATGTTATTATTCCCTTTATTACTGGTTGTTTCTGCGACAATAAATTGTACAATAACGGTAATTGTATTTTCTCTCTTCGTTGGATTGGAAAATTTGTTACTTCTGAAGAGATCCTGATGTGTTTTGGTGAATTTTCTTTATAGGGAAGAAGCTAATATTCTAATCGGCAAGGTCAAGGCCTAGGACCAGGACCATGATATATTTTTTGTTGATGTCCCAAGATGAAAGTGTTTGAATAAACTAAAAACTTAAAGCACTAACATATAAGATTGTGGGATGAATAAAATACTAATTTAACCCCTACTATGATCTCACAGTTATTCGTTATTTCCCATAAGAAACATTAACATCGTAAGTGTTAGGCTCCAGATCAGGATGCTTTTATATAAAGCCCCTTGATGCCAAATTTACAATTTGTTCAGACTTCGTAGAGGTTTTTAATGATTTAAAATAATTTACTTATCATATGTTTTACCTTTAAATTACACAATTTGTGTTTTAGGACAAATTAAGTTAATAAAGACAAACAAACTAAGCTGTTGATTACCTGTTTTCCATATAACTAGCCAGTTCGCATGGGCCTTAGACCTTACACTTGGAACAGGTAAAATAAAGAAAGGGGTGAGTCACTAAAGTAATAGCTAGACAGTACTGATGGAACTTATTCGTTAGGACTGTGGTTCGTACCCACAACGGGCCTCTGCCATTGTTGTGAATTCCGTCAGCTTTACACTATGGCCAGCAAATCACCATACGATAAAACATGATGCTTGTTGTTACCACATCCAGGGACAGAACTATCAATTAAATATTTGTAAACTTTACCAAGGTGATTGCAGAGATATTGTAAGAGTCTTACATAATATTTCTCTCATTTAAAATATACCGAATTGTATACGTGCATACCTATAAGTTTAATATATTTAGATTAAATTGAGCAAGTAGCTCCACCTGGTTGTATTATAATTCATAGTTGGAAATGGTATTCCAGCTGCAATCGACATAATATTTAGTCCAAATTAATTTTTATAAAAAATGACTTTGTAAATTGTTGTTACCAATTTATTTTTAGACAAATTTGTAAGTGAATTTACCTGACTGTGGTCCAAGAATTGCATTACAACTTTTCAATTGGATTTAGAAATACAATTTGTCATGTTTTCTCTCAGTTAGTTAAACCGCAATGTAATTAAATTGCGAACTGTGTTACCGTACTATATTTTTGTGAGAAATTCCATCTCTTTCCTAGTAATATTTCTTTAGAAATTGGCTGAGTATGGATGCTTGCTGGTAATAGGAGAATTCAATTATTTGTATTTTGACAACATTAACTCGTGTTTTACCAAAATATCGTTAAATGTTTCCATAGGCAATAACAAGAATGAGATTATAAAGTGACGAACGACTCTCCTCGTACAACATGCAGTACATGTTTTAAGTCAGAGAGATTATCTAAAGAGGATTTGTGGAACCGAGACTTGGTAAATGGTGCTCAGCCGAGATTGTCAAGGGTTACAATACATGTAAAATATGCTTTACCAGTAGAGTCATGTTTTACAGCAGGAATATTTTACAACAGTTTACAATTCAATATGTACTGCCTTTTAAAAATCGTTACGAATAATTCTACTATTAATCTTTTAACTATTTCTAGTGTCAGTTCTTTATTTTTATTAAAATCACTGGGGGATGTAGACGAATAAAAAAAACGCACTTCGATTTATGTGAATTAGTTTAAATGTTTCCCGTTTTTAACGGGACCTAAAGCTTATGTAATAAACTTATAATCCTTATTGTCGAACTATTGGCTTAATATTCATGTCATCTGAGTTCCATATTTTAAAATTTATATTGATTCGAACCTTTTGATTTATTTATATATTGCAGCTATCTTTTTGAAAGTATACTTAGCTTTTAATTAAGTTTTTATAAATCTAATAAAAATATAGCATTTAAATTCTCAATGCTCCGGATATAATTATCAATTTTAAAACCAATTAACAAACTTATCTCTTAATCAGTATCTTGAATATTGAACACAAGATTAGTTAACTTTTCTAATGAGATTTCTGAAAATTAAGTTGATACAATAATTTTAAACTGGGATTTTAATAATACCAAAGAAAAATCATCTGCAGGTCAACATTTACCCAATTAGTTTTAATTAATATCCAGTAAACCAGGACAGTGCCGAGTAACTCATATCTTTACAAATACATATTACAAGTTAAATAACTGTAAGCGAAACATATGACTGTGATATACAAGTGTAACTGTAAGCGATAATGTGTGCATGTAAGCATACGCATGTGTGACTATAAGCGATGTATATGGATGGATATATAAAACGTGTAACTTTAAGCGATATATATGTGTGACTGCAAGTTGTGATTCCTAAAACCTACAGGGGCTTCATTAATATTCATATAATTAAGGTTCTGTTCCTGAATATTACCTTTAAGCCAGTCTAGAAATCACGTTGCTAAGTTTTAATGGAGCCCAGCTTTCATTAAACTGTACACTTCCTTATAACGAAAAGCCTACACATACTTTGCAAAGATATAACAATTATAAAAACTGTTTATCACCCTCTTCAAAAATATTATTAACATTATTTTAGATTCTGTTATTATATTCGCATGCTTAAAATTATTTAAGAAACTTTTGTTCCTGATACAAACCTATATCGTGGTATCTTATATCAACTAGAAACTAGGAGTGACAAATACATGACATAGCCTTTCATTTGACTAGATTGATACAATAAAAAGACCCAATTACTTAGAATAAATCTATCACTTTTTAATATAAATCTATTACAAAAGTAGTTCTTTAAAACCTAGAATTATATTTTACACGCACGATTATTTATAACGTACTGCGGACATATTAATAAAACTTAATATACTCCTCCCTCGAAAAGTAAAACTTAGAATAATTAGTAAACTTTTAAAAAGGGTCATTTCACACCGGCATCTATGGAAGTCCACGGACGGAAAAAAATTGGAAAAAATTGCTTAACATGTATTTTAATGGAGCCATTCATACTGGCGTACATGGACGTCCGAGGACGTCTTGGAAACGTCCACGGGGAACGCTCGCGGAGCGATCAGCTTGGAACACCCGAGTGGACACGCATGCTAGGCATAACAACGATTTATTATATACCTAGATTATAATTTGTAAAAAATGTCATATAATGTAATCATGATCTCATGTAATTTAGCCTTTCAAAGTAGAGATAATAAAACATTTTTTTTTTTACTGGAATTAGGTCTTATGCAGTTATGCTCTATACAAAATTTGAATTAAATAAAAAAAATCTATTCTCCAAAAATAACAATGTTCATGGGGAATATTATACAGCTTTCCTTTACAATGATGGCAGCTGTAAAGGGTAGCGGTTTGAAAATGTTAAATATTATATTTTGTTTGTCTTTGATTCAGGCATAATACCTAAAAATATACTATTATAGTTGAGGGACTCCTTGTATATCGTAAAAAGTGCGGTAAATTGCTATTATAAATTACGGGTATTATTACTTTCAGGGTTGAAATTAACGTCCCACCACTTGATGACAACAATACTCAAGTCAATACTGTTGACGTCAACAATGTAGAAGTCAACAGTGACAAGTAGTTAATAGATGTAGGAGGAAATAGGTGGGAAAATGACGCTTCCACTTTAAATCCGTCCACATGCAGTGTGAATTGGCACGTCCATGGACGTTCACGGCATCTGCGGACGTCCACGGATATCCATGGACGCCACAGATTGCGGTGTGAAAAGGCCTGGGAGAACTAGGCAGGTTTTATTCTTTGAATAAGTTTCCTCAATTACAGATGAAACAATTCAAGCTAAACTCCTACCAGTGAAAACGTCAGAAATTTCGAGATCGGTTCAAGCAGATACATGCATACACGGTAATTTATATGTGAATTACCAAACCTAGATGAATTGATAGCAACCGAGAAGGTAAAGGCTGCGGAGATTATCTCTTTCACTGACCATTTTTACGTACTAGTGAAAATGACGAACATTTTTTTGGCACTCAAAATGACGAACATGTAGACACAAAATTCAGCATGACTAAACCAGCTATAAGGGGGCATTAAACGATACATGAATCGTATTTACTAGTGGCAAAAATAAGCAAGGGCTGCGGTAGGGCTTACTCCCCTCAAATTACGAACACGTCGTCTCAAAGCCATGGTGTAGTGCTGAATAGTGTCTTACCACAAATGAGTTGGTGTTTCTTATCACTGAGTTAATTCTTAACATTACGATTTTTACTTCCGCTTGACTAAAATCATTCACATGCAATTAAGCTTGACGAGCTTGAATATCCTTGATAAAAAGTATTCATTTGGGTGAACCAAACTACACTAAACCTAATCAGATATAACTCCCCTTAGGATATAACAAGGTATTATCGTAAATTGTATTTGTTGACAGTCAGTTGGATCTTCCTTTAAGACATTAACTTGCAATTATTTATGGTAACCTTTCATGATGATATTTTAAACACAGGTATATTATGTTGAGTTTTATTGTTTATATTTTAGATAGTTTTTAAACATTTTATTAGCAGATAGCTGTAAATCCAAAAAAATATGAACTCTGGCATCCTTTGCACTAGAGTGACCTTTAATTAATTTAGTTAATGTACCTAATTCCACTGTAAGTATTATAAAACAAAATAAACTTAACTTTAATCTTACAGTGTTAAATATTATAGGAAATAAATTGGAAATAAGGTATTTTCTGTCTTTGTAATAGGAATTCTACTTGGATAAAATAACATTCCGTCTATTCAACTTTAGTAAAGTTCAATCTCAACAATCAGATGGTATTTCAATGAGAATCTTCCATTTTATTCCTACAATTGGTTTTTATTTCACTAATCTTCTAATTTCTTATTAATCTCGGTAATTTTACGTTTTACGAGTAACTGATGAAAATATAGGCTTTTCATCTAAATTAACTTACACTAACGTAAAGATATACCAAAATAAATTTAGCCAAATTTATTAAAATCAAAATCAAATATTTATGTGTTAAACACGAAAAAAATAAGGACGAAAATCAAGTTCTACCATCAGAGTTCTACGGCAAAACCATGTGCCGCAAAGTGATACGAGAAGGAAAATCCTGTTAAGAGCTTCCGTCTCTTATTTGGGTAAGCAAAAGAAATAAAACCTTTTTTCCTTGAGGTACATAAATAAATCTCGCTATTCTTAATACTAATGTTTGATTTTAATATGTTATTGTTTCTAGTAAAAGAAACACATTTTTCCACACTAAAGTTTGAATACTGATAAGCTTAAGAACAAATCTGACTTTTTTCGTCTTTGATCTTATACTCTTATAAGTACGTAAAACTCAAAGAAAGATTGTTAAAGCTAGTATGATCGTTTTTAAATTTAAGTTAAAGTTTCAAAGTTAAAAATGATCCTAGACAAAGTAGGTTAGATCATCCAATACCTCACGGAAGCTTTGGCCACGTTGCAGGGCTGGCTTGGTGGCGTGATTTCATCCCATTTGTACAATTTTTTTGCAAACATATATTTAAATATAAACATTGGATATAGGGAAGTGTCTAGAAATGATTAATCTAAGTAACAGTTTAATTTAATTACACTAGGAGGCCCCAGCAAAGCCGGCTAGGCACGTCTCCCTAAAAATAATTAACACTAACTTATGCGTAAAATTATTTAGGGCACCCAGCTTCCACAAACTTTACCTGGATTTATTATGGATGTCAAAACAAGCAAAAAATGCATTCCAACATCTGTCCTATACCAACCCGTTTTTCACATGTCGGTCTGAAGTTTCCTTTAAAAAAACCCTTAATACCTCAGAGATTGCTTAAGCCACAATAACGAATATTGTTTGTTATGTTGTTTACATATGTATAACAATATTATTTTCCAACGATATACCGCTTAAAAATGGTGGCAAGTTAAAATTTTTAGAATCAAAAAAACTTTAAGATATAAAATATATAAGATACATATTATTTAGATAATTTAAAGCTTAATCAAATGGTATGTCATATTTAAGGGTAAAGTGATGTATAATGGAAATAACTCACATTTAGTGCTCGAAATTTGGCTTATTTTGTTGCTGAATACGGTTATCTCCCTACTTTTGAAAGACAGCGACCTTATCGTTATTGTATCTGAACCCGTCTCTGAGATATTGAGATTTTTGTAAAAAATACTTACAAACTGACAGGCAGAAAACGGTTAGAGATGGGATACATATTGCATTTAATTTTTTGATTGATCCGACTAACCGAATAACCCGGTAAAATTTGTCAGAATAGAAGCTGGACTCCCTGTATACATTAGGTATTTTAGGTTACACTTCTTAAACGTACGTATCAATAGTGTTTCCTAGTTGTAAAGGAATGAATTGATTGAAAAAAGACCAATCATCAGATTAACTTAACTAACAGTATAATGATAATGTGTATTTCACCCATCAGGCATTACACCTTTTATTTTTTTATCGCCCACACACACGCTAAATGCCCCTACCTTGAGAGGTAAGTAATGATAATACCAGGGAGGTACTGACTCATAACGTATACTCCCTAGGCAGGTAATGACACATTGCGTTACGATTACACTCCCTAGGCAGGTAATGACACATTGCGTTACGATTACACTCCCTAGGCAGGTAATGACACATTGCGTTACGATTACACTCCCTAGGCAGGTAATGACACATTGCGTTACGATTACTCTCCCGGCAGAGCTCAATCAGCTGTTCCGATAGTATCAGCTGTTACGTTTACAGCAATCAAAGTTTTCACAACATACAATTAGCATCAGATTTTTTTCAACCTTGTTCATAATAAAACTCCATAACATTAAACTAATCTACTATTATTTTTATATTTACGTCGCCTATATTGTGTGGTAGGGGGAGGGGGATAAATTATTGTACGCGAGTTTACAGTGTTTGGCAATCACCGTCAGTCAAAGCCACGCAGCTCACTTCTTTGCATGATGGCCTAACAGATGAGGACCATATTAATATGTTTATTTTATTTTGCTGATTACCTTGAATATGTTAATGATTCAAGGTGTAAAATACATAATGAGACACCCTTTTATTATAAAAAAATACTAATGTAGCTTACTTATTACTAGGTCAATATGCTGGTTCCAGTTCTTTGGATTTTCAATACAACTCCCAGGAGTTTGATAGAATTTTGGTTGTCCATATGAATACGCGAAAGACTACAGAAAACGTTTTTCATGATTTATTTGGACTTTACCTATCGCTTCTAGTGTTGAAAACTACACTACGTTTCGGGAGGTAAGGAAACTCCTCCCGTTATCAAGTGAACCCTACTTTCATCTAAATATCAAGTTCTTACACTTAACTAACCTACATTTTTTTGGATTTTCCTATTTTTTCTTTTACATTTTAATTACACTAACACAAAAATAACAAATACATATACAAAAAGTAAAATACAATACACTAACAACATTTACATACACTAACAAATGGAAAAATGGCTATACATTACCTGTTCTGCATCGTTGCCTCCAAGCTGACACGGGCACACACGGGCTACCTCACTCTCACCTCCGCACTACAGAAAAATTATGTTTTATCAGATTTCAGCTGAAAGTTGCTTGTCACGATACGTAGATGACGCTCCGTGTCGTATATATCTCGATATAACTGTAATATGACCGTAGACAAAAGAAAAGTGTCATTGTTAAAAAAAATCCACCATTATCATCATCAATACTACTGTTACGTCGTAGCACGAGGAAACCAGGCGTTTACTTTAGGAACCCATGATTAAGTAGAATAATCAGAACAAAATAAACAACATTTAATCTCCGAGGCAAAACTTATCTTAAAAGTATTTGTAGAAATGCTTAAGCTTTTATGTGTGCTGGTATAACAACTATAGTATACAACATAGAACATATTTTTAAACGAGGAGGGTTTGGTAAACTTCTGCTATCGTAGTTGGGTGATCAAAAAATCATATAAAACCAAATCAGGTAGAGAGCAATAACGAGGGCCCGGGGGCCGGTCACTCCGATCAATTTACTCTGATTGGCAATTTTACACGTCACATATGACATCAACCTGGCCACCAATATTGGTTATTAACCCTGTTTTTTTGTTTTGTTATAAACAAGATAAAATATCAATACTGCTACTGCTACTGAAATTTTCTAATTAGTATAGTGTATCTCGATTGTAACCGAATATATTGATACCTTAGTAAAATTATATCAGATCATTTTTGAAATATAATTTTTAACACGTAAAAAGATTACAATATGACATAAAAATAAATAAATAAGTAATTAATATTGGTAATCTATATTTTAATCGTTCATATTGAAAAATATGTCAAACTGGAAACCCACCATATCGAATTTTAGGGTTTTATTGTAGCAGAACACTAAACAGTATTTGTAAGGATTCTTATCTGGTTTCAAAATTTCTAATAATTTCTAATAATTTACTCAGGGGTTTACCCCATTGGCCTTAACAGTTTCAGTGTTTATACGGTGATTTGAATTTTTCAGGTGATTATACTACAAACAACTGTATTTAGAAGTAAAAGTTGATAATTTTGTTTCAAATTGAATCATAAACAAACGATTTGCACTCGCCATGAATCTTCTCGGTGTAACTGGAATCATATGTAGACTACTAATTTTGGAAAAAATAAAATAAATAAGGATAATACAGAAACTATTTTTAATGTAATGTAATACTATTATTCGGAGGTACAGTTGCTTTAATATATCAATGTACTATTGATACATACTGCTACTAATAAAAGCCTCGCAACTGTCTCCGGGATACTGATGCTAGTTTTGCTTGGTCTGTAACGTGGCCGTTGTCGATTTGTTGGAGCGAGTTGTTCATATGTTTATTTATATGCATTTCCTCTCCTTAATGTTATTGATAACAAGATAAGTGTTCTATATAAGAACACATCGAAATAATACACAAAAAAATTAGGGTCAGTTATATTAAGTTCAGTTACCAATTACATATTAATTTTATTCGTGCCTATTAAATAATTTCTAGTAAATTCATTCAAAGAATTAATTTGATAAAGAATTTACAAAACAATCGTTTTGTATTTTTTCGTAACTATTTTGCATTAAATGTATTGTATTTCTTTTAATCATGGTTAAACTTCTTAAAAAGACTATTTCACAAAAACCCGTTAAACTAATTCAAATGTAAGGCTAACAAGTACTGTATTTGTTAAAATCTACTACTATTATCAAGATACTTTAGTTAAACGCTTAGTAAAGGCATAGTTTCTCGTGTTGGGTCTTACTTGTACCCATACATGCAAAATAATTACCCACACAAAAATCTCCGACCTTAAAGGTGATAAAAGTGTTAACTACTATTTTAACCTTACAACTAAATCGTCTTATAAATGGTAAGCATAAATCACGTGAACAATAAAATATTTAACGTTTCTAGATTTGTTATTTAATGCAGTTCTTCTAAAAAACCCTTTTTTATTTCTATAAATTAAGGGGCTGTAAAAATAAAAGTGAGATGCAAGCAAATTTAATATATCTAGGGACATAAAACAGACTTTTAATACCCAGGATATGACATATTATATAAGATAGTTGTCTATAGTGTGTCAAATCAAGGCTAATTAGAGCCTAATTATTGATCTCGCCACTCATACATAGTGTAGAGGCTTGTCTTGTCTTGACTTGTCTTTGACAGTTACAACTTCTTCCGCCGATTTTGGCATATTTAAACCATTGAAAGGCTTGGAGCAGTTTGACTTGAACTCCAGGATTACCTAACCCACCCCTAATTAGGCTTAATCAATTAAGCTAAGTCTAACAATTTAGTTTTATTACTTGCATACCGGCCGGTGTTAAAATACTTAAAAGTTTCATTCTCGTTTATGTAGCCTATTGCTTTGATATAGAGTTTTATTGATTCATGTAGCTTAACTTAATTATCAATTATTATTTAAATTAATGTTTATTAGCATTTAATCATTTAAAAATTATTGTTGTTTCACACTGTATTAGATTTGAACTTTCTCTTTCGTAATTATGGCACCCAAAGAATTCAAATACTTATTGCAAATCCACTGATCTTATTAAAACACGTTTTGTGAAGCTGGAAGTCATTTTTAACGAATTAACTTCTGGCGATCAACCTGTTACGCCCGTGCAAGTAAGAAAATTGAATACTATCTTCGCTGGGTTAAAAAAGCGAGCGGGCTTTGAATTGAATTTAAATCGCATTATTGAATCAGAATTCGAAGAGGCTTCGGAACAAGTTTTGGTTTTGTCTGATGATGTCGACTCCGTAAATGACTTCTACGTACTTATGTCCCCTACGATCGAAGTGTCTCCCGCGCCCGACCAAGTAACACCAGCTCCATCTGACAGTGCGTTGGTATCGAAATTCTCGACTTCAGAGATTTCTGGTGTTAAATGACCTAAATTAAACCTACAAACCTTTGACGGCACTCCTATTAAGTGATTTAGCTTTATTAATTTGTTCGATACTGCTGTTCACAAAAATACCAGTATTTCAAATGTGGCAAAATTCCAGTATTTAATGAGTGTTTTTTCAGGAGAACCTCTCAATCTGACTAAATCTTTGAATGTAACCGCATCTAATTATCTTATAGCCGACCAATTGCTATGGGATCGCTATCACAACATCCGTAGACTCAATACTTTGCATTCAAATGATCTATTGGATATTCCGCCTATTTCTCATAATAATCCTAAGCAATTGAGGTGATTCATCACAACTTGTTATGAACACTCAGAATCTCTCAAGGCAATGAGTTGTGGGGTTACTCAAGACAATACTCTATTGTCTGCACACCTCTTGCGCAAATTGCATAACAAAACTGTCCAAACAGTGGAAAAATATCGTGAAAACAAAAGACAACCCGAGGATGACTCTCACTCACTTCCTAAGGCAGAGAAAATTATTCAGTTTTAGAATATTAACATTGAGGACGCGAGTTTGTATTCTAATTCTAGTTTAACTCATTCTTCCACTCGGAAACCCGAACCCCACAAAAGGGTTCATTTTGCCTCAAAGGACGCAACATTGCTATCCACCTCTGTGAATAACCCCCTCTTCAAATGCATCTTGTTTTTGTTGCAATAAGCAAAGCCACAAAATTTATCAATGTGCCGCATTCAAAAATAAATCCCCGAATGAACGATAAAAAATCGTAAAGGAACATCAAAGGTGAGTTTCCTGTCTTGGAACTCACCAAATAAAGGATTGCCAGTCTAAGGCTTCCTGTGAGACTTGCCACAAGAAGCATCACACGCTTTTACACTTTAATGTAAAGTCTCAAGAAATACCCCCGCGTTCTAGTGCGGTCCTTACGCCTTCTCATAACGCCAAAGTGACACTTTCGTGCTCCTCACAAACTAGTCTCAATAAACAGAATCACACTGTGCTCCTTAGCACTGCTCTTGTGAAACTCACGGCAGATAATGACCACTCCTACGTCTTTAGAGCGCTCCTAGATAGCGGAAGTATGGTCGATTTTGTTTCCGAACGGGCAGTCAGGTTGCTAGGTGCCAAATGTCATTTTACTAATCTCACTGTTAGTGGATTAGCTCAATCCCCCACCCGAACTAAAGGGTCTTTAAATCTCGATGTTGACTCTGGCCTCTTAGTCGCCCACCAGTTCCATGTGTTGGAAAATATCTCTATTGAGCTTCCCCCGGACAGAGCTTGCTCCGGAAGTTCTTTACAAGGCAAAATCTTGTCTTAGCCGATCCCACATTTTAATAAACCTGGTCCCATTGATGTATTGATCGGGAGCACATTGTTTCCTCAGTTATTGACGACTGAATGTCACTCCCTAGGCCCTAATATGCCTTTTGCTCATGGTACTATTTTTGGCTACGTCATTTTTGGAATAGCACCTTGTGCTTCCAACGCACCAAGAGCCTCGAACATTGTCATATCCCTCCTGTAGACAAAGATCTTCACGCTTCCTTACAAAGTTTTTGAACTGAAGAAGAGTTGCCTCCCTGCAATAAGCTGTGAGGGATTTCCAGTGCTATTGTTTCTTTTCACGCTTTGCTCGGAATGACTCAGCCTAGCTGGGTTTGGAAATCCAGGGGTCGTGGTTTAACTCGATTTACTTGTTCCCATACGGTGGCAACAAATCCCTCTCGATTTATTCGGTCTATCGTGTGTCAATTTTATTCTTCAACGTATGAAAAAAACAATAGGGTAACTCAGGAGGGCGGTTTCGAAATCAAATTTCGTCAAATGTGCCTCATCATCGCTACCCTATGTTGAATTAAATTTTGAATCCTCAACGGTCGGGACGTGTAAATCGCTCAACGCCTCTTCCGCTATCTTCAGCCGGGACGCCCCAATAACCTGGCTGCCGGAATTAGGATATATAGCCTGCGCAGCTAATCAGGATGCTGAATACACTTCGAGCAACCTAGGATGGGGTTTGACGGGTTGAAGGGACGTACGGTACGCACCAAAAGTTTATCAATGTCACTAAACCCCTCGATCGATATCCTAAAACCTGGAAAACCAAGAAAAGGGTGACCGGTATTAGAACAGATAGCTTGTACGGCTAAACAGGATGCTGAGTATCCCTCTAGCAACCAGGATAGGTGGTGAATGGGTCGCAGAGAACGTCTAATACGCCTAAAGTAAGTTCAACTACATCAAATATCTCAATCGCTATCCTAAAACCTATAAAAACCAAGAAAACGGGTGGTCGGTATTAGGATAGATAGCCTGCACGGCTAAATAGGATGCTGAGTGTACTTCTAGCAACCAGGGTAGGTGTAGGCGGGTCGTAAGGAACG
The DNA here is from genome assembly GCA_963675035.1 of Allygus modestus. Classification (NCBI taxonomy): domain Eukaryota; kingdom Metazoa; phylum Arthropoda; class Insecta; order Hemiptera; family Cicadellidae; genus Allygus; species Allygus modestus. The sequence continues at coordinate 393,701,703 of OY776111.1, forward strand.
CTTAATACGCTCGAACAGTTCAAATGTCACTAAACACTTTGATCGCTCTCCTTAAAACTCATGAACCTCAATAAAACGGATGGCTACTATACCCAGAATGCTTTAAATATGGACTAATGCCTTGATTACTATCCTAAAGCCAATCTAAACCGAGAAAACGGGTGGCCGGTATTAGGATAGATAGCCTGTACGGCTAACTGGGATGCTGAATATACTTCTAGCAACCAGGATAGGTGTGGATGGGTTGTAAGGAAAGTATAGTACTCCTAAATATTAATTTACCTGTGAAACACCTCGATCGCTATCCTAAAACCTATAAAAACCAAGAAAACGGGTGGCCGGTATTAGGTTAGATAGCCTGTACGGCTAAATAGGATGCTGAATATACTTCTAGCAACCAGGATAGGTGGTGATGGGTTAAAGGATACTTCAGAGACACGTTACACGATGCAATATTACCTTTATCTAGGCTAGGATTTATTTACCGTTCGATTTGGGTTGTACTAAAAATATAGTTAGGTATACTCGCTAAAACAAAGCTCTCGGGGTTCGCTGTCGCCCAAACGATCGTTCTATCACGGGCTAAACAACTTTTGAACGGTATAGTTGTATGAACTTTATAGGCCTAAGACATCATGAGGGTCGGAACGCAACAGTGAAATAACAAGTCCAGGAACACTATTATTATTGTCACCAATAAATTACTACACTTCTCTCAATATGTGTATAAACAATAGCTCACCTGGTATAGGCTGTACCTAAATCCCAGAACAAGGATGCAACATAACCTCAATTGCAATAATACATATTAAGCAATCTATTAACAGTGTAGCAATCAATCAATAAATAACCAGTAAATAAATCAGCAGGGCAATAGCCTAGGGCGATCAGTACATTTATAAAACTCTCAATCAGTGGCTATTAATAGCAAATACTGTAATAGCCTTTCACCACTACAATGGCAATGAACAAAGTAAATTTATCTAGTCAAATTAACTTTCTGAGCTGTTATCAATCTTATAATTTTACCAAGTTGGCAATGACATTTTATTCCAATTCGAAAATATATATATATTCAATTGTTTACTCAAAATAATAATCGGGTAATAATTGTTACCAATGACTCTCAAGCCTAACGATCGTATACTGTACTCTTATCACAATGCAAGCATCAAGTCGGTATAGCACAGTACTTACTTCGGGAGACGAGTATCCAAGCGGAAATCACAGGCACAACTGGCTGGCGGCGGCAGCTCGCTTGGTTTTGATACCTGTCTCGGCCTGTCATGCGCAGAAACCCGTTTCTACAGTTGGATCGAGACACGGCGGTGGCAACATCGGGTCCCGCGCTAACTGCCTCGGCCTTGGTTAGAACCTAACCTCAAAACTAACTTTCTGCCGCCCGAGGTTACTAGCGATTATGGAAATAAAATAAAATTAACTCTTCGGAGAAATTAACTCCAATCTTCCTTAATAACATTAAAAAAACTGGGATGTAAAAATTGAACCCTTACAAAGCAGACTACGGAATAATTAACACGTGACCAATTGTTTGGCAATACCCACACTCGGGATCAAGATGGCTGTTACATGGTACGGCTCCCTTTTGCTCACAATCCGGCTCAACTAGGAGAATCAAAGCCTATGGCTGAACAAAGGTTCTCTTTGAAAAGGAGAATCCATCATCCTCACAATACGGATTTTTGCTCATTGTACACTGATTTTATGTCAGAACAACACTCTCTCGGGCACATGGAAAAATGTACTAATATTCATATTTTTCGCTCCACATTACTTTCTTCCACATCACGGAGTTTTAAAGCTCGTAGTAGCGCTTCAAAGCTGCGTGTCGTCTTTTGACGCCAGCTCCAAGACCAGTTCCGGTCTTTCTTTGTACGATGTTCTATTAACAGAACCCAAACTTCAGAACAATATCTGAAATATTCTTTTACACTTTCGCATTAAAAATTTTGTCTTCTCTTGTGACATCCGACATATGACCAACCAGATACTTTCAGATGACCAACATTTTCAGTTGATTCTATAGCGTGAAACCCCCACTCTTCCCATGTCAGTATTTCAGCTGACTACCGTGACTTACGGGATGAATTGTTCTCCCTATCTGGCAATAAAAACCCTTCATCGATTGGCTGAAAATAAAGGGGATCGTATTCCACTTGCGGCAGAAATCCTTAAACACCATAGCTATGTTGACGATCTCATCGCTGGTGCTTCAACGGTAGAGAAAGCATTGGAACTCCAAACTCGATTGATTTGCTGCGATTAGGCGGCTTTGAACTTAGGAAATGTATATCCAACTATTACAAACTATTACAGCAGTTTCCCACTGCACATCAGAAAACACCGGTCTTCGTACAACCGTCTTCAGAACCCCATTTCTATATTTTAGGCATCCAGTGGTCTCCCGTCACTGACAATTTTCGTTATAATTTCAGCTTTACTTGTGATACCCCAGTAAACGCAAAGTGTTAAGTTTAATAGCCCAAATTTATGACCCTTGTGGCGTCTTCTCTCCATACTTAATGATAGCAAAACGATTTATGCAGTTCTTTGGACTTCGGGTAACACGTGGGATGAACCACTAAATTCAGAACTCACTCTCAAACTGCATAGTATCGTCTCAGATTTGAAATATATTGAGAACATAGCAATTTCTCCTGCTATTAAGCGCTCTCATAGTGATAAATGTGATTTGCATGGTTTTAGTGACGCCTCAGAAACCGGTTATGCAGCTGTTGTATACTTACGTTGCATCAGTGCAAGTTATGTGTGGGTGAACCAAATAATCGCTAAAACTCGCGCGGATCCTCTAAGGAAAGTGACTTTAACCGCGCCTCAAACTGTGCGCAGCTCATTTATTAGCACAACTAGTTCATTAAATGCAGACGCAGTACACAAGTGCTCTAAAAATAGAGTCCATAAATGTGTGGTGTGATTCTACAGTGACTCTTTCGTGGTTACAAACCCCCCTGTACCGTCTGAAGACTTAAGTGGCAAACCGTGTGGCTCAGGTTCAAGAGCTAATACCTGCCCACTGTTGGCGTCACGTATTCAGTACCGTCAACCCTGCTGACTGCGCGACGCACGGCATAATGCCTTCCCAATTGGTTAACCATCCCCTCTGGTGGCACGGACCCGTTTGGCTGCCACATCCGTCTTCGGATTAGCCCTTGTCGAAATTCTCTCCGATTGATGTTTCTTCGTTGGAGGAGGTGAAGGCTACTCCTCTTACAGTCTTGGTCTCCACTTCCCAACCTCATTGGGACCTGCTGTCTCGCTTCTCTTCTTAGACGAAACTCCTCCATGTGATGGCCTTTGTTCTCCAGTTCACGCTTCATAGCTACCGGCAAGACCATCCTGTCTTGCCTTCCAGAATTAAAAGCAGCCCAGCTTTGTATTTTTCGGCTGGTGCAATAGGAGGCCTTACCAGATGACATCCTCGCCCTGCAGAACAACAAGGGCTGTTCTTCTCGACTTCGTTTCTCACCATTCCTTGATCATGACGGAGTACTTCGTGTAGGTGGGAGGCTGCAGCATGCGGAACTTACTTACGATGACCGTCATCCCTGCATCTTACCCAAAAGGCATTGTGTCGTCGATCTATTTATAGATCACATCCATAAACGCATTTACAATTTTTCGCTCAACTGACTGTAGATCATTTGTCTCAACAAGTGTGGATACTAGCTGCTTGCAGCGTAGTTCGATCCCGCATCTTTTAATATATGCCTTGCTTTAAGCATCGTCCCAAGAATACTTTTCCTCTCATGGGCGATTTCCCTAGAGCCAGAGTGACCGAGTACCCGAGTTGCTGGACCTTTTTTGTCGACCGGTATTGACTATGGTGGTCCTTTTAACATACAAAATCATAACTTGCGATCCATTCGCCACATCAAGGCCTATATTTGTATCTTTGTTTGCTTCGTCACTAAAGCAGTCCATATTGAGATGACTACAAATATATCAACTGATTTTTTATCAGCACTCTCACTCGCTTCGTCTCTCGCAGATGGCTATACCCTGACACTTACAGCGACTGTGGCACTATGTTTGTAGGGGCTACAAATTCTCAGCAACAAGTCATTGAATCCACTGGTAAATCTCAAATTAACAGATTTGCTATTGACTGCAAAATTAAATTATACTTCAACCCCCCGGCACACCTCATCAAGGTGGCTTATGGGAAAGTGCCATAAGAGGTGACAAACATCATTTAAAACGTGCGATGGGCACTCAAGTTCCTACTCTAATTCAATTCAACACTGTAACCTGTCAAGTGGAAGCGATGCTCAATTCACGACCTCTCACTGTTCTTTCTAACGACCCTTACGACCTTCAGGCACTAACACCCGGACATTTTTTGATTGGCACCTCTTTGGCCGCCCTTCCAGAACATTACTTAGTTGATATACCGGACAACCGGTTATCACATTGGCCGCTCATGCAAGCCGTCACACAGCGCATACGGAAACGTTTGAAATTAGAGTATCTTCATACCCTCCAACAACGACTCAAATGGAATACTCCCACTAAGAACCTAGAAGTAGGTGATTTAGTCTTACTCCAACAGGATTCTACCCCTTTGGTGTGGCCATTAGCTGGGGTGACAAAGGTCACCACTTGAAGTGACAATGTTGTGCGAGTGGTCAAGGTTAAAGCCCAGCAGGGAACCTACTCCCGAACTGCTGTTAAGATCTTCTTGCTGCCTTTTTTGGCTTCTAAAGACTAAACACATGTAATTTGCACATGTAACAGTTAGATTAAGTTACTTGTAATATTTTTTTCTCTATTTTTGAATCACTCCTTGGTTCAAAGCCCCCGGTATGTTAAATACTTGCATTCATATTAAATATAATTTATATGTGTGTTATGTATTTCATAAAAATATGCTCTTATTCGTTAAGTTACTAAATGTCCAATTTCAATATATTTAAATTTCGTACTGAGAGAGAGGTTGATAGATCCTATAGGGGTCCCAGCAATGCTATGATCGGATGTGACCGGTGCCACATTACGGGAAAGTCAGTTACGCATTTTCATTGGTCGGTTCCTTACTGTCGCTGAGACCATAATTCTCTGCGTGAGGTAAACGCGTACTTCTTAGGGGTTTTCCCAGCTGGACGTCAACTAATAAAGGGGCTCGCAATGTCACTTCTGTCATTTTGGCATTTTTCTTTGTCATTCTAATCCATTACGGACAGGAATTACTCATCACTAATTATTATGGTTTTCGCTCTCTAACTGCCCTTGTATAACTATGCTTATAGTAATCTGTATTTGAGTCATAGTGTGAACTTATGTTATAGTGAATTTCTCTCAGTGTTTTCCAGCTATCGGTCAACCGCGTCGTGTTTATAGACTATTTTTTGAGCGCTCAAAGTGAACATTGCGTGTGACGCGAACCTCAAGCCTTCATCCTAGTGTTTGTGTGGAATTCCGACTCTCAGTCCATGGTCTCATTAATCTCTCTGCCTTCCGGCAAGATTGAGGGAGAAAAGGACGCTCTCTCGCTCTGGTAGACGTACTCTCGCCCTTGGCTTCATCACTCCATCATTGGGGAATAAACTCTGGTTAGTTTCACCAATTCATTTTAATGTGCTACAATTAGCCTACGTTATTGTACTTAGTTCAGATTTGTTGTGATCACAAAGACCACTTAACCATCCACTTACCACTTAACATCCACACTCACCCCCGATTGCAATAATGGCCGCTCATCGGTCTGGTCCTTCGAGTTGATTAAAATTTGTATTAAGAACAAAATAATTACCATTATATGACCATACCTAACAACATACATAAAATAGCTACATACTAACGCTTATTCGTTCTCGATTAACTCTAGACAAATGATCACAGTACTTTACAGTGTAGAGAGACAAAAATAACCGCAGGGTACTATATAGCTTTGTGCATCACGGATACCGCAGCATACTGTATGGCAAGAAATTTATTAATATACTATGAAAACAAAGAGTGTCAATATTCCTCCGCATAGCATATAAACTTACATTTGTAAACATCTTTAAAGAAGTTCCTGGACTAATCGATAATATTTTGTTTCTAACCATTAGTATGAAAAAGTAATTAAAACACTACTTAACTTGTATATTTTCTCTTCACTTTTTTAAGTGATATAAAATCATCAAATACTGAAGCATTAGGTATGACAACTGAAAAAAGAAACAAAAGTAGTTAAGAAACAAATAAATATTTTTATAATTACTAGCTTTCAACGCTTTTTCGCACCAAAGTACGTTTTTTTAGATTTCTGGTGGGTTCTATGATATAAATCACGGATGAATACATTGCAATTTTTAAGGCTATTAATGTTGTTTAATACGAAGATGATTTTAGAAAATTGTTATAATACACTAAATGATTTTTATATCTTAGCTCTTTATTGAAGCTCTATCCTAGTTTTTATATCGGCCAAACACTGTAGTTGAATGTTCCGGGACTGTTATTCAGAGCGTACGTTTGACGTCATGTTTTTTATCCTATGACAAATTGGATAACTACCTTTCATTACATTTGTTAGAATGCAGAAGCGGGAACGGGAATTTTAATTTAATCATAGATATATGTATAACTCATCTTTGGGGCTTAAAGGTAACACGTCGCAGTAATTAATTAAACTTTTTGTTATGACCTATTTCGTTTCATGTACCAGTACAACCTATATTTGTCATATTGAATAACATAATCCCATGTTTAAACAAACCTTTAAGAATATTAAATAACGCTTTTAATAATTTAAAACAATCCTGATGTTTAAAATCCTCTGAAAATTGTGTATTATGAAACTGTTAGGTAGTTTTAATTGCTAAGCAGAATGGAAAGACGTCATGTAGCAACCTACTCATTAGCGTCTGAGTGACATGTTTCTCCAGTTTAGCACGGAGAAAGAGCAAATATGATGAGTCTGACTCGTTACTTCAGTGTACCCGTTCATTTCATCCATTATGTAGCAACCTACTCGTTAGCGTCTGAGTGACATGTTGCTCTGGTTTAGCACGGAGAAAGAGCAAATATGATGAGTCTTACACGTTACTTCAGTGTACCCGTTCATTTCATCCATTATGTAGCAACCTACTCATTAGCGTCTGAGTGACATGTTTCTCTGGTTTAGCACGGAGAAAGAGCAAATATGACGAGTCTGACACGTTACTTCAGTGTACCCGTTCTTTTCATCCATTTTGTAGCAACCTACTCGTTAGCGTCTGAGTGACATGTTTCTCTGGTTTAGCACGGAGAAAGAGCAAATATGTTGAGTCTGACACGTTACTTCAGTGTACCCGTTCATTTCATCCATTATGTAGCAACCTACCCGTTAGCGTCTGAGTGACATGTTTCTCTGGTTTAGCACGGAGAAAGAGCAAATATGATAAGTCTGACACGTTACTTCAGTGTACCCGTTCATTTCATCCATTATGTAGCAACCTACTCGTTAGCGTCTGAGTGACATGTTTCTCTGGTTTAGCAGGGAGAAAGAGCAAATATGATGAGTCTGACACATTACTTCAGTGTAACCGTTCATTTCATCCATTATGTAGCAACCTACTCGTTAGCATCTGAGTAACATGTTTCTCTGGTTTAGCACGGAGAAAGAGCAAATATGATGAGTCTGACACGTTACTTCAGTGTACCCGTTCATTTCATCCATTATGTAGCAACCTACTCGTTAGCGTCTGAGTGACATGTTTCTCTGGATTAGCACGGAGAAAGAGCAAATATGATGAGTCTGACACGTTAGTTCAGTGTACCCGTTCATTTCATCCATTATGTAGCAACCTACTCGTTAGCGTCTGAGTGACATGTTTCTCTGGTTTAGCACGGAGAAAGAGCAAATATGATGAGTCTTACACGTTACTTCAGTGTACCCGTTCATTTCATCCATTATGTAGCAACCTACTCGTTAGCGTCTGAGTGACATGTTTCTCTGGTTTAGCACGGAGAAAGAGCAAATATGACGAGTCTTACACGTTACTTCAGTGTACCCGTTCATTTCATCCATTATGTAGCAACATACTCTTTAGCGTCTGAGTGACATGTTTCTCTGGTTTAGCACGGAGAAAGAGCAAATATGACGAGTCTTACACGTTACTTCATTGTACCCGTGCATTTCATCCATTATGTAGCAACCTACTCGTTAGCGTCTGAGTGACATGTTTCTCTGGTTTAGCACGGAGAAAGAGCAAATATGATGAGTCTGACACGTTACTTCAGTGTACCCGTTCATCTCATCCATTATGTAGCAACCTACTCGTTAGCGTCTGAGTGACATGTTTCTCTGGTTTAGCATGGAGAAACAGCAAATATGAAGAGTCTTACACGCTACTTCAGTGTACCCGTTCATTTCATCCATTATGTAGCAACCTACTCGTTAGCGTCTGAGTGACATGTTTCTCTGGTTTAGCACGGAGAAAGAGCAAATATGATGAGTCTGACACGTTACTTCAGTGTACCCGTTCATTTCATCCATTATGTAGCAACCTACTCGTTAGCGTCTGAGTGACATGTTTCTCTGGTTTAGCAGGGAGAAAGAGCAAATATGATGAGTCTTACACGTTACTTCAGTGTACCCGTTCATTTCATCCATTATGCAGCAACCTACTCGTTAGCGTCTGAGTGACATGTTTCTCTGGTTTAGCACGTAGAAAGAGCAATATGATGAGTCTTACACGTTACTTCAGTGTACCCGTTCATTTCATCCATTATGTAGCAACCTACTCGTTAGCGTCTGAGTGACATGTTTCTCTGGTTTAGCAGGGAGAAAGAGAAAATATGATGAGTCTTACACGTTACTTCAGTGTTCCCGTTCATTTCATCCATTATGTACTAACCTACTCATTAGCGTCTGAGTGACATGTTTCTCTGGTTTAGCACGGAGAAAGAGCAAATATGACGAGTCTTACACGTTACTTCAGTGTACCCGTTCATTTCATCCATTATGTAGCAACCTACTCGTTAGCGTCTGAGTGACATGTTTCTCTGGATTAGCAGGGAGAAAGAGCAAATATGACGAGTCTTACACGTTACTTCAGTGTACCCGTTCATTTCATCCATTATGTAGCAACCTACTCGTTAGCGTCTGAGTGACATGTTTCTCTGGTATAGCACGGAGAAAGAGCAAATATGACGAGTCTTACACGTTACTTCAGTGTACCCGTTCATTTCATCCATTATGTAGCAACCTACTCGTTAGCGTCTGAGTGACATGTTTCTCTGGATTAGCAGGGAGAAAGAGCAAATATGATGAGTCTTACACGTTACTTCAGTGTACCCGTTCATTTCATCCATTATGTAGCAACCTACTCGTTAGCGTCTGAGTGACATGTTGCTCTGCTTTAGCACGGAGAAAGAGCAAATATGATGAGTCTTACACGTTACTTCAGTGTTCCCGTTCATTTCATCCATTATGTAGCAACCTACTCATTAGCGTCTGAGTGACATGTTTCTCTGGTTTAGCACGGAGAAAGAGCAAATATGACGAGTCTTACACGTTACTTCAGTGTACCCGTTCATTTCATCCATTATGTAGCAACATACTCTTTAGCGTCTGAGTGACATGTTTCTCTGGTTTAGCACGGAGAAAGAGCAAATATGACGAGTCTTACACGTTACTTCATTGTACCCGTTCATTTCATCCATTATGTAGCAACCTACTCGTTAGCGTCTGAGTGACATGTTTCTCTGGTTTAGCACGGAGAAAGAGCAAATATGATGAGTCTGACACGTTACTTCAGTGTACCCGTTCATCTCATACATTATGTAGCAACCTACTCGTTAGCGTCTGAGTGACATGTTTCTCTGGTTTAGCATGGAGAAACAGCAAATATGAAGAGTCTTACACGCTACTTCAGTGTACCCGTTCATTTCATCCATTATGTAGCAAACTACTCGTTAGCGTCTGAGTGACATGTTTCTCTGGTTTAGCACGGAGAAAGAGCAAATATGATGAGTCTGACACGTTACTTCAGTGTACCCGTTCATTTCATCCATTATGTAGCAACCTACTCGTTAGCGTCTGAGTGACATGTTTCTCTGGTTTAGCAGGGAGAAAGAGCAAATATGATGAGTCTTACACGTTACTTCAGTGTACCCGTTCATTTCATCCATTATGCAGCAACCTACTCGTTAGCGTCTGAGTGACATGTTTCTCTGGTTTAGCACGTAGAAAGAGCAATATGATGAGTCTTACACGTTACTTCAGTGTACCCGTTCATTTCATCCATTATGTAGCAACCTACTCGTTAGCGTCTGAGTGACATGTTTCTCTGGTTTAGCAGGGAGAAAGAGAAAATATGATGAGTCTTACACGTTACTTCAGTGTTCCCGTTCATTTCATCCATTATGTACTAACCTACTCATTAGCGTCTGAGTGACATGTTTCTCTGGTTTAGCACGGAGAAAGAGCAAATATGACGAGTCTTACACGTTACTTCAGTGTGCCCGTTCATTTCTTCCATTATGTAGCAACCTACTCGTTAGCGTCTGAGTGACATGTTTCTCTGGTTTAGCACGGAGAAAGAGCAAATATGACGAGTCTTACACGTTACTTCAGTGTACCCGTTCATTTCATCCATTATGTAGCAACCTACTCGTTAGCGTCTGAGTGACATGTTTCTCTGGTTTAGCAGGGAGAAAGAGCAAATATGATGAGTCTTACACGTTACTTCAGTGTACCCGTTCATTTCATCCATTATGTAGCAACCTACTCGTTAGCGTCTGAGTGACATGTTTCTCTGGTTTAGCAGGGAGAAAGAGCAAATATGATGAGTCTTACACGTTACTTCAGTGTTCCCGTTCATTTCATCCATTATGTACTAACCTACTCATTAGCGTCTGAGTGACATGTTTCTCTGGTTTAGCACGGAGAAAGAGCAAATATGACGAGTCTAACACGTTACTTCAGTGTGCCCGTTCATTTCTTCCATTATGTAGCAACCTACTCGTTAGCGTCTGAGTGACATGTTTCTCTGGTTTAGCACGGAGAAAGAGCAAATATGACGAGTCTTACACGTTACTTCAGTGTACCCGTTCATTTCATCCATTATTTAGCAACCTACTCGTTAGCGTCTGAGTGACATGTTTCTCTGGTTTAGCAGGGAGAAAGAGCAAATATGATGAGTCTTACACGTTACTTCAGTGTACCCGTTCATTTCATCCATTATGTAGCAACCTACTCGTTAGCGTCTGAGTGACATGTTGCTCTGGTTTAGCACGGAGAAAGAGCAAATATGATGAGTCTTACACGTTACTTCAGTGTTCCCGTTCATTTCATCCATTATGTAGCAACCTACTCGTTAGCGTCTGAGTGACATGTTTCTCTGGTTTAGCAGGGAGAAAGAGCAAATATGATGAGTCTTACACGTTACTTCAGTGTACCCGTTCATTTCATCCATTATGTAGCAACCTACTCATTAGCGTCTGAGTGACATGTTTCTCTGGTTTAGCAGGGAGAAAGAGCAAATATGACGAGTCTTACACGTTATTTCAGTGAGTCTTTCGTTCATTTCATCCATTACAAATTAATGCGTGCTATAAAATCTACCTAGTTATTTTTGTTTTATAGGTGATAACTAACAGTAGAAGAACTTATGACTCTACGGGACCGTTTTGGCCTATAAAGGTACGCATTTGAAAAAATTGAGATTTTGTAGTTAGACTTTTTAAACTACATGATATAAATACTATCAAAAGACACACTCATGCACAATTCACGATTGTTTATACCGTTAAATTGTCAAATTTTAGGATAAACAATTGTCACTTCAGCCCATGTTCAGCGGACAAATTAATCACATTGACTTCTTTGATAAAATTTTTTACTGAAAGATCCATATTCACAAAATCCAGTAAGTAAGAATCATGAACAATTTAAAAGATAAACCAGGATTCCCTCAAGGTACTCAGCTGACCTACCCCACGTATGTGCAGATGGTGCAGTGCTCTATGCTGGTTAGCCAGGGAGACATTGGTTAGGAAGGTGCCCTCATATTTTCTAACTTCAACGGCAGGCATGGTTCTACTGTTTCTATATGCTTTCTACTTTCTCCTTTCTACATTCTACTATCTGTTTCTATCTTCACTATTATTTTTAATTCCTCATCAGAATAACAAAAGTAAGTAGCGCATACAATCACAACATCTGTGTAAAGTAATTTAATCAAGATTACCTGCATTTATTTGCTTAAACATGACATTTGAAAATGTCGTGTTTGTGAGTCGGTTGCACACACCATTAAGGTAATCACTTTAAGGATTCCACAGGATGTAATAAGACCTCTCTCACATTCAGACAGGAAATATTCCAATGAAATTATACTAGACAGTCCATTGTTCCACACTGATTGACATTTGTCCAATAGTGCAGGTATAGGTAACAGGATTTTCATCATAAGCCACATATAGCTGAGCAGAATGAATCGCTTTGTACAATATGGATATGCAATATGCAATATGGTATATGGTAGTGGCCGTAACTCAGTGGTAGAGCTCTGGGTTATCACCCAGCGGGCCCGGGTTCAACTCCCAGCTCGTGATATAAAGCTCGGCCGGCCGCTACCGTGGTTCGGAAGTCACGATAAACCGTTGGTCCACCTGCCCAGGAACAAAAACAATAAAAGTGCCGGAGTCTTGAGGCGAGGAGAACTTCCGCTTCATTGGTGGACTCCCTCCACTAAAAGCCATATGAATATGTTTTTGTATAAGGTTTATATATCTACTATTTTGTCAGAAATACATTTCGCAATGATGAGTGGCATATTTATATTACTCAATAATAATATTAATTTATTTAAATACCTGAAAAGGATATTTTGACACTGTAATTATGTAGACAATTTGTTATTACAGCAAAAACACGTTTAATATAACATATTATACAAATAAATTATGGTCATATTTATTTGAATGATTTCCACTGATGGTTACTACACTTAAAATAAATTAGTCTTAGTATGTTAAGTACGGAGGATTTTAGAACGGAGGCAAATTATTCCAAGTCTAATGTGCCTAGAGAGAACATAAACTCTAATCTCCAACTCTGAACTTTAGAATAACGTTTCTTGCAGCTTATTAGCGTTCCTAGGAGGGTCGTTGCTATGGGAATTTACATCACTTTAACATTCATTTACTTTTAACAACTCTCCCATACATAATAAAACACAAACAATATTTATTTACCCTATATGTTTTAGCGAATTTCCCCTATAGGGAAGAAGCTATTACCGTAGTCGGCATGATAAGACCTAGGCCCGGGACCATGATAACTTTTCGTTTTGAGGAACCCAGACCCCAAAAACACTATTCGTTCGAAACATATATATATATATATATATATATATATATATATATATATATATATATATATGTGTGTGTGTGTGTGTGTGTGTGTGTGTGTGTGTGTGTGTGTGTGTGTGTGTGTGTGTGTGTGTGTGTGTGTGTGTGTGTGTGTGTGTGTGTGTGTGTGTGTCCGTGTCCGTGAGCAAGATAACTCTCGTAAAAATGATCCGATTTTGACGAAACTTGGTATAAACGTGTAAAGCAACATTAATGACTTTAAGTTCGAAAACCAGCCATATCGATCCATCCAAAGGAGTATTTGGGGGGGGTTTTGTACCCCAAAAATGGGTTTTTGAATTTTTTACATATAATTTTGGAAAAAGTCAAATATTGGTTTTTACCATTGGATTCAGCTTAATAAAACACTCAATTTGGTATTTTGATAATTCCTTTATGTCAATTGGTTACCGAGATATTGAAAGTGCTAAACACAGTACGTTGTCTAATGTTATTCTTATGGAGGAAAGGAAAAATTGTATATCTCGCTTATTTATGAACGTATACTGACGAAACTGGTATAAGGCTTCATCTGGTTGTGGTCTATTGATATTTTCTCAAAAATAAATTGTTTGCAAAAAGCTTCCGTAGCATCAAACCTGCGTACTCAGCCCCCATGTTATTCTTATGGAGGATAATTAAATGCTATGTCTCGCTTAATTATGGACATAAATTATAAAAAACTGGTGTACAACTTCACCTAGTTGAGTTATATTGATATTAGCATAAAAGCCCATTTTTGTGTTCCTTGTTGCAGCAAACCTGCGTACTCAGCCCCAATGTTATTCTTATGGAGAATAATTAAAATTGTATATACCGCTTATTTGTGAATATATTTTTATGGAACTTTGTGTGCGGCTTTTTGTGGTATTAAGACATGTATTATGCATTGGAAATTCGCTGAGTATGCAGGTTTGCTGTGACGGGGGTATTTTTTATAATTATATAGTTTTTAAAATCATTGTAGTAAAATATTTAATAATATCTAATAATTTGTATTCAGAAATAAATTATTGAAAATCTTTTGGAGTTGGATTGGACAAGTAGATAAAGTATAACTAATAGTTATGTTCTCGGTGCAACCATGATTACAACGTTGTTATTCATTTGTAAATGGATATTTAATTTAATTTAATCAGGATTGAGTCGTACCTATTACAAGTAATCACGGGGATGCAGGTATGATGTATTTTTTAAATACGTGTTTTAAGTCCTTTTTTCTTGTTATTAAATATATTATATGATTTTATAATTGTCAACAACAATGAAAGTGGGCTAATCAAAATTAACATTAAAATACCCCCGTCGCAGCAAACCTGCGTACTCAGCGAATTTCCAATGCATAATACATGTCTTAATACCACAAAAAGCCGCACACCAAGTTCCATAAAAATATATTCACGAATAAGGGATATATAACATTTTAATAATTCTCCATAAGAATAACATTGGAGATGAGAACGTAGTTTTGCTGAAACAGGGAACAGAAACAATTTGTTTACATGAAAATATCAATACAGCTCAACTAGGTGAAGCCACTTACCAAGTTTTATCAATATTCATTCATAAATAAGCAAAATATACCATTTTGGTTATTCTCCATAAGAATAACATGGGGGTTGAGTACGTAGATTTGCTGTAACAAGGAAACAAAAATGGGTTTTTATGAAATTATCAATATAACTCAACAAAACTAAGCCACTTACCAATTTTTATTAATTTATGTTCATAGTTAAAGGGAGACATTACGTTTTACTTATTCTCCATATGAATAACATGGGGCTGAGTATGCAGGTTTGCTGCTACCGGAATCATCGGTAAAAATTGATTTGTTGTGCAAATAACAATAGACCATAACCGGCTGAAGCCTATCATTAAGTTTTGTTAGTACACCTTAATAAATAAGCGAGGTATAACATTTTTCTTATTCTTTATAAAAATAACACTGTACAACGTACTGCGTTTAGCACTTCCAATATCTCTGTTACCAATTGACGTAGAGAAATGATAAAAAATTGTGTATTTTATAAAGCTGAATCAAATGCTGAAAACAAAAATTTGACGTTTTAAAATATTACCTGTAAAAACATCAAAAATCCCATTTTTGGGGTACGAAACCCCATTTGGACTTTGGATGGGTCGATCTGTCTGATTTTCGAACTTAAAGTTATAAATATTGCTTTACAAGTTTGCAAAAAATTACATTAAAATCGGATCTTTTTTAGAGTTATCGCACCCACGGACACACATATATATAAACAGTTTGGAACGAATGGTATTTTTGGGGTCTGGGGACCTCAAAACGAAAAGTTACCATGGTCCTGGGCCTAGGTCTTACTATGCCGACTACGGTAATAGCTTCTTCCCTATAGGGGAAATGCAGAACTTTAATCTATATATTAGTAGTTAGAAATTATTGAAACACTTCAATTTTATACAAAAAGGTTTTAGTATCAATAATTTTGAATATAGGCAAAATGCTGTAAATTAATCATAGTCACCACGTGTATAGGGGATTCTCTCTTTAAAACAATTTCCTAGTATATCCTTTATATAGAACAGTGATTTTAACTTATTAGAGTAAAAATACCATTACAGTATAACCTAATAAAATATATCAAACTGCCCAACAGCTAAACTGTCCAAATTTAACAATTAAACCTATCGGATGATAACATGGTCATGTCCTTTAGAGTTCAAGAGGTAATAAGTGAGGTTAAGTGAGGTATTCATATAATATAGTTTTTATGAATTTGAAAAGCTTTAAAAACAACTTTCAAATGTAAAATATATTTGTCTTTATTGTCGAATAATATTTCATTCTTATAACAGTTCTTGTAAATTACAAAGTGAATTGTTGAACTTGTCCCATTAACTTCGTATTACACACTGGTTCATGTTTCACACACCCCTCTTAAATACTTGAGGAGCCACCAGTCGAAAGCTTTGCAACAGGTATTTGGATTTGTCTGTGTAAAGGCTCCCTGGGGTAGCCTGATTCACAATAGTTTTCTTCCTCATGGATAACATACAAACTTAGTTTAAGTTTTACCTAAGAAATAAAGTTTTCCTTTGGCCATAAAATCATTCCATTAGTCTCCATGAATAATCATTTGACTCCATGCTTATATTTATGGTATTTGAAAGTAGCTTTATAAAAAAAGTTTCAGAAAACGATGTCTAAAACCAAATAATTTATGGAAATTCTTTTAGAATTACCACGTATTCTGAATGATGCTCTCAAAATATTACTTGCAATACATATTCAAATATAAAGTATAACGTATATTTTTCCTTTACTTATTTTAATATTTAAATAATACCTTAATATAATAATAACTGGCCTTCAGAATTTGGGATTTCTAACCCCCTACGTACTACGAAAAAATAGGTTAGAAAAATTTAAAAATATAAATACTATACAAAGTATAGCACAAAAGAATCTCCATGTCATTTAACCAAATTATTTCAGTAGGTGCTAGTACTTATCGACCGGAATAAGATTAAAAGCTTGGAATTTGTATTTTTTATACCTTATCTGGTATACAGTATGACACTATTGTTAGGTCTGTTGTAAAGTTCAGATATATATTTTGTCGCTAATCTTACCCGAATCGTATGGCATAGGCAAAATATATTGTTATATTGTTATATAGCTGGCCTTATTAATTCAGTAAAATATAATAATTACTAATATTTTTATTACTAATTACTCAATCTTATGATTAGTTAAATTAAATTACCCTTTTTAAGGATTGTAAAGGCAAACTGATTTGTTTTTATGTGAGAAGTCTACGTTTTCGGTAACAGTTTACAACATTGTTTTTATACTAAATACTAAATAACTATCTTTAACTATTGCAAGGATTTATACTTCTTCTTATAAACTGTGTAAATTTATAAACACAAAAGGTTTGTTCCTAGTAGAAGAATATAAATAAATGTAGGGATTAATTATTAATACTTAAATCATCCGATTAGTAATTTTGAAAACTAAAATTGACAGACGGTTACAAATAATAATGTTTCGAAAATGGCATTTACACTAAGAGATTTTGCTGTCAAATATCTCATACGACTACTGAAAAAATACATTTATATAACATTTTCACGATATTGAGAACAAACTGCAAACTCCAGTTTCAAACTCAGCATATGCAAGCTCATACATCACTTACCATTCCACTTACCAACAATGCAACTCACATTATTCTTCCATTTAATATTAATAAAAAATATTCAGTAAAATACTCCGGGAGATCTTGTGCATTTCAGAAATGACATAGACAGTCACAGTTGCTCTGGGTGTTGCTGACTTTCTTATCGTGAAATACCAGTTGCTTGAACTCCACTACAACTGACATAGCCTAATGTACATTCCCCTTCATGGACATATATTTTATAAAAGAATCTTGCCATATTACCGTTTAATAAATTTGTAAAGGTAATAAGGCTATAATTGAATATAAATGTATTATGAAATGCGTTTAATAAATCACACAGAATAAATATTCTCTAAGATTTCACTAGCTTGAAATTATTGCGTGCATTTTTCATCTGATTTGACACCATAAACAATTTGAAACGTTTTGGCAAGAGAGTATCTAAATCCTAGTCTTGGCAACATTTAAGATATACTAGTAATTTAAGCTGTTTAAAAGCTTAATGGACAAGCTCAAAGTTTCGAAGTGAACTATAAGGTGGATCCAGTTTTGAACTTTTACAAATTTGGAAACATTCAACCTAGGATTGATCTGGACAAGCTCAGAGTATGAGGCGAGGCTCAACCACTGAACTAACGACGCAAAATTAGTAGCACCTTATCCATTAGTTATGTTACATTTATTGTAAGTTTAAACATATTCATTAATGATGTCATTGGGCGACAGACTTTTGTACATGGTGAATTTTAACCACAATCCTTATAAGTATTGTCATACAGTTTTGAAACTGTCACGAAACTATTTTGAAATGGAATACCTGGTATATTATTTAACACAATTTTCGAGAATGTCTCTGTAACATTTCAGGTCCATTGGAAAACGATAAAGAACCCTCTGCATATATAACTTGGTAAAACGTAACACGTTACAAACCTATGTTGAAAGCATACTGTTTCAAAAACTCACCTACTTCTTCATCAGTCTATGATGTCACAATTTATCACATACTGTCTCATTATTTAGTCTCTGAATATAGAGATTCAACCCTATAGTAATAAGGCTCGTTGTAAACACTATATTAATAATATCACTTCCGCCAAACTGATAGATTTATTCCTTATCGACATATACAGGGTGTTAAAACAACCTTTTAGGACTGAGTTAAAAAATGCTTTTTCTCCCATTTATTGACTAACAAACTATGTTTTAACTAATACAAATCGCAATTTCTCAGTTATCTATACTCCTATTGTTACAATATTCATATAATTATTTTTATTTTTAAGAAGAAATTACACAACTTGTTTATTCTTACAGTTCTTTCCTAAATATAGTTTTTTTTTCATATTTACCTATGAAAAAAAAAAATGGTCGCCATATTGAAAAGGTACAAAATTGAAAATTGATATGCCATACCAAAATGAGTCTTATTAGATGTAATAAATTGTAAAAGTTTGAAGTTTATATCTTCAGATGTCCGTAATAAATAACTTATTAAGTAAAAAAGACATACAGACAGATAGACTGGAAATCAAGCGTTTAAGGACATTCCTTCATATGTACTTTTTACTGTATTTTAATAACAGAAATGATAACCCAACGTCCTGAAAGTTTTTTTATCACCCTGTATATCAATGTTTGTGTGTTGGATAACTACATTGCATTGGATGTTGTGATATTGATTTAGTATTAATTTATCACTTCTGAATTAAGTTTATAAATGATTATAATTTAATGGCAAATGCTCTTAACAAAGTTATGATGAGATGAGGCCCAACTCTATGATACTCCTTTTAATTCTGAAATCCCCAAAGGTTGTTCAAGTTTAAACATAAGTGCGGAAAACTACACTTTCTTAAATCACACAGATTTAACCCAGTCTCGTTACGATGCCATAATTAATTAACTAAGCATGCAGGTTTATGCTGCAGGATTACTGAAATATAAATGTTGAAAACTCAGCAACAGCTTATAGGACCAGTCGTTAAGAAGGATTTGACTTATGATAATGTTGCTAGATTGAACTTAGCTTTTTTTGCTGGTTCAATGTAAAAACGAGTTCACACGCAGCACCCTGACGTGAGGGAAGTGAATTTCCACATAAAAAAACTTTTAAAACTCATCAGTGTAAAAACATATATTTATTTCAATTTTTATTAAAATCTGAAAACATTGATTTTTTGGCTGTTTTAATGCTCCTGGTTTCATTTACTTGCAATGCTGGGTATACAATTTTGCAAATTTTAAGGTTATTAGGAGAAGATCCAGTCAGGCTTAAAAGTAGGCGTGAGGTTGCTGGGGATGATAAATGTACACCAACAAATGAATAACAGGCTATTCTAATGTAAAACCCCCATAACACAACGTACTATGTTTAGTCGATACATATTTTATTTAATAACTCGGTAAATATTTATGCTAGAATGACGAGGGAGGACTTAAAAGTTTCGCCTCTCTAATTCCCGTATTTTTACGTGCATTAATTTAACCTCTGGGGCTGTTAGTCTAAATAAATGAACTAGTTTTTAATTATACCCTATTTAAATTTCTTCCTGTGTTCTTTTTTTATTATAAAAAATAATCAATTTAAATTCTTCGTTATGTTGTGGGAAATCTTGTTTTAGCTAGATTTGTTATATGGCTCCGTTTAAAGAACAAACTGTATTACCACAGTTAAGGCAGTATTTTGACGTTTTATTTTGGTTTCATTAGTGAATTTCCTATGGAAAGTGAACAATTGGCATGACCCGCACGGTGAAACGTAAGCCCGAGACCGCTATAGAAGTTCCTAACGTGACCCCTTAACACATTTTGGGGGTCGTTAAAAATTATATATATCACAATTATTGAACGACCCCCCAAAACTAATAAATACAAAAATTACATATATCATAATTATACATATATAATTTTGAATGACTCCCCATAACGTGTTTAGGCGGTCGCGTTAGGAACTTCTATAGCGGTCCTGGGCTTAAGTTTCATCGTGCGGGACATGTTAATAGTTCACTTTCCATAGGAAATTGACTATTGAAACCTAAATAAAACGTTAAAATACTGTGTTAACCATGAAACGGCTATAAGGTGAAATTGGTGGTTTTATATTGATTATTACTATTATGACCATTTAGTTCATCTTCCTTAATAAGTAAAGAGTAATAATTAAATGTATTACTAATTGTGAAATTGTGGAATTATGTCACGACATTTTTTAACATAAAACAATATGTAAATTTATTTCATCAGCATATACCATGACATTACTGTCTAAAGTAAGGTTTTCTCGTAACAAAGGAGCAGAAGTTAACGAACAATTGAGTTATCACATGGTTGGCAAAGTTTACGTCTGAGCGGATCAAAGTCTCACATTTAACCCTAAGTGAAACTTGACTTAACGTTATTTGAAGTCAATCCGCTATTTTACGCCGAACAAAACTTAAAGATAAGGATTTCTTAGTCGTGAAATACATCTTTGATATATTTATTTTCAAGCAATCGTTATTAAAAATAAAATTAAAAACCCACTGTTTATAATAATGGTTGTAAAATTAATTTTAAATTACACATTTATTACAAACAAAGTGTTAGTTTCATTGTTTTTAAGGATTTTTCAGTGAAAAAATTACAAACAGGCGATTGAAATAGTCTGTGCAACTTGAGGAGTTCAAAGAAAATTATTTATTGTAAGAAATAGATAGATATTTAGAAATTACTCTGACTCCCTTTTCGCTAACCTACATCACTTTATAGATTTTTTTATAATAGTAAAATTCAAACAGATGGAAACCGGTTTGAAGTCGTTCAATCGAAATAGGCTAAAATACAATACAAAATCTTTTGAAATACTTAAAAAAAATAGACAGTTACAATCTGTAAATCTCTAGTAAAAGCCTGGTTTGTGGTAATACGTAAAATATTTGAATTTTTTAGAGACTTTAAAAAACATTTAATAAAATCGTATTGCCACCCTCATTTCCAAGATTCAGGAAACAAGGAACCTGCCTTTCTGCCTGTAAAATTTAAAGTAATTCAGTATTACAAAAGTGTCTCGATATCTCGTTGATCTAGGGATGTGGAACAGGAGTTGCTGCAGAAGCTCAGGGCAGTTGGTGAGACTATTCTCTCTGCTTGAACAAAAACATGAGGTCAAAGAATCTCTGATGCACTGCAACGGTGGTAGCTGCAGTAGAATTCCAAGCTCCGAAACGGGTACCTCTAAATAACTGAAGCCAAATCACACACTTACAGTTCTAATCAGGCGAGCCTGTACACTTTAAATAACTGGCGATAAAACAAACTTATAGGACGAAGAAGAGTTGGATTCCAAAAGCTGATGAACCAGAGCTTGTATGTCCACTGACTCAACTAAATGGTCACCGCGGGTGTTGCGGGTGCTGGCACCCGGTGTTCTTTTGGATCTCCTGCAAACATCATGAACATGTTACCCAGGGTGATAGTCGAAGTTGTAACCCCCAAACAAAATCTTTGTTTTAATAATATATTTATTTATCTTTGAAGTATTTCATTTTCAAGAAGTAATCACAAATAAAATGTTACCTTGAACTTGAAAATTTTATCTCATCACAGTTTTTTAATTCAGCTTCATGGAATTCCTAGATTTTTAAAAATATTTTCTTATTCTTTATTCTTATTTTAAATTTATTTAGAATAACCGGTTAGTAGAGTTCAAGAGGCGCTGCAGCAGGGCTCGCTCCTAATCATAGATTAGCTGCTACTAATTCATTTAAGAGAATGAGGTAATCTAAAACTAAATATTAAACATTTCATGCACTATTAAGCATATAATATTCCAGTTTATACTGAAAGACAAATGTACCCATCATCAATATGTTTGGGTTGAAAAGGGGAAACCATTACACGTAGACATATTTTGGGTACCTGAAATGTGCACTAATTTCTGCAAAGAACAAAAACCGCATTGAACATGGCGGACTAACCTGTTGCATACTCAAGTTGAACTGAAGTCTGAGCCAGTCGTGACGTCATAGCCCGCTGGCAGTGCAGCCACACACAGAAAACTAAAATACTCTCTTCATGCTTCCAGAACTTATATGTAAAATACTTCACTCGCCACAACTTAAATTGGATTAGGCCTAATTTTCTTATGGCCTAATATCAAAGAAAAACCAAAATACCTTTTTTAGAACAAACGTTTAAAGCTGAATAGGCTACTTAATGAATCAGCCTATTTCTGTTAGGCCCTAATTGTTCCAAAAATAGTCAAACAAAACACAAAATCAAAATATTCCTTTATTCCAAAATGTAACTTAAAATTCGCCTGCGCTTTCTCTTGCCCGAATGCCTAGGCCTATAAATTTAGTCACTCGGGCTTTCGTTCAGTCCTTCCAGAACGTTTAAGATGTGGCGGACTCCACTGCACAGCTTGAGGCTGAACTTCTGCCTCTGGTTGAAAGTCTGGAGCGGACCCCTTCTGCGGTGAATTCTGCTGCCTCAGTGGTGAACTTCGCTCCAGCTGGTAGGTCCACTTTTTTGGCGAAAGTGCTTGGTCCGATACCCTACTAGGAATCCAAATTGATTCTTCTTCCCTGGTCTGATATTCTCTAGCTCGAAGGTGGTCGGCATGGCAAAATTGTGTTTTTCCAAGCACGGAAACAAGGTACCAAGGAACCCAAGATATATTTTCCTGCCTCACCGTCTTGACTAATAACGGATCCGCTATTGCAAACTGCCTACAAGCTCCTCGATGATGATCAGGTAATGTCTTCTACCTGACACGCTGTTTACCAATGGTTGCTTGTAAGTTAGGCCTCAACAAGGCAAGCTTTGTCCTTGGCTTCCAATTCAAGAATAACTCTGCTGGACTGAGCCCAGTGACAGAACAAGGGGTATTCTGATATGAAATTAAAAAGTTGTCTTATTTATGTTATAAAGAAATGGTTCCCCTGCTAGTTTCTCCCATAACCTGTCGCTGTAGATTTTTCTTCACTACCTACACAGAGCGCTCAGCAGTGCCATTGGACGCTGGATGATACGGGGGAGTCAAGGTGAATTTAACCCTATTTTTAGCAAGAAATTCCTTGAAATCGGCACAAGCAAAAGTACTTTGATTATCAGATACCAGCTCTTCCGGTAACCCAAAGAATGCAAAAATACTACGCAGACGTCCAATAGTATTCATGATTCATGATGAACACTTCTATCCATTTCGAGTAACTGTCTATTAAAACCAGCGATTATCAAGTATTTGGCTCTTCAGCAAAGTCAATATGCACTTTTTGCCACCTACTGGTAGTCTTAGGCCACTGCAGTAAGTGAATTCTAATGGCCGCGTTTCGGGTACATTCACAAATATGGCAAGATCTAACAGCGTTTTCAATACTTTTCTCTATATCGGGCCACCATAAATAATTGCGTGACAGCAAATTCATACGAGTGATGCCCGGGTGTTGGTCATGCAACAGCCAGACGACATATTCCTTCAGCCTATCAGGAATTACAACTCTAGAACCCCATAAAAGATAATTATTGTCCACCGACAAATCATCCTTCCTCCTAACATATGGCAAAACATTCGGGTCAGCATCATTTTTCAACCCGTGCAATACAAAATCTCTAACCTTAGACAAGATCGGGTTTCTACTAGTAAATTTAGCCACATCATGAGAGGTAATAGGACATTCACTCACCATTTTCCAGTTGAATACCTCCAAACACTCATCCAAGTGTGAAACAAAATTAGCCTCTAATTCAAGCGGTTCTTCCGTTAGTAAAGGAAGCCTTGATAATGCGTCGGCATCTGAGACGTCCGATCCTTTTCGGTACTTTACATCAAAGTCATAGGAAGACAGTATCATGGCCCATCTTGGTAAACGGGCCGCAGCTAGGCTAGGTATTCCTTTCTCAGCACCGAAGATGGCTGCCAAAGGTTGATGGTCGGTCCGTAAAATAACATGGTTCCTGCCAAATATGTATTTGTAAAACATTTTCACACACAAAACAAAGGCAAGTGCCTACTTATGTATCTGAGAATTGTTGTTTTTCTCACTTTAACTCAACATTTTTGACACAAAGGCAATAGGCCTTTCCTCACCATCAATCAGATGTGACAAAATAGCCCCAACTCCTTTAGGGTTAGCGTCGCACGGTTTGTTCACATCATAGTGAACCAATATATTTGAGCTACACACATAGGTTTTACTATGCCTGAAAACCTCTGAAAAAGTTTTTGTCCAATCCCAAGGAACATCCTTTTTAATTAAATCATAAAAACAACTCAACTTGTCTTACAAATTGCAAATGAAACTACCATAATGATTGATTAGGCCTATATAACCCCGCAACTTATCCTTGTTTGTTGGTTCGGGGGCATCCTTTATTGCCTCGATGATTCCTTCTTGTGAGCTGATTCCATCAGTAGACAGACGGTAACCTAGATATTCCACTTGCGGATGTAAATATTTAGATTGTAACTCATTTACCTTGACTCCATATTCACTCAAACGTTAAAGGACCAGTTCAAGTAGCACAAGTCGTGAGTAGGCTTCTTGACGAGTAGTACCTCCCACCACCACGTCATCCAGGTAGGCTACCGTACCAGGTAAACCATGCATAATTTTATCCATGGCCACTTGAAACAGGGCAGGTGAGGAAGAAAGCCCAAACGGTAATTGTCGTGGACGAAAGAGTCCTTTATGTGTCGTCAGCGTCAATAACTCCTAAGAAGATTCTGCCACAGGCATCTGCAGATAAGCAGACTGAAGGTCCAATACAGAAAATAATTTACATCCTGGTAATGCAGGAAACATGTCATCAGGATAGTGTTCATGTTGAATGGCCTCATTTAGTGTGAACTTAAAGTCCTCGCATAACCTAACTCCATTTTTCTTAGGAATTACCACCAGAGGCGTTTCCCAATCCGAACTGGTAACAGCATAGGCTACACCAACTCCACCATCTTTTGCAATTCCTCTTTGACCTGCTGACCTGAATCTTATATTATAAAATGCCCTAAGCAATACCTCTTTACGTCACCTTTTAGATGGAGCTATATTACCAGGAGCCAGGGAAAAGGAGTTGCCATGAAGGCTCCACTGTAGCTCCCCTGATCGACGAATACCTCCACTGATAGACTTCATGCCATTAGGTGGACATCTGCTTTAAAACATGAGTGGTGTTCAGCCACACGGGAGCCTAATACTAATTGGTAGAGAAAACAAGGGAAAGATCAGTTATTTGCAGAATTTTGGCGTTGGCTCCTCAGCAGGATGCTGCATAATATATTACCAACCTTTTCTAAAGTCTTTATAAGATAACGTTTGTAGGCTTATGATTGATCCAAGGTCACACACAAGCATTAAGTGTGGTTATTATGGTAAAGGTAAGTAGCATTAGGAGCCAAGTGATGCATGTACTTAACGAGTGTGTATGTTGTTGAAGACGAAGCAAGCTAGTTAATTTATATATGGGTTTGGATTCATGTTATAGGTCTTAAAACAATATCCTAAGATGCAAAATCCAATCAACTTCCAGAAAAAATAACTCCAAAATTTCTTAGGTATGTAATTATACTTAAGCCATAATATATTAATACCTACTAAACCGTTATAATATAATGCAAAATTATTACCTGTTTCTTACATATGAAATAAATGCAAAGAATAAGCAGTAGAAAAGAGACATTTGGAATGCCACTTTGAAATGAAGATGATGTATATTTCATGAGGCACTCACTCGTGACACGATGTGTATTGACACTTCTGTATCCACGCTTCTTATTTGCAGACACTATGGAACAAGGTAATGTGATTTTACAACTCTAGCGTTTAATGGACATGAAGTGCATACAATTTTAGTATATTTTTAAGTACAAATATTCTATAATATGATTTATCAAAATATATTCTAACTCAAAATGATATAGAAAAATTAAATTATTAAATTTGAATACATCGTTTACAGTTTTGGTACGAAGCAATAAATTTAACAAATAAAAATTTAAAAAATACATATAAATTATTAAGGTATTAATAGTATAAGCTTAAATAGTATAAGCTTATACTATTTAAGCTTATTAAAAAGGTATAAGCTTGATAGTAATATTACTGACAATAAACTATCCCATCAATCATATTTTTCTTCTTTTACAGTCAGTATAATAATGCACAAACTAAAACACTTTTCCACTAACTAAATATAATTAAAACTACAGTTGTTACTAAAAATTACGCAAATACATAGTGCGAATAATCGTAAATTCAAGTTGAATAAGGGCCACCACTGGACCTCATCCAGTTGATTATGGGCTACCATTGGTACCTCATCCAGTTGACTATGGGCCACCACTAGTATTTCATCCAGTTGACTATGGACCACCACTGATACCTCATCCAGTTGTCTATGGGCCACCACTGGTACCTCATCTAGTTGGCTATGGGCCACCACTGGTACCTCATCCAGGGTGTTTATTATATTTGGGCCACCACTGGTACCTCATCCAGTTGACTATGGGCCACCACTAGTATCTCATCCAGTTGACTGTGGGCCACCACTGGTACCTCATCCAGTTGACTATGGGCCACCACTGGTACCTCATCCAGTTGACTATGGACCACCACTGGTACCTCATCCAGTTGGCTATGGCCCACCACTGGTACCTCATCCAGGTTGTTTATTATATTTGGGCCACCACTGGTACCTCATCCAGTTGACTATGGGCCACCACTAGTATCTCATCCAGTTGACTGTGGGCCACCACTGGTACCTCATCCAGTTGACTATGGGCCACCACTGGTACCTCATCCAGTTGACTATGGACCACCACTGGTACCTCATCCAGTTGACTATGGGCCACCACTAGTACCTCATCCAGTTGACTGTGGGCCACCACTGGTACCTCATCCAGTTGACTATGGGCCACCACTGGTACCTCATCCAGTTGACTATGGGCCACCACTGGTACCTCATACAGTTGACTGTGGGCCACCACTGATACCTGATCCAGTTGATTATGGGCCACCACTGGTACCTCATCCAGTTGACTATGGGTCATCACTGGTACCTCATCCAGTTGACTATGGGCCACCACTGGTACCTCATCCAGTTGACTATGGACCACCACCGGTACCTCATCCAGTTGACTATGGACCACCACTGGTACCTCATCCAGTTGACTATGGGCCACCACTGGTACCTCATCGAGTTGACTATGGGCCACCACTGGTACCTCATCCTGTTGTTTATGGGCCACCACTGGTACCTCATCCAGGGTGTTTATTATATTTGGGCCACCACTGGTACCTCATCCAGTTGACTATGGGCCACCACTAGTATCTCATCCAGTTGACTGTGGGCCACCACTGGTACCTAATCCAGTTGACTATGGGCCAGAACTGGTACCTCATCCAGTTGACTATGAGTCACCACTAGTACCTCATCCAGTTGACTATGAACCACCACTGGTACCTCATCAAGTTGACTATGGGCCACCACTGGTACCTCATACAGTTGACTGTGGGCCACCACTGATACCTCATCCAGTTGACTATGGTCCACCACTGGTACCTCATCCAGTTGACTATGGACCACCACTGGTACCTCATCCAGTTGACTATGGACCACCACTGGTACCTCATCCAGTTGACTATGGGCCACCACTGGTACCTCATCCAGTTGACTATGGACCACCACCGGTACCTCATCCAGTTGACTATGGACCACCACCGGTACCTCATCCAGTTGACTATGGACCACCACTGGTACCTCATCCAGTTGACTATGGGCCACCACTGGTACCTCATCGAGTTGACTATGGGCCACCACTGGTACCTCATCCTGTTGTTTATGGGCCACCACTGGTACCTCATCCAGGGTGTTTATTATATTTGGGCCACCACTGGTACCTCATCCAGTTGACTATGGGCCACCACTAGTATCTCATCCAGTTGACTGTGGGCCACCACTGGTACCTAATCCAGTTGACTATGGGCCAGAACTGGTACCTCATCCAGTTGACTATGAGTCACCACTAGTACCTCATCCAGTTGACTATGAACCACCACTGGTACCTCATCAAGTTGACTATGGGCCACCACTGGTACCTCATACAGTTGACTGTGGGCCACCACTGATACCTCATCCAGTTGACTATGGGCCACCACTGGTACCTCATCCAGTTGACTATGGACCACCACTGGTACCTCATCCAGTTGACTATGGACCACCACTGGTACCTCATCCAGTTGACTATGGGCCACCACTGGTACCTCATCCAGTTGACTATGGACCACCACCGGTACCTCATCCAGTTGACTATGGACCACCACTGGTACCTCATCCAGTTGACTATGGGCCACCACTGGTACCTCATCGAGTTGACTATGGGCCACCACTGGTACCTCATCCTGTTGTTTATGGGCCACCACTGGTACCTCATCCAGGGTGTTTATTATATTTGGGCCACCACTGGTACCTCATCCAGTTGACTATGGGCCACCACTGGTACCTCATCCAGTTGACTATAGGCCACCAGTAGTACCTCATCCAGTTGACTATGGGCCACCACTGGTACCTCATCCAGTTGACTATGGCCCACCACTAGTACTTCATCCAGTTGACTATGGGCCACCACTGGTACCTCATCCAGTTGACTATGGGCCACCACTGGTACCTCATCCAGTTGACTATGGACCACCACTGGTACCTTATCCAGGGTGTTTATTCTATTTGGGCCACCGCTAGTCTCTGCAATTTCCAGATGTAGAGGAAAAAATTAAATCGGGTTCCTTCTATACTGTGTCAAACAATTATATTAATTATTCATTTCAATTCCAAAATTCGGCCATCAATTTTCAGCATAGCGGCCAAACCAAAGAGTTTGTAACTCAACATTCTACTTATTGTGGTGTTTGTAGTTGTTGGATTTCAATCAAATATAATTTAGGACATTTTAATTCTTATCTTTTTATCAAACCCAACGGTTTTCGAAATAAAGGCTTTCACATTTTCCCCCTTTTATTTATAATTATTATAAAAACGATAAATATACGTCGCCTTTGCCTTATTACGTGTTAAGTTTAGATTTAATATCGAAGGGTAAATATTGTTTAGGGCTATTTACGTTTATAATATACCAAAAACCACAGAAATAGTCGGGTTTGAATTTGATGTTTTCAAGTAGGTCACCATTTTGTAAAATGTCGTCCAAAGTTTGAAATTCATAATTTATATTTTTAATTTACATTAACAAGTATGAGATGTCTCACGTTTAAGGATTACGGTAAGTCTTGTTTTACGTGATGCCAATGGTAGGTCAAATAAAATTAACGCCTGAATTAAATAGACTAATTACATTAGCAATCAATGGCTAACATAAATTATTATAAATCATTACATTTCTTTTGTATGAATCAAGCTATACTGTTAATATAACTAAGACAGTTGTTAAATACTTAAGTATTGTCTTTGATATCCTCCATTCCTATGGAGTTTTCCTTCAAGCTTATTATATATTCAGTCGACTAATGGAAGTAAATAGAGAAAACAAAGTCTATCAAATTCATATAAACTCAAGACACTTTTTACAACAAATTACATGTCCAATACATTTCGTACTTTTACCAAGAATGCAATATAAAATTGCTCACAAAAGGTGAAATCCTAATACAGCTAGGTGTCAGTCCGCGTTATCCGGTAATTGACGGGAGATTGATTGTGCCTTAGCGGGGGAACCCTGCACTGTACGGATTTTCTCTTTAGAAGCTAAACGGATCATCGTTTATAAATGTAAAATATAAGTCATTGCGTTATAAACGGTAGTTTATCTGTCACTGGAACATTTCACCGGGTGATATCACATTACAAACATACTTAAATTTGATTGATTGATGCTGGGTGAGTTTTCAATTTAAAATGCATAACCAATAAGTAGAGCAGAGACAATATTTTTTCTGCCGTCAAGTTTAAAGAGAAAACTTACAGTTAAAGTAAGAAAGGCCGAATAGTATTAAGTCAAATTTTCTAAAGTAGCATACAGCTTACTTATTCAATTGTATTGAACAATATTTTACTCATAATTAAAGTGACGTCACTAAAGTTCGTGTAGTAACTTATATTACTGTGATGGATTAAATTCTTTTGTTAAGCCTACAACTATTGTTCCTACAAAGCGAAAACATATTCAAATAATATGATTATTAGAACAACTTATATTAAAACACGCTAACTGTAAATCTTAAATGATTTACACATGAAAAAGTGTGTGCCAGTAAATATGTATTTTTTTGTATTTCAAACTCGAATACGATTTATTTTCAGCTTTAGAAACATAAACATTTTTATTTTACTTGTTACGCAGCTCAATTGATTCAATGTAAGTTAAATTTTTAGTATTTAGTTATAGAAAATCAGAATTACTTTTGCTTTTCATTTTAAATATTGTTTCTGAGGGCAGAATACTATATCTTTAAATAAGTGCTATATTAATAATGATATTACGTGCGTTTAGTAATGTGCTAAACATGCAGGTTCGTCTGCATCTTAATTATAATTATAATATTATTAAAACATATATTTTAGATCAAATACATGCCACGCATTTCTAATATATACTAAAATACAAACAGTCGGTAACAACATTTAAATTTTAAATTGTTATTAATTATTTGTTATATTAGAACTAACGTTCACAATTATCATGGTGATATAGAATTATATATTATATTTATATTGCGATAACAGTTTTCTAATCTTATAGCCTATCCCTTATTTACTTCACATTGTTGGCCTCCAACCATATAGAAGAAGAAAAAGTTAAACAAATTTGCAACAAATTATACGTACCATGAGCTGTTTTTATCATAAGTAGAAACAAAAGGGATGTAAGTGACACCAACCGTATTCAAGTACCATTCGATGGGTTTTAGGGCAGAGTAGGTTGTACGTAGGCGGCCTTTCAACTTTGAAGATCAAATGTCTCCCTAATCCTCAACTCAGCTTTCTGAGAATTTAACCACATGTACTTCTCGTCCGACCATCCATATGCATTTCCATATATATGTTTGCTATATTTGTTTGTATATTTAATTAAGTACTTATTGAAGTGACTGAGTAAAACGTTTGAAAGGAATAACCTTTGGTTTAATGCACAAAAATATCTTACTTAAGCCAATTTGAAGAACCCGAACCACATATTATATTTTTTTTTTCATTTTCGTTCTCACCCAAAAAATACAAAAAAATAAATATCCCCTTCGCAGCAAACCTTCGTACTCAGATAATTTCCAGAGCATTATAACGTTAGTATCATCTTAGACGTTAGTAACGTCTTAGTATCACATAAAGCCTCATTCTTAGCTTCATAAAAATATATTCACAAATAAGCGATTTATATGATATATATATATATATATACAGTTTCGAACAAATGGTGTTTTTGGGGTCTGGGGACCTCAAAACTAAAAGTTGCCATGGTTCCTGGCCTAGGTATTACCATGCCGATGGCGGTAATAGTTTCTTCCCTAGAGGTGAAATTAGCTAAAACACTTTAAAATTGAGATGGTCCACATATGGGCAAGGCCTGTGCTCGGGGACGGAAACTCCGGGTTTGGTCCCCAACCTGAGAATGTGGTCCCTGGCTCTTGTACATGAATACCCTGTCAGTTGAGTTGGCCAGTTGGAGGGCAGAGAGGGGTCCGCCTGTTTTAGCCAGATCACAGCTGTCACAGGAGCATGGGAGTTGGCCCTCTGAGAGGTCAATTTGGCTGCCTGTCCCATCCTACTCTTTCCTTTCCTGCTATATCCTTTCCTTCCGCTAACCTGCGCAAAATTCCCGCTTGTGGAAGACGTGGCTAGCAGCTAAATCCAGCAATAACAACAACATATATTTATTATTATTCATTTTACATACAGTACATTTTATGTTTAAATGCGTACTAACTTTCTTTTTTATACTGTGCATATTCTCTAAGCATTTAAAACCATAACATTTAAAACTAATTTATAGATTAAAAACCTAGGTAGCATAAGTGTGGTTAATTATTAAAAACAAAAAAATAAATTAAGGCAACGATTAAAAAAATATACGTACCCGCTTGTAAAGAATACAGGGATTACATCACTTTTATTTGCGCGTTAATTAAGCCCTGAGGTACTTTTTTTTAAACAAAGCTGCATCTCTTTCCTACGTTTCCTTCATTAGTACGATATTTTCGGTTAAAAAATACCACTAGTTAGAATAATTGATTTAACAATGTTTAGTATAATTTCGGTCTGTCCATTATATTGGCAGCTATAATTTTCTAATTACTATTATACCGGGATTACTTGAGATGTGTTTATGTGCATCAATAGGTTAATCTTGTGAAGTCCCTCCGCAGTATATAATGTTAAATGTTGTTTATATAAAATACCGCCTTGCATATAAAACTTAAAAATACAATTTCCGCGGGCTCAAACAGTTTTGACTGTAGGAGAAATTTAGGAGTAGCTAATGATAAAAGTCATACTTTAAATACATACTAGGTTTAATTGATTGCTTTGCTATGGACAAATGCTTGAGTATAACAGGTGTAGGTGCAGCCTCGATATTCTAAACGTAGTTTAACCACATTTTTCTTTCCCTTATAAAATTGTCCTTGAACCGTCTTTAGTATCAGAAATGCTATTCATATTGTTAAGAATCACTGCTTTATATTTTTCTTTTGGCAAATTTCAAACAGTGCTACATATAATAGGGAAGTTTTCGTCAAATGAAACAATTGAAATTTGAGGAAATTGACCTTATTAACGAATGTAATTACCAAACTCTCCACTGAAATCGAGTGTTATTCAGCAACTAATTACTACACTTAATTAGGTTGCTAATTTACTCTTTAAGTTGATTAATATTAAACACTCTAAAATTAACGTAAATGAGATAAATATGTTTGCTTGAAGATGACCAATAAAATGGGTAGTTTAAAAAATGTAAAGTATTTTCAATTTATGAGAAGTCATAAATAGGTTTCTGAATCATCCCAACACATATAAATTAAAATGCTGGTGGGACTTGGCTGCTTGAACTTTTATTGGGACACGACAGCTTGGTTGTGATATTTTTTATTTATTATAATGATGTTAATCGAAACTATTCATGATTCCCAAATCACCACTCTTTTATAACACATAACCTGGTTTTTAGATCTATCTGTTTGAAAAATACTTAAGTTTTATAATAATTTTTGTATTTGCATTGAAAAAGAAACATGAGTACACTAAAATACTTGGAAACTACCTTCCTTAATCCTCAGAGAATACCAGTGGTTGTAGCGGAGAATTCAACAAGTTGGTGCTAAGCAATTAATCAGAAGGTCCCCAGAGATTGAACCAGGCGACGTATTCAAGCCACCATCAGGCGTGATTGTACTGCATAACTAATTGTCATACATTGATTTGAATACTGTGTCTCGATATCGTCAAAACAATTAGAAATAAATTAAAAACCCTAAAAAATCTTGTAAATCAAATCAATCGATATTTTCACGCGTATTGTTGGTATAGCCTTTTAACATGCATTTGTGAGAAGTTTAGTAGTTTCGTTTACATAATTAAATGATTTTTTAATTAATGATCTTAGCTTTCTTACCTTTCTCATCAGTTAAGAGTTCACTTAGACAAACGATTGTTATGCTGTTGGGGAAGGGGGTGGTATATCTGACCCCCCAACCCTTATTTTACATTTCAAGTTAATATCAAATTAAGTTGAAATGTGATTAAATTTAAAATTCATTTTACTTTCTCATATACATCGGATATGGAGAAAGTATTGTTTTCGTCAAAGTATTCGAATTTGAGTTGTTAGTGAAAATATTCGTTTTGTTACTCCCTGAACACAAAAAAAGTGATTTTTACGTGATGTCTGTGTGTCTGTCTGTCTGTCTAAATGAATGTGTACAGAGCTACAGCCCTTACCAAGGGTCCGATTTTTATGAAAATTGGTATGTAGGTACTAATCCACGATATCTCCAGGTACTTTTTAATTTCTTGGAATTTTTTTATTTTTAAAGTTAATTATCCCCCAAAAACCGTCAAGAAACATGAAAAATCAAGATT
This sequence comes from Allygus modestus, assembly GCA_963675035.1. Taxonomy (NCBI): domain Eukaryota; kingdom Metazoa; phylum Arthropoda; class Insecta; order Hemiptera; family Cicadellidae; genus Allygus; species Allygus modestus. The sequence continues at coordinate 393,736,301 of OY776111.1, forward strand.
TCTTAAAAACGGCTTTAACGATTTTGATTAAACTTTAGTCGTTTATAGAACTTTAGTTTTCCAACTAAATTACATAACCCACATTTCTGTAAAAATTCAGGTTCAGAAATTACAATACTTAAAATATAAAAAATTCTGTTTTTTGGATTTTTATAAAGAAAAAATAAATATAAGAAATATTACTATTCACTATTAAAAAGATGTCCAAAAACTAAATAATTTAGTATCTTGAATTACTATTCTATGATTACTGGTAGCGGAGAAAATTTAAATTTTCATTTTGCCGTAAACGCATTACGTTGTCCAATGTTATTCTTAAGAGGAATACCAAAATTATTATTTATTTATTTATTTATTGATCAATTTCGTTCAAACTTGATATGCTTGTCGAGTTAGCATTGACCAACAGAGGAAATTGTAAATATGTTGCCCCTTAGTAACCCTGGGGGGGATAGGGGGCATTTACCCTCTTAAAACCACGTGTGTAGCGATGGATTCTGTAGTGCCTCCTAAACAGGGATTTGGGTGGATATATTTGAAAACAACTTGTTTCCAAGATTTTCTGTACATTAGACCGTGCTTTGTATTCTATATTTAGTAAATAAAAAGTAATTTATTAATTAAAGTTGGGCTAAAAGGGAGAAAGTATGTGTCAGTTTCCTGATACCGTTTATTTATAATATACTAGCCGACCCGTTGCGGCTTCGCCCGCGTAAACTATGATAGTTGTGTGTTCTTCAATCTGTGGTTAGCCAGTGGAAATAATAGGAGTCAAGATCAGCTGTTTGAATTTTCATCAGCTCAAACCAAAGTGAATGTCCATAAGGAATACATGATAACTTTGGGATCCAGTGGGGTGGAACACAGGGGGAATTTCGTAATACCGTTTCTTAGCAAGCCAAAGAGGAACCTATATGTCAAATTTCAAATCTGTAGGCCTTATAGTTATGGAGATTTCGTGATAGGCCAGTCAGTGGTATTTGGATGTTACTAAACTAAGAAGATATAATTCATGTTTAACAAGGAAAAATGATCAGAGTATAAATCCAAAATACTTGTTAATTGTGTCTCTATATAAAATATATAAGTGCTGTTTTGCTTATCATCTACGCATATATTTTAGTTGACGGCTTCCATAACCTGTATTTTAACCTCCACCTCTTGGCATACGACACCCTTAGCTCGTTTACAATTACAATTTTGTGAACTTTTTCACTTCTGAGCTGCAATCAGATATAAAACATCAAATGTATATAGTTTGTTACGTCCGGAAAATTTCCACCCTAAGTAAACTCCCTCATTGTATCCCACCCATTAATACATAGTCTGATCATGAAAATATTTATCCATTAAGACTGTAAGTGACGTATAGACTCAATATACCAAAATAAATCCCCAGTTTTGATTTTTGTTGAGGTAGTTCACCTTCTTTAAATGTCATGTATTATTCAAGGAAAATTTGTATTACTTATTTCCCTGCTACGACAGTTTTAACACAATAGTCACACCAGAATAATCGTATTCTTTACTGAAGCTTCAACAATAGCTATTTCCTGAGTTGGCTGCTGAAATTCCTAAACCAAAGCATTTCGCATTCCTGCGGTAGACAGAAAAATAATGTTCCTACTAAAACACGTCATACATTTAGAAATACTGCCACTGACAGGATTTAACATCTTTGAGACATGTTTTATCCGCACAGCTTACCATATTATTGGAACAACCACCTTTATTGTTGGCCTATCTTACCATTACCACATTTGGTCAGGCAAATATAAGTAATAAGAGAAATGAATAATTATTAAAGGATAAGGAAAAGACGCACTCAGTACCTTCTGTTACCGAAAAAATAATACTGAAACAAAGATGTAATCATGTGTGCGTTGGCGTACTTCGTTCAAAGTATGAGCTACGTCATTTTGAATAAACAAAATAAATATATAAAGAAAACACATAATTAATTTGGTAGTGAATACTGAAGAAATGATACAATGTAATCCATGTGAACTGTAAAGCAAAACAGGTTTAACAACGACCACCGTAACTTTGATCCGTTTCCGCCAGCTGAGAGCGAGTTTCCGCCCGGATGTCGGACTTCCCCTGAGTTTCTCTTTTTGTGGCTCTGTAGATCGAGAGTAAAAACATGTTTGAATCAAGTGAGAAACGTTGAAATATTACAGTCGTAGGGTGCACAGTTTTTAATCGGTGTTACGAAATTTCTGTACCGTACAGGAGGGGGCTGGTTACACTATTTAAAATTGAAGAAAATGGACGAAAATGCTATTTTAAAATTTATACATAGTGGGAATCAATTGGATTCATATGGTCATTAACAGAGACTAAGTCTGAAGGTTTACTGTTAGTAACATCGTTTGATTACAATACAAACAACGACACACCACAAATTTACTTTACGAATTTTTATTAATTTAAGTTTCATGGATTTTCATTTTTGAGTGTTCCTTTAATTTAAGTTTCCTTTTTCAAGAAGGTTTCGAGTAAACTTTTAAGTAAAAAGTCATAATAAATGTATCCCCCGAGTAACCAATTATAATTTGCATTAGATAAGTCAAAATTTACTAATTTTCAACCCGGTGATTTCTCAACCTAAGAGTTCACTTAAAACTCAAAACAAAATTTGTTTCCAAAACTAATTGAACAATAATCTTTATTTGGCTTCCAGGAAACCTCAGATACGGTATAGCATATTCTTCCACTTAAAATGTATCTCATAAATAGTCTAAATTTAGTCTGGTCTGGTTCCAACTTTGACTTAAGTGGCAGACTATTGAATAATTTAATGCTCTTGTATCTTTATGGCGTAAAATTCCTACAAAATCATCTTCTTTCCCTAGCACTACCATGTCTATTTTTGTAGCATCATCTGGTCTGTAAGATTTAAGTACGGTATTTATAAAATTAATCTCCTACCTAGAATAAATCTGAATCGTCTAAACATATTTGACATTTCTTTCCACACTTAATATTTCCCAAGCAATCATTACATGTGTGGGCTATATAGTACGTTTTTATCTCAAAATAAACGAAATTACAGTTATTATTCCAGCCATATAACCATAACAACTTGGCAAACAATGAAAAGGATTTTTTCCATTATTTTTGTTGTTTCCGGTCATGATAAAAAGCAAAAATCCAATTATACCTATTAGGAAGTTTCTATAGCGAAATGGGATACTTTGTAAATCTGAAACCATCAAGTGACGTTTTCAACTGATGATAATGAATAAAGGTAAACGTCTCTATGATACATTTATGTTTTCATAAATATTTGTTACAACTATTAGTTCCCTACTACAATGATATTTATTAGTTAACATGGAAATAACTATGTTTCTACAACATTTTTCATAACTAATTTGGGGCCGGGTTTAATTTTACTTTTATATTTTGAAGCAGCTAACACTTTTATAGTATGAAATCGAGATTTTAACAATACCAATACCAAATATTACCTTTAGATGTAGGTAAGTGATATGCCATGAGAATTGGATATACCTTCATACAAATACCTGTATGTTCTTTCTCAATTTTAACAAATAGTTGTTTCAACTGTTCCTTCTATCTTCATTTTAGAATTTTTATTTGTCTTAAATAAATATCAGAATTTACTCTTAACCCAAAATACGCTAGTCCAGAAGTACAATTTTAGGCACAAAGTAACCCTCACAATCCCAGAGCTAGGTCTAAACCAAACTTATTCCGATTGCACCTTTAAGACACTGGAGAGTGAAACCCGCGAGAAGGTATGGTTACAGAAAGACATGTTGGAAAAGAAATTTCAAAGTTTCACAATTTTTTTAAAAGGTTCCCATACTATTTAATACATTTGTAGCCAATACTTTTTCCTATAATCAATCGCTTTATAAAATATTTGTTAGAAAATATTAGACTATATATCTGTGACTTTTCTTATTTGCATGAATGTATTTAACGTCAAAAGATTTAAGATTCTGACTCCGATTTATTTCGTCTCATAGGTAATACTTATTGATTATTAAATTATAAATCGATTGCTGAAGTAAAATTTGGGTACCATGAAATAACGGGCCAAGTGAACTGCCCGGACAATCATTACTCGAGTCATGTAACGCTTCGTTAAGCTGCCAACTCCACTGGATAATCGCTCCTCATTATATTACTCAAATTTTATACCATAAAAATGTTTGATTTAATAATTTTAGCAGCATATAATTTTTTGGAAAACCATAAAATGTTTCCTAGTTAAAGTTAACTTTTATATTAATATGTGCATTGTTTAAACCAAACAGATGATGCCAAGTAATGCTGCAAAAGTACTTATGAACTAGTTTTAGAAATTGTGCAATGCTATTGATTTTCATAAAGTTTATGTTCAGGTATAAAATCTTCATGATACAGGTTAAAGGATCTGGTTGGTGCTGTAATTGGTGCCTGATATGCGCATGCGCAGTAATGATTCTCCCCTCCCACATGTCAGGTTACCAGTCTACATTTATTTATTAAAACATGCCATGATTATTTTTATAACTTTTTTACGTTTTAACTAACTCTATGTAATAGTTTGAGAGCGTTAAGGGGAGAGAGGGGGTTATGGGAGGGAGTTATGGGAGGGGAGTTACCATGTCTCTCGCACTACTTCCCCTACACACCAAGTACCGGACAAATAACCGGACCGATTGAGGCGTCTGCGTCATGCAGAAGGAAAGCATCATGGAAGATGCAGAACATATAGAGTCGAGTATTATGCATTTTATTGTAAAGAGGACTTCTAGAACGCTTCTTCTGACTTAAAGCTTTCCAAAATATTGTTGCTAAATAAAAAACAACAATAAACATATAATGTGTAATGTTTTGTTTTTTATTCATTCAAATTGCCTTATTCTCTGGTTATAGATTAAATTGCAGTTATGCAGTTGAACTGCTAATTGAAATGAAATTATGTCCATGAATTTGTTAACCGGTTTATACTGTTTTCTCTAAAATAATAATTAATATTTGCGATATAAAATCTGTATCATGATGTAATGTATATACATTCTTATAAGTAGCTAACCAAATATAAATATAACAAATCGTATATTTATTAAGATTTAACAAGCCATAGGACATAGTTGTCCCAAATTTAGCAATGCTGTTTGCAAAGCTGTATATCTTATTCACAATTAAATGAATCAAAGAGTTACTATCGTAAACATTTCATACTAAACTGTCTTAGTTACACCACAGTATAATACATTTTGCAGTTCAATTAACTTTGTACTTTGTAAAAACTACCTTCATAAATAATATTGTTTTTGCATATTGCTAAAATATGTATTGTTTTTATCTACTAAACGATCCTTACCACATCAGGCATATGTCTTTGTGGCATATGTCACACGCATTATTTATATTTATGAAATATTTACAAAGTCGGTTACATCAGCTTGTATGTTTTAGTTTTTAGTAATACAGAAACACAGGCTAACCGTTACAACTTAATATATTATTATGAGTTACATGATTTACATGCAAAAATTATAGCAGTTTGTGTAAGTTAAGCTGATAATCAAGTCTCCAAGGACAAAATAAACCTCTTAAATGGATTATCTCCATTTTAATTGGGATTTACGCTCCAGATTTTCTTTCAGGAGGGTATAAATTGTTCATTTAACACAGTCCTAGTTTTTATACGCTGTAGGCTTTGAAGTTAGTTATTAAATATATTTAGGGATAAAATATGATTTTATTTGCTTTAAACAGATACTAGATAACTTTTTGTTATTTTAAATTTAATAATAGGCTATTTTGTTTTTAGTTGTTGTGTACAATCTTCTACTATCTATAAATATCTTTTGTGTAGTTACTTCACAAACATGATAGTGTATTAAAAGGTGATTTCAAATATCGATTGGTATTCAGATAAATTGGAGAAAAATCTAAAAACAATTTAAATTAAAATTGAAGATGTAAAAAAGGAATTTAAAACGCAAATATGGAGAGACGGATGTTTCTTTTTGGGTTGTGGCTTTAGATATTTGAGTATTGCCATGGTTGGTTTACAGGTTGTATGCTATTAATAAATAGTTAATTCACAATGAATATCTATGAGCACATAAATACAAAATACAAATTAAACTATATTATAATGATAATCCATCATTCATGTCTTTATTTCAAAAAGGTAATGACACGATATATATATATATATATTTGTGTAAATTTATTCCTACTAAAAATTAGCCATACTATTGTTATGAACCTTCATGACTTCCATGCTGGATCGCAGAGGTCAAGGTTGCAGATGCAGATTCGAATTCTAGTCCTGGAATCAAATGTTATTCAGTACTCTATAGCTTGTACTGTAGCTAATCATGCAAAAACAAAATCAAATCAAATATAAAGATCAGCATTACATATAAACACAAAAAAGTCCCACAAGGGTCACAAGGACCTGTGAGTGTAGATGAGTTCTGGTCTGGCTGCGTCAGGAAACTGATTACACTTTGCGATCACTCATAACAAAATATATATATAAAAAAATACTTCTAAAAAAACGTGATTCTAGAAAGAAAAAGAGAATGAAAGACAAATAAATAACCATACAAGGATTGAAAATGTACTGCTACTATCAAAACAACGCGAAAACAATAATTACAATGAAAAAACTTTGGGTTTCTGATCATGCATTGCTTTAACCGATATGTTCCACGCTCAGTCCCTGAGGCCTATGTGCTCGGGAAAAGTATATGAAAAATGGGGTGTCTGCCCTTAAAATAGTTAAATACTGTAAATTACAAAACTGTTCAACATTCTAATTATTTACCACAAGAATATTCAACATGACCACTTAATAGGAATAATACAAACAAATGTATTTAGTTTCGTCAGTACTTTATTCTGTAATATATACAAATCATACAAACCTATATGCTTAACTATTGTAATGTAATAGATACAGACGATGGCAAGAATAAAATAAAATTAATAGCACTGTAAATAAAAAAATAAAAAAACTAAGAAAGCGTATCATAGGAGAGCGAATGTGCCAAACGGTTGAAAGCGAATAGGTCACTTGTCCCTAGTATTAGAGAATAGCCATTGATTTTCGCAATGATAGTTTATAACCAACGTTTCTAATGTACATAGACTAAGATCAAAGATTGACCTGCAATCCGTGAACAAAGGGGACGATCTGCTGGTCAATATTTGAGCTTATGTTCGTGTTCAAGAGAATGGAATGGATACATTGACCATACGTCTGCATTTCGAAAGAATCATCCTGTTATGCAGTTATAAGCTATTTTTAACGTAATAGTTAACAAAAGTATTTAGTTTCAACTTAATAACCAGTAATATCTTCAGTAGTATAATACGTGTCGTTACAATCACTGTAAACAGGATAGACATATTTTGTGGTGTTGTGAGATGTAATTTATTTATCCTGATTTCTTTTTAATAACGGACAAAAAGGAAGCTTTATAATTATTACACGTCACATACGACGTTTAGTGTGTTTTGCAACCCTAACTAAAAATAAGTCTACCACCATATTACTTTTGAGAAACAAAATCCGTTTTTAAAAGCTTTTCAAATTTGACTAACGTTTGTCCATTTACAGAATCGTTTACCTGATAAGCTATCATAATATTTTTAATTGGATACACCTCTAAAAATCTGCATTATATTGGCATCCGAAGTAGTAATAATATTCTTTGTTAGCTATAAAACACTTTAACCTGCCAAAGTTGAAATGTAGGTCTTAGATAGATTTTATTTTGTACCAACCGACAATCTAGTTATTTAGAAAGGAGTAAAATTCCTTGTTTTATATCTTTTAGAATTCGTTTACCTGTTTGTTCTCTCAAACTTTGCCTGTCTTGGATTGGTTTCAAAGTTATATAATTATCAAACAAAATAAGCTAAGTGAAGTAACAAGTCTATGGTGCTATTTTATAGGTTTTACATTGAACCAAATGAAAATAACTAACTGACTAAGGACACTTACTTGTCACTTGCTCACACAAAGAAGTTATATAGACATCCCATCCTATTCTATTGTTGGATACTTCAAACGTATTCCTTATACATACTGCCAGTAGTGGTGGGACTCTTGACGAGAATAAAATAGTACATTATAAATATTACTATAGTAGTAATAATAATAGTAGTAATAATAATAGTAGTAAATAGTACAATAGTAAAATAGTACACATAGTACAATATTTCAACGGTCTGAATTATTATTTTTAAAATTATGAATTTACATGAGCGTTTTCAACAAAATGCAGTTTTTTAAAAACAACTGAAGTTATAAATAATATATTATTTAACAAACAATTTTACAAATGCACCTGTTACAAATATTAAAGTTAAATCATATTAAATTGATAAAATGCTAAAACTTAATTCTTAAAAGTTTTATTCTAATACAAAAACAAAACAGCAAGTATATTTTTTTTAATCCTGAATACGGTTGGAAATAAAAAGGATTTTTAGATTAAAATCTGAAGACATTAACTTTATTATTAAGGGTTAACCTCGGTTAGGGATATATACTTTCTGCTATGAAACCATATGATTTGTTAGAAAACATGTTCCTAATTATTATTAATATGTATATATTTTGGTTTATCCTTCACACTGTTTGTAAACTATCTTGTCTTTATTAAATCATCGACTTTGTATCCATATATTTTGAATTATCTAATCTTTATCTTCTAACAGCCTCCATTAACATAAAGTATTGCCATTATTAGAGTGTTTACCTCTACAAAACAGTAAAACCTGGACTCCCTTTTCAATAAGTTATTCAATTACGTTTCCTAGATAACCTAAAAGCTCACAAAATTACAGTTTCACAATTTTATATTTATTGGAGATTGTAAACTTTTATACGGTAGTAATTTAATTTCACGGCATATTTTTAAAACAGCAAAATAATATGCAAAATAAGAATACTAAATCAAACAATGCATAGTATTATCGTGGAAATTACAGTGGAAAAGTTGTATAAAAACGTTGAATTGCAAGGAGTAAAATAAAAAAGAGTGAAAACAATTGCTCTGGCATCTGGTGATATTCTCGGTTTGTTATTCAAATGAGACATAGCTCCAATATTTCCTCCGTTTTCGTTATTTTAGCGGTTATACAAAATCTTTAAGAAAAGAAAACAATTACAGCAGCATGCTATAAAAGACTAATATTTTTCTTAGTAGTGGCATTAGTCAAAATCTGAAGCAGATTATACGATGAACATGATATTTTAATCGAAGCCGAACATTAAATGTTGAATATTTACTCAACAATGAAATTCTACAGAATCTATTATATAAATTTAATAGTGAGATAATCAACATTGTAACAGTGATTCAAAAAAGCAAGCGTCTTTAGAATATTTTAAACTGTTGTTTTTGTACAAATTTCTTCCCTTCAAAATCATTTTATTGTAAATTGGTTGTTTTTCAGCGCATCCGAAAAAAATCCTGAGGGATAAAATTTCCAAACTCTTAGAATTACTTTATCGAGACTAATGCAAAGATTCTTACCCCACCCCAGAGCCAACCTAACACAACTTGTGGCCAGCACTACTTTAAAGTGTTAGACTTGGAGGAATCACCGCGCTGGAAATTGCACTCTAAGTAGATTTCTTTACTAAATATGTGACAGTAACAAAGTTTATTGAAACTTCTCAAATTTCAGAAATTATGATTACGCTAAAACCAATATGTTATTGGAGGTTACCTATTCCTCTTACGTATGATCCACGGTACGTCTTAAAAATTAATTAGGAACTTTAACTGGTCCGTAACGCAAGTATACTTCAATGGGATTGTAAAGTAATGCACATAGTTTACAAGAGTTTTTGGGTTGAGGAACAAAGAAAATACGCTATTACTCATCAACCTGTAGAAAGTTTGGTGCTTGAAATCTCAATGTCATACTTCAGAAAGTTGAAGAACGTAATTTGGTCTTGCAAATAAATGAGTTTCGGAGATGTTACTTCAAGATCGCTGCTCTTGGGAAATTTAAAAATTACTTTGGAAAAATGGAATTCTTTGATTAAGATTTTAGTTTAAATAAAACATTACTAGTTAATTGGGCAAAAAATATAAACTAATTTTCAAAATACACATATGTTTTTTTAAAGTGTAATAAATGATAATTTGCTTTATTTTTATAGAGTTGCACATGGATCCTTAAAAATAATTGAAATTTTAAATTAAAGCAAAGTTTTTTTTAGAAATCCTATACTAATTATTTATATTAATAATTAAATAGATAAGTTATTTATTTTTCATGTAAACTTAGAACAGCATTGTTCATATAATTATAATTAACAGATTCGTTCATATGGTGACACTCGGTTCTACATTTACAGTATGACAATCGTATCTGGAACGAAAACCATACACTGTAGACTTATTAGTCGTATTCATATTTACTAAATATATTACCATAACTATATAAACACAACTCATTAAATGAAACAAAACATTGTTCATTACTTGGTAAAGTTAACAAATGCCTTATCCGTACCCACCTATTTCTCACATAAAACGATATCCCCGCGGCAATGCGTGTTTATTATTTTCTTTTAGTAAAATATATATGAACGTTTTATTTGGTCCATTTCTGGTTTAAAATTCAAAGTAATATTTTTGTTGGAAAAAAACTATTTATTTTTTTATTTCCATAAAATCAGGTTTAAAGCTATTTTATTCTTATGTCATTGGTTAACAGGGCTTTGTTGGATTTTAGTAGTTTTACCAAATAGGGAATATATAATTTCACTTTAATCTGATGCTATACACTCGGACGGTAAATCTCACTTTCTTATAATTTGTCAGTGCGTTAGTGGCATTTCTAGGTCCTATCTAATGAAGGCCCCAACAGATTTTTTGGTATGTTATACTACACATGTTGAAAAAAAATCAGACTATATCTGTTCGAATCTGAACAAGGAATTATCAAATTATTATAAATTTCTATAAGAAATGATTTATTTTTTTTACCTACTGCATAACAAATGAAGGGTATTTGCACAGATGTATCTTTCTCAATCATTCGCAAAAGTTTTAAACGATATGTATCAGTGACCGAGACGTGAGGAAGCCGCCAGTACAAACTGCTTATCTCTATGGTGCAAGAGGTCGCGTCAGCGGATGTGATAGCGTCGAGGTCAGAAGCTGACCTTAGCAAGATAAGCTCTTGTTTGACGTTCACCAAGACCCGTTTGTAATCTTCAGCAAAACCAAGTAACATTCTCAACGGAACAGAAAATGTAAACTCTTTTCCCGCTTTTAGCGTTTTTCCCGCTCCTAGCCAACAGGCGTTTTTCAAATTATCCTTTTCGACATCACGCACGGAAAGAAGACCTTTTATGGTAGTAGCGATCCCTGGATTTTTGGTATGGTCCACCTCAATCCCTCCAATCTCATACCTGATATCGTCAAATAGATACGCTACTGCGTTGTTGACAAATGAAATATCGGCATCAGTACCTCCCGCCTTTTTACCAATTATTTTCCCAGTTATATGTAATGTACTTTCAAAGGGAGCGGTTATAATATCCTGCTGACTAACTGCTATTCTGATTTCATCGTTATTTTTATACGTACATGAGGCATACGGCTTGTAAGTGTGATACTCATATCCCGTAACGGTATTTTCATACTCAGCGGCGTTTTCTATAGCGAACATTTTGCACTTTGAATCCAAGTGATTCTAAAAACTTTACACTAGACGATGTTAACCGTTCCGTTCCCTTTTGGGTAATGAGAGGTGTTAGGTCTGTCGAATTCCTAAATACCAGGCCCATCCTGACGCTTTTTTAAGTGTAACCTCAACGATACTACCTCGTTTCTAAAATTCACCAGATCTCCGTCTTGATCTCTGAGCTGAACGGAAATTGTACTTACTCTCTGGACGTTCACAGGTAAATAAATAATAGGATTTGGAATTACTATGATTTTATACCCCGGTTCAACGGTAGAGTAAAACTCGTGTATAGTGTGTCCTTCTACACCGTTGAAAAACGATCCTCGTGCAATATTACATTCGACCCTGATGGAATTGACCTTTATTATATTTATAGTGTTTGGTGAAACATGTAGTTGGTTCTTGGGGTACATTTTCTTATCAAACCCCAATAGCGAAGCTACTGATTTTTCCTTTTCAAAGTGTACATCCTCCTCACATTTCATCTCGGCCTTCAATGTATTGTTATTAGCATTTAATCTAAAATGTACTTGTTTTTTATTTCTTCCTGCAGGTTTTCAATTTCATACGATCCCTCGGGGATGGTTATTTCGTGATCGTCTCCATAGTAAAACTTGTCATTTACATCTTTCTCAATGTTTGGTATCGAATTGTACGTGGATAGATCCACTAAACCTATTTCCCAGTCACCTCCACTGAGCTCAAGAGGCGGGAAGACCTCACAGCTAATGGTAGAACCGGTGCCACTAAGACAAAACATTGGTTAGGAACTCTAGACACAAATGTCCGCAAATAACTGAGTTGAAATTTTGACGTCTATCATAGTTATACTTAATATCGGCTGACGTTCCAAGATACCTGGTGATTTCAACAGGTGGCCGAAGGTTGCCAAAACTGTCAAAATAAAACACCTTATCCCCACGCTTCATATAACATACCCAGTGCGTTCCGCTGCCCCTATTCGAGTCTAGATTAACTATAGCCGATTCGTATTTCCTGGGCGTACCAGGTAATGTGTCCCGCATAAATACTCCTCTAAAGTGAGGCACATTAAGCTGAGTAGCGTAATACTGCAGTTCATAGTTAGTAAGTGGTTTTAGTGGGATTGACGTTTTTTTTTAGTGATTCTCTTCCTTTTCCTTTTTCCAGCGCCTCTCTTCGGATACGGTCTCAAGTACAGACCTTTACCTTTGGCAGGTTTTACACGTTTTACACGACGTCGCCTTCTACCGCCTCCAAATTTTGTTTTCGCCTTCATCACTGTTGTAACGGTCCAGGCGGCTGCTTTTCCCCCCAAAGATGCGTCTGATGCTTTGACTCTTTGCCAAGCCCTTTCTGCGAGCTCTTTGTCAGCTTGTTGTCTTCGCCCCGCGTCTTTAAAACATGAGTACGCTATATCGTGAATTTTACACGCTTCGTCCAAGGGGTTTACACCTTTATCACCTCTCGCTAATCGCTTCTTCAACCTAGTTCCGAGTCCACAGTAATTATAACCAGGTATGTGCAATTCAATAGGAAGCAAATCGATTGCTTTGTTAACAACTGAACCGATAATACCACCTCCTGCAACAAGAGCTAACTTTCGACTGTTTGATGTTGTTTTACGTTTAACCATTTTATAAGTGACTGATTTACCAAGAGTATTCACTATTAAATAGATCATCCCAGCTGGACTCTAACACTCTGCTTTTCCACTGTTCAGGAGGATCAAGTCTATTCCTCGCTTTAGTGGTAATATTTTTGTAAATAGCATAGCCGAGTTCACTTAAGGCCGTTTTGAGATACCTTTTACTTATAGCGTCATCCATGTCCTGAGGTTTAGCGAGATTAGATATTCTACGAGTGCCCGCATCGTATGTACCGTCTGTTGATTTAGGATTGTCACTGTAACCTATGGATTTGACTAAGGAATTTGATCTTAAGTATTCAAGATTAATAGCATCTGAGATATCCTCAGGAGGCCCTACCATTATCAGTCTATGACCCGAACAATTATAACCTTTTTTGACTTTAATCAGTGCATGAGAGGTTAGGTAACCCATGTTTACAGCATCCCCGTCATTCATAGGCCTGCCAATTCGTGTCAGACGTTTGTTACCAAAATCCCAATTTCCATCTTTTTTCCCCGGTGTTTCATTTTTTATATAGCCTAAATTTACAGCATCTCCGGCGAATACTGGAGGTCCTAAATCCTGTAATCTGTATTGGTGAAATGAATAACTATCTACTAATTTAACGGGTGATTTTGAGTCAAAATACCCCTTGGTGACTACATCGTCAGGATTTAACGGATTACCGGTATTACCAATTCGTTTATGTTGGGCATCAAACAGCTTGTCACTGTTCAATTTCATACACGAACTTAAGTGTGTCTGTAGAGTTTTTAAATTGGCACCATCCGTTTCAAGCAAAGGGTCCGACACGTTAGCTAACCTCTTGTTTTCCATATCGTAGCCACCATCTTCTGTCAGTTTGAAACCCTCACCTTTAGGACCTCGCAATCTTTCCCTCGCCGTGTGACGACCAAATTTGTCTATGGTCATCCCCGTGTACCTGTAACGACCGAATTTGTCTACGTTCATTTTAAAAATGCCTGAAACCTCTTGTTACCCGATCCTTTTATAAATCCACCTTCACGTAGCTCTTCAATAATATTTAACATTTCATTGGTATGCGAAGTGTTACCTGTATCTGCGGACATGGTAATCAAACGTAGGCGATCAACAAGTTCGTTCGGATCGTCCCAATGAACAATATCACGCGAACTTGTAGATTTCCACTGCATTCCTGATCCTTTTTTCGTAGTAGCAGGAAACAATTTGGCAATAACCCCTCTGTATTTTAGTGATGAATTCCTGTTAATATGTCCATGAGGATTGTAATCTTTCATATGCGCGTTGGTTTTCAACAAAATATCTCTGTAAGCCCTTAGATCTTCTGTGGTGTACTCGTCTTCATCCGGTGTTCTTTTAAATAATAATTCATAAAGTCCGTCTGTGCCCTTGTACCGGATGCCTCCTATTTTAATATACCCGTCATCATCAAACTCTAGCTCTTTATCACCAACCATAAGTGTATCTCCATTCTCGTACCTCGGGCCGTATAAGTGATCAATTTTTTGTTCTTTACCCGAACGATCTTTCATAAACATTTCCATGTACTTTCTGGTTGTGGGATGTTGAAAATGGGTATTTATAAAGAATGAGACGGTCTCTCTGCCAGAAGGTGTAGATAGTATGGTGTCAAGACGGGTACTGGCAGCCTCACTTGTCGGTGTTATTCTAGGTGACGGTACAGGTGACTCATATTCACCATCATCTTCCTCTTCCTTCAATTCTACTTCTTCTTCTTCTTCTTCTTTTTTCGGTTCCAATAGTGACTCTTTTTTAGGAGCGAGATTGTTTCTTTTTATCTCTGTAATTATTGGTTTGTATTTCTTCTCGAAAAATCTTTCACTCTCAACAACCCCTGTCTTAAAACTGTTATACTTACGTCGAATAGCTTCCTTAAGCTCAGCTATACGTAAAATAAGATGTTTCTTGGTCGGCTTCATGATCAATAATGTCTTTATGTCTACTTGTAAATTAATTAATAGCTTACGGTAGCTCTACCTGTCTGAAAAACATGGCACGATTCTTATGTTTACGTACATATTTAATTACGTCCAGAAGTGAAACCCCCGCAGCAAGGTCCAATCCTCTATAGTACCTACGCTCTCTAACGTCGAACCATGGGATCACGTATTTATGTTTGTAGCTTTTAAATACCCACGCTCTTTTAACATCGTCCCTCCATTCTGACACGTGAGTCACAATGTACTTGTCATTTTCCACAGTTTTATTCATATACTTCCTTAACATCGCCATTGGTTTGTCATGGCGTCTATTATACATCAAATATGAATTCAAGAGCCAGAATTCACACGGGTTTGTACCTGTAAACGCCCGCCATTGTTCAAACAACTTTTTATTTGTTACATTATATACACCTTTATTTAAAGTTATACCGAACCTCTCACTCTGTGACGAGACTGTCGGTAAGGCTTCCCTGAGAAACTCTACAGTGTACAACCCCTGACAATAGTTGTTGACAGCAGCGAAAGGTTTTCCCCGTGGCCCTGTTGGTGTACCGTCAGGAATGGGACCCCTGGCAGTGTTGTAACTAATATCGATATAACAGTTCAGTGATAAAGCAGTTCTATATATCTCCAGCGGCGGTCTGATTGGTATAGTTCTTTCGGTCAACACAATGCATCTTGAGGCGTGCGGTATCTTACAACCGTACTCCAACATTCTCAAAACAATCTGAGCAAAGTGTATACTCCCGTGCTGATTACGCAAGGGGAGAACATTACCGAATATATCCGGAAAGGGTCTAAATCTAGAGATCAAGTTTTGAGGGTCCCTCACGGTAGAGTTGTTGTTGTATTGCCTTTCACCTTTGGTCCCACCATTTGCAGCGGCTAGGGACAGAATCTCTGGGTTTGGTCCCCAACCTACCAACCTGAGAATGTCCCTGGCTGTTGTACATGGATACCCTGTCAGTTGAGTTGAACAGTTGGAGGGCATAATGCGGTCCCCTGTTTGAGAGCCTCATCCCAGCTTTCACAGGGGTACGGGAGTTGGCCCTCTGAAGGGTCGATTTAGCTGCCGTCCCATCCCACCCTTTCCTTTCCTGCTATATCCTATCCTTCCGGTAACCTGCACAATATTCCCGCTTGTCGAAGATGTACCAAGCATCTATGCTGGGGCTTCCTAATCAGCAACAATGATAATGATGATAATGTTGATGATGAAATCTAAAACGTAAAAATTCAATTGTTAAAGAAAGTATGTTATTTAAATGCTGTTTGCAACTTCCCACATACGTTATATGATTTACATGAATTATGTTGCAATTTCAATGTTTAAACGATGCATAAATAAAGTGCTATTGTAGACAGTGACGGACACATACACTCAATTCAAATGTACACTTATATTAGGCCTAAAATGGATGTTTCCATATATAATGATAAATTGTCTACAGTAATAAGCGCGGGAATATACATCCATCATGATAATTATTTCCGTTAATGTAACTTTATATGCAAATAAAGGTGTAATAAATTTTTATATATCTGAATTTGATATGCGCTGTGTTATTACTAGTAAAATCCTTTTAAATATAAAACCTTTAAATATCATGATTGAATCAGAATTTTACAACACAAGATTTATTGCCCCTTACAACCCTTGGTATCAACTCTGAATCTGGTATCTGAGTTAACGATTATCAATATGTAGAAGATTATCTTACATCGGATCTCATTAATAGCCACTCCGACATGTTTGAAAGAAGGGAACAACATTGATAAATTAGGGATTATAATTATAAAACCCTAACTTTCATACAACATTTAGAATAATCAAATCCATCCCCTCTATTTTGAGAGGAAGATTGGTCAGACAATGGTAGGTGACTGTATTTCGACAAAACAATTGTAGTTTATGTACCAAAAATGTTTCTCTACTTATAACCAAAAGGTAATACTCAACCAATGTTTAGTTAAATTGAATGAAGGCAAGATTTAAGTTATAAGTGCATTAAATATGAGTACAGGTGGCGAAGAAAACAAACATGTTCATGTTGTTTATGACTTAAGAAAAGTGACTCAAGCTAATAAAAGCTTTAAGTAAGCAAATGTCTAGCTTTTCCCAAACCGCAGATGAATAAAACTTGCATTTGCTTACCACCAGGAAAAGCTAAGATATTGTGAACGTTTAGAAATTGCGAGGCAATTCGAAAGGAAAAACCTTTGAAGGGCTAAACTGCCTTAGAACAAAATTCCCTATTCTTGAGACATAGTTCATGCTAGATAGGGCAGTAAAGGTTTATGCAAAGCGATATCGCTAATAACTACATGATATTTTGATTAGGCTTGCTGATTGTCTGTTTTAAGGAATAAGAACAAACGTCAATTTAATTTAATTGGTAATTTTTATTTCCTTATACAATAATTGAAGTATAAACAGTATGTAGACAAGTAAACAACCATTGCAAAAATACTGGTAAGATTATTGCGGACGTGTCTTGGAGAAGGCTGAGCTCTGTAAATAAAGGTAACTTATACTTAAAATTATTCTAAACCTACGTAGCTCAAGCTAACCTAGTATTTCCTAGTTTTATTCATAACTTATTAAAATGTTTTAAAAGAGTTTTTAATCACCCGGTTTTAGTTTATTTTGCAGTTTTTAGAGTTGATAATATTTATTTCAAATAGGCCTACGTGCTTTCTTTGTTTACATTTTAAAGTTATTATTTAAAGTTATCAAAACACCGGCAGGAGTAATTCTCAGATGAGTTTTTGTTTTCGTTGTAACAATGATACACATTGTGTAAAGTGAGATGGAAGGCTGACACAAGGCAGTAATGGCGGATCGCACTTAGACAATTGTGGTACGTTAAGTCTCCGGAGGTGTTACGTTTCTCATTCGTACACACTATGTTTTATTTTCATAAGAAATATTTCATCATATTGTTATAAAGTTACACATTATTTACATACAACCTATCTATTTTTGTGTGATGTTAAGTCACCAAATGTTTATGAAAATTTAAAAAAAAAGTACTAAAAGGTGACAGGTGAAATTAAATACTAAACTATCACTGAAAAATACAATAAACCTATTGGACATAATCATCCTATGTTTAAAAACTACTTAAGTAAGCTGTAAGTTTCTGTACAGGTATATTTACTCTGTACATTATATACTCTGTCTCTAATATGTAGACGTTTTGCTAATTAGACCAGTCTGACGTCAACATAAGGGCTTGCAATATCATCGTCAAAGGTATGCTCGAGATTGGCATTACATTTGAAAAGCTGCTTCAAGTAACATGAACTTATCCTCAAACTTGTAAATAATTCCAAAATATTGTTGTTCATTTAATCTTTCTTTTATAGTAATTTAGTTGTACTCTTTCCATACATAGCTTATTTGCCATAATTTATGCACGATAAGTAACACATATGTCTGACAAATTATAAGCGTATCAATACACGTTTTAGCAACTCAAATAAAATAATGTAAGTAAGTAAGTAAACATAATTATTCCCCAACCAATGTTAAATAATAATAATAATAGTATTACATTACATTATATTAACAATAACAATAAGATGACACATACTTGAATAGTATTTTTCACTTAAGTACAATTAGGTTTACACAATCGACTGATATTCATTTTATTTTTGAACCGTAGCAAACGCAACTCATAAGATTAATGTGAACTAACATTTTGAAATAAACATGCACACAACTACATATTTGTCTTGTCTAATCTCTGTTTTTTTATATCTACAATATTATAAAGAAAAGGTGGCTTCTCTCTGTCTGCCTGTTTGTAGGTCTGTCTGTCTGTCTGATGTTCAGGGTAAACGCAAAAACTACAGAACCGAATGGGCTGAAACTTTACAAAAAGGTAAATCTTGAAACCATGTAACAAATAGGTCTATTCACTTCTTTAAAATCCCCTCCGGCTACGCCCCGTGAACGTCCCAAGTTTCAATTTTTATATTTGAGAAGAGAGTAAACATTCAGAAACTGTAATGCGAACAGCTGAGGACACTTCCATTTGACAGCTTAAAGAGCAGAAGCAAGAACAGCTGCTTCAAGCTAACTTACCTTCCTAACCCGTGCGAAGAACGGGTACATTCTACTAGTATCTGAATAAATATACTTAAAGAAAAAATAATAGATTGGATATATAACAATAGAAAATATATTTATTATTCTGTTAAATTTTAAAGACTACTACATATGAAATAGTTTGCAGCCTTAAAACAATGCGACATCAGGCCGAGGTATAAAATCTTGAGGTTGTTGAACATTTGTGTCAGGAGTCACCGCAGAGACCGACGACGTCGCCAGTTGGCCAGATGCCGACAATCGTCACTCCGGACATGCTCCACTGGTGTTTAACTGATTGAATCCATCGTTACTTCTATCTAACGAGTAATTAGCAAATGTTCTCCAACTTCATCTATCAAATTTCTAAAAAATAAATATCACTTTTTTACTAATATTATTATGCGAGATTTAAGCTCTATTCTATTATTACATTTGATTTATTCTTAACAAAACATCGTGGAAAGTACACACTGTTCGTTATAAACTGTTAAAACTGACGCTAACAATTTTTAATCAGGATAAAACATTAATTTATAGCAATATAGTTCTGATAGGAAGATATTGGCTTTTATTTTTAGTATTGTATTGTTTTTGTTCATAATTTAAATATCTTTGACTGAATTAGTATTTAGACATGAAATGTTTTTTAATATAGAATTACGTTTCTAACGAATAATCTCTTGTTAGATTTACCTGACACACGGTAACACAAGGCCTAAGACCCATATAATTTGAAAAGGTTGATAAATTAAAAATAATGTCCGAGGGCTAAATTATTAACTTTAAATAATGTAGCTTCAATCGCTGGGACTAAAGCATGTTTTTATTGTTGGGTTTTTACTTAGGCTGAATAATGAGTAAGCTTTGACGGAATATTTTACCAACGCAGGATTATGGGACGTAATTACTCCATCAGTATGTATATTATACGAATGAATTAAGAATTTTCAGGAATATAAAGATATTCTAAAGGTAAACATACCGAAGCCTACAAAATAACATAAATAATGATTCATCTATTAAAGTATTGAAAATTCATAAAAAGGTTAAAGATCAATACATAACTATACATTAATTAAGACCGGTCATTATTTCCATACATTACTAGTTGTTTGTGCGGAATCATGATTTAAAATAAAGAGGAAGTGAAATAAATATACTTAAATTACCTAATATAAAATTTTATAGGTAATTTATTAAAAAAAATTTGAAAATACAATTGTATTGCTTTGACAAGGTAGTATTTTTGGTTACTATTTCTATAGGTAGTTTCTATAGTAAGAATTCCAGTCACAAAGATCCCTTAGCATATTATATATGTATATAAGGTTAAGGAATATGAGATGACAATTATTCCTTCATATCTAACAAAGGTTATATTCTTAAACAGTTATTCTTTTGTGCTTTCATGGCAAATTGAAAGATAAAGGAAAAGTACAATTACGTCAAAGCTCATGTGCGCAAAAGGAAATTGTGTTAATAGAAATATTAAGAAAAAACAGGTTTATTAGGAATTATGTTTTATATATTCTGAGGCTCTGCCTTCTATTTTTCTTAGTATTTGTTTCAAAATTGAGGAAGGTGTTTGGAGTCTCACGTACAAATCACAATTGATTAAATGCTTTATAAATAAAAAAATACATAATGTACCCAACTATTTGAATTTATATTAATTGATACTTGTAAGTTGAGGGGGACAATTTTGTATGCTTTATGAATGATATTTGACAGCTGACATAATCCAAAATAACCTAGCCTAACTCAGTCACACACTATTTTTCAGTCAATCACCCGTGCTTATGGATTGTTCTCGTAGCTTTCTTAGATTGCCTTCAGCTGACTCACTACTTAATTATAAATTTAAATTGAAAAACTTGGCTTTTCCGCCAGTGGGGCTAATTATAACCTCGGGTGTCGGACACGTTTAAACAAAGGAACCTACTACAAAGGGGTTGTTGGCACTTTACTGGGTTTTTAATAATCACATGGTGTGCTATGTTTCTTTTTAAAAAATCGATTACTCTTAAATTAAAAATAAATGAATTTAAATACAGCAGCTTTTAGACAACAAAGTTTAATGATGAGTATGTACACAAGAGCAAGTTGAAATAGATTACTGGAAACCAAAGCATTGTAGTATATATAAGATGGCACAAAGATATCTAAGTGAGTTGTAATTAAAATGTTACATAGTAAAGACCATTCGATACAAAAATAAATAAAATAAAATACTATACATCTAAATAATGACAAGTCTACAAAACATTGTGCTAGGAGAGAAACATTTTGTTATAATAAGAAATGGCAACATTTTACTTATAAAACCATTTTAAAATACGTGTAGGCTACTGGAGCAAGTAAGTTAGCCAAAGGGGAAATAAACAAGATTTTTATATTTTATTGATATTAATTAGTTATTGCTAATAAAATTATAGAACTATTTTTTAACTGTGACCGTTTAAAATCAAAGAATACTTACACATATAATAAATAAAGAAACGGACACCTAATAAATATAGTTATATTTTTACCGTGTGGTAAAAATGTTTATTATGTCATTAATAACCAAAACTTTGTTAGAACGAACATTACTTATGTGCCAGAGACCAAAGCTATTTGCACATAGTAAATATTAACATATGCTATTGCTTTTATTTTAACGTTGTACAGTGTGTTCATTTTAGGAAATAATTCCATTGTGTTTGCTACCAAACCCAAAAACCGATTATGATAACTAGACTCAAAGTTCTAAATCAAAGGTATTTGAACTTTTTCAAGACAAAGCCGCTACACCTATTTTGATTGGGAACAGTCAATTATAAGCTGTGAAACGACCGTTTTGAAGATAATTGTTTTGAAAGTTTACTTGTTGGCCAGTAGCTGTACTAATGTAATGTTTTAGCTTTGCACCATGAAACTATATAATAACTATCTACTTAATTATTATTTGATCAGCTTAGTATAAATATATACAGTAAAGGAATATTTCAACTATATTAAACTAGATTACATAGTGTTATCGTTGACTTGGAGTACATTGACATTTTAGTACCTGGAAACCTACTGCGGAGGGTGTTTTTGAAAGATATACTAACTACAGTATCCATCCAGCTTCGCTCCTAGATTGTAGTAAATTACAAATGGAGGGGAGTTCCATGCACTCATTCGCCTTCTAGACGGGTAATTTGCCACGTTCATTCATCTGTAAGATGGAAAAATCCGTTTTGCTCATTGGCTATCAACAACTGCTAATTTTCACGGTTTAATTTGCTGTATTCTGAAGGTATTGTGTTGAAAAGAACGTTAATTAAAAACACATTAACGCATTAATCCATTAGGACATAGAATTCATAAATTTGTAATTATAACTCACAAGGTTCATGGGATTTAGATCTAAGTGCTTCTAACAGAAATAGGCCTACAATTTAACTCATTCGGTTTTATGACCTGCCTTCCAACATCAGTTTCAGCTCAATTGTTTTTTTTTTTTTGCTTGATTAGGGTGCAGCATCAATGGGATTTTCATAAAAATATAGTGTATTGCACTATTCTGTCTTAAAAATGTTAAATTGTCGTCACATTATACTCTCTGGTCTTAGAGTCACTTTTAGCAGATATTTTTAAACCATCCCTAACTCTAACATCCATAAATAATGTATAAATGCCTTTTTATACCAAACTAGGCAATTTTATTTGGAAGGATTATATTACCATATGAACACTACGACACTGCTTATCAACACCGGAGTCGTATTGGCCTACTTGTTATTCAGGTCTCAATGGTTAAGGATAAAGAAGGTTGATGGACCACTCTACGTGGCCTCTGCCCCTCTATCCACATGCGCTGCGACTTTTCGAGAGTGAGCCTTAAACAAATCCTAGATATAATTTTAAGTAAATTATCACATATTCTAAAACAACCCTCTCTTACTATTGGAAAATACACAATTATTGAGTATAAAACACAATACAGAAAACGAACCGTTTTTGACAGGACTCTGTTTTTTTTTTAAATATGTGGATTTGTACGAATTTTTCTTAAAAGTGTTTTTATGTTTAAGAAAAAAAATCCAGTATAAGAAAACACTCTTTTCAAATTGAAAGCTTAATGTCATACATTCATAAATTTAATCGCAGGTAATGTTGAGCCAACTTATTTTTAAGCTATTTTCTTTTGTAAAAAAATCATAATCATGCATTAAATTGTATATCAAACCTCAGTGTTCACAACTTAATATTTTAAACTAAAAATATTTTCTAAATCATGTTGTGGATATCTAGCATACTTTAATATTTATACAACAAAATGTTAAAGTATAATTAATATTAAATTTGTTTGAATTGTTGTCATAGTTCAATTAAGATCGCAGAACAACGAATAATCAGTACTTTAGGTATCAGTAAACTTTTTAAAATTTAGGGAAATAATAAATTTAAATAACACCACAAAAAAGGATTTGTACTGTAGTGAGTCTGCTTATGGAACTGTAACTTTAGTTTTGAAACAAAAGCATGATGAGAAAATAATCACTTTCAGCTACTTTCTCTCTACTTTAGATCTAACATTTTTGAATATCAACTAATGATAATTAATATAAGAACTATGATTAGCAGAGGTCTAATGCTAATGACAATACCTACAACAGGCAGTAAGTGCTCTCTAGTGACAAATTTTATCAGCGAGAGCGCGTATGAAACGATCACACTGGCCTAATTATATGCCAGGGCTTGTGTACAGTTTTTCAATTTGAATAACAAATTGAGTATGCTGTAGACTAGACAAAAACAATATTACCATAAATAATTTAGCTAACTATCCAAACTTAAGATGCTAATCTTGATTTAATTAAAAATATCTATTTAGTTACCATCTAGTTTTATTGTATATTGTATATTTTATTGTATAAACACGTACGAAGGAATATTTTAGATTTGTCATCGGTACTTTTTTGACCAAGAATTCTCCACAAATTGTTAAGCTAATTTAACTACGCCTAATTGTATCTCTAACATTTTTGTAACATCCCAATGTTTAGTATAACAATCTGAACACTCTGTGTACTTGGGTACGTAAGTAGTTGTTAACAGGAAACGTATAAGTAGTCCAATATTGACAAAACTTGGTGCAGATGTGTAGAGTAGCATCAATTTGAACGAGATCGTCAAACAGACAGATAGATCGCCTCATCCGGAAGGTGTTTTAGGGGTGTTTTTACCCCATAAACGGAGTTTTAGAGTTTGTTCATAGGTTTTTAAACATATTTTAGTTTGTACTATTGGATTGAGCTGAAAATACTTTAAAATTATAAATATTTTCTCTACACCAGTTTGGTTTAGAATGTTTTGAAAGGTAGTCTAATATGAAATGACTGCGTGAATACAGTTTTATAATGTAATTTTATTATTTTTGTATTAATGCAGAAGAAGTAAACATGCGTGGGCATAAGTTATGAATATTGTTAAGTGGATTTCCATCAGCGGTATATTGATTTTTGCATAAAAGCACCACTTCATACTTGTATACCACTTAATAGAGGTTGATTTATATTTCCATAAAGAAAAAACTATTAGTATGGTACTTAAGAAGAATAAATATACTTACATGATTCAAATGTTCAGGAATGTTATGTAATATAATGAGACTTGGTAAATTACCTCATTTGGTAGCGAGGTACGTATATTTCCTGTGAGAGTTCGCTGAATTCTCATGTATTATACGAATGGGGTGTTAACTCTAGGTTGCCTGACGTACAAACCAAAAGTACCTAGTCAACAAGCCTAACCTCACTTTTCATACTGAATGGCATGCCAAATGAAGATTTAGTTTGGTTTTCTTAGAACTGTGCGTGCTAAAAAGTTATCTTATGCATTAAATTGTAATTTTAAATAAATATTATAAAGAGATCCTGTTTCAACTTATGTTAAAATAGTATGTTGTAAATTTTATTTCTACTGAACACCATTTAAATATACTTAAAAAAACGTTATGCTTATTAAATAGGGTCATAATAAATATAATATCAAGCCTAGTAATAAATGTTTAACCTGCATCGGTTAAAATTACCTAACTCTTAAGAAATGTGTTTAGGTCACACAAAATAAATATACAAAGAATAAAGTACATAAAATAGTTTACTGTAGTAAATAATGTACTTTTGTTTAAGAGCCGACAATTTCAAATTATATTCAAGTCGCTTCCTGCTGAACCTCGTTTACTAAGTCTCAATCCTACAAATCCGCTCAAAAGGTTCTTAACCATTTACAAATTTTCTGAAAGTCTCTAAAATATGAGGTATTTCAAAGCTTAAGAATTTAACAGACTTATACAAAAGAATCCAAATGTATTTACAGGTTCTACAAAATAAAGTACCATAAAAATATTCAGTATTCACAAAACTATGAAAATGTCCCTTACCTTTAAAAAATACAAAATAAAAAACGTAAATTGTGAACTCGATTATCAGTAAGCAACGCCAGGGACCCTGATGAATACATATATACTCTTTTATTTTTATGGTTACATTTGTTACTATGTGATTGTTTAACAAACATGATAAGAGTCGAGGAAATCGGTTTTATAGAATTTTAATCTATGCTCTTAATAGCAAATGATAATTTTAAATAATCAGCACGTAAAAATATTTGGTTAACATAGCATATCGGATTTATAACATAAACCAATAAATGAACAGTTCTTTCTCCATTTTAGACCAATTACAGTGTAAAATATGGCTTTACTAAATACTTGATATAACATACGGTAGCATGAATAGAAAATCTTCTTATGAATTATTTCAGAAGTATCCTTCCACTTTGGAGTCACTGTAGATAACTTCTACACACGGTGGTTTTAAGAGGGGAAACGCCTCTGCTTCTCCTCCACAGGATTTGGTGGCAACATAACCAAAAGATCCTCTGTTGTTGAGTGTCATCTATACCAAGTTTTAATAGAATTAATCAACGAATTGTGGGGATATGGAAATTGTACTGCGTTTACCGATAAATGAAAATAATAATTGCATCCAAACGATTATACCGTTGAGTGGATTGTTAAAATATTATTTAAAATACTAATTTATTAAGTTGTTGAGCCTTTTTAGTGATTATAAGTAAATGATATTTTAGGTTCATTGTTTTAACTTAATTAGGAAACATTTAAAGCCCTATCAATTTTAATCCCGGAATCTCCAGAAATGTGGGTGGTGTAATTTTGCTGAAAACCTGAACCACTGTGAACAATTAAATTTTAATTCAAATCACTAGAGCCGTTTTTGAGAAATTTTGGTATTACTTATGATTCAGAGGTTTCTGGGGATAATTGCCCTTTAAAATAAGAATGAATTAAATAAATAGGAATCGCCTGGAGATACCGTAAATTAGTGTCTATATACAAAGTTTGATCAAAAATGGGCCATTAGCCTGTATGTACATACACATCCATACACACAGACACAGATTTCACCTTAAACCTACTTCTTTTACTCAGGGAGTACTAAAACTATTTTCTTACCAATAACTCAAATTCTGAAAGTTTGACGGAAACAACACTTTTTCCACATACTAGGCTATGTATAAGGGACGAAATTAAAGGGGCTGATAAATATATAATCCAAGACTACTAATCAAATGAGTAAAGGAACAACCACAAACTTGTACACGTTTAATTATAGTTTAATTATTTCGCATATAGTGTAATTACTACAGTTATACTACATGTATTTATAATGACAAATGTAAAACCTATGCCTTGTGCTCTTGTTGCAGTGCAGTGTTTTAAAGCTCCATTACAAAGGCAAATCCACATTTACAAGACGACACATTAAGGAGATAAACAGTGACACGTTTTCTTGTAGAGCAGAGGAGAGTGAGGCCTGTCTGTGCATTATGTTACTGTATCTGTGAGAAGTGCGAGCTCCGTCACTTACTACAATAACTTCCAGCTCAAGACTCGGAGATAAACAGTGACACGTTATCTTGTAGAGCAGAGGAGAGTGAGGCCTGTCTGTGCATTATGTTACTGTATCTGTGAGAAGTGCGAGCTCCGTCACTTACTACAATAACTTCCAGCTCAAGTCTTGGAGATAAACAGTCACACGTGTTGTTGTAAGGAACTGGGGTGAGAACACGAGCTGTCTGAAACATCATGATACAGTACTGCGAGAGGATAACGTCTATATCTCAATAAAGGAAAATGGTGCGCGTCTAATTAATATTAGTGTTTATAGAATATTAAATAGGTTTCCCATGTTTGTTTATACATTGTGAAATTGTATGCCTAAAATGTAATTTATAGCCAGTGAACATTCCCAAACATCTTTACTTTGTAATTACTTTTCGTTATATTGTAATCATTTGTTATATTGAATCTTGGATGGATCAATATTATAATTGGATGAAAAATCAATCCAAGTAATTTAACAGACAAAAAAAATGATAAGAACCACAAAACAACAACAACAAAAATATATACTTAAATAAAACCAGTGTGTTGTATGATAGTTTTTTTTATGATGTAAAATTCAATCATAAAATACTGTCGTATATGAAAAAAAAATAATAATTTACTGGTGATATATTGAAATTGAGATAAAATCGTGAAAATGTTTGTTGATGATAAACAATTATTTGACAGAACTTGACACTGATATTGCAAATGCCTATGGTACAGGGGTTTTTGAGGACATACTTTATGTTGTGGGTGTCAACCA
Source organism: Allygus modestus (assembly GCA_963675035.1). NCBI lineage: Eukaryota > Metazoa > Arthropoda > Insecta > Hemiptera > Cicadellidae > Allygus > Allygus modestus. The sequence continues at coordinate 393,764,385 of OY776111.1, forward strand.
AATGTTTAATGAACAACCAAATTTTAACAAACTTTTAAGGGCAATTTAAAGAAATTTAGATTTTTCTAGGTTTTGATTGGTTTTAGAAACAGTATATAGTAAAAACTAAATCACTTACATGTCTAGAAAACTAAATTGTGTTCTAACCTTATTGTATTTTATATCATCTAATTAAAAATATAAAAAGTCGTCACGAGAAAATTGTCCATGGGTATCTTTCTTCGGCAATGTCCATATCCTCTATGAGGTTCGCTAAAATATTTTCAAAATGTCGTACAGTTTTGTATAATCGAGTAATTAGAACACGCCTAATTAATTGAAATTGTATTAATTATTGACATAAATAACACAACTAAAGCGGGTCTAGCATATATAAAAAAATGTACTAAAAATATATTTTATTAGTTGAAGCAAATATAGATTTTACAAATAGGCTTTGAATAAACGGAGCCAACCATAAGTTCGTAAGACCCAGTAAAGCGTTAAGTTACCAATTCATTGTCTACCATAAATACAATTTAAAGGTAGCAAAACATATAAACTGTTGATTTATTCATACAGCTTATGTCGTATTACATCCTGTATTTATTAGTATTACTACTTAATCCTCTATTACAGAACAATCTCAACTTAACTAAAATCAATTCGAGTTTGAACTAAAATATTGTAAAAATTAACAAATCTATAGTATTATTAAACTCCCTATTAATGTAAATAAATAAACTCACTACTTAAAGATAGAACCTATATAAAGGAGAAGAATATAGACTAGGAAGTCAGTGGTAGTGCTACCGAGCCTATAAATTTAAAAATGCAACGACATGCCATATCTGTTTTCAATATTTGAACTTATCTACTGAGAATGAGGGCACACCTATTACACACATTAAAACAAAATTAAACAGATAAGAAATACGTATTCAGGATACCTGGTTAAAAATCATTAAATAATAGATATCAAACGAATAAATTAATACATAGTCAATAGAACAAAATCTCTGTTTAAAAATATTGCACTCTAAAGAACAATCTACGAGGAAAGAACAAGGCCTTGTCTTTCAAATAACAAGGAAAATCACTATGGGTACAGAGTATTTTACTTGCTGCCTTTGAAACAGTTGCTAGGTTTGAGGGTTTAACAAATGTGTACAACTATCACTTTCACAGTGGGGTGGAGGGTAACATAATTATGTAAAAATAACAAAGTTAACTAAGCAAACTAGTAGCAATTTAAGCATAAATCCAAGAATTTAGCATGTTCTGTAATATAAAACTCTTTATTACGAACCTAATTTAGTAGTGGGCATTTGGGGCTGCTGGGGCGGAAGTGACGTCATCCGGTCACGTGACCGGATGTGCTGAGTCATTAAACACGTCATCTGAGCCTCAGCCAGTGACGTAGGCGGTTTTGTGACGTAATGAGGGAAAGGTTAAAGTTCAAGGTCACTGGGAGGTAATTTTAAAAAAGTACTACCTCGCATGCGTAAAATCCGATTGTGATTCGATAGTTTTAATTCGATAAAAATATCGAATGAAAACAATCGAATGGAGCAATCGAATAATACGAGTGCGAGGTAGTACTATTTCATTTATTACTTTAATGTTTACATTTATTTTTATTTACAATAAGTTATGTTTACAATAATTTATGTTTACAATAGCAGTTTTCAAGTGTTGCGCTTGTTTGTCCAATCGGCCCATCCCGACTGTGTGTTCCTTGCCTATTTATGTGACCGCAGGGAACACACAGTCGGGACGAGCGATATTGTTATTTTGTGAAGAGCGTCTCGGAGAGCTCGATGTTCACCGGTCGAGAGCCGGAGGTGTACTGGCTATTCACAAGCTAGCGTTGTAATCGTACTAAATGGTGGTGGTAAAAGTGTGGTGGGGCGGAGCAGATGGCGGACGGCAGATGGCAGGCGGCAGATGGCAGGCGGCAGATGGTAGGCGGCAGGTGGCAAGTGCGCGGCAGATGGTTGCTACTCCATTCGCCGCCAAAGTAATGCAAGCCGTCGCCGTAATTCTTGTATTTTATCTTGGCGGTTCATTTGATATGTTTTACATCTACATATGCAATAGCTGAAACACCTGCACTTACGACAAGCTTTCCCGTCAACTTGATCGCCTGGTATTTTAAAACATTGCAACTCGCAACAATATGTCTTCAAATTGTTATCGAAAAATAAATTGTTCATCGGTGGCACCGACATGTTAGCTGCAGCGTGTGTTAGACAAGACTGAGACTAACTTCACTGCTCCCTCTTTTTTATACCCCTTCATAAGTTAACCCTGAATGAAAGTTCAAGGTCATCCATTTGAATTTTAAAAAAAAGCAACACAGCAGTATATAAAATAATATACTGCTATGTTGCTGTTTTTTTTTTTTTTTTTTAAATTTTATTTTATTTATTTTTTCTTTCTTTATTAAACAAACATTTTACAATACAATAAGCTTAAGTCTAACATTGATGACTAGAAATACAAACAGAGAAAAACAAATAGAGACATTATGTACAATGATGCATGATGTGCAGAGTGAGTTCCGTCGAGTTGTTGCCGCTTACACCGTGTGATACCAAATACAACGTCCCCGGTTGAATATCTCGCAAGTCTTCATTTTGTAGCAGTTGAACAAATCGTTTTGGAAGAAATACTTGAAACTTCGGCTCATCTCCTGGAGTCATAGGTCCTTCGCACAATGATACTAGAATTGCTTCTCCATGTGTGGTTTCCACTTTCTTGATGCTATGAATAATGTAATGTCTTTGTTCTTTTAGTTCTGAACATTTTTTAGTTAGCAGAAGGTTAGATTTTGAGTGAGTGTTGAATTGATCAACCAATGTTTGTAGATATTGTTGTGATGCCATCTTCGTCAGTGGTGGTGTCTTCTGTGATGTTGCCTCTTCGGAGTCTCGAATAATACTCGTGCTGAAGCGGTGTTGTCTCCTCGTATTTATAGGCCCCGCTACCCCCACCACATTTCTGTTCTCCGCTACCCCCACCACATTCCTGCGTTTGTTTCAAGTAAGCAGCCAAACGATATGCGTTGTACAATGCACAGTTTGTTTGACCGTGTTTAAGATCTTTTGCAGCGACACAAATATTACCGAGATTAATGTTAAAGTCCTTACTGATAGTTATATCGAAAACATTACCGTGCGTATACTTTTGTATCCAGTTCTTTTTTTCTAATCCTCTTGTGTATATATGTGAATATTGTTTGCAAAAGTTAAACATAATACTGTGCAGATTACTGTAGCTTATAAATCCTTCATACCAATGTATGTGATGAAAGTAGTTTGTTATCCATTTGTTTGTACTTTTTGCTTTGGTGTTAAGTTTGTTAAAAGAAAAAGGAGCTTCAAACGTGAATGGGTAGGCTACAAATGTAAGCAAGTCTAAAATTACTAATTCCTTGATAATAAACCTATCGTCATTATTTCGAAATGCTTGAAATTCTATTACACAAGGCTTTACACTCACTTCTTCATCCCCTCCGCTCATCATGGCACCAAGCGATCAACTAAACTGTTTTCCACACCACGGTAGGTTAAATACCAGGCCGTACAGTTGCAGGCGCGTTGGTGTATATTTAACGTGGGCACCGTCCCCAATAGGCCTACCCCACGTGTGTTCTTCTTTACTAAATCAAACTTTAGTCTTTTTTAACTTCTTCTTCTTGTGTTTCGTTTTCTTCTTCTTCTTGTTTCTCCGTTTCTTCTTCTTCCTGTGTTGTTTCTTCTGTAGCTTCTGTAGCGATTTCTACAAGTGGTTCAAAATCCTTTAACTTTCTCCACATGCAAACTTCATGAGGTATTCTATTAAAAATAGATGTATCCACAGGTCCGTACACGATGGTGCTATCAGGTTGTTTTTCCAAAGTATCGACCAAATATTCTTTAATAATAGCGCTTGCAAATACCAACTGTCTCATGTACCTTGTAATAGGTTCTGTTGCGTAGTTTAAAACGTAGAATTCTTCACGTGACAGTAGAATCTTATTTTCATGTTGAGTCAAGTCTCTAATTCGCACTTGTAGTTGTCCGCGATGTTTAACAATATCGATTTCATTGTCACAATCCAAAAGTCGAATATGTGTTTTCCTTCCACACAAACTGTTAGTTAAATAACATTCTATTAAATGTACATGTTTCAAAAATGACTCCCAAGCATTTTGCGAAAATAAAACCTTTTTTGTTCCATGGTGTAGTATTACTGTAGGGGAATAATCCAATGATTTCATCAATCCAACTGATACACTTTTACTGATGCATGCTGAGATGGGGTAAAAGATTCGCAGAAAAACTTCAGTTAAAATGTGAGGAGGAATATTTTCTTCAACTTTCTTCTTCCTCTTTGGTACTACCTTTGATGGGTCTGCATTAATTTCCTCCTCTCTATCTCTTTTACCAAACTTTAAAAATGCAGTTATTTCCTTGATGATTTCTGCTTCACTAGTATTATCACGTTCCAATAACGGTGCTACCTCTGCATCACCTTGTACAACAGATGGAGAACTCATTTTGTAGAAGATGTTACCCATGCGCCGATAAACGATCAACTGAAGACCTGCATTGCTGCTCCGCTATTTATAGGTTAGCGACAGTGGCGGTGCCGGTGGTGGTACAGCGTTTTACAATACTGTCTTTACAATACCGGTCAACGGTGTGTATGTAACAATTTTATCGTGCAAAATTAAACAATACGCAGATGTATTTGCAGGTACGTTTTCTTGAAATTCCATTTCTATTTTTATATCAACACTAGACGATTTTACAGATTCATTTTGTTTGGAACAATCAATTACAACAATCGGAGCTTTCGATTCAAACTGAACGGGAGATAGTAGAGGTGTATTTTTTTTGCCGTAATATGAATTTTGGAACCTAGCGTACATGTCGTATAAAACACTGTATCTTTTCTTATCAAAAGAAATATTAAAGTTGTCGTAGGGAAAGAATTGTGAATTCAGGAACACTTTACAGTTTGTTAATTTACAATGGTCAAATTCACCAGCATTTTCAGTTATTATACTTTTCTTCTTCGTTTGTAATCCAAATATTACATATCTCGCTTTTTCCAAATGAGTAGAAGTTTTTACAGTCCATGTATGCCGTTGTGTTGTAGGTAAAACGGGGTATTCATGAAACTCCCAGCTTCTGAATGGCATTACAATGTCTCGATCTGATTTTAACTTTCTTAATAATGTAATCCTGTGTTCATCATTTAGTCGCACATGTGGTACTCTCCAAACAATCTTGTCTAATGTTAATTTCCAGTCTAAATTGGCATCAGTTGTTCCAGTAGCTGCTTTAATAATATCTTTATCGTTTGATGATCTTAATAAAACTAGTTCTTGTTTTACATTTATTATTATTCTTCTGTAGTCTTCAGCAAATCCTAGGAGTAATCTTAAAGGTACGTAGAAATCAAAGTTTCCCGAAGAGTCAGGAGCGATTGTACTTTTGTCTGGTGCAACCCATCCTGCAACAGCTAACAGATTCTTCTCATTTGGTGTTAAAGACGCTAATCCTTTCAATGTACTGGAAATTCCAACCTTTTTTGTTGAATCGACTGTAACTCCTGAAATTTCATATCTAATCTCGTCAAACAAAAATGCCATAGGATTATTTATGAACGGAACAGTGGTTCCAGCAGTACCATCATTTTTTGTTACTTTTCCTTCAATATATAAATAACTTTCGCATGGAAGAGTATAAATGTCTTGTTGTTGTATAGGAATCCTAATTTCATCGTTATTGTTTAATTTGGACGAAGCGTAAGGGTTGTGCGTGTGATATTCCTTTTCCCATAAGGTCTCGTCGAATGTTGGACCCTGCGCTATATCCAGTATATCCATTGTTAATGACTTTTAATCCAATTTCTTCTAGAAAACGAATGTTGTCACTTGTTAACCCTTCTACAGCTGATGAGCTACTGACCTCTTTGCTTGTTGGCTCTCTCTTTTTAAATGATAACCCCATTGTCTAAGCGGATGATTTTATATGTATTCTTACAGTAATAGCTTCTCCTCTAAAGTCAATAAGGTTTCCGTCTTGATCCACTATGTTCAGCACGATGTCTGAAATGAAACTGGTGTTTAACGGTAGGTACACAAGGTTTTGAGGCTTTTCTACTATCTTGAAACCCGGTGCAACTGATGGGTAGAATGTGTGTAATATATGACGATTTTCTCCATCTCTGTAGGATCCTTGTATAATGTTACATGTAATGTCTATGCTATTAACTTTGATGATCGTCACAGTTTTATTCCCAGAATGAGTTTTATTAGGTTCTAATACTTTTGTTTCCTTAGAAAACCCCAATAAACTACCAATTGAATGTTCTTGACTAAAATCAATATAATACTTAGACGTAATTTCGGCTTTCATTGTATTGTTATTGCCTTTTATCGTTATGTTTTCTTTTCCCATATGTTTTTGTATAACTTCATTTATATTATCAATTTCATAAGCTCCTGTTGGTAAACTGAATTCTTCCAAAGCTGAATACTTTCCTTTATCATCTTTTGTCTTGTAATAATGTATTTTGTTATTAATTCCTTCACTAACGTTTGGAATAGAGTTATATGTTGTTAAATCCAATAATGCGGCTTCCCATAGTCTTCCTTTTTGCAAACGTAGCGCTGGAAACAGAATACTGCGCAAAGTACATGAGTTACCGGTTAATGACACTGTATACGAGGACATCTTAAAGTTGACTAACACTTTTAGCTAAAAAGTCTAAACATAAATGACCGCAAATGGATGTATCATCGGGTTGTTTTCTTGAATGATTGTAAAAAACATTTTCTGCCGCACGAAAGTATTTTTGAAGTTCTTTCGGTGGTGGAAGGTCTCCAAAACTGTCGAAATAATAAATGGTTTTACCAAGTTTCTTGTAACACACCCAATGAGTGCCTAATCCTTCACTATTATCCAAATTTACAATACCAGTCTCATTTTTCCACATTTTAACCGGTAACTCATCTTTCATAAATACTCCTCTAAAAAATGGGATTTTCAAACAAGAAGCATATGTAATCAGTTCTTCATTGGTCAATTCTTTGTTTTTAATTATTAATTGCTCTTTCTTATTTAATACACACGATACGGTCTTAGGTATAATCCTCCTCCCTTTTTTATCATTGACCATATTGTTGGTTTCTTTTTAGCTTTACCACTGGTAGATCGACGTTTTCTTCTGATATTACCTCCTTGTTTTTTAGCGGGTTTTTTCCCACGCCTTCTTCTCTTTCCTCCTCCAAACGTAGTTTTTGCTTTCATTGCTGCTGTTACTGCTAAAGACGCTGCTTTTTCACCAATACTCGCGTCACTAGATTTTACTCTTTGCCAAGCTTTCTCAGCAAGTGCTTTATCCGCTATTGATCTATTTTTAGTATCACCAAATTTGGAATACGCTATATCGTGCTGTTTACAAGCCTGATCGAGCTTATTTATTCCAGGATCTCCTCTAGCAAGACGTTTCTCTAATTTGGTTCCAGGACCACAATATTGATATCCTCCAGGTAAATGTAATTCCTCAGGTAATAAATCAATCGCCTTGTTAACTATAGCTCCAACCGGTTTACTCAATAGAGAAAATGCTGTTGATGCTATTCCCCTTCCTCTCTGTAATCTCTCTCGATTATGACTGATGCGTTTAACCCTCGACATGGCTATTTATAGCAAAACTTACAATCAGTAGGTGCACTCTATAAATGTTTTACAATGAATGTAATATCAGTTTTGGTTTCTTGTATTATATACTGTTTAAAATCCATTTATTATATCGAAATGGATTTATTAATTAAATGTAGACATATTAAATAAAAGTAGTAAAAATAGAAATAAGGTGTAATTGAAGATGTTCCAGATGTTTCTCCGCTGGTGATGGTATCGTTGTCTTCGGTAAAATGAATAAACTTTAAATAGTTGTCATGTTCCCTTAGAAACTTGCCACTTAATCGTTGATAATTGAATAACACATCCCAGTCTAGTTTATCTTTAAAATTGTCAATGTAATTCTCAGAGAGATTTTGATATTTACTTATTACTTCCCAACAGTTATTAAAATTCGATGTCATCTCTACGAGGAAGTCTTCTGAAAACTGTTGTCTTTGTAAAATATGGATCCAGTTAACTCTGTGAAAATAAATTCTTAACATAGTCATTGTAAAGAGGTAATGTATGGAAAGTTGTTCCCAATCCATATATCTATCAAACCGTTGAACAAAACCATCTGTCAACACTCCTTGGGGAAATCTCGGCTCTTGAGATATTAAACTCCACGCAGTAATATTGGATTCCATCATCCTCTCTGTACCGTCTCTCGAATATGACTGATGCTTTATCCCTTATCATGGGGGGTATTTTAAATTCTTTTTTCTCTTATGTTATCTTCATTGTTTTCTGTTGGTTCATTAATCACATTCACTTTATCCTCCTTTCCTAATGTCTTGACTTTAGAAGGCTTAGACGGTTTATCTCGTTGATTAGGTTTCTCTGGATTGTGTATATTTTTCCAGTCTAAATAATTGTGACTGTCAACATCTGAAGCTGCATCTCTTCCTGAAGCCCGGTGGATATAATGGAATAGAGCTGCACCAAACCTTTCCAAATGTTTTTCATATTCCGTAGTCCATTTCTTGTGTACAATATCAAACATTTTCTTATTTACAGCGTCTCCATCCTGCTCACAATCACCTACATTTGATAATTTTAATTTTTTTACATCATAGCTTGTGTCAGTTTTATTCCTTTTGTAAATCGTTAAGAATTTTAGAGTAGCTAAATTTACTGCTTCACCATCATAAATGGGATATTGTATATCGCTTAACCTTTTACCGGAAAACCCCCAATGATCTTCGTGTACAGTTGGGGTTCTTTTTTTCATGTACTGTACCGTAACCGCATCAGACGACATAAGCGGATCACCAACATTTTGAATTACTTTTCCTTCAAAATTATAGTTGCCGTCAGATGTTAACGGAAACCCAGCTCTTTTTTCACTATATCCAGATTTTACTCCAAACTCGGAATACCGTCCAAACTTGTCCACACTCATGATGTAACTAAATCGCTATCGTTTAGGTTCTTATATATATGCGTCTACTGAACAATTATTCCTTGTTTTCGCAGTTCATCAACCAAAGCTACCCATTCGTTTTCTAAACCAGTGTGCCCGGCTTCCATGGCTTCATGTAATAATCTCATTCGATCAACTAACTTATTTATATCGTTGTAATATATTATATTAGTTTTATACAAATTTTTCAATAATCCCCTTCCAGATGTGGTAGGATCAGTTGTTTTTTTCTTTTTATGCAAAACATTTAATTCAGCAGAAGATAAAGCTCTTCTTTTAATTTGAGCTTTTTTTGATTTTGAGGGGAAAAGACTAGATATAATACTTGTATATTTTATTGACCGATTTCTATGAATAGGTAGGTCTTTGGAATACTTTTTTCTATGTGCATTTGTATACTCTAATATATTTTTAAACAATTGTAAATCCCTTTTAGTGTATTTACCAGGATTATTTTTAAAGATGAGTTAAAACAAACCTTTTGTACCTTTATATTTCTTATCTCCAATAACTATATCATCATTTTCGTTTATATCTAACTTGCTATCTCCAATCATTAATCCTTTATCCTCTATTCTAGCTCCATAGGTATGATAATTTCGATTAGCATGTGCGGCGTGTAACATTTTTAACGTATATGTTCTTCCAAGTGTTCCTTTAAACATAATATCCGTGCCTAATTTGCTTAAGTTGGATGGGTTAATATCCTCTTCTTCTGCTCTTGTATCTTCTACACTTGTATCTTCTGTACTTGTATCTTCTGCAATGTCCTTTTCCTTTAAATCCTCTATATCTCCGCTTTCTTCATACTCGTCGCTTTCTTCAGATGTTTGTAACTGACCAAAACTTTCATCATTCTGAAATTCTTCTTCATATTTGGAAATTGGTAGCATTTTGTCTCCTTCGAAGCGAAATGAAGGTTTTTCCATATTTTGTGCTAATCGCTTTAAAGGTTCAGTAACAGGTTTGAATGTTGTTTCTAAAAATTGCTCTCTTTCATTTATACCTGATTTTAAAGCTTGGTTTTTTTGTCTAATAGAATCACTAAGTGATTTTATTTCCTTTAATAGCTTTTCCTGGTTAACCATCTTCACACCTTGACGACTTTTACAGTAATACCGCTAATCAGTGTATTAAAACAAATTTATCAAAACCTATTCTATAACGACCATCTTTTATAGCTTGATCTTTCATAATAACCAAAAATCCATACTTTTCCGCCCATGCTTTTCCGCAAAGCTCTTTAAACTTTTCAAATGGCATATCCGCATTCACATGATCGTTATATATATGTTTTAGGTTAGTATCATCTTGTTTGAATACAATTAGAATATTTGCATTATCTCTGATAAGTTGTTTTGGGATTTTGCTATAAGTTTGTCCTATATATGTGCTGTCGATGTTATTATGTCTTCCCATGGCAAAGTAGTTTCTAATAGTATCCTGATTTTCACAAGATACATCGTCAAATATAAATACAGAATACGGTTTCGCTTCGTTTGGTTGCATAATGCTATCACTAGCGTTAAATTTGTAAAAATTAACATCAGACACATCAGATAGGATTTTATCCAGCAATTTATACTTTGGTTGATGTAGAGACTTTGAAAAAATATATATGTTATTAAACCTTAATCCCTGCGGATTAGTGATCAAATTAAAGACGACATTGGTCTTTCCACAGTTTGAGGGGCCACTTACTATACATCGAACAGTGTTTGGAAGTAAACTACCGTGTTTACCATTGTTGATTTTAACGTTATCCACAGTTAAATCATCTATGTTATTAATATTGAATCGATCTTTATGGTGAATAATCTCCATCCTGCTCAAAGGTTAACGATGAAATGAGTTGCTTGCATTACACCAAGTCCTTTATAGGTATCCATGAATCCTCAGTTTTGTTAAACCCTAACCACCGCACTTTAACTGCGTCCTTTTTTCTTTGTAACACTTTTTCAACAAGATATACATCACCTACTGTTGACTTTAACATTTCATGTCCATAAAATGCACCTTGCAACAAATCTCCTTTGTTATCTTTTAAGATATACGTTTCAGGTACAGTCGGTTGCACTTTATACACTGTAAAAACTTCATTCGTCCAATTGGGAAGGTATTTCTTGGTAAACACTCCCTTATATTTACTAATCCGTACTTTATCACTTACATTAAATTTTCTTGGCTGCATTTTTTCTACTTTAGGCTTTGTATTTTTCTTTATGGGTTTTTTATACATCTTTTGCATTTCTTCTATTTACTTTGTTAGGTTTCATACCGATAGTTCTATGAAACCTGTTGTTATAATCATTTATTAATTGTGGTAAAACATCATACCATACGTAAGAACCTCTTTTTGAAAATTGTTTATACAGTGCTCCTTTTAAGGTTCTATTGAATCTTTCTACAATAGCTGCTTTTTTCTCTGAATTCGTAGAATAATGATTTATTTTATATTTATTCATTAACTGTGCAAAGTTTGTATTAAAGTATTCTATTCCATCATCAGTTTGTAAATGTTTAATTTTGTTTTTATCTCTTTTTATGGCTATTTCCATGGCTTCTGTTACGCTTTTACCAGTCTTGTCCTTTAGAGGCAAAGCGTCTGCAACTTTTGTAAAACAATTAATAATTGTGAGTATATATTTAAATCCTTTGTTTATTCTGCTATGCGGTCGCATTTCAATTAAATCCGCTTGATATAGATCATTTATCCCTTTTATAACAGTATTTCTTCTTGGAAACTTTATTCTTGCAGGTTTGTGTAGTTCATTAATAATCTTCTCCTTCAGGTCTGACATGATGGTTTCACGAAGACAGCTGATATGATATTAAATATTCTTTGGTATAAATCTGCTTATATAGGTCAAGGTCATTCTAAACTAATGTATAAAAGGGGGAACACAGCAAAATACTGCTGTGTTCCCCCTTTTATACGGAAAGGAAAAGGAAACGGGATGTAGGACGATGAAAGGGTTACTCATCAATAGGGTTGAGGGAATAGTGGCCGAATGGTAGAGTGTGGATGTTGTCTGCAAGGATGTGTCGTTTATCATCATTTGAAGAGAGAGCTTTTTTTACTTCCGTCACGCTGTACAGCTGATGGTTGAAACTTCTGATTGTGTTGAATTTTGCTGTTATATCTTGATCTTCAAATAAACATTTCTTATAGTGATTAAAATGCACATTCTTCTTTAAATACAAACTTTTTACTCCTTTAGCTTTCTTAATGACTTGGTTTTCATTTAGTTGTAAAGAATATAATTTTGACATTAGTGCAACAATTTCTTGAAGTATAACACCATTGGCTTCATCTTTAAATTTGCCAAGCACTTTTTTGTTTCTGTCATTGTCGTAGTTTGGATGATCTTTTGGATAGTCGGAAAAGTCAAAGTCGTTTTTGTAATCAAATGTCCGAAGATCTTCATACATATCGTTAGTAATTATCCAATATATAAAAGCGTCTGTATCCATGTAGGAGATGCCGATGTTTTCCCGTCCATAAAAGGTGACCATCTTTTTGTAATGAAAATCGTACATATGAGTCCTTGAGATATCCAGGATTGACATTCCTATATACAAAGGACGATCCATCTTCACACTTGTTTTCTTCATAGATACAGCTACAAGATTTTCATTAATAATTATAGATGTATTAAAGTTCGGCTGTTGTACGTGTTTCTGTAGTTTGTTCGGATCTGTAACAAGTTTAACGTTTTTATGTCTTCTTTTGTTTTCTAATGTTTTACCGAATATCGCATTGTTCATTAATTTAAAAAAGTCTTTTTGAAAGGCTGATGTAGCGGCTGCTCTTCTGGTAGTATTCGAGTCTATGTATGGTTTAAACCAGCACGATTGGGAAAATTCCACAGCTCTATTAACTTTAGTAAGACGTAAACCTAATTCGATAGCTTGTTGAACAACCCAATAGTGAGCTACGTATCGTTGTTTATTGTTAAGGGTCATCATTAATTTGGGGTGTTTTCCAGTTGGTGAAGTTTCTGTTCTTGCAAGGAGTGGAAGGTCATAATGAAGATCGTGTAAATGTTCTGGATATTCAAAGTCACAATCCAAAATATATCCGGTATCTCCATGTTTTGGAATTTATGAAATATCGCCAATACAGTCGGGATCAACCCATTTAAAGTTGTCAAATGGAAGTGGGTTCGACATGGCCCATCCATACAGATTATTTGCGTCGAAATATCCCAAGTACGTTGAAGGTTTCTCTTGATCATGGTCAGGTAGATATTTGTTGTTGGCTTTAACATGTCTCGTCACGCTTTGAGTTAATCCACCTCTAACACCCGACTCAACCATTAAAACCATATCTATATCTGTTAACAGCTGGAGTTTACATTTTGTTTCTTTTAGCATTGCTTGCCAAGCTAGTCCTGGAGATGTATACGAATGTAGAGGGTCCAAACCGTATGCTGCAAAACAGGTTCTTCGGAATTCTTCCATAACATCGCAGAGAAGAGTCACGTCAAGTTTTACATAAAAGTCTGAGTATTCTCCCAAAGTCTTCATATCCAACTCGTTCCATACTCGACATGCATGTTGATAGTCTTCAAGTGAAATTTCCGATTCATTGAGTTTGTTGTTAAATTGTTCTGGTGGAGGAAGTGATGTTTCATTAAATCTATGCAGTCCATCGATGTAATCGTAGGGAAAGACTCCTTTTCTAAGAACCAGATCCATTTTACTACTGGCTACAATTTTGCTTGTTTCTATCAGATCTTCTCTTTTTAAATTCTCAGTTAATTTCATTAGGCTAGAAGGCATAAATCTAAACGAATCAATAAACCTAAGTTTTATTTTACCAACCTTTTTAGAGAAGCTTATAAATTTTTCCATTGTTGTTGCCAAAACATCTATTGCTCCATCATCTCTTCCTAACTCCGGGATTAGTCATATCCACTAAGGTTATGTAGAACAACAGGAATAAAAGATGGAACTTTGTAATTTAAGTTGCAAGCATTACAGGCTGCACCTCTGTAGGCTCCAGTAAGATGGTCGTGGTCACGCACTTTAACGTTATCTTGTGTAAATAGGTTATTACACAGATAACATGTTGTTGCCAGATTGTGATGTTGAAGTTGATGTTCTTCCATAGGTAGCATCGGTATTTTAATTTTGTAGAGTTCTTCCACCTTAGAGGCAATGTCATACAGATCATCTACAAAGTGTTTCGCTGCTTGTTCACCGCGATAAATCTTCGGAGCAGATGATAGTCCAAATTCTTGAAGATGTTCTTCAGACAGCGTGGATTTTGTTAGTATACAATAACTGTTTGGTGCGTGTTTTTGATATTTGCTTCTTTTTGTGATATCCTCTTCTTGTTGTTCAATTGGAAGTAAGGATGCTTCGAAATCCGCGTACACAACAAATGGAACAGGGTATTGGTGATTTATTTTATCAAATTTTATCTGCGCTCTGCTGGGATGTGGCAATTTAATTCTTACCTCATAGTTTCCACTACATAACCTTTGATGTTCTACTAACCATTCTGTACCTCCTCTTCTTAATGGTTTGCTCACGTGGCAAAAGCATCTCTTACATGTTGTGATTTTACTTTTATGTTTTGTTAACTGTTTACATACGAGCCCTTCAAAATCTTTTATATACACGTAATGTGATATCTCTCTTTTATTGATTAATAACAAGTCAGTATGATTGTTGCGCTCTTTCGATGTTATGCGCAAGGGATACACATTATTTGATAAATCTAAACCAAATATGTTGACTGAAGCTGACGGATTTTGCTTTTCAAATTTAGATATATCAGTAATTGCAACAGGGTACGTCATTCCCTGGAAATTATACTTATGTTGAACTTCTTCATATTTTTGACTCGGTCTTTTTTGGTGGTCTTTGTTTACATATTTTACCAACATAGCATATTTAAAACATTCGTTATCTTCATTTTGCACATTAATACAGGATTTTGTATCACTTATTTTTTTCGGAAGAGGAATGTAACTACTTCCTCTCATTCCATAACCGTGTTTATGAACTCTAACATCCAGACTTGTTATACTTAATAAAGTCCATCCAGATCCTCTTCCTTCATGCTCTTGTAGTTTCGTCAAAAGTTCCTCAAAACATTCTGTTACGATTTTTTCAATATATGACGCAGCCATGATGGTTCGGTTTTTTGTCATGAAACCTCTTGGTGATGTTTCGTTTTGAATGTTAGTGAATATGGCATCTAGCAACAGTCCAAATTTGATAAAATTTAATCTTTTTTGTTCATTCTTTAGTGTTTTGGTTACTAATTCTTTGGCGTTATGTAAAAAGTTTTCAAGTTGTAATTTTACGTTGTCAATTTTAAAATGTGTTACTACCTTACCAGGTAGTGCTTGAGCGTGTAGTTCCACATCTACTGCTGTTGATGTTGAGGGTCGGTGAAGTGTAGACATAGCAGCTGTTGATATTGAAGGACGGTGAAGTGTAGACATAGCAGGCGTTGAAGTCGATGTTGATGGTGTTGATGTTGAAGGATGGTGAAGTGTAGACATAGCAGGCGTAGAAGTCGATGTTGATGGCGTTGATTGTGCATAATGAATGACACTTGGTCTTGAAACTTCATTTTCTTCATTTTCTTCTTTTTCTTCGTTGTGTTCTTCTTCATTTTGTTCTTCTTGATGTTTTGCTAGTTGTTGGTCGATTGAATCTAATTCTTCTTCATTTGGTTCTTCTGTATTTGTATTGGTGTTATGTTTCAATTCTTTATGAATGGTTAAAAGCCATTCATCTCTGAAAGAAGCTTTACAAATATCGCAGCGATTCATAATGTAGGCGTGCTCTTCACAAGGGTCAACGCAATAATGAAAAAACACTGCAAATGTACCTCTATTTATACCCTAGAAAAAGTGGTGGGGGTAAGTTTTAGGTTAAGTTTAAGTTTGTAGCTGGAGGCTACAAAATTCTGTATTTGGGTCAAGGACATTGAGCATATTTGCCAAAACGGGGAATAGAGCAGTAAATGATTTCATTTTAAACCATAAACTGATCTATTCCCCGCTTTGTATTTAACAAGGACAATTTTCTGCAACAGGAAGATTTAATATATTTTAAACTCGGATGTGAAATCGGATTGTACACATTGCATCTCGATCAACTAAAAATTTCATAAAACAATAGGGATCTTCAGTTGTAGATTCATCTTTAACATATTCGATGGTCAACATTGCCGAACGAAGATCTTGTGGAATTACGTCGACTTTTATTAGTCGCCTTTCCATTTCAAACCGTTTTGTTATTGATGTAAGTTTTATCACATCATCGATATCGATGAGGGGAAAGCTGTAACAAACGGAGTTTGCTGGTGGGTTCATAATGCCGATATGATAAATATACACTGTTTCATCGACATTAAATAGACGTTCCCCCACCATTAAATGTATAAGTTACCCCCACTTTTTCAAAACAAACAAAAATTGAAAGCTGGTAAATATTTTCTGTCTTGTAAATGGGTCAAGGTTATACAACGATATTACCAAAACGGGGAATAGAGCAGTAAGTAGTTCTCACTTTGACTACAAACTGATCTATTCCCCGCTCTGTATTTAAAGTTTGACAGTTGACAAGAAAAAACAACACTTAATCAGACTCATTTGATGAATCGGAATCAGTTGTATCAGAAGCATCGGAAAGAAATAGTCGTCGACGAATATGATATACCCCTCGTGCGCTATCTAAAAATAACCCATCCAAACTACTACTAGTGGTTGGGCTTTCATCATGTATTTCTTCAGAATAGAGAATATGCTGATAGATTCTATAGGTTTCAGATTCCACGTCACTTAACGGTTCAATTTGTTCCATATATCCTGCTTCAAGATCATCACTGTCCATATCACTTAATAATTCAAGATCTTCCATTGCATCCATATCACTTAATAATTCAACATCTTCCAATTCGTCTTCATTTTCATCCTCACTTTCAATCACAATATGTTTTATAATTCCCACGATTGATTTTGCAGAAGGAAATATATTATCCTTTGGTGACATAGCTGCTATATATCCTAGTGCTAACACAAGTAGCAGAATGAGATAAGCAATGATTAAAAACCTCTTTTATACCCCCCGATTTAAGTGGTGGGGGTAATTAGTGATAGGGAAGGGGTATTATTGTAACAATATATGAACAATTTAATACTAACAGAGTATAAAGTTCTGTAAGTGGGTCAGGGTCACCTTAAAGTCTGTTATCTAGGTCAAGGTCGTTGTATCATTGTAAAAAAAGTGTGGACAATCTATTTAGACTCTGCAGCATATGCTACAAAATGTAAATAGGTTGTCCACACTTTTTTTTAATTTGGAAAAAACTTTAATTTTTAATTTAGAAAAACTGTTTGAACTTTTTTTTTTTACTGTAATGTTTTCCACACAGTGGTCCCCGAATCAACTCGGATTAAATAGTCTTTTTTGGTTGGGCGTGGAGGATGAAACATGCCTCTAGGTAATTTTAAAATGTAGCGTTGATCTCCACACTTTAAAAGTACTTTTGCAAAGCCCATTGTTTTAACAAAGTAGTATTGTTTATTTTTAATAAGCCTATTAATCCGAATCTTGGATGGTTTCACTGTTAGGTGTGGTGAAGAAAGAGAAACGTTAGCATTGTGTTTTAAATGAGAACCGCACACTTCCTCATTTAAGACACAGGATTTAGCACAACGTTGACCTTTCTTTGCACCTTTTTTAAATACATAACCACATTGTTGTGCAGGAAGCATACACTTCCTCCTCAACGATTTTAGCTCATTAAATCTTTCTGAAGGACGGTTAATACTTGTGCAAATTACTGAAGGACGAAGACTTGTAGAATGTGGAGTGACGATTGGAGAAATGATTTTTGGTCCAGTAGTTAAAGGCTTGGTGGGTGTTGTAGATATCTTTGAGCTCGATGTCGAAGAAGACCCTGAGCTTGATGATGAACAAGATGACCTCGAAATCGATGAAGATGAAGAAGAAGATCTTGACCTTGGTGATGACCTCGAACTCGATGAAGAAGAAGACCTTGACCTTGGTGATGGGGAAGATGGTGAAGACTTTGATGGAGAAGATGGCGAGAACTTTGATGGAGAAGACTGCGAATACTTTGATGTAGAATCGTGCGGTGAATCAGTCATCTTCTCCGGAAGAATTAAAGATAATAATAATGACTGGCGGAGTATATCTGAAGGGCCGAAGGATGATGTAGAAGGAGGCGATGATATAACCTGGCGGAGTATAGACGGGGCAGAAGAAGTTGATGCTGAAGAGGTAGTGGGTAAAACCAGCGGCGTTTTCTTCACGTTAAATTTCATCGGTTTGGTGTGTTTTCTGATATGCGCCATGATCCTGTGTGAGCAAGCACAAGCAGCAGAATGATTTTACCAGTGATGGGGAACTTATTTTATACCCGAGTCAGCCAAACCAGTTGAGCCCCCACCCAAATGGTTCTGACCTTGAGTGGGGGGGGGGGGTGTTTTGTTGTAAGAAATAAATACATCTTCCAATATCTTACCAAACAAAGATGTTCTAAGTCCCGAAGTGGGTCAAGGTCATCTGAACATGTTGCCAAAACGGGGAATAGAGCAGTAAGTGATTCCCACTTGGACCACAAACTGCTCTATTCCCCGCTCTGTATTAGGGAAGTGAATTTTGAAGAAAGGTCACAGTTATAGGCAATAAACCTGATAACAGAACCTTCTATTAATTTATCCAAACAAAAGGAAGTTACAAATGGTTTGCAGGGAGTATTTTCAAAAGTTTCTCGAGGGTAAGATGGGTAATGTCAATCGGTTTTCGTGCCATATTGACAAAGGTCGGTTTTCGTGCCATACCTTTTTGTAAGGGGTTAGGAAAAGGATGAGAAACATACTGATCAGTTAAAGTTAATTTTACAAAGACCAACCAAGGTCGGTTTTACAAAGGTCAACAGCATCCTGAAACCCAGTCGGACGTTGGTCAGTAACGGGCGCCAGGCAACTGTGAACCAAAGTTTTGACCAAGGTTAGTTATAGCGTGTAAGAAAAGGACATACCAACCAAGGTCGGTTTTACAAAGGTCTACAACATCCTGAAACCCAGTCGGACGTTGGTCAGTAACGGGCGCCAGGCAACTGTGAACCAAAGTTTTGACCAAGATCAGTTTTAAAGCGTGAAAGAAAAGTACATATTTCATTAGTAAATAAAAACACTTCAAAGACACTTTAAAACCAACACCAAACTAACTACAGTTAAACTAACTACATTTACTAGCAGCAAACTACAAGCGTTATTCTAACATGCTTAATAATAAACAGACATGCCTTAAGCTAAGGTAGCATCTCTAATATACAGTGGTACCAACTCTATACTAGAGATACTATTGCGGACAGCGCGGGCAAACAGCTAGCTAGGCTGTCGGCCTGCGACTGCGAACCCTCTGCGGGCTGCTCCCGCTTTTATAGGAATATATCATGGGGGGGGAGGGGGGGAGGGGGGGGGGCAAGGACTTCGACAGTAGTTTGTTCCAATACTGTATCGCATACTCTGAATTGCTCCAAGTCCGGTAACTGGGTCAAGGACACGTTAAAATATTTTGTAAAATAGCAAAGGTGTTACCTTTGCCATTTTACTTTGGAAGCAAGATGTACTACGTTTAAACAAGGGAGACTATTTTCCGTTTTACATAAAACTCCTTGCACGATCTTTTGATAAAATGGAAAAGATTAATGCCGGAGGGCGATTCCCATTCCACCAAAATACAATGCATATCATTTCTATGCAACGGTCTCAGCTCTATCTTTACTTTTAATTTAATGCCTCGGAACTCATAAGTAAGGATGGACAGAAAGGCTTCTGAAATAGCAAGCTCGGAAGGAACAAGCCAAGTGTTTACACCTACAGCTTCCATAGCGATATGATGATTTTTACCACGCTGTTGCAGTATATAAAACATTTCCCCCTCCAGTTTTTATTTTTAATACAACATTTTTGTGTCAACCTTGTCCGCATGAAATATCTCTAAGTTCACATTTCTTCCAATATTTGATCAAACGACGGTTTTTCTAAGTCCCGTCAGTAGGTCAAGGTCATCTGACATAATGCCAAAGCGGGGAATAGAGCATAACATACTGCTCTATTCCCCGCTCTGTATTGGGGAAGGGGACAAAAGACAACAAACAAGAGACTGATTTTAAACAAGAGACTGATTTTAAACAAGAGGCTGATTTTATATTTCACAAACGTTTCTCAGGCTAAGATGGGTAATGTCAACCGGTTTGCGCGCCGTAATGACATAAGGTCGGTTTGGGAGCCATACCTTTTTGTAAGGGGTTAGGAAAAGGATGAGAAACAAGTTACATTACTTTTAAAATAAAGACTTTACCAACAACTATTTAAACAAAATTAATCAGTTAACGTTACTTTTACAAGAACAGCCGAGGTCGGTTTTGCAAAGGTCAACAGTATCACTGAAACCCGGTGGGACGTAGACCCAAACACCCGGCGTCAGGCTGCTGCGAACCCAAGTTTTGACCAAGGTTGTTGAGGGAACTGTAGGGCCGGGAGTACATATGTTATTAGTAAATAAAACACTTCAAACCAATACCACACACTAACATATATATTAGACTAACTACATTACCTAGCAGCAAACTACAAGCGTTATCTAACATGCATAAACAAACTAACTAAACATGCAAGGGCGCGGATCTCTTAATTGCGCGTCGGGCCCAACGCACACTTAACAGACCTACGCTGCAGCAGAGTGCAACCCACTGGGACGTATATCCAAACAACGGGCGGCAAGCTACTGCGACGAGACTGCGGACTGCTCCCGCTTATAAAGGCAAAGTGACGTCACCGAAGCGGAAGGGGGGAGGTCGAAGGGGGGGGGGTGACCTTGAATATGACCCAAATCGGGGGGGGGGGGGTTACGTCAAGGGGGGGGGCTCCTCCCCGTGAAGTTGGGGGGGGGGGTCGTCACGGTGGAAGGGGAACAGGATGTAGACCGGTCTTTAGCTTTCTACCCGTATATGGAAATGTCACGGTTACACTTGACGACCCGCTTTGCTCCGTCTGGTACCTCATTCCAGCTTCAACCATTGACTGGTACACTTCACAGCTCTCGCTCTCTCTCTTCTTACAAAATGACTTCGCCGATAACCAACGAGAAGCTGAAAAGGATTAAGGAATCCTTGAAGAAGACGGCTCCAAAGACAAGCGGATTTAAACAACCTTCTTCCCTCAGAATGAGGCTAAAGAGGGATTTTAAAAACCACCCTCTTTACTACAAACAAGGTTCTTCTGGTTCGACTTCTTCATCAACAACGGAACGACACTCTGCCACACGGGATCATCTGCACGTGTTGCAGAAGATGAAGACCTTGACGGAAGACGAATTGGTATCTCCCATTGAAGTTACCAAAACAAAATTCAGACATTTGAGAAGAAACTTCCCGTACAGAGCGGTGCTGAAGAACGGAAGCACCTACTACTTAACTGCCGGTGAAGTTCTCTTTGAGGTGGAATTGCCACGATCAATTCCGGCACCACCAGAAGTGTCATACAAGCAGACCTTGTCCTTGGTTAAAGAAGAGAGTAGAGTGAAGTGGACTGTAAAGTAAAATCCCTTACCATCCCACCCTTCCTCCACAAACGGTCCTTTTCAGGACCACCCTAAGCATTTCAAGTTAGGGACTTGGCCTGTACATAGGCAGGAGATTTTGTTAGTCTCCGGTTTGAGTACAGTCCACTTTGTGAAAATTTCTAAGTCCCAAGGTCCTTGAACTTGACCTTGACCTTGAACATGACCCATGTTGGGGGGGGGGGTTACAAAGTTTTTCCAAAGTATGTCATGTGGGTACTCAAATTACGCGAATTGATCAGACGAACAAGGAGGTGCAAACAGAATTTTGATCCACCCAAGGGTATAGCAGCAGAAGCGAAAAAAGTACAAAGTTTCTCCAAAGTATGTCATGTGGGTACTCAAATTACGCGAATTGATCAGACAAACAAGATGGTGCAAGCAGAATTCAGATCCGATCAACGGTATAGCAGACATAGCGAAAAAACAATGTTTTCAAGGTTACATACTAATAACTTCTTTATTATTGGGTTAAAGTACAGCGAGTGGGTACTCAAATTACGCGGAATAATCAGACGAACAAGATGGTGCAACCCGAATTCAGATCCGACCAACGGTATAGCAGAAATAGCGAAAAAACCAATGTTTTCGAGGTTACATATTAATAACTTCTTTATTATTGAGTTAAAGTATAGCGAGTGGGTACTCAAATTACGCGGGTTAATTAGACGAACAAGATGGTGCGAATAGAATTCAGATCCGACTGAGAGTAGGGAAGAAATAGCGCGAAAACAACACTTTCAAGGCCTGACATAAATAAATACTTTGTTTATGGATTAAACTACGACAAGTTATTTATAGTTTACAGTATACCTAGGTAACGTTGTGGTGCGGGTAGGTCGGGTGGGTATCATACACGCTAGCGCTATATCATTATACTTTCAGCTCTTGCAGGATTAACATCTACCTATAGAGTTTGTGTTATTCTAAAGATGTCACAGTTTTACAGAAATATGACGAAGGTGTCCTTCAACAGTCCGCCTGCCACCACCTTCTACTTCTCCGACTGTGAAGATAGAAGGTCTACGCTGTTAGTGGATTGTGAGCGATTTCACCGTAGAATACTCCAGGCTGAAACATTCTTAGCAAGTTGTCTGCTACGCAAGATGCATCATATGAGTACATGCAATAAATTAGATCACAGTGACTGTTATGATTACGCAAAAACAGTGTCGAGCAAGAATTGTTAATGTTTTCAGTTACGGAGCTCCGATCCTCACAGAGTCAGAGCTAGACCCTAACTAATGCATGTCCCGTATTAATTGTGCGATGTGGAAACTTGGTGGGGGAAACTGGTGTGGTGGGGGGTAAAGGCGAGTGCCTATCCTACATGCTTGTATCACTTCAGTATACCTGCGGCTCTTGCATAGTTCACATGGATTCGCACATACAAGGCACTACTGTTTCTTCCACATGTTCTTCTTTTAATATTGAGCAAGCTGACAATACAAATGATGAAATACAAGTACATGAAGTTTCTAGCACAATATCTTCTAATGCAGAAGCAATAATGTCATCCCTAATAGGGTTTGACTAATGATGGTGGATGTAGTAGCAACCATCTGCCTCGCACCAGCTGCCACCTGCCGCCTGCCATCTGCCGTCCGCCATCTGCTCCGCCCCACCACAATTTTACCCCCACCATTTTGTTTGATACCAAAACGCTAGCTAGCGAATAGTCAGTACACCTCCGGCTCTTGACCAGTGTACATCGAGCTCTCTGTTGAAATGTCCATCAAAATTAGGTGTATTCATTATGACTCTATTCATCTGGCGACTTTCCAAGACCTCGAGGTTTTTAATGAAGAGTTAAGACTTCTAATTGCGTCCGGCTACGATTTATCTTTGGAACTTTACGCATCAAAAAACAACATGGACTCTGCGCAGGAATCGAAGTATCTACCGTCTTTCATCAGAAAGCGAAGTGATGGCCGCAACTCGTCCGGATCAATAACATCGATGACGACGAACAACGGGGAACTATTGTAAACATAAATTATTGTAAACATAACTTATTGTAAATAAAAATAAATGTAAACATTAAAGTAATAAATGAAATAGTACTACCTCGCACTCGTATCATTCGATTGCTTCATTCGATTGTTTTTATTCGATATTTTTATCGAATTAAAACTATCGAATCACAATCGGATTTTACGCGTGCGAGGTAGTACTTTTTTAAAATTACCTCCCAGTGACCTTGAACTTTAACCTTTCCCTCATTACGTCACAAAACCGCCTACGTCACTGGCTGAGGCTCAGATGACGTGTTTAATGACTCAGCGCATCCGGTCACGTGACCGGATGACGTCACTTCCGCCCCAGCAGCCCCAAATGCCCACTACTTAATTTCACAACAAAAGATTGATGCTTGAAATTTTTATAAAAGTTTCCCAGTTGCAGTATTATTGCAAATAAGCGAATTGAATGTCGTAATAATTGAATAATAATAATAATAATTTCAATTTCAATTTGTTTATTTCTTGCATTTGCATTTTAGTGTACACTTCAGTGCCATGCTTGACCTCTCTAGCTTTTAAGATATTTAAGAGGAAAACTTATATCTATTACATGCAAATTTCAATAACTTTTACAATATAATTTAATAAGTAACAATGACTAATATAAATTAGTTTTATATAAATCGGTTCAACATTTTATAACGGAAAAGTTTTGTCTTGACATCTTGAATAGAAAGATATGCAATACAATATCATTAAAGGTTAACAAATATAAATACATATCTGTAAATTAATAACAAGTCTAAAAATAATCAAAATAAATACAGGTATCTTTTTTTGCAAAACAGTATATTTTACTCATTCATACGCATTCACTAGGAAAGTAACTTTTATTTCATGCATTATGTACAATACAAAAGTACTAAACACATATTACCAACAACTCATGTTTGCTTACTCCATGCACTCCTACCCTCACCAACAAACCAAGCACATTGCTGAACGGCACAGAAACAACATCTTTGAGGTTATTTCAGATCTCTCGTCAATATACTCTGAACTGTCTTAAAATAAAATCGACGTTTAATAAATTAAACATACTTAAAGCCTATAGTATGTTTACTATTTGATTTCTTATGCGTTCCCTGTTGTTGTTGTTAATATGTGCTTGCTTAATTGGGTTATTATATTATTTTGTTACTAAACAGTCTATGTACTAACAAACTAACCTAGTGTAAGTATTATTTTGTTAACATGTTTTGTACTAAAAATGTATATAACTATGTATATTACATTATCTAGATTTGTCATTACAGTTTTCTTGATATCATATAATCAGGGGTTGCTTGTAAAATATGCCTTCAGTTTGATTTTATAGTCATTCTGATTAGACAATGATTTCAACTGAATTGAGAATTTAACAAAGCTGGTATTCTATGTCCTGGAATTAGTTATCCATAATTACTAAAGTGCCTTTCGGCTCTATATTGTCTATGCCTTAAGTTGTATCCTACATCATTAATTACTCTATATTCTTCATTAAAATAATGTCTACATAAATCAGTATATTTAGCCAATGCTTCAAATGACAATATTCCCAACAGATTTTGAGGAATGTTGTTAATTAACACTTATACTATTTGACTTAAATCATTCCCTAACTGCAATTTTATATAATTTGGGGACATATAATAAATAGAAATTCCATAATACACAACGCTCTGGACCATTGAAAATAAATAATTCTTTTAAAATTAACAGGGGAAAAATACTTAACCTAGAGCATTTTTACAGCATTAACCCAAGTAAATTTTTTATTACAGTTATATGCGTACTGAATTTCATATCAGCATCCAAATAAATACATAGTTTTTATATTTTGACAGAAAAACAAGGATTGAGATTTGCAGTTGAATGTAAGCCTAGGGCTACTTTCCTATTTCAAGCACTCCTTTGTGTGGCAATATAAACTAATACACAAATTCCTAATTATAATAAATGTTGATTTTTAAAAACAATAGCTTTAGTTGTTTGTGCGTTCAGCTTAGTAAAGTTATTAAACAAAATTTAACTGCTAGATCTAGGTCCTTCTGTATATAATCCAGGCCTATAGATAGGTCAGTATGAACTAAATAGAAAATTTTATCATCAGCATACTGTAACACTTTACTTTTAAATTTAAGACTAGCTAAAACATTTACATATACACTGAAAAGGGTAGGTGATAGAATGCTACCTTGAACTAATCCACAAGTTTGGCCCTAACCAGTACTAACACTAACACTAACACTATACTAACATGCAATCTTCTGTCTTTAATAATAATAATAATAATAATAATAATAGTTTTCATACAAAAATAACAGCACTTTAATTTTCAATTTATTATATTTAATCTTATTTGTAATGAAACGGATCACGGATTTTCAATAAAATGGTTAGTAAAAGTTTTGATAAAACCTAAACGCTCTATTTACTATATCCACCACCCTTTACCCACACAAAAACTTTCCCTCGTAAAAATAAATGAAACCCTCATTCTCTGTAAAATAGTACCTAATGTACAGAAACAAATAAATGGCATACAGTTCTTGTATTCCAATAACTTATTATTAGAATTAATTTATATTAGGAATAAAAAAAACAACTATAAATCCCAATAACATATCCATTTTTAACTACCAATTCCCTCAAGATCAAGGTCCTTGTCATGGTACCTTTAATACTGAAAACACTAGTTCGCAAAAAATTAATATTTTATGAGAACTCTACGTTTTTATTATTAATTCCTACAATATTTGTCTATTACCTTTTAATGTTATCAACCTTTGTGCTGTACTTTACTTGCTTTTCTGTTATAAAAAAAATAAAATTGAAAACTAAACTCACTCCAACGTACACATTGCAATTGTCCAGTAGGTTTTGTGTAATTTTGGACTCAAGACACAGATGGAACGAACTGCAGATAATAGCAGAGCTCGAGTTGACTTTGAGAATAACAATCTGGAATTGTAGCAGCTGCTCTCCCAACATTTGCTCAGATGGCCTTCCTGTATGGTTACCTGCCTGATCGTGAAAGAATCGTGTGACAAGAGAAAGAGTCCTATAACATAATAAGTTGGTGTAATGTTTACACACCAAGAGTTGGTGTAAGCTGGTGTAAGTTGGCAACTAAAGACCAGCTTTAATTTACAAATTACTGCTCATTTTTATTTTCCTATCCTTTACATATTTCCTGACCGACCAAAATTGCTTCAAACCTCAATCTATTAGTAATCTATTAGTATACATTCACTGTATATAAAAACGCAAGGGCTCAATATTAAACGGCTCCATTACGTATCAAACCATCATTTGATACTCAGACTTGCCGAGTTGTCTAATAGTTGCATGTTTAATCACGTAATAGTTTAACGTAAAAAAGGTTCCACGACGTTTCGGGATCTAGAATCTGACCCCGTCTTCAAGTGAAGAAAAAAACTAAAATATAACATTTGTGTAATTTTGTTACAATAAATTATCATTTATAATATTTACCGATAGAACAAAAGTATAACATTACTGATGGAAAAAATGAACGAAACTAATTATAGAAAAATACCAAGAACATAATATTTGTGTAGTTTTGTTATGTTATAGGTTTTTTTAATCACCAGAAGACGGGATCAGTTTCCAGATCCCGAAACGTCGTGAAACTTGTTTTTACTAATCAGTGATGGAAAGTGACTGCGATCATTTATTAAATAACATAAAATTACACTTACTAGCAATACATTTTAAACAAAGAGTTTAATGAAGTTTTAAGCAATATTACTAAACAAATTCGTATCAGTAAATATTATAAAAGATCTCATGTTTTAATACCAACCTACTTAGCATATGTTTTGTTTTATTTTCGTAATAAGTTATGCGTGACCTACATGCGAGGTACAATGTTATGTACATATTATAGGATACATATGTGGTAATTATAACTGTTAAATGTACTGTAAAGATACAATACAGACGCCCAATAGCCGTTATATTTCTATTTATGATTATATATTACAGCTGTTTGGTTTCAACTGTAATTGTTTAATGATTTCAATAATTTAAATGACAAAGCTTTAGTATTGCATGGTGTGGTTTTTAAATGAACCATTTGTACGTAGTATTTATCTTGCACAATAATTTTAACTGGTAAAATATGACTCGCTTATGTTATTTTGATAATAATGTTCATTTATTCCTAAAATAAACCGTTGAGGATTAGAAAAGACTTATTATTTTGTGGTTTACACAAATAAACAAAAGAACCTTTAAGCCGAATTAAATAACGTGGTGATCTCTCATTTGAATAACAAACTAAGATTATCACAAGGGCCAGGACAATTGTTTTCTCTTTTATAAACTTGGAGTACATTTTAGAGTTTATTGGTGAAACCGTTTGATTTGTTTCCTTGGAAACACTAAATAATTTGTATCCAACACAATTTTTTAGGGATTGAAAACGTACACAAGATTAAAATAATTTTAAATAATCGTAAAAACGTAATATAATTATTAGAACAGAGATTCGGGTATCAGTATTCTACCTGATTTTGCACAACATTTACCAATACAAAGAGGGTCCAACAACTTAAATGATTTGTTATAATAACTGTTTAAATATAATTTTCACACTGTTTTGCTATTATTAAAGTATTTAAACATATTTAAGATTTTAAATATTATAGTACTATTGGAAAACATTTCATCTCAGCGTATTTAGATAATTATTTGATAACACAGTTTAGAGATAACCACTCTAAACA
The DNA here is from genome assembly GCA_963675035.1 of Allygus modestus. Taxonomy (NCBI): domain Eukaryota; kingdom Metazoa; phylum Arthropoda; class Insecta; order Hemiptera; family Cicadellidae; genus Allygus; species Allygus modestus. The sequence continues at coordinate 393,792,850 of OY776111.1, forward strand.
ATATAAGGAGGACTAAGAGGGGAATATAATTAACACCTAGTTAGTAGAGATTATTTAATCTAATTTCTAAATAAATATTAGACTAAGAACATATCAAAATTTTCACGTAGGTCATGCAAATCTAATTTGCATCAGCGTGTTTTTGTTTGATAAAAAATGGAATAAACAACAAAATGCAAAAACTTAAACAAATTATTTCAAAAGTAAACTTACACACTTTTTAAGCCTTGTAGTAAAGGATCACTAGTTACCTCACTAAGATACATAACATGGTATAGTTGTTATTTACTTAATAATAAAGTGAATCCTTAGTAGAAGGGTAAATTATCCAAGATTGCAGAATCTTCAGTAAACATGTGTAAACAGAATAGCGCTTGGTTGTGAAGTACAGAATGAGATTATAGCCCTCCTCAAGCAGGTAAATAATGAATATTCTACGTTAGTGTATCAGTGGAAAGTGTGATATTTGTCACTTGCTTCTATGATTTTAGAGCTCAACACATGGAGGTAACAATGTTGTTGAAATGTAAGCAATCGATGTTGGAAAATCCTCCCTAAAGTTACTGCGTCAATCTTGACTGTGACACCGATCATTCCCTATGGGAGTTTCATTTTGCCCGTCAATATTGGTAGTGAATCTTATAAAATTTAAATGTTGCATTTAGTATGCGCTATGTTTTGTTCTCTGAGAGGATAGTAAATAGATTTGTAAATTTGTTTGCCATCGACAAATTAAAAACACTAAACAATATGTATATTTCGTTAGTATATTTAATTCTTGTTAGTTTAATACAAAAATTGATGAACAGTTAATTTTGAAATAAATTAATACTTATATACCATATATTTTTATCTACGTAATACGGTGTAGTATACAAAATAGGAGTTAGTAGGGAACTTTTGAAAACATTTCAATATACAATACTTATTAATGAACTCCAAGTTACATTACGACGTGTCGGCCCTTATTCTAAGAATTATAAAATCAAATCAAAGTCAAATTTATTTCTAATAATTAAATCGTTCAACAAATTGTATACACTTAAAGTGAAAAACAAATTTTACACGGTCCCTACAGCGACTCGTCCGTGAGAATACACTCTTATAACAAATGTTACTGAAGAAAACAATTTATAAATATACATAAGAAAACTTAATACTAGATATATATAAAGATTTAAAATAAATTGAAATCGATCCAATCAAACAAGTCTGTTTCAAATATCCTAATAAGTTACGTAAGCAGCTATCCCCTAACCAAATTCATCTGTATTATTTTAGTATTAAAGAAAAATAAATTGCTTCAACAGTTTTTAAGGAACTATAATAATTAATTACATAGTGGAGGCTTACAAATGATAAAAAAATCAAATATATATGAGGTAACGTGCCATAATAGTTACAAAATAATTGTTTTCATTCCACCTCAGTCACCCAAGGCACATTTGAATGACAACAAGTAGTAATTTATGGTTTATTTACTCTTTGATGAAAAGTCAATTTTATATATATATTTTTTCTAAAGCTTTTTGATGTAATCCAAGTACATCTTCTGGGTAAGTGCTGTGCAAAACTGGTTGTTAAATGACCTGTCACATGTGTGTTACTAAGCGTCTGGCAGGATATAATCTACTAAAACAAAGGTCATTGTTATAAGTTATCTATTTTACCATAACCCATTAATACAAGGCAAATATAACAATTAGTAATAAATAATATTATTATGTTAATAATAACAATAACAATAATATAAATATAACCGGATAAGACGTTAGTCTGTCAAATGAGTTTAATACACGAGATATAATACGATTTAATCTACTGTGTATGTCCCGGGATATTTGTATATTACAATAATAAGAAATACAAAATAAAAAATGTCGTAATACTTTATTTTAGTTAGATAGACTAGCGTATAAACACAAACTCTAGTAAGTGGCAAAGATTTCTCTAGGTCTGTGCACAAATATTTATTTATTAGCCTGCTAACATTTATTGTTACCAATGTTTATTTTGGGAGTTATAACATCTGTTATTTTATTATTATCATGTGAAATAAAACGTGTTTATTTGCAATGTATAACGGACAATGTCGCAAGTGGAATGGTCACACTCACATACATCTTTGACGTTAGTCACGCAGACCTATTTATCAATGATTTAGTTTGGGATTTAACTTGTTTTTAAGAACTGTGAGGAATCATATAATTAATTGTAAACATGTGACCTTGACACTTTAAAATAAATTTAATTATATTTTATCATCAAATTCATAATATAAGTTAATTCATTGCCCCTAACTACAACCTTCCTTATAACTAATGCAAATTGAAAAACTTGATAGCGACGCCGGGGGTAATTAAGCCTGCGGCGTTGCTTCATACCCGCCCTTGTTAATAAAATATACCCTCGAGCAAGCCCATTATCCTGTGGTACGTAGCTTGCCTGACTAGAGCAATACTGTACGCTCGAGGAACAGTTTAAAATATATATTCATTTAAACTTAGTTTAAATATTCTACTTGAGGTTTTAATATTTATTTTAGTCCCTTAATTAATTTTTTTAACAATTTAAAGTTAGTATTTAAAGTTATCCCATGGTCGCACGTCAGAAAGCATTCTCAGATATATTTTTTGTTCTCGTTTTAACAATGATACACATTGTGTAAAGTGAGATGGAAGGCTGACACGAGGCAGTAATGGCGGATCGCACTTAGACAATTGTGGTACATTAACTGTCTCCGGAGGTGTTACGTTCCTCATTCGTTCACAGCATGTTTTATTATCATAAGAAATATTTAATTATATTGTTGCAACGTTTCACATTATTTACATATAACAAGTCTATTTTTGTGTGAAATTAAGTCTCCAAATGTTTATGAGCATTTAAAATAATAGTACTGTACTGAGACATGAAAGATGAAATCAAATGTTAAAATATAAAAAAAATACAGTAAACCCATTGAACATGACAAATATTATGTTTTAAAATTACTTAACCAAGCTGCTTAGGTTCTTTACAGGTATATTTAACCCTACCATTGTAATTATATAGGCTGGCTCTAATATGTTGACGTTTTGCTAATTAGACCAATCTGACGCCAGCATAAGGGGCTTGCAACATCATCGTCAAAAGTATGCTCGAGATTAGCGTTACATTTTGAAAGCTACTTCTAGTAACATGAGTCTGTCCTCAAACTTGCCACCATTACCAACAGATTTTTGGTAATTTAATTTTTCTTTCTTGGTAATTCAGTTGTCCTCTTTCTAAACATAGTTTATTTGACATTGCTTATGCAAGATAAGTAACATATACGTCTGAAAACTCATAAACTTGTAACATTAATACATTTTTAAGAAACACAAATAAAATAAAGTATTATTCCAATCATAATCATTCCTGAACCTCTGTCAAATAATAATAATAGTATTATATTATAATATATTGGCAGTAACAATAGAATGAAACATACTTGAATAATAGTTTCACTTAAGGTGAATTATTTTTACATACTCGGCTGATATGAATGTATTTGATGAATGAATATTTAATTTAACATTTAATATTTAATATTTAATATTTAATATTTAATATTTAATATTTATTTTTTAATATTTAATATTTAATATTTAATATTTAATATTTAATATTTAATATTTAATATTTAATATTTAATATTTAATATTTAATATTTAATATTTAATATTTAATATTTAATATTTAATATTTAATATTTAATATTTAATATTTAATATTTAATATTTAATATTTAATATTTAATATTTAATATTTAATATTTAATATTTAATATTTAATATTTAATATTTAATATTTAATATTTAATATTTAATATTTAATATTTAATATTTAATATTTAATATTTAATATTTAATATTTAATATTTAATATTTAATATTTAATATTTAATATTTAATATTTAATATTTAATATTTAATATTTAATATTTAATATTTAATATTTAATATTTAATATTTAATATTTAATATTTAATATTTAATATTTAATATTTAATATTTAATATTTAATATTTAATATTTAATATTTAATATTTAATATTTAATATTTAATATTTAATATTTAATATTTAATATTTAATATTTAATATTTAATATTTAATATTTAATATTTAATATTTAATATTTAATATTTAATATTTAATATTTAATATTTAATATTTAATATTTAATATTTAATATTTAATATTTAATATTTAATATTTAATATTTAATATTTAATATTTAATATTTAATATTTAATATTTAATATTTAATATTTAATATTTAATATTTAATATTTAATATTTAATATTTAATATTTAATATTTAATATTTAATATTTAATATTTAATATTTAATATTTAATATTTAATATTTAATATTTAATATTTAATATTTAATATTTAATATTTAATATTTAATATTTAATATTTAATATTTAATATTTAATATTTAATATTTAATATTTAATATTTAATATTTAATATTTAATATTTAATATTTAATATTTAATATTTAATATTTAATATTTAATATTTAATATTTAATATTTAATATTTAATATTTAATATTTAATATTTAATATTTAATATTTAATATTTAATATTTAATATTTAATATTTAATATTTAATATTTAATATTTAATATTTAATATTTAATATTTAATATTTAATATTTAATATTTAATATTTAATATTTAATATTTAATATTTAATATTTAATATTTAATATTTAATATTTAATATTTAATATTTAATATTTAATATTTAATATTTAATATTTAATATTTAATATTTAATATTTAATATTTAATATTTAATATTTAATATTTAATATTTAATATTTAATATTTAATATTTAATATTTAATATTTAATATTTAATATTTAATATTTAATATTTAATATTTAATATTTAATATTTAATATTTAATATTTAATATTTAATATTTAATATTTAATATTTAATATTTAATATTTAATATTTAATATTTAATATTTAATATTTAATATTTAATATTTAATATTTAATATTTAATATTTAATATTTAATATTTAATATTTAATATTTAATATTTAATATTTAATATTTAATATTTAATATTTAATATTTAATATTTAATATTTAATATTTAATATTTAATATTTAATATTTAACATTTAATATTTAATATTTAATATTTAATATTTAATATTTAATGTTTAATATTGAATATTTAATATTTAATATCTAATTAATGATATGGATACATTTATGTAACGTAGCAAACGCAACTCACACATTTGTCTTATCTAATCTCTTAGTTTTTTTTACATTTGGATTAATAATTCAAAATAAAGAATAATAGATTAAAAATTGATTATTAATCTATTACAATTTAAGGACTGCTACACATCAAATAGGTTCCAGGCTTAAAACTCAAAAAATGCATCACCAGGCCAAGGTATAAAATCTTGAGGTTGTAGAACATTTGTGTCAGGAGTGACTGCAGAGACCGACGTCGCCATTTGGCCAGATGCCGACAATCGTCACTCCGGACATGCTCCACTGGTGTTTAACTGATTGAATCCATCGTTACTTCTATCTAACTTTGTAGTAATAATCAAATTTGCTCAAACTTCACCTCTAAAATCTCGAAAAAATAAATATTACTGTTTTACTAATATTTGTTTGCTATATTTAAGCTCTATTCTATTATTACATTATATTTTATTTTATTCTTAATAAAAAATTCGTGGAAAGTAGACACTGTTCGTTATAAACTGTTAGAACTGACGCTAAAAGTTTTTAATCAGGATAAAACATTATTTTATAGCAATTTAGTTCTGATAGGAAGATATTGGCTTTTATATTTTGTATTGTATTGTTTTTGTTTATAATCTACATATATTTGACTAAGTATTTAAAGATGAAAGTTTATATTTATGTTTGTGCAGGGTGTAATAACGAATAATCTCTTGTTGGATTTAACTGACACGCGGTAAATCAACTCGTAAGGTCCATATAATTAGAAAAGGTTGATAAATTAAAAATAATTTCCGAGAGATAAATTATTTACTTGAAATAATGTAGCTTCAATCGCTGGGACTAAAGCATGTTTTTTATCGCTGGGGATTTACTTAGGCTGAATAATGAGCAGGATTATGAGACGCAATTACTCCATCAGTATGTATATTATACGTATGAATTAAGAATTGTTAGGAATATAAAGATATTCTAAAGTTAAACATACCGAAGTCTACAAAATAACACCTATAATGATTCATCCATCTATTATAGTATTGAAAATTCATAAAAAGGTTAAAGATCAATACAAAACTATATTATAACTGAGACTGGTCATTCACGCAAGTCCAAGCATTACTAGTTGTTTGTGCGGGATCATCATTTAAAATAAAATGGCAGTGAAATAAATATACTTAAATTACCTAATGTAAAATGTTACAGGTAACAATTTTATTATTAAAAATTAATTTGGAAATACTATTGTATTACTATGTGGAAAAAGTATATTTAGTTACTACTTCTATAAGTAGTTTCTATAGTAAGAATTCCAGTCACAAAGAACCCTTAGCATACGATATATGTATATAAGGGTAAGGATATGAGATGACAATTATTCCTTCAAATCTAACAAAGGTTATATTCCTAAACTGTTATTCTGTTATGTTTTCATGGCAAATTCGAAAAAGGAAAAGTACAATTAAGTTAAAGCTCATGTGCGTAAAAGGAAGATGTGTTAATAGAAATATTAAAAAATACAAGTTTATTAGGAATTATGTTTTATATTTTTTGAGGCTTTGACTTGCGTTTTCCTTAGTATTTGTTTCAAAATTGAGGTAGGTGTTTGGAGTTTCACGTACAAATTACAATTTTTAAAATGCTTTATAAATAAAAAATGTACCCAATGTTAATTTATAATATACCCAATTATTTTTTTTTTATTTATTGATACTTTTTGATACTTTAAGTTTGAGTTGGGCTATTTTGTTTGGTTTATGAAAGATATTTTACAACTGATGTAATCCAAAATAATCTAGCCTAACTCAGTCACACACTATTTTTCACTCAAGCACCCGTGCTTATGAATTGCTCTCGTAGCTTTCTTAGATTGCCATCAGCTGACTCACTACTTCATTATAAATTTAAATTGAAAAAACTTGGCTTTTCCGCCAGTGGGGCTAATTATACCCTCTGGTGTCAGACACACTTAAACAAAGGAATCTACTACAAAGGGGTTGTTGGAAATTTACTGGGTTTTTAATAATCTCATGGTGTGCTATGTTTCTAAAAAACAATCTATTACTCTGATGTTACTAAGAAATCAATTTTGATACACCCGCTTTTAGACAACAAAGTTTAAAGATGAGTATTTACACTAGAGCGAGTTAAATATAGATTACTCGAAACCAAAGTATTTTAGTAAATATCAGATGGCACAAATATATCTAGGTGAATTGTAAGAAAAATGTTACTTAGTAACAAGACCATTCGATAAAAAACTGAAACTCATCTTATTTTTTCATCAATAAAAAACATCTAGATAATGACAAGTCTACAAAATCTTGTGCCAGAAAGAGTAATGTTTTTATAATACAAAACAATACAAATTTACAATATTTTACTTTTTAAACCATTTAAAAATATGTATAGACTACTGGAGCAAGTGAGTTAGCAAGGGAAATAAACAAAATTTTTTTATTAGCAATAAAATTACAGGTATATTTTAATTGTGACATTTTAAAACCAAAGAGATTTTGGATAAAATAATAAACTAACGGACACCTAATTAATACAGTTATATTTCCCATGTGGAAAATCATTTATACCCAACAACTTTGTTAGAACGAACATTACTTATGTGCCAGAGACCAAAGCTATTTTTATATCGTAAATATTAAAATATGATATTGGTTTTATTAGTGAATTTCCTTTGGAAAGTGAACTATTAGTATGACCCGCACGGTGAAACTTAAGCCCGGGACCACCATAGAAGTTCCTAACGTGACCCCCTGAACACGTTTTGGGGGGTCGTTCAAAATTTTATATATATATATGTGTGTGTGTATGCACTCTAGCGGTCGCATTTTTTGTCCGATTTACTTCAAATTTGGTAGGGACGTTCCTTTCTATAATCTGTTGGTCAAGTTCGTTGGGCAAAACAATCGGAAAACTCTAAACCCATTTTTTGGGGATTAATCTTTCAAAGTTCGAGTTTTTGGGCCCAAAAAGGGTCAGAAAAGCCCCAGATGTAAAATTAGTGCATGTAAAAAGATGGGAATTAGAAAGGCGAAAGTTTTAAGCCCTCTTTCGCCATTCTAGCATAAATATTTACCGAGTTATTAAAGAAAATGTGTATCAGCTAAACACAGTACGTTGTCTTATGGGGGTTTTACACTAGAAAAGCCTGTTATTCCTTTGTTAGAGTACTTTTATTACCCCCAGCAACCTCACGTCTAATTTCAAGCCTGTCTGGACCTTCTCATAACCTTATAATGCGCAAAATTGTATTCCCAGCTTTGCAAGTAAATGAAACCAGGAGTATCAGAACAGCCAAAAAATCAATGTTTTCAGATTTCAATAAAAATTGGACAAATGTATGTTTTTACACTGATTTTGAGTTTTAAAAGTTGTTATGTGGAAATTAACTTCACTCACATCAGCGTGCTGCGTGCGAACTCGTTTTAACGTTGTAATGTGTATTTTATTTTAGTAAATAAGTCTATTGTCTTTGATATCAAACCCAAAAACTGAATATGATAACAAGACGCAAAGTCATAAATACGTATTTGAACTTTTTTAAGACAAGGCCGCTACACCTATTTTGATTGGGTTTAGTAATACAGTGCATCTTAAGCTGTTAAGTAACCGTTTTGAAGATAATTGTTTCTTGTGAAGGTTTACTTGTTGGCCAGCAGCTGCACTAATGTAATTTTATAGCTTTACACCATGAAACTATATAATAATTATACTAAATTAAATTATGTTATATAGTGTTATCAATGACTTGGAATACAGTAACATTTTAGTACCTGGAAAATGGTTTTACGGAGGGAGGTTTTTGTATGATATACTAACTACAGTATCCATGCAGCTTCGCTCCTAGATTGTGGTAAATTACAATATGGGGAGGTCGATTTACTCATTTACCTTTTAGATGAATAATTCGCCTGGTTCATTCATCTGTAAGATGGAAAAATCCGTTTCGCTCATTCGTAATCAACAACTGCTAATTTTTACGGTTTAATTTGCTGCATTCTGAAGGTATTATGTTGAATGAAGTGTACGTTAATTATAAACACATTAACACAATAATCTAATACCTTAAAACTTGGAAATCTTAAATGTGTAATTATAACTCATAAGGTTCCTTCTATTTCGATCTAAGAGTTTTTATCAGAAATGGGCCAAAAGTTTCTCATTCGGTTTTATGAACTGCTTTTCAACACCTGTTTAAGCTCAACTGTTTTTTGTGCGGATATAAATCTGATTTACATAAAAATATAGTGTATTGCACAATTCTGTCTTAACAAATTTAAATTGTCGTCACATTGTACTCCCTGTTTCTGGAGCCACTTTTAGCTGATATTTTTAAATTATCCCTACTCTAACATCCAAAAATAATTAAGTGATTAACTGATTCTCAAGATATGAACGCCTTTTAATACAAAATTAGGCAGTTTTATTAATTTGAAAGTATTATATTACCATATGAACACTACGACACTACTTATCAACACCCGAGTCGTATTGGCCTACTTGTTATTCAGGTCTCATTGGTCAAGGATAAAGAAGGTTGATGGACCACTCTTTATGGCCTCGATCTCTATATCCACTTGTGCTGCGACTTTTCGAGATTGAACCTAAACAAATGTTACGTATAATTTTAAGTAATCTATAAGATATTGTAAAACAAACCACCCTTGTTGTTGAAAAATACACAATTAGTATGTATAAAACACTGTAGATTTGTACGAATTTTTCTTATAAGTGTTTTTATATGTAAGAAATAAAATCTAGTATAAGAAAATTTTTTTTAAATTTAAAGGTTAATGTCATACAGTTGTAAATTTAGTTGCAAATAATGTTTAGCCTGATTATTAACTTATTAATTTATTTTAAAGATATTTTCTTTTATAACAATTTTTTGAATATAAATTAAATTGCATATCAAACTTCGGTTTTCACGACTTAATATTTTCAGCTAAAAAACATTTTTTTAAAATAATGTAGTGCATACAATACCTAGTAATTTTAAATATTGATATGGCAAAAAGTTAAAGTATTACTAGTATAATTGTTTTATTGTTGTCATAATTCAGTTATTTAAGAACCCAGAACAAAGAAAAAAAAAGATCTACTTCAGAATCAATAAAATCTTTAAAATTTTGTAAAATAATCAATTAAAATAATACCACCAAAAATTATTGTCCTGCACTGAGTCTACTTAAAAAATTGTAACTTTCCTTTTGAAACAAAAATCATGATGAGGAAATAATCACTTTCATCTAGCTTCTCTGTACTTTAGATTTAACATTTTTGAATACCAATTAATGATAACTAGGCCTACTATAAGAACCATGATTAGCAGAGGTGTAATGCTAATGGAAATACCTACAACAGGCAGTAAGTGCTCTCTAGTGGCAAATTTTATCAGCGAGAGCGCGTATGAAGCGTCATCACACGCTTAATTATATCCCAGGGATTTTGTATAGTTTTTCAATTTGCATAACAAATTGATAATTTAATCAAAGTGAATTTTTTAGAATCTGTAGCTCTAACAGTTTTTATCATCTCAAAGGTTAGTATAACAACATGAACACTCTGTATATTTTGGTACGTATGTATTCGTTAACAGAAAACGTAAAAATAGCCCAATCTTGACGAAACTTGGTGCAGATGTGTGTAGTAGCACCAATGTGAACCATCTCATCAACCAGATAGATCGTCTCATCCAGAAGGTGTTTACGGGTTTTTTTACCTTATAAACGCAGTTTTAGAATTTTCGAGGTTTTTAAACAAATTTTAGTTTCTAATATTGGATTGAGCTGAAAAAACTTTAAAATTATGAATGTTTCCTCTAAGTCAGTTGGTATATTTTGAAAGGTTGTCTGATGCGAAATGTCTGTGTAAACACAGTTTTCTAAAGTAATTTCAAAATTCTTGTATTAATGAAGAATAAGTATACATTTTTGGGCATACGTGGATGAATATTGTTAAATGGATTTCCATCAGCATTGATTATTGCATAAAAGCACCATATTTTGAAATTCTTAGCAGCAAGCCTGCTTACTCAGCTCTAATGTTATTCTTGTGCAAAATAAGTCAAATGTTATATGTAATCTATTTATGAACATTAATACAAACTTGGTATACCACTTCATATAGATTGATTGATATTTACATAAAGAAGAAAAACTATTGGGATGGTACTTAAGGAGAAAAAATATACTGATATGATTCAAATGTTTATTAATGTAATGTAATATGACGAGACTTGGTAAGTTACCTCATCTGGTTGCAAGGTACACATATTTCCTTTCAATGTTTTATAGAGATGGGGTGTTAACTCTAGGTTGCCTGACGTACAATCCAAAACAAAACCTTGTCAACAAGCCTAACCTCACTTTTCATACTAAAAGGCATGCAAAATTCAGATTAAGTTTAGTTTTCTTAGAACGATGTGTGTTAAAAAAACAATTTTATACATTAAACCGTAATTTAAAATACATATTGTACAGTAATCCAGGTTCAAATTAAGATAAAATAGTATGTTGCAATTGTTTTTACTGAACACTATTTTAATCTACTAAAAAATACGTTATGCTTATTTAATGGGGTTAATAAATATAACATCAAAAACTGTATCGGTTTTACACAATCTTTAAGAAATAAATGTGTTTAGGTTACACAAAATAAATATATAAAGAATAAAGTATATACAATAGTTTACTGTAGTAAATAATAGACGTTTATTTAAAACCGACAATTTAAAAATTTAATATTCAAGTCGCTTCCTGCTGAAGCTAGTATACTAAGTCTCAAACTTACAAATCCGCTCAAAAGGTTCTTATCCATTTACAAATTTTCTAAATGTCTTTAAAGATGAGGTATTTAAAGGTTTTACAGACTTATACACAAGAACCCAAAAGTATTTACAGGATCTACAATGAAAAATACTACTAAAATATTAAGTATTCATAAAACTATGAGAAAGAAGTCTCTTACCTGTGAAAAATGAAAATGAAAAACGTAAATTGCGGATTCGATTATCAGTAAGCAGCGACAGGAAACTTGATAAATACTGATGTACTATTTTGTCTTTATGGTCACATTTGTTACTATGTGATTGATTAAACAACCAAGATAACAGTCGAGGAAATCTGTTTTATGAAATTATAATCTGATATTGAACTATAAACATGAACGGTGTCGGTTTATTGGCATTTACTTTCTCCTTTTTAATAAAAAATGCCAGACAAATTTTAATAAAAAATATGAACACTAAATACATGGATAAGATATACGGAAGCATGTATAGAAAATCTTCTACATTTTTTCAGAAGTATCCATCCACATATATTATTGGGGGCACTACAGTTATTACTATACACAGTGGTTTTAAGAGGGGAAACGCCTCTGCTTCTCTTCCACAGGATTTGGTGGCAACATAACCAAAAGATCCTCTGTTGTTCAATGTCATCTAAATACTAAGTTTTAATAGAATTGATCTACAAATAGTAGGGATATGGTATTGTTTAGTTCCCAATAACAATATCTTTGGGAATCTACTGGGTGCATTGATGGAAACACTTCAAGCCCTATTATTTTAAAACCCGAAATGTTCAGAAATGTGGGAGGTGTCATTTATAGGATAACCTGAACCACTAAAAACTATTAAATGGTATTTATTGCTAGAGCTGTTTTGAATACATTTTAAGTTTCTTATGATTCAGTGGTTTATGGAGATAATGGCCCTTAAAAACAAAAAACGAGTTCGCACGCAGCACGCTGATGTGAGGGAAGTGAATTTCCACATACAAATTCGTAAAAGTCAAAATAAGTGTAAAAAAATACATTTGTCCAATTTTTATTGAAATCGGAAAAAATAGATTTTTTGGCTGTTCTGATACTCCTGGTTTCATTTACTTGCAAAGCTGGGAATACAATTTTGCTCATTATAAGGTTAGGAGAAGGTCTAGACAGGCTTGAAAATAGGCGTGAGGTTGCTGGGGATGATAAAAGTACTCCAACAAAGGAATAACAGGCTTTTCTAGTGTAAAACCCCCATAAGACAACGTACTGTGTTTAGTCGATACATATTTTCTTTAATAACTCGGTAAATATTTATGCTAGAATGACGAGAGAGGGCTTAAAACTTTCGCCTCACTAATCCCCATCTTGTTACATGCATTGATTTTACATCTGGGGCTTTTATGATCCTCTTTGGGCCGAAAAACTCGAAATTTTAAAGATTAATTCCCCAAAAAAGGGGTTTAGAGTCTTTCGATTGTTTTGCCCAACGAACTTGTCCAACTGATTACAGAAAGGAACGTCCCTACCAAATTTGAAGTAAATCGGACAAAAAATGCGACCACTAGAGTGCAAACACATATATATATATATATATATATACATATATATACATATATATACATATATATATAGCATTATAGACTGCAGGATAACACTCCCTACACGACTTACTCCAGGATATTACTCCCTGCTGGGGAGTAAAGTTTGGGAGTGCTAAACCTGCAATTTGTACTTACTGAAAGCAGGATAGCACTCCCTAATACACAGAATCGAGGATATCACTCCCTGAATTGTTTATTTACTCTTTTTTACAGTTTACTCCCTGGTAGGCTTAGCACTCCCCAGTAATACCAACATAAAATGATCACAAGTTAAAAATAATTTTGTGAATCATCAGTTTATCACAGCTTAATTTCATAACTGTGTTTTAAACGTACCGTTTGGCAAAGAATAGTTTATTTTGTAGACATTAAATTTACTCAACCTTTTAAAGTAATACTAGCTGTGTACCCGTCCTCCGTACACAGCTTTGAAAAGAATAAAAACCGAATTAATTTCACAATATTTAAATTACATTTTACATTTTTTAATTATAATTAAATAAAAATTAATGAAACATACTGGCAGATAATTCAGGTACTGTGTTCAGGGACACTGTCAGGTAGTGAATGGCGTGCTATTGGTTAAAAGGACGGTGTTAAGAAATTGACACACCTGTTCCTCGCTTTTGAAGGGATACGCTCTAGAATTAAAATCATTTTAAAATAATTTTTAATATCTAAATAGGACTACAGTGTCCAGGAGTTTTTAACTGACAAAAGTAATGTTTAGTTGTTAACTGTTTTATTTCTTTTTATGTAATAGTTTATCCTGTATTTTTACCTTATTTATTTGTAACAAAAAACCATTGTCAATGCTACTTGTATAGTTACATGACAAATAAAAATTCTCGATTCTTGATTCTACATCACCTTTGTGTTATCTCTTATGCTTGTTCATTGGTGGACGTGAGGATGGCACAAGGCACTTTCGAAATTAATCTGTTTATGAACCTCAGGGAAAAAAACTGTCAATCAGTAGTTCCTTTTATTCGTTGATTGAACAGAGTGAAGGAGGGATGTTTATGAGATAACATGTTTTCCAATGTCCTGTTCCCAACTTAAAAAAAACCTAATAAAACTCCTTAACCCCTTAATCTTATCCCAAATAACTTTCAAATTTACTTTTAAGTTGAGACACTCAGTAGTTGGCTACATAAAAGATCTATTTAGAGAGGTAAAGATCTCGTCACCCCCATTACCCAAGCACACAAAGTATCTGTATGAAATCTCTAGAGAACAACACCATGACTCCCCATTATGGGCCGTGTTTTTATTTCTGATGTCCTTTAAAGTACAGTAAAACCCCGCTTAACCGGACCTTGTTAAACCGAAACCCGGGTTAACCGGAATAGTCTACAAGAAATGGATAATCAATAATGAGAGAAGAAGTCCAGCATATTCCACCGGCGCGTATAATAAGTTCAGCGCTGAAGAGGGCCCAAGCGCCCTAAAACAGCCACAGTGGGCCAGGGACTTCCCTTCTCACTGGAACCTCACGAAACAACAACAAAAGCGCACCAAGAGACCACCCGTCGCGGCAGTCACTGAACTTAGGGGTTGTTTTGACGGGTTTTGCCACATACCTGATCCGCCCGTGAGGGGGTGGGGGGTTGACCCATACTGCATTTTCCGCATTTCATTATCACTCTAAAGGATCAGTCTGCATGTGGTGACAACGCAGTTACTGTTGTAGTTATGTTGTGTAATTTGCCAGAATTATAAGTTTGTTCAGTAGATATTCATAAAACGATTTCCATGATGTCTACGAAGAGAAAACTTGTAGTAATGAGCATTAGTGATAAGTTGAAAGCTATCAGACGTATAGAAACACACGAATTTGATACACTCGCTGATTTGAAAAGATGGCGAGATAAGACTGCCCGCAACTGCTTTAAAAATGTGCAGCAAAAGATTGTTGATTATTTCAAGAAATAGCCTATTTAATGTACATTTGTTATTATTTAATATTTATTTAAACTTACATTGGGAAAACTCCAAGATGTATGAGTACTAATCCGAAATTAACCTTAAAATAATAACAGTTGATTATCCGGAAAAATGGGGTATCCGGATCGGTCTCGCCCCTATTATTTCTACTAAGCGGGGTTTTACTGTACCACCTTTCAGCTCTATTGGTTGAGTAGTTTGTGATGATTATATTAAAGGTCAGTGGGGCAGAGACCTTAAGTATTTTTTATCTGATTTTTTGCTACCGAATTTCATCTCCATCAGTCCAGTACCAGGTGCAAGATTAATTATAAATCAAATCAAATCAACCTTCAGAACCTTCAGAATAATTATTCTGAAGTTTCGGGGGTGGGGAACTAAAACACGTTCTTAACGGGAATAGGCTTGTGTTTGTTGTGATATATTCGGTATGTTCCTACCGAATTCAACTTAAATGGTCCGAACTAATGCTCATAAGATTGCCAGCAATAAAAGTAAATTAGGGCAGAGGCGGGTATGATTTTATTTCAAAAATAGCCTTATTGTACATCTGCAGAATAAGGGGAACCGCTATGCAAAATTTCACCTTCTTAGACATTGTCGTTTTTTAGTTACAGTGATCACAATGTGAGCGAGTGAATGTGTCTGAAAAATATAGATTTAGATAATATGTCCACTCTTTATACTTCTGTTATTTATTATCAATCTTCACTCAACATTTTAAATTAAAACTACAACAGCTGATTATGGAATAAATATCCTTAAGTCATCAACTGGTTCAGTATAAATAAATACTTTGGCTATAACCATAAGATGGTATCTTAAAAATCCCGTGGGGTGTAGCCATGAGGTGAATAAAAATGTTGAAGTAGCTTATAATCTTCTAACGTACGTCTAGAACATAAAAACAAAGTTTCATCTAAATCAGTTCACCCGTTTCTCTGGGAAAAGCGATCAAACACGATCAAAACCACACGAAAACGTTTTTGAGCGGCAGCCATTATTTAAAAAAAAGGGTATGACAGTTTAAAGTAGCCTAAATCCTTCTCACGAATGTATAAAACAAAGAAACAAAGATTCATCAAAATCAGTGCATCCGTTTTCCTGTGAAAAGCGAACAAAAACACGTTCTTGAACGTTATCGGAAGGACAGAAATTGAGATAAGACTTGTTTTAGCTCCCCTAGGGAGTAAAACACTAAAAGTTGCAAAAACTTCATAATTCCAAGCAATTTACAGACAAAACTTAAATATATGATATAGATATCCTTTCTGTATACTTATGTCATTTATTGCTAATTGTTGACGCCGATTGCGGGGGTGTTGGAGGGGGTAATTGTTTAGGCCCTCGCCCTCAACCCTTCAGTCACTTCAGTCGTCCGTCTAGCGTCAACAGAGTGACAACGAGATTCGATCCATTTTTAGACTATATAGATCCATTGCTTTTGACAAGATACATTCCATTAAGATTAGATTAAACTATTTACATCCAGTTTATCCATTTATCCAGTTTTATATATTGTTTCACATTTGACTATACCAAGTAACAATAAATTCAGTATTAAACAAACGAGTGTTTATTTTACAGAACCCTAATTTGCGTAAAGCGGTATGTAGCGTGGCCGCCACACCAATCTTCACTCAACTTGTTAAATAAGAACTACAACATCTGTTTATAAAATAACTATTCTTAGGTAATCACCTGGTTCAATATAAATAAATACTTTGTCCATTAGAATAACATAGGATCTTTAAAACCCCGTGGGGCAGAATCCTAAAGTGATTTACAAAAATCCAATTAACCTAAAACCTTCTAACGCACATATAGAACATAGAAAAAAAGTTTCACCGAAATCAGTACAACCGTTTGCTTGTGAAACGCGAACAAAACACTACCAAAACCACACGAAATCACGTTTTTGAGCGGCCGCCAAAAACACCGGTGGTCTTTCCCCAAATGGCGTATGCTGGTTTAAAGTACCTTGAATCCTTTTCACGTATGTATAGAACAAAGAAACAACGTATCATCAAAGTCGGTGCACCCGTTTTCCCGTGAAAAGCGAACAAAAACCCGTCCTTGAGCGTTACCGATAGACAGATAGACAGATAAAAATTCAGGTAAAACTTGTTTTGGCTTCCCTTAGGTATAAAACGTGAAAACATGCAAGCATTCCATAATTCCAAGCAATGTACAGACAAAACTCAATTTTATTTATATATATAACCCTTTTTATATTTTATGAGATATTTATTTGTATAGAAGACTGATTTTAACCTTTGTTTTTGTGGCTTATCATTATATTTAAAATACAAAATCAAAGATTTTCCTGAAGAATGTGTGATACTTCCATAGGACCAATTTACACAAAGGTGGTGTCAAATGAAAGGGGGAAATCCATATACTGTATTTGCAATATGGACCTTAAATTTTGGTATATGGTCAATAACTATTTAAAAAACGGCATTGAAAGTGTTCTTAAGGCATTTTAACAAGGGGTAACATTTTAGCTTTGCACGTCTTTGAACAGTTCATTTGAGGTCTTTCCTGAACCGTTTTACACACGGTTTGAAAAAAGAAAGATCATTCTCTTTATACTTGCACAATCTATTACATTTATAATACAATTTCATTTAGTTTGTTAAAAAGAACATTTTAAAACCCATGTTATCACAATTTCAAGCTTTCTTAATCAGCTGAATATTGAAACACGTATAAATTGTGTATCTAAAACAGTAAAAATATATATTTATATATATATTGGATATAATGGATATCGGTTCACAACCGATGGGTGGATCATTTGGGTAAATGTCGACTATCGTATTATGAACTATCGATTCTAGCTTTGTGTTTTTGTAACATAATGAAAACTGAGGGGACAAGCCATTGGGGCAATTCGGCGTTGTGGCAACGGTAGTCTCTCGCTGGGTCCCGTTTAGCGGAGCCAATCAAACGCGAGCTCGCCGCAACGATCAGAGCCAATCAGCTTGTAGCTCGCCGAAGCACCTGACAGTCGAGGTTTTACTATATTATAATTTATAATTGTTAAACTCTGTTCTATGAGTACTAACATAAGTACTGGAGAAAAAAATATCCGAATGCATTGTTAAAAAAATAACAACCATTTTTGCTGCAGTTATCTGATTAGTGGACCAGCTGGTCCATTTTCCTGGCTTCAAAAATTAACCAGTCTTGGGTTATTATCTATTCAGTATTCAAAATCAATGGTATAACTACATGCAAATGTGCAACTGTAGCAAATTTGCATATAGTTGTTGAAAAGACTTTTTTGGTTATTATTGATCCGATCTTAATAATCTTTATACCATATTTTTGGGGATCTTTAAAAACAAAAACAAAATGCCGCCATTTTGAGATGGTAAAAATGAGAAACCCCTACCCCTTGATACTCCCTACCTAAGTTGGTTTTGTTAGTCGTTATACGTAAACCAAGTTTTAATTTAACACCTTAAAAAAGAATTTTGAGATCTAATTTATTATACTAAAAACACATACAGACAGACGGACAAAAAAGTAAGCGTTTTAGGACATACCTTCATAAGACTTTGTTAGTGTTTGTGTTAGCAAACATATATATGTATATACATTTTCAGACACTTCTAAATGATTGTAAAGTGTCTACTTTAAGCTACCTTTACACTCCTAAATGAGTGTACGTACGGACACATATCCTTGCGCAGGGGTTTGTGTCCAGCAGTACACACCATAGTAAATATTGATAAACACATAACCCTAAACGTCGATTCTTTCTGTCACTTACCCCTACATCGGTTCAGACTTGCTAACTATGATATAAATGTTGAAAAATGAACAAAATTATTTATCAATAAAAAACTTATAAATAATGTAGTTGATGATAGATTATTTTTAATTATTCACAAAAATAAAAAAATATGCTGAACAATATTGGTTCAGTAATATTTTCAGGTTATTCTAACCGTTATACCATTTTTGGCAGCTTACGGTGTTAATGAGACCACACAAGTAAGAAGTAAGGAACCGTTCGCCAGAATACTAAAGTTTATATGTCGACAACAAAATCCAATGGAACCATTTCCAAACTTTCGAAAATGTTTAGGCTATATTCATGAAAACTCGGAGAATTTAAAACATTGCATTTACTCGCTAAGATTTGACGATATATCAATTTATTATTATACCAAACAAATTTAAAAAATATGCTGAACAATATTGGTTCAGTACCATTTTGTGGTTATTGTAACCGTTATACAATTTTTAGCGGCTTACCGCGTCAATGAGACCGCGAAAGTAATAAAAGTATTTTTTTCTAACTTATTCAAATAAATAGTGCTTAATAACATTGTATCGAATTTCATAAAGATCGGGTCTTTTTTTGGAGGGTTATTTTGTTAACGACACATAAATACAGGGTGAGTTTAAAATGAGCCTCCCTTCCCCTAATTATTTTTAAATTTCTTAAGAAATCGACTCCGGACCACCACCAATCAATTTTGATCAACTTATACTTCATTTTGACTTAGTTCATATGTGAAGCCACAAATTTGAATCCACCATACTGTATTTGATTTAAATATTTTTTTTTCAAATGTAAAGGTGGGGTTGTGACTCATCATATTAAATTTGTTTACGGTAAACACTGTGCCAAAAATCACAGATGATTTGAAAGTCGCTATTCATTCTCATTAAATAGGTGATTTTTACTAAATTATTTTGAAGTTAATTTTAAATGCCCCAACCTTAAAATATGCCCCTACTCTCGTCATTACATATTATAATAACCATGTAGTACTACCGATCATTGTTGAGTGGCATTTGCTTCATTTAGAACAAACATAATTTTTGCTGCCACCAAATTAGAAAGAGATAATTTTTTAATGTAAAGGTGGGGTTGTGACGCTTTTTTATTTCCTCATTTCTTAATTTTGTTATTTTCCAACTGTTTCCATGCTGAAACCAATGCTGCAATCTGTTTTTAAATATCACTTTTCGTTCAATCATAAACAATGTTGTTGAAAGATTTCGAAAAATGGAAATAATTTGTTAAGTGTTTCATAATAAAGAGAAAACATAAGGCATAATATGTTTTTTTCTTTACGCTTACACAACCATACCACAATGCTAGCTATATCTGCATTCAAAACAGATCTCGAAATTGTGTGGAAGGATTTAGCTTAAACATTAAAAACGAGTGTTTTGGTCTCAAAAAATTGGTTGACCAATTCATTAATCTAGTTTTTTCTAGGATGCTCGTTAACAATTTTTTACATTGGGCTTATGGAGTTTCAAAAAAAATGAAAGAATCACAAAACTTCCTAAAAACCAACCATTGAACTGTGAAAAGAAATACTCACTTGGTAACGCATCAATGTATGTTTAGCCTTTTTTATTCAAAGCTTGGCCTCCAAATAAAATCAAGTATTATGGTAAAGCTTTAGTTGAATGCAATAAAGTGTAGAAACATATATTTTAGTTATACTTTAGGTTTTCATTTTTATGTATAAATCAAAAGCAGTATATCATTTTATTTTCTTGCTTCGCTGGCTGATTAATCTCCTATGTCTTTTTTACCTGTCTTCAACATTTCTTGAATGATTGAAAGGTTTATTTTCTTCTTCATTCTCATATTCTAAGGACCTCAAAATTTACCAAAGGACCACTATTTCTCTCTATAAATGTCTGTTGTAATTACTGAAATCGAACAATTATAAAGTGTTAACCATAAATATAAATACCAAATTTTTAGTAATTTTGTAATTAGTCTCCTATTACACTTATTTTGTCTTACATCATTGACACTACAAAATGTGGGATTCGATAAAGATGGGTTGTTTTCTCTCAGAACACTACATAAGAGTAGAAATTGGGTATTGTTAAACATTGTTTATCATATGTATCATAAGATATACTGGTGTTTTTTTCTCGATAATAATGTAAGAACCACTCGATACATTTTATAGATATTTTAAAGAAAAGGTAATTTTGAGTAGAACGTAATGTTGAAGATATAATTTAAATTTACGTTTTAAATATTTTACAAACTTGATTTTAGTTTTAAAAAGTCTACCATTCAACGCTAATATGTTAAGATTATTTTGAATAAGCTTTCAAATCATTATGAGTGAGCATATGTGAAAGATTAAACCCATGACATGTGGATTAGTTAAAATGGTTCCTAAACGTAAGGGTATAGAGTGAAAATCACACGTTAATATTCCATACCAAATAAATCAAAGAAGGTACCGATAAAAAAATATTCTTTTAATGAAATGCCCATAAGAAACAATGTCATATGGTTGACTAGTAAATTTAAATATGACCGCCAATTGTGGCTTTGCAGACGTATAAACCCATGCAAATGGCAGTATGTCCCTTGTTACTGAGGATACTGCCTCAAATTCTTTTCTTTCTCTTAACTGAACTCCAATACGAAATTTTGTTAGTCTTTTAAACAAAGTTTTTCACACATTCCCAAAAAGAAATCGGATGGAGTAAAGTGTGGGCTTCTAGGAGGCCAGGATATTGGACCACCTTGAAATATGACTTGAAGCCTAATCATAAATGGTTTGTTACAAAACACGATGTTAATAATGAAAGAGATGGTTTTACAGTTAGTTTAAACAAAACCATGTGAGCTATATAGAATCCAGTGCTACCTGGATTTTCTAATTTGCCTGGTGTTTGTTTTATAAGCAGTCTAAACAGCACAATTCTTTTATGATAACCCTGTATATTAAAAGAGACTGATTTTGCAAGGTTGTTACCACAACTACTTTGACGGATATAAATTATTATCCATAAGTTGTTTGTAATTTAGCTGTAGGTAGCAACCTATCAGTTATTAGGGGTTCAAATTTTGTAATTTTTATTTTACTTAAAAAAATTCTAAAAGTTAAAATTAGGCTACCTTAACATATATGTGTGTTTTATTGTAGATTATGACTGGGATTTAATTAATGCAGCTACAAGATGGTTTAACTTAATTTCAGGTTGTTGTTATTATTACAGTTTATTGTTGAGCGAACAATGTGAAGGGAATATCAAAAATGTAAATATAGTATAGATTGAATTCACTTTCCTAATTCTGTGTTTCCGTACGATAACTTAAAAATTACTCAGCTTATTATAGTAAAAGTATGTTCTTTAGGATGATAAAGAGACTGTAATTGAAAATGAAGGTCCTACGTAACACTGTTTACACAATAATGCGTTTTATAATCCCAACTTAATTCCCATAAGAAAAGCATTGGGTACGAACCTTTGGTGATAGGAGCGTGCTAGATAATAATGAAACGTGTATTAATTTTTTCCTATTAGAGGTAAGTTTATGTACGCATTTATTGATTCCCGTTGATCTCGTAGAAGTGTTAAGATTATGTAATATTACGAAATCAGGCTCACCAAAAACCTAATAAAACTGAATTAGGCAACATAGATATGCATTCACGGCCTACGTTGATGAGTTTACTCACAGGTTGATGTGTATTTAAACGAAGCATGTGTTAAAAAAAAGCTTAAAAATGTATTAAATTAATTAAAACAACCTTATATCGTTTGTTTTTTTACGTAATACCCTTCTCAAGGAAAATGTGTTATAACCCCCACTTAAACCCAATACGAAAAACATAGGATAGCATTGGTGGTCGTAGGGGCTTGTTTGATAATAGTGAAGTGTTAATTAATGGCTTTGCATGTTTGAGTAGGTTCATGTACGCATATATACATTATCGATGATCATTTAGAGGTGGTCAGATAATGAAATGTTACGAAAACATGCATACCAAAATCCTGTTAAGATTAACATACCACGGCATCATTCACGGTATATGATGCTGGGTGATTTGGGCGCCTCGGGCGACAAAAGTGTATGCGGTCTGGTATACCACAGATTTATGTGGTTTAAAAAAATGTATGTTAAAATATAGAGTTACACGACGTCTTAGGGCCCACAGGCCCAGAGAGGCAGGCATTCTCCATTCTCCCCACTGGTGCTCGGATTTCGGATTTTGAATAAGTGGAAAATATATCACTACGAGAACTAATACAATATTGATTCCCAAACTCTCGTGTAACTCAAACCTTTTCATATTTTATGTTTCTTTAAGTGATATTTTTACACACACAGTGTACTTGACCTTTTTTGGAATCACTTATTTTCATACGTGCGATACGAACGATAGATGTTGATATGCAGTTTTAGGTTTACTATAAACCTATAAAAATAAAATAAATAATAATAAAATTAATAATAACTCCTCCAACTGAATACAATATAATTAACCCTATAACTAGGGACACGCTTATGAAAAAAAAACGATTTATAGTGATAGCTCCGCCCCACACCCCCCCCCCCCACCCACCACAACACAGAGTAACAATCGCATATTTGACTATTCGGACCGGATTTATGTGTTTACGGATAAAGTTAATTGTTCAAAGTGTAGCAGCTGGCTGAAACATATTTACAGGGATCTGTTGTTATTAATTTGTTTACAAACAAACGTACTCATTTTGACGTTTTAAAGGTAAACAGTAGCGTGCGTGACGGGACCAAGTTGAATTACCAGGGACACCTCAGCACCATATTCTCCTCTGAACTAAGGGAGCAAAACTAAAATAAAATAACATGGTGTGCCGCTACTTATAGGCTTTATGTTGTTGTTTGTTTTTGGGGTGATTAGGAGGCCCCGGCATAGCCGGCTAGGCACGTCTCCCTTGGGATAGTGTGCAGCAACCGGAAAGAGGGAAAAAGGGATGGGAAATATGGTAGGACGAGGTCAGTCTGCCTCGCTCCGGAAAGGGAGAGAGAACCGTACCTAGCTCCCGAGCTCTGTGGGTGACAATACCCCAGGACGATTCGCCCTCTAACCCGACGTTTCTCTAAGTCCACCAGACAGGGACCACCATCGCACAGAGCCTCCAGCCTCTCAGGGGTCGGGTGGCCCCAGGACGGTTCGTCCCCCACCCCGGCAGACCGGAGACCGTCGGGTAGGCTTATGTATACATTGATAATCATGACCGTCATTAATATCTATAACTAAAAATTAATATTTGTTTCTTTGTAAAGATCGCAAAATCGTGTTCCGTCTGATGCCCGCATCAATATCTACAAATGTTGGTTTTTAACTATGTACCGTATTAAGTAATACCATGCTCATTTCTCAATCCTTATTTAGCTCATTCCTCCAGTAAAAGGACGAACGAAGATAAATGTCGTTACCACAGCCCCTTGATAAGTCGGTCTTTAATACCTTTTGTTCTGAAAAAACTTTATTATTTCTTAGTTGACAGTAATAAAAATAATTTTAAGTTGCAAAAGATGCACGTTCAAACTAAGTTTCAAACCCAAAGTCCTTCACTAATTTGTATTATTATGATTAATGATTGCGGATTTAATAACTTGTCCTAGCCCAGTAATAGGAATAGGCTAGGTAATATTTAAAATAAACTTACTGACGGTATTGTAGAGCACCTTATTTTACTGAGTTTACATTGTAGATATTGTATATTTGCAATACATTGCCTTGATATTGAGCTACAATTGTTGAGCCTGTCCCCTAACCCCGTAAATTGTTTAATATCCGCCATGCTTTGCCGTACTTAAAATTTGCAGATTCCATTCAAGCCGATTTAACTTAAATATGTTGTTCTTGTTGCACAAAACTCAATATGATATAATATAAAATAATAGGAATGAACAGCCAAAAACAAATTGATTAAAGAATAGTATCAGCATTACTAACGTAGTCATCAGTTAACGTAGGACACTGAGGAGTCTTATGTGTTTGAGGTTATACTAGATAAACAATTAATAGTAAAAATAATAATAATAATGATAGAATTGATTTTAGCCTCTTTTTGTATTATTTTTTCGTGTTATATATCTGGATTTGAGAATATTTTTAAGGTAAAGGTATTTTTTTTGAACCAATTTACTCAAAACGATCAGCACTGCCCTTGTCTCGATGAGGGTTACGGGACGTATGCTTGTCATTGTTGACAACGATGAATCATCAGATTGCCCCCACACCCAATTTAAAATAACGTAGGAAGATACGAAAGCGAATGATAATATTTCATAGTGTCATCATCAAGTAAACTTAGCAACAAAATAATGTACAAACATATACATTATAACTTACTTTTGTATACATTTCCAAATATTTAAACCTTTAAGAATATTTTTGCGTTTTTTATTATCAAATGCATCTCCAAAAAGAAAATTTAAAAAAGTTTAAGGTAAATCAAATCAAATCCAATCAAAATCATTTTACTGCCATTAGACTATACAGGGTGTCTCAAAAGTGTCTTAAAAACATCAATAGCTCGTAAATTATGAAGGATATGATAAAAAATACATTAATTTTTTTGTTGGAAATAGCATATAACAAGCCTGTGAAGTATGGTCGTCGACTTTTGAGACACTCTGTATACATAGCATAGAAAACAAGTCACAATTTGTTACATTGTGTAAATGCTTAAAATAAAATCAATAACTAAACAGAAATAATAACTAAACAAATCTGAAATTAAGTTACAAACTTCTCTTTGAAAAAATCATGGACACTGTAATATTCTTTTTTTATGAGAAAAATCTTTGTCTGACGTCTAAATTTAGAAACATCTTATTCCTGTTTCAGGTGTATGGGCAAAGAGTTGAACAGTTTTATAGATGTTATTATATACAGTATGTTTTATTTTCAAAATGTGCGTGGAATGGAAAGGGAAAGATTATTTCTGAAGCTATAACGTGTATTTATTTTGATTGCGAGAGTGAAATAACTTATTGTTTTTTTACCAAAAATGTTAAACATTCCAAGATATACAAGCTAGAGAATGTCAGCATATTGTTACGAGAAAAAAGTCCCCAGCATGATTCAGACCTTTTCAATCAAAAAATCAACCAAAGTGCTTTCTTTTGACAACGATACACTTACTTATGCTTCTCCGTTTCGAATCCCCAAATAGCTACCCCGTAGGCCATATGGGGAAAAAACAACCATAATAAAGTGACAACAGAACTTCTCTGTTTGAAAAAGGACAAACGACAAAGGATAAACAAACAACTGCTCAGCGTAACCTTAGCAAAGTGAAAAGAAAAATTAAGACGGGAGTCAATGACAAGCATCTAAAAGTTTGGTTGCTGACTAGATTCAATTTCAGTATCACCAATCGTCTCAGTGGATTTAGTAAATATTCCACGAAGGTCTTTAAATTTAAAAACGATAAACTGTGTTTTATCAGTATTTTCAAGAAGGTTACTTTTGCTGAACCACTGTAACAGTTGACTGCACTTAGTGAAAGAATCTATATCAAGAAAGCTTCTACATTTGTTAGAAAGACTAAGGGAAGTGACGTCAGCGAAAAAACATAAATAAACGCTAGGGACACTGCTGGCAATATAACTAATTAAATATAAAAAAAGATTGGTCCAAGGACCGATCCTTGCGGAACCTCGGAGCTGACGATAATTTCCTCTGAATGATGTTTATTAAGAAAACCACCCTTATCAATGTAAGAGATCTCCACAGTCTGTGATCTTCCAATGAGAAACGAAGACACCCAACCAATTGTTCTTCCTCTAATGCCAAGATGGTTAAGTTTCTCTATGAGCAGTTTATCGTTCACCATATCAAACGCTTTAAGGAAAATGTTATCTTTGAATTAGGATTTAACCAGAGCGATTAAAACCATTATGCATCCTGAGTATGGATATGATACTCTGCAATGCCCAGACTTTGAACATATAGTTATTGATTTTATAGCCAAGATATGCAGAAAGAAGGAGTTTTTACCCTCTATACTGCGTGAAATACGATTTAATAACGTATATCCAGCAGTATGTTGATAAAAAAAGTTAAATAATTCCCAATCAATGTATATCGAATTCAAACATTTTTACATGCATGCTCGTATTTATGTTAGGGGGTCCCATTTTTGAATACGCCCGGGGCCCCGTTGGCCCTAAAATCGGCCCTCGTCATCTAACCAGTTGGCCATGCTCAGAGCGCGCTAAAATTGGGGTGTTTGTTATGTAACAGAAGATTAGGACGGAGGGGGAGAGTGTCAATTCAATTTTTGAGCCTGTCGTTTTAATCTTAATGCAAGGAGTTATAAACATATAGTTTGACAACGGAATCAATACAATTAGACAAGCCGTTTTGCAGTTAGAGTTATTTAATCTCCGTATTTCCGCAGAGAAGTTTAACGGCTCATAACGGCCCTGGGATTGAACATACGGGTAAATGTTACGCACCGATATTTTTTGCGCAATTTTTATGATTTTTTGGTACTTTCAAAATACCCTTAGCGTTAATAATGTTTGCGTGGTTATTATTTTTATATTCATTGAGTTTTCATGCGTGGAGCTTAATAGCTACGGAATACTGTCTCTAAAGTGGTAAAATCGTATTGCTAGGAGTCATAAACATATACTTTGACACTGAAATTAGTACATTTGGAGAAGCCATTCTGCTTTTAGAGTTATTTAATCTCCGGATTATGGCGGAGAAGTTTAAAGGCTCAAAACTGGCCCTGGGATTGAACATACGGGAAATTGTTACTGCAACAATATTTTTAAGCGCAATTTGTATGATTTTTTGGTACTTTCAAAATATCTGTAGCGTTAATTAGGATTGCGTGGTTATTAAATTAATATTCAGCGAGTTTTCATGCGTGGAGCTTAATCACTACGGAATATTGTCTTTAAAGTGGTAAAATCGTATTGCTAGGATTCATAAACATATACTTTGACACTGAAATTAGTACATTAGGACAAGCCGTTCTGCTGTTAGAGCTATTTAATCTTCGTATTAGCGCGCAGAAGTCTAAAGGCTCAAAACTGGCCCTGGGATTGAACATACGGGAAATTGTTACTGGACCAATATTTTTAAGCGCAATTTTTATAATTTGTTGGTACTTTTAAAATATCTGTAGCGTTAATTATGATTGCGTGGTTATTAAATTAATATTCAGCGAGTTTTCATGCGTGGAGCTTAATCGCTACGGAATATTGTCTTTAAAGTGGTAAAATCGTATTGCTAGGATTCATAAACATATAGTTTGACACTGAAATTAATACATTTGGACAAGCCGTTCTGCTGTTAGAGCTATTTAATCGTCGTAGTAGTGCGCAGAAGTTTAAAGGCTCAAAACTTGCCCTGGGATTGAACATACGGGAAATTGTTACAGGACCAATATTTTTAAGCGCAATTTTTATGATTTTTTGGTACTTTTAAAATATCTGTAGCGTTAATTATGATTGCGTGGTTATTAAATTAATATTCAGCGAGTTTTCATGCGTGGAGCTTAATCGCTACGGAATATTGTCTTTAAAGTGGTAAAATCGTATTGCTAGGATTCATAAACATATAGTTTGACACTGAAATTAATACATTAGGACAAGCCGTTCTGCTGTTAGAGCTATTTAATCTTCGTATTAGCGAGCAGAAGTCTAAAGGCTCAAAACTGGCCCTGGGATTGAACATACGGGAAATTGTTACAGGACCAATATTTTTAAGCGCAATTTTTATGATTTTTTGGTACTTTTAAAATATCTGTAGCGTTAATTATGATTGCGTGGTTATTAAATTAATATTCAGCGAGTTTTCATGCGTGGAGCTTAATCGCTACGGAATATTGTCTTTAAAGTGGTAAAATCGTATTGCTAGGATTCATAAACATATACTTTGACACTGAAATTAATACATTAGGACAAGCCGTTCTGCTGTTAGAGCTATTTAATCTTCGTATTAGCGCGCAGAAGTTTAAAGGCTCAAAACTGGCCCTGGGATTGAACATACGGGAAATTGTTACTGGACCAATATTTTTAAGCGCAATTTTTATAATTTGTTGGTACTTTTAAAATATCTGTAGCGTTAATTATGATTGCGTGGTTATTAAATTAATATTCAGCGAGTTTTCATGCGTGGAGCTTAATCGCTACGGAATATTGTCTTTAAAGTGGTAAAATCGTATTGCTAGGATTCATAAACATATAGTTTGACACTGAAATTAATACATTAGGACAAGCCTTTCTGCTGTTAGAGCTATTTAATCTTCGTATTAGCGAGCAGAAGTCTAAAGGCTTAAAACTGGCCCTGGGATTGAACATACGGGAAATTGTTACTGGACCAATATTTTTAAGCGCAATTTGTATGATTTTTTGGTACTTTCAAAATATCTGTAGCGTTAATTATGATTGCGTGGTTATTAAATTAATATTCAGCGAGTTTTCCTGCGTGGAGCTTAATCGCTACGGAATATTGTCTTTAAAGTGGTAAAATCGTATTGCTAGGATTCATAAACATATAGTTTGACACTGAAATTAATACATTAGGACAAGCCGTTCTGCTGTTAGAGCTATTTAATCTTCGTATTAGCGAGCAGAAGTCTAAAGGCTTAAAACTGGCCCTGGGATTGAACATACGGGAAATTGTTACTGGGCCAATATTTTTAAGCGCAATTTGTATGATTTTTTGGTACTTTCAAAATATCTGTAGCGTTAATTAGGATTGCGTGGTTATTAAATTAATATTCAGCGAGTTTTCATGCGTGTAGCTTAATCGCTACGGAATATTGTCTTTAAAGTGGTAAAATCGTATTGCTAGGATTCATAAACATATAGTTTGACACTGAAATTAATACATTAGGACAAGCCGTTCTGCTGTTAGAGCTATTTAATCTTCGTATTAGCGCGCAGAAGTCTAAAGGCTCAAAACTGGCCCTGGGATTGAACATACGGGAAATTGTTACTGGACCAATATTTTTAAGCGCAATTTTTATGATTTTTTTGGTACTTTCAAAATACCCTTAGCGTTAATAATGTTTGCGTGGTTATTATTTTTATATTCATTGAGTTTTCATGCGTGGAGCTTAATAGCTACGGAATATTGTCTTTAAAGTGGTAAAATCGTGTTGCTAGGATTCATAAACATATACTTTGACACTGAAATTAATACATTAGGACAAGCCGTTCTGCTGTTAGAGCTATTTAATCTCCGGATTATGGCGGAGAAGTCTAAAGGCTCAAAACTGGCCCTGGGATTGAACATACGGGAAATTGTTACAGGACCAATATTTTTAATGCGCGATTTTTATGATTTGTTGGTACTTTTAAAATATATGTATCGTTAATTAGGATTGCGTGGTTATTAAATTAATATTCAGCGAGTTTTCATGCGTGGAGCTTAATCGCTACTCAATACTGTCTTTAAAGTGGTAAAATCGTATTGCTAGGATTCATAAACATATACTTTGACACTGAAATTAATACATTAGGACAAGCCGTTCTTCAGGTATACTTATTAAACTCCGTATTAGCGCGCACAAATTTAACGGCTCAAAACCGGCCTTGGGATTGAACATAAAGGTAAATGTTACTACAGAATTAAAGTACTACTGTATATTCCAAAATATATTCCCTCAAGGTTTACCAACCGATTGATTATGATTAAATCCTTCGGTTACCGGTTGTCAGTTTTTAAAGTATGACTATTGATCCGATTCCAACGTAAGGAATAGAATTATTACTTTCATTAATTATTTCTACTAGACCGCAAATTGCTTGGAGTTGATTATTTTTGTTTCACTCTAGACATGGGTATATATTAACACAATAGGTCCTCCACAATGAAAAACTGAAGCAAAGCAAGGGATCGCTATATTCGACGGTAAATGTTGACTTAGGTGTATCCACTAAAGCAAAGTACTAGAATTATGTGGCTTTAGGGCCGCTACCGTATTCCCCCTACTCTTTCCCATTTGTTATTTTGTTTTTGATATTTTTTTTTTAAAGCTATATTTAAATGGAGATTACATTGCATATGTGACATATCTTGATTATTATTTGAATATGCAGAGATCAGGTAGTAAACTGTTCAGAATTCTTTCAGAATATTAATTTTACCTTACACAATATGTGAATGTATGTATTATGTTTATTTTATGTCGTCCCTGGATATCTAACTGTCAATTACACAAGGGAATTAACATCCAACAACACAACATATTTTTTAATGTAAATTTGCTTTAAAATATAAATCTTTGTAATTTTGCAACAATTGCAAGTGTAGTACGAAACTGTAAACAAGGTTATAAATATACCGTGTCATTTATGATACCACCAAGGTCGATGGCGGCCAATGTGTCTCTTGAAAGAATATTTTGAGAAACCGTATCGGGCTTTCTTATCCAACAAATAAGACGTATTCTATATTATGTAAAACTTAAAAAAAACTATAATAATTATAATTCATATCCAGCAATAACATTATACACATATCGGTACGGCATTAACTTTATTGATCTTATAGACGTGTTAATATAAAAAATGAATGGTGGTAGTGTGGTAAAATCCTCGGGGGTCTGGGGAATTTAAGTGATTAACTTAAATCAGAAGGAACTGCTGCAAGTCCAGTGGAACGTTGTTTAATCGTTGTTTTAAAATGACGGCTGTAAGTCATTAAAAAGATTTTATAGCCCTTCATTATCAACCAGCGAAATAGCTGAAAAGGTTATAGAAAATTGACATGTAGTAGTTATGAAATTAAATGGTATTATCGGTTATTAATAGATAGGGTCAATACAAAAGGGTATTAAAATGAAAGTTAAAGGGCAAAACATTAATGAAAAACATGTATGAGTTTTAATACAGGTTTTAAGTAAGATAGCGGTGAAACTATTAAGGAATTGAGCCACAGCGAAAAATTGTACTGATCGGACTGTTTCGATAAGAATAGGTTTAGGATTAGTTGTGAACTATCTTTGTAATCATTCTTCTAATGTACTTAACTAAAATGTGCCTACTGAAATGTATTTCTCTAATAAATAGAAAAATGAAAACATATTTTCATTAAATCAAATCCCGTAAATAAACAACGGATATTGAGAACATATTACATAGAATTATATAGTTTTAAGTTTCCCACGTAGAGAAACGACCGTCATGACGGATCATTGGTTTACGTACATTTTGTAAGATCGAATGAATCATGTTTAAACTAAAGTGTATGTGTTACAAGATAATATTACTAGGCGCTTCTGATAACACAAATGTTTTAACTTATGCCTTATCAGTACGTTATGATTTCCCAAAAGCTTCGCCATCACACCGCCGTCGTCGGATGTTTGAGGCTCTCAATTCTAGGTCAAGCGAGCGTGATTGTTATGAATAGTGGCTCGCGCTCAAACAACAAACACCCCCATCCAGTTCCCGCGCTACTTCAGTTGCCGTACTACGCGCTCCACTCATTTGCCGGGAAGGGAAATACCATTTGCTTTCGAAGCGCAATCACAAGCCCCCGGGCCTAACACCGTATCTCCCAATTTCATTTTGGGCCACCCAAAACTATGTTGGCTCAAGAACAGGTACGGATACTTTAAAAAAAAGAAGTGAATTGTTTGATTTCACATTAAATATTTTTCAACATATATATCAGTTTTATATAACTTTTAAAAATATTATTGGACATGAAACCACTTAATAAATATCCAGACTCCAGCATTCATATCCAATTTAAAAATACTATGAGGCAAATTAACGCATCGAAGGATCTAACTTAACAGTGGTGAGAGGAGCGATCGAGCCCAACGGAAAACTAGTATGCAAAGCCGATAGAAACGATTTGATTCACTCTACTTCGCAAAAGTACAGGCATTATAGGAAGGTGGTCATAGCCTAAGAGAATAATTGTATTGATTATTGAAGTTGTTGTGAAATAACTTATATTAATAAATAGGTGACATTTGGAAAATAAGTAAAACTAATGGGCGAGTTGTTACTTTCTCTATACTTAAAATGACGTTCAAGTTAATACATTTTGTTTTAAATTGTTTACAATTGTCTTGTTCATAATAATTCTTAGTATCCTAATAGGATTGTATTTTGAAATATCAAGTAATTGCATGTGGTTTTTCATTCATCCAGATATCAGTGTTTTTTCCACATTAAAGTTAATTGTCTCATAATAATAAGCAGTAGATGACATCTTGTAGTAGTATATCATTTATTTTATTACGAAGATTTTTACTAAATTTGATAATATTTAAAAATAATACGTAAATACAGGAGTATTAAAGTTTTGCTGGTGTGTATATGCTAAAATCACTTTTTAATTTACAGCGTGTTTTTAAGATAATTAGGAATAATTAATCTTCATTAAAGTGGTTTTACCTCACAGGAAATTTAAATAACCTACTATCAAAAAATATGGTTGGATAAAACATTAAACATTAATATTATTGTTAAAAACAGTGTTTATTGAATAACAACGCCGTTTCTTATAAAATCCTAAACTATTTTTCCTGGCTACAGTGATTTGGTTAGAAATGTCTAATATGCATATTCATATAATAATTGACTATATTTTTACCTAAACAAGTTTTTCACCCTCTTTAAATATATAATTTACCGTCTTGTATGTGAGTCCATTATAAGTGTATATATTTGTTGTATGAAGTGAGACGTAATTTAATGTATATTGTTTAATTGTAATAACATATATCATGCTACTCAAGAAATAGTTTATTTTATAAATAGCCAGATGAGGAACTTATAACTCATAACTCTAAAGACTCATACGCAACTAACTGAGTAAGACATGAGACAGTAAGACACAGTACAACTACATAGAACAAAAAATTATAGAGACGAAAAGTGGCGGGCTTTAGCATATGTTGGTTTTGATAACGTAGCAAGCCGTGCCCAGCTGTTAGAGGCTCATTCAAGGGACAAATTCCGTTCCTCACTACTCCCCGACGTTGGAACGTCCTCCCAACTAACCTTAGGACACCGCCCCCTAACAAAATTTCCATGTTATTATTTACGTTTTTCGTGTGATTTTAACCAGTTGCCATCGATCCATAACATTAGGATAGGGTTTTATAACCCCAATATTGGGGCTCCGCCTCACTAGCTAAACATTGCTATGTTAAGCTTATGGAGAAAAGAGTACTCCAGGTGATTGCGGGAAAGGCTCTTCAAATCTACTCCCGAACAATACCAGGTTGTTATGGGATTAAAGACTTCGGATACATTTTCCCCCAACCTTAGGGCTCCGCCCCTCTTTGTTTTTTTGTTGTTTACAAATCCGCATCTCTTGAATGATGCCCCACATCGTTGGATACGTGCCCCCACAAACCTTGGAACTAGGCCCCCTGGCAAAATTTCCATTGTATTCCTTTTTGTTGCGTGATTTTAGCCAGTTGATTGATCTTTAACATTTGAATACGTTTGTTTTTGTAACCCCGAACTTAGGGCTTCGCCCCACTGGCTAAAAGTTGCCATGTTAATCTTATGGTGAAAATAGTACCCCAAGATATTGGGAAAGGCTCTTCAAACCTGCTCCGGACCATACCACGTTTTAGGTGAACAAACAATTTTAGATAACTTTTTTCCCCAGACCTGATGGCTTCTTCCCACTGGCATCAAAAGTTGCTATACTAATCTTACGGAGAAACATTTATTTATAAATGGCTCGAAAACGACGCCTCAGGGCTTGACCCAACAGGTTTCTTCTATCACTTCCCGACATCCAATTGTGATGTGTCATAGTTCTTTAGAATATCGTTTGCCAGAGCTAACGAGTATTATCAATGCTACATTAATCTTTTCAACATTAAAAATGTACGTTAGTTAGGTTGAACAGTGACCTGCATGTTACGCGAAGTCAGTAGACAAACGAGGACGGCTGCTCGACAAAGCATTTGGTGGTGTACAAATTATCGCCCGTGACGAACGTGATAGTGTCCGGACTCCTGTAGTGGTGGGGTGTATTCCCTTTCTATCACTTCTTAAGGGACGAATAATTTGTAAACAACTATAAGAAACAAAACAAACAAAATCCTCACAGTTTGTTTTTATTGTTCACTCTCAAATCACACTAAATAACAGAGGTTTGATAGCTTTTAATTTATAGCCTTTACGGACAAATGAACTCAAAAATCAAAGTTATAAAAATGAAAGAAAATTTACAGAGGAGATTTTTTTCTAAAATTTCACCATTGTATTGGTTCTAGATAACCTCACAAAGCAATTATTAAAAATGTTAAAATAGATCGTGGCTGGCATTAGAGGGCGCTCCTGTCACGAAACCTTTCGCGTTTCTACCTGCTTCGCCCATAAGGCCAATGTTAACTTTTAAAGCCCGTTCCTCCTCAACGGATTATTCGATATCGTTGATTTATGGCCCATTTTATAGAGCAAAAATATAGAGCAAATATATACGTAAGCAGAATTTCAATATCGCAAACAATAATCGATCAGTAAAATTCCAAAATATTCAATATTTACGATTTGTTTATGTGCAAAATATTTATGATAACGAAATTCTGCTTACTGAACGCTAGATATGTTTTTGATCTTTAAAACGAACCATAAATAATCAATTTCGGACAACCCCTTGAGGAGGGACGGACTTTGAAAGTTAACATTGGTCTTATGGGAGAAGCAGAGGACTGGAGCCCCCTCTTAATTTAATTAAATGCTAAACCAATTTAGAAGACTATTTTCAAATAATTATAATCTTTGTTTAAAATTTCGTTCAGCTCTACATCCTCTGTATCGTAGTTAGGGTTTGTAAATATTGTTGTCTATCTAAAGGGGCAGTAGCTTAGAAGTTGATAACCGAAGCACTTAACATATCAGATCTTTCAAATATTTGTTTGAGACAGATAATAGCCCATAAACCATTCCTCATGTAGAAGTGAATGTTTAAAAACCTAGCACTACTGCTTAGTTGGTTCTGACCTGATCTCTTACTTCATGATTGCCACTTAATCATTCTGTCACAAAATTATGGTGATGTCACCTTTACTAAACTGTGGACACCACATTGTGCATAGTGCAAACTGTTTGAAGCCATTAGTATTCATTTAAAATATATAGCTTAAGTTTAATTACTATTTAATTAACTATTTGAATTTTTCCGTTTTTTAAAAAGTCCGGAAACGCCTGAAGATTTTAGATTATGTACATGATTATAACATTCTAGTGGTCGACCCTTAAGGGAATTATTTGCTTAATGTCTTTTCGGGTTATGTTGTACATCACAGGAAAGGAATTGCATACAGAACTATGAATCGGACACATATATGACAAATCTGTTTAGAATAAACACATATACAAATGTTATAATATTGTTAAATGTTGATGCAGTCGTTTGTTTAAGGCCAGAGTTACAGCAATGTGCTGATGTACAAGATATCCTTAAAATGGGGTATGAATTCATCTATACTGAGAATATATTTAGGATTTTCAAAAGTCACAGGATAAATCCCCGAGACGTATCCAATTGAGGAAAATATAGATTAAATGTATCAAATAGTTGGTACTTTGAGAAAATTACCCTAGTGTTTAACTACATAACCACATATAAAGATATTTTCCTAATTATCAAAATTATACAAAATTCTGTGTCTTAACTGTCTGACTATCTCAATAATATAATATATAATACCTACGTTTACTAAATACTAGTGTTCTTCAATATTAATAAACGTGGAAAAAACCTTTTAAATTAGAAAACAGAATACGTTAAAACCTGAATTGCTTGGTAAGTATAACAAAAATGATCGTTCAGCATTTTTAATCGTAAGCATATTTCAAAATACTCAAATCAGAGGCCCAATTACATCAAACTTACAACCCCTTGTTAAAGGCTGTTTAAGTAAAATTTAACATTCATTCAGTTATAAGTGGAAAATTTGGATTTCACCATGCACGGTTAGCGGTAACAACT
This sequence comes from Allygus modestus, assembly GCA_963675035.1. Classification (NCBI taxonomy): domain Eukaryota; kingdom Metazoa; phylum Arthropoda; class Insecta; order Hemiptera; family Cicadellidae; genus Allygus; species Allygus modestus. The sequence continues at coordinate 393,830,188 of OY776111.1, forward strand.
CGTTTATGCTTAATCGCGTATTAACTGAATGATTTGTACCATAAACCAGTTTTAATGCAGCGTGGTAGCTGTGGGAAATTATTGAACTACAGTTGATATAATGTGTTGTTTTTTTACGAGCAAAAAACAACCTGCTTTACGTTTCACGACATTCCAAATCAGTTGAATTAAAAATACCCGAGCTTTATATTGTTTACATCTCGTTGCCTACAGATAAACATAAAACATAATACTCAAACTGTCAACATGAGAGGGGCGGTATTAAAATGAATATATATTTCATCCCCTCCTTACCTATGCTTAAATAATAATTAGATTTTTAAAATAGAGACAAAGCTTTATCATTTTTAGCATTTGGAATTATTAAACTTGCCCCGGCTGTACGGGTTCCCATTTAGTTATGTATCAAAGTAATAGTATTCTCTATATTGATTTCAAAGTTTTGTGCTCTATATATTTTAGTTATACATTTACAAACAATAAGCTTTTATCAGAAAACTGGATTATTGGATATAGATGCAACTGGAACTTGCAGGAATGCAAGCATTTTTACTGTGTGGTATTTGAATTCAGTAATTCAAAACGAACAAGTTATCGTTTACGCGCCAAAGAATTACCAACGGACAGGATAGGGTCGGGGCCGAACGCCAAAAACCTTACTCTACATTATAACTGCCTGCAGTCTTAGATATGCATCAAAATTACTTCTAAGAGCCAATTAAAAAAAATAAAACTCGACGTTAAAATCATATTACCATTACCATTACTAATAAAATAAGGAAAGCGAAAACACATTTTAAAAAACACGTGTTTCAATCAAACAAATGTATCAACATTTTTTTACTAAATAATGAAATTTGAATCAACAGTTGGCAACACGAGATTTAGGGAGTATTATCCTGGTTCCAGTATAAACTGGCGGGAAACAGTCGCCTCTTCGTTAATACAGATGTACGCTAAAGTAGAGACAGAGTCGAGGTTAGCACTCCCTGACCTTGACGCCGGGAGTCGGGCGCGGCCGGGAGTGTTATCCGCGTTTCAATATCTCAGGGAGTATTATCCCTTTATACATCATTATATATACATATATATATATATAATTTTGAACGACCCCCCCAAAACGTGTTCAGGGGGTCACGTTAGGAACTTCTATGGTGGTCCCGGGCTTAAGTTTCACCGTGCGGGTCATGCTAATAGTTCACTTTCCAAAGGAAATTCACTAAAAAACAAATAGGAAACGCCTGGAAATACCTAAATTAGTATCTACGAGTACCGTACATACCAAGTTTTATCAAAATCGGGCCATTTGTTTGGCCTTTAGGTCTATACACATCCATATAGACAAACACAGATTTTACCTCAAAACTTACTTTTTTAGATTCAGGAAGTCCCCAAATTTTTTTCACCAATAACTTAAATTCAAAAAAATTGACGGAAACAATACTTTTTTCATATACTATGTATAAGGGCCAATAGGAAAAGGACTACTATAAATATATGCCAAGAATATTAATAAAATATCAGTAAAGGAACAACCAAAAATTTCTATAAGTTAAATTATAGTTGAAACTATTTCGCATGTAGTGTAATTACTACAGTTATACTACATGTATTTATAATGTCAAATGTAAAACCTATGCCTTATTTTCTTGTTGCAGTGTAGTGATTTAAAGCTTCATTACAAAGGCATATTTACAAGACGACACATTAAGGAGCTAAACAGTGACGCGTTATCTTGTAGAGCAGAGGAGAGTGAGGCCTGTCTGGTGCATTATGTTACTGTATCTGTGAGAAGTGCGAGCTCCGTCACTTACTACAATAACTTCCAGCTCAAGTCTTGGAGATAAACAGTCACACGTGTTGTTGTAAGGAACTGGGGTGAGAACACGAGCTGTCTGAAACATCACGTTACAGTACTGCGAGAGGATAACGTCTACATCTCATTAAAGGAAAATGGTGCGTCTAATAAGGTTTATAGAATATTAAATAAGGTACCAATGTTTTTTAAACTTTGTGACATTTTTGCCAAATATTTAATTTATAGCCAGTGAATATAAAACTTATTAAAAATGTTTATTTTGAAGTTACATTTCATTATGTTGTAATCATTTGATATATTTATTCTTGGATGGATCAATATTTTATTTAGACGAAAAATCAATACAAGCCCTTTACAGTTATTTAAATTTCCATCATAAAATACTATTATATATGCAAAAAGAGTAAAATAATTTACTATTGAGATATTAAACTTGTGATAACAAATTGAAAATGTTCGTTGATGAAAAAATATTATTTGACAGGATTTTACACTGATATGGCAAAAACCATTGATACAGAGTATTTTTCATGACATCCCAAATTATATAGGTGTCATAACAACTGCTTAGTGAACAAACAAATTTTAACCAACATTTTAAGAACAATTTAATGAAATTTAGAGTTTTGTTGGATTTTATTGCTTTGGAGACATTTTAATGTAAAAACGAAATCACTTAAATACCTAGAAAACAAAATTATGTTCTAACCTTGTTGCAGTTCATTTACTGTAATTAAAAATTTAAAAAGTAATCACGAGCAAATTATCTATGGTTGTCTTTTTTCGGCCATATCCATATTCCCTATAAGGTTTGCTAAAATATTCTCAAAAATGTCGTATGGTTTTATTCTAATCCAGTACTGGTAATTAGAAAACACCTTATTACTTAAAATTATGTTATTTATTAGCATAAAAACGCTACTAACTGCGAGTCTAGCTTTTAGAAAAATATGTATTACAAATATATTATATTAATTGAAAATAATATCGATTTTACAAATGGGCTTTGAATAAACGGAGTAAACCATATGTTCATAAGACCAGTTCATTAGGGTTAAGTTACCAGTTCATTGTCTACCATATGCCCGAACAATATATAATTTAAAGATAGCAAAGCTAATCAAACTGTTGGTTTATTCATAAAGCAAATAAAACAGTTCCTACATCCCGTATTTCATAGTATTACTGCTTAGTCCTATTTACAGAACAATCTTAACTGAAATTAATCCGAGCTTGTACTAAATATTGTACAAATTAACAAATCCACTATATTAATAAACTTCCTACCAATGTAAATAAATAAACTCACAGCTTAAAGACCTAACATATATGAAGGGGAAAAATTTAGACTAGAAACTCAATGGTGCTGCTACCGAGCCTAAACATTCGAAATGCAACGACATGCCATATCAATTTACACTATTTGAACTTATTTACTGTGGATGAGCACGCCTATTACACACATTACTCCAGCATCAAACAAAAAAGAAACACTAGTATTCAGGATAATGATTAAAAATCATACAATAATAGATATTAAACGAATAAATTAATACGTAAGCTATAGTATAACAACCTTGTTTTAAAATATTGCTCTTCTAGATGGCACTCCAAAGAACAATCTACGAGGCAAAAAACAAAGCGATTTCTTATTCAAATATCAAGGAAAACTTCTATTGGCACTGGCATTTTACTTGCAGCCTTTGAAACAGTTGCTAGGCTTGAGGTTTAAGAAATTTGTATAGCTATTATTTGTACAGCGAGGTAAAGGGTAACATAATTATGTAAAAATTACAATAAAAAATTACAATAAAATAATAAAAAGTTTATTAAATAAATTAGTATCCATATAACGGAAATCTAAGAATTTCGTATATTCTGAAACACAACTCTTCATTAACGAAACCTTAATTTCACGACAAAAGGTTAATGTTTGAAATTGTAATAACGGTTTCCCAGTTTCAGTATTATGGAGATTAAACGAACTAAATGCCGTAATAATAGAATAATAATAATAATAATAATAGTCCAAAAGAAAAAATAATATAACTTTAAGAGCATAATATGCATTTTATTATATTTCGTTTTATTTGTACGGATTTTCACTTTAATGTTTTAGAAAGGTTTTGATAAACCTAACGCTCTATTTATTATATCCACCACCTTTCACCCACAATAAAACCCTCCTCCGTGTAAATGAATAAAACCCTCCACCTTTGTAAAATGGTACCTAATACACAGAAACAAAAAATCGCATACTTTTTTGTATTCTAAGAAATTGTTATTGGAATTAATGTATATTCTTAACTCAAAATAAAAACTATGAATTCCAATATACTTTAAAATGCCAATTCATTCAGGATCAACGGTATTCGTCATGGTACTTTTAAAACTGAAACCCCTATTTCGAAAAACATTCATATTTTATAGGAATTCTCTGTTTTTATTATTAATTCCTACAATATTTGTTTATTACCTTATAATTTGATCTAATTTTGTGCTGAATTTTGCTTGCTTTTCTGTAATAAAATAAAATACCCCCCGAGCAGCAAACCTGCGTACTCAGCGAATTTCCAATGCATATATATGTATATTAATTCCACATAAAGCCACATACCAAGTTTCATCAATATACATTCATAAATAAACGATTTATGACATTTTAATTATTCTCCATAAGAATAACATGGCGGCTGAGTATGCAGGTTTGCTGAAGCAAGTAGCACAACAAATGAGGTTTTATACAAATATCAATATAACTCATGGAAGTAAAGCCATATACCAAATTTCATTAATTTATTTTCATAATGAAGGGAGACAACACGTTACTTATTCTCCAAAAGAATAACATGGGGCTGAGTACGCAGGTTTGCTGCTACGGGAGCCATTGGTAAAAAATTGTTTTTTTGAGCAAATATCAATGGCTCACAACCAGATGAAGTCGTTTACCAAGTTTCGTCAGTATACGTTCATAAATAAGCGAGATATAAAATTTGTATTTTCCTCCATAAGAATAACATTAGACAACGTACTGTGTTTAGCACTTTCAATATTTTGGTAACCAATTGACCTAGAGAAATGATCAAAATACCAAATTGTGTGTTTTTTTAAGCTGAATCCAATGGTAAAAACTAAAAATTGACTATCTCCAAAATTATATGTAAACAATTCGAAAAACCCATTTTTGGGGTACAAAACCCCCCCAAAATACCCCTTCGGATAGAGCGATCTGGCTGGTTTTTGAACTTAAAGTCATAAATGTTGCTTTACACGTTTATACCAAATTTAATCAAAATCGGATAATTTTTACGAGAGTTATCGTGCTCACGGACACACACACACATATATATATATATACAGTTTCAAACGAATGGTGTTTTTGGGGTCTGGGTACCTCAAAACGAAAAGTTATCATGGTCCCGGGCCTAGGTCTTACCATGCCGAGTAAGGTAAAAGCTTCTTCCCTATAGGGGAAATTCGCTAAAATAAAATTGATTAACTAAACTCTCCCTAACGTATACATTGCAATCGTCCAGTAGGTTTTGTGTAAATTTGGACTCAAGACACAGATGGAACGAACTGCAGATAATAGCAGAGCTCGAGTTGACTTTGAGAATAACAATCTGGAATTGTAGCAGCTGCTCTCTCAACATGTGCTCAGCCGGCCTTCCTGGTTACCTGCCCGGTCGTGAAAGAATTGTATAACAAGGGGTAGGCTACGGTATATGTATGGATATGACGTAAATCAGCTATTTACTTTAATTTTAGGTCAGCTATAAAACCAAAGACCAGCTTTAATTTACAACTTACCGTTAATTTGACCTAGCCTATTCTCTCATATATCTTGGCCGATCGAAATTGATTCAAACCCCAATATATTAGTAAGGTACAACAGTCACTGCATATAAAAACGTAGAGGCTCAATATTAAATGGCTCCAATACGTATCAAGCCATTATTTGACAATCAGACTTACCGAGTTATTTAACAATTACATGCTTGATTACGTAATAGTTAAATGTAAACAAAGTTTCACGACGATTAGGGATCTGGAATCTGATCTCGTCTTCAAGTGAGAAAAAAACTAAAATTTAACACTCGTGTAATTTTACTATACAAAATTATCATTTATAATATTTATCAAAACAAAAATATAAAATATACTGATATAAAACAAATTTGTTTAACAAACTGCTGATAGAAAAATACCTAAAACATAACATTTGTTTAACTTTGTTAAGTTCTAGGTACTTTTCGCTCCTGAAGACGGAATCAGATTCCATATCCCGTAACGTCGTGAAACTTGTGTTTACTAATCAGTGATGGAAAGTGACTGCGATCATTTATTAAATAACATAAAATTACACTTACTAACAATACATTTTAAACAAAGAGTTTAATGCAGTTTTAAACAATATTACTAATCACATTCGCATCAGTAAGTATTATAAAATATCTCATGTTTTACTACCAACCTACTTAGTCTGTTTTGTTTTATTTTCGTAATAAGTTATGCGTGACTTATATACGAGGTACAATGTTATGGAATTATTATAGTATACATATTTGGTAATTATAACTGTTAAATGTACTGTTAAATAAATATATAATACATACGCCCAATAACCGTTTTATTTCTATTTAGGATTATATCTTACACCTGTTTGGTTTCAACTGTAATTGTTGAATGATTTAAATCATTTAATTCGCAAAGCTTTTGTATTACATGGTGTGATTTTAAACATAAATATTTACACGCAGTACTTATCTTGCACTTGGATTTGAACTGGTAAAATTTGACTCGCTTATGTAATTTTGAAAATAATGTGTTTTTATTCCTAAAATAAATCGTTGAGGATTAGGAAAAAACTTATTATTTTGTGGTTTACACAATAAACAAAAGAACCTCGAAGCCGAAGTAAATAACGCGGGGATCTCTCATTTGAATAACAAACTGAGATTATCACAACGACCAGGACAATTGTTTTATCTTTTATAAACTTGGCATACATTTTAGAGTTTATTGGTGAAACCGTTTGTTTTGTTTCATGGGAAACACTAAATAATTTGTATCCAACAAAATATTTTTTTTTTACGGATTGAAAACGTACACAATAGTAACATAATTTTATATAATCGTCAAGACTTAAGATAGTTATTATAACTCTGATTCAGGTTTTAGTATAGTACCTAATATTTCACAGCATTTACCAAATCATGGAGGTTCCAACAACTTAATGGTTTTTGTAATAACTGTTTAACTGAATTATCACCCTGTGTGTTTATTATTGAAATATTTCAAAATTCCGTATAAATATTTTAGATTAAAATTACTATAGTAATATTGGTAAACATTGCCTTATAGCGTATTCAACACTATTATTTTATCAAACCGACTAGAGATAACTACTGTGACATAAATAAAGAGGACCAAGAGGGAACTATTAATAACACCTAGTTTTTGTTCATTTTAAAATTTAACTTCTAAATAAATACAAGACGTAAGAACATATCAATAGTAGCAAACAGGTAATGCAAATCTAATCGGTAGTATCATGTCTTTGTTTACAAACAAATGGAATAAACAACAAAATGCAAAAACATTTTAAAAAGTAAACTAATACTCTTTTTAAGATACGTGGTATATGTCACTAATTAACTCACTAAGACCCATAAAATTGTATAGTTGTTAAAGTACTTACTGATAAAGTGAATCCTTGGTAGAAGGGTATAACGCTTGGTTGTGAAGTAGAGAATGAGACTTTAGCACCCCTCAAGCAAGTAAATAATGCATATTCCACGTTAGTGTATCCGTGAGAAGTGTGATATTTGTCACTCGCTTCTATGACTTTGGAACTCAACACTTGGAGATAACATTGTTGTTGTAAGCAATGGATGGGGGAAAATCCTCCATAAAGTTACTGCGTAAATTTGGACTGTGAGACCGATCATTCACTTTGGTAGTTTCATTTTTCCTGTCAACATTGGTAGTCAAACTTTTAAAATTCAAATACTGCATTTAATATGTGAAATTGTTGTCTGAGATGTTAGTTTATAGATTTGTAAAGTTGTTTGCTATCGACAAATCATTCATTTTCCCGTCAATATTGGTAGTCAAACTTTTAAAATTCAAATACTGCATTTAATATGTGAAATTGTTGTCTGAGATGTTAGTTTATAGATTTATAAAGTTGTTTGCTATCGACAAATCATTCATTTTTCCCGTCAATATTGGTAGTCAAACTTTTAAAATTCAAATACTGCATTTAATATGTGAAATTGTTGTCTGAGATGTTAGTTTATAGATTTGTAAAGGTTTTTGCTATCGACAAATTAAAAATATTAAACAATAGGTACGTTTGGTTAATATATTGTATTATTAATTGTTGACATGCGACCCTGGCACTTTAAAATAAGTTTAATTATAACTGGCTATTTCAACATCAAATTCATAATATCAGTTAATTCATTGCCCCTAACTACAACCTTCCTTATAACCAATGCAAATTGAAAAACTTGATAGCGACGCCGGGGGTAATTAAGCCTGCGGCGTTGCTTCATACCCGCCCTTGTTAATAAAATATACCGTCGAGCAAGCCCATTATCCTGTGGTACGTAGCTTGCCTGACTACAACAATATTGTATGATCGTTGAACAGTTTAAAATAAATTTTAATTTAAACAAAGTTGAAATATTTAAGTATGTTATTTTGTTATTTTACTTAAGTATAAAAACACATTTTTAAATAGTGAAACTTTTTGAACAATGTAATATTAAGGTAAAGGAATGTCTATGAATGAAGTATGTTTTTATACTTATAACTAAGGTTAAGGGGAAAAAGAAAATCCTAGCTGTTTCTATTATATAAACTGGCTAGAGTATATCTCAGTGAAAAATAAGTTATTCAATTCGTTATAGGATTTGACATGTTACAATTACAAAAAGAATTGACTATGACATGCCATTTTGTGAAGAAAAATAACACAAATAAACACAAGGAAAAATTAGTATATTTTAATAAAAGTATTATAGGTGCTTAAACTTATCAAGACGGGTAATATTCCTTGACAGTTTTTATTTTGATCAAATACAGTATTTTTAATACCTATATAACAAGTTAATTATAAAGACCATCAACGATTATGTTCGTTACAAGAATCAACCATAAAAAAATTATCTATCAGAATTTCTAAAGTTGCATTATAAAACAAACTAGCACCTAAAAACCTAAAAACAATAGACGTTTTCTAGGATTATTATCTTTAAAAGCAGACTGGAACAACAATACATGAAACAGACTTACCATAATATAAAATAATTAAATGTTTTACAGCTTCAGAATCAAACATAGTAATTCTTCTTTGAAACAGTTTTATATTATCGGGTTTTAACAGCGGTTCTTTAGCTTTCGCTCACTATCAAGGTTATACATAATCATTAATGCTGGACTACATTTATTTAATCTACTTTTAACTTATGTTTTTATATTCAGACAATATTAATTTGTTGAATAAGTTTTAAATAGAATACACTTATAGAAAATGCCTTTCCTTTTTCACGGTAGTATAACGTTTATAATGAAATTGAAGTAACAATTCTCACACACTTTATAACTTGCTCGCTCCCATTGTCCCCATATTTAATCATTGCTGAGTATCTGTGGGAGTATAATGCATTTGTAACGCCTCCATTAGTTGTTGTGTAACTGTGTGACAAATAGTCAATTGAATATAAAAAACAAACCTATTATTTGCATCATTGATTAATGTTACTGTAACATTATATATAATAACATTATCGTTAAAATAATTACGAAAATTTATATAGGAAGTGATACAACTTCATAAAACTAAGCAAAATGTTACTTGTAGGTTAAATTGAGCTCAAATTAAAGAGGATTAGTATTAATAATAAATGTGTTTTATGTGGAGCTTTAATAGTATATATTCAATGTCGTTTTGGAATAATTTAATATCACTAGAAAAATATAACGTACAATAAATATTTTATTTAGCGAAAATAGCAATTGAGGTGTTCATTTATAACTAATACCTTTGACTATTTTATGGGAAAATAAAAACCTTTAAACTCGTCTTGTTAAATATATTTATATTACCATATCTCATCTCAAATACTAACTATTTATTTATTGAGCTTGCGGAGACGCACATGTTTGCTTACACACATTGTTACATGTCTTTTAAACTTTCACGATCCAATATTTTTAAAAACAGGATCTCCAGAATGTTATATTTCGACTCTCAATTGAAATTCACATTTCTAGCGAAGGAAGTAATTGATGTTATAAAACTTGATGTTATAACATAATGTTTCGTTCTATTGTTTTAAATGCACATTCATTACACTAGGGGCTAGCTCTCATTGTAAAAATATCAACTTTGTTTATATTCTTAATAAAAGGAGCAATGTGTAATCAGAGGCAGTGTGGATCCACCCAACAAACCGAGGGTAGGACCCACCACAAGACTGAAAGCCAGACCGGTTTTAAAACTACCATCTGAGTAGTCCAATTGAGCGATTATTTTGCCTCCCACCCACTTAAAAATTATTCATACATTTGGTAAAATCAAAGATTCTAGTATTCACAACTCCTACCCTCAGACCATATGAGCATCTGGTATCCTTTAGAGTATCTTCCTTACTTGGTTTTATCTTCCCATGTTAGGTAACTGTATATTGCCTGATTTTCTCACCACCACAGATCTCTTACTTCCGATAGCTGTTCAATACACATAGGTGTCTAGGTGAGGACACCTAATCAAACTAATATCTATTATGGCACTGGAACCCTCCCCATACAATGAGCGCCAATATGACTAGTGGTTAGAGCGCGATGTTCCGGACTCGATCTCCGGAATGCTTGAGTAATGGTTTCTATTGTGTTTCATATGTTTTGTGTGGCAACGTTTTAGTTTTTTAGGGCAAAGGCAAGATCAATAATGTGTTATGGGGCACGGGTATGGGGTTTTGAAGAACATGACCAAGTGGGGTAACTTTTAAATTTTTTTATAAAGCGTGGTTTGGGTCTGCCTCCAAAGACACCAAATTATATGTTTCACTTAGAAACAACGAAAAACCTTTTTGGTTTACTAAAAATAAATAAAAATTACATAATGCAATGTCTGAAAGTGTCCGATGATCGGTTACCACACATTCTATCAAAAGAAGTAATTAAGAAAAGAATGAATTGGTATAGGAAATGGGTTGAGTTAGCAGCAAGACATTCGGTATCGTTATCAGCTAATTTAGAAAATTGGGACGGTGAACTGTGTGTATTGTTAGATAAGATGCGTGATAAGGAGAGGCAACGATGCGTGCAGGCTGTCCGAGCCAGCCGATATTATTATATTTACGGAAGCCTCAGCTTTGAGTTGGGGACTAGTTCGTACTTTAAAAAGGGATTAGACATTAATATAATTAGGTGGGTTTTTAAGTGTAGGGGAAATTTGGTTAAACTTAACTGTATGTTTTGGTTAGCGGATAAAAATTACGTATGTTCTTGATGTAACAAAAACGAAATACAGGAAATTTTATAGCCTGTAACTGTATGCCTGTGCCTGTAATTTTATGTTCAGTAACTAAGCATATTTGTTGTAAATGGTTTAAATCGTGGGAATTGACTAGAGATGATTTATTTGCTTATCTTAATGATAGGGACTGGTTGTGGTTGTCAAAAGTTGTACAGGAAGCTTGGCCGTACAGTGATACAAGAGTTTAACTTTTAAATCAACGTAATTTGAATTTTGTTTCCTTATTTTAATTTTATTTATAACAAGTAACTTTAACAATGTTTTTTATAGGTGTGCCAACCAGGGGTGAGGGCCAACTGGCCAAAATCCTAAATGTGAGTGTAATATAAAAATAGTAAATATAAAGGTTTTATGGAAGACTACATTTGTATTTAACAAAGTGAAACTGTATTTTTGTTTCCTCTGTAATAGAGTGGTCGAAGTTCACTGTTTGTAAATATTTTGTACGAAAATAAAGCATCTTTTTTATTTTCTATTATTTATTAATTTAGTTTTCATATGCTTTGTGAGTTTTTACTGTTTTTATAATTTCAATCATAAGCTATTATTTTTTTGTGTGGAGGAGATAGTAAAACGTAGTCTGAAGGTGTTTGGTTTCCACCATACGGATATCTGACCTCCAGATATTATTTATGTTTCTTATTATTATTTGTTGAACTAAGTTTTCAATTCAATTGGTGAGGCGGTTTATGCATGATGGTTAACATAGGAATTTTAGAGACCACAAGAGCGCCATCCCACTGGATTTTTCAAACAGAAGCAAGCAAGTCTTCGAATCTTCTAAACTAAAAATCAACCTAACAAATGTGAAGCTCATTTAGGTCAGACGTTAGACAAACGTCCTAAAACGAGTGTGATGGTGGGAGGTTTCAAGGCCAGTGGGGTGAAGGATTTTAAAAGCTTTAAATTTGTAACTGAACGTTTATATTTGTGTGTGTCTGCATTTCATGAACTCACCTTAAAGTTATAAACCATCAAAATATAAATTATTATTCCATTAAAATAACAAATGACATTCATATTTCGCCATATTTTATCAATTTATCATCGTAGAAGGATGAGTAGCACAATGGGTATTGGATTGGTTTATGCAAACTGGTAAATTACCCGTAAATAAATCAGATGTATATGTGCGTGCTATATTATTCTTTGCAGAAGCAAATTAACTCTCTTAGTTTATTTATTAATTCACTCCAACTAATATATATCCATGACTCCAAGTTACATAGAAACAGCAATTCAGATACGAATGAGTAGAAATGATATGTCTGAAACGACTAATTGTACATGACAAAAACAATTTCAAGCAATCTTTCAACAATTTCTCATAGTAATCGCAGAAATGCATATAATAATCATAATAAAAGCAGTAATAAATTGATCAGGTAGATACACTGTGGAATTCATTTATAAAGATAATTTAAAGAGACAAACAAATGTTTAAGTAATATGCAAGAATCCATTACTATTCATTACTATTCGTAAGTAATATTTCATTTGATAACAAACCAAACTTTTTTTCGGCAAAATATTAACCTGAGAGGAGATCTTTGAGCCTAATTTATTTCCAAGGAGATGCAAGAAGAATCAGAAAGAAAAGCGCTAATATGATGTAAGTTGCATGTACTCACAACCGTAATGGCCCTTTTAGCGGGGGAGGTATTACATCGTGCCTTCATTGTAAGTAGCGTCGTAAGCTTAAATGATGGCCTACACGAAATTTTTATCTCAAAAAACACTTTAAAAATTAAGTTGAAATTTATAAGAAAATAACATTTTGAGCTCATTTCGTTATCCAAACGCCTTTTTTCAGGGATAGATTCATTCAGTCACTAACGCATTTCATCAGATAAATCCATAAGGATATAAATATACAGTAATAAGGTTTCCGGATACTTTACTGTTTATCTAGTTTAGGCGTTTCTAGATTCTAACAAAATTTTAACATGAACAAGGTTAGTAAAATGTTACTAACCACCACCCTAAAACTAGGTATGGTAGTTTATTTAATATTATAACACTCACCAATATTTTGTAAAATTTGTATATTTAGTAAGGCCTTTTGCCACTATTGTGTTTGTGAGTTAGTCTGTATTGCTGGCGAAAGGCCTCACTAAATGTACAAATTTTACAAAATAATGGTGAGTGTTTTAATTTTAAATTAATTTTAAACCAATATTACGGCTCTTTATTGAAGATTAAGTGATGTAGGTTTTTTAATTGACTATTAATATGTTATAATAAGATAACAAAATAAATAAAGAGGTTTAGATGTACAACTTTAGGTTCCTTTGTAAACATTTAAATATTTTAAGAATATTTTCCAGTGTTATTAATATACACTTTTGCTATATTTACTTCTAGATTCGGTTAAATATCCAATGTGTTTAGTTCACTTACTAACCAAGTTTTCTAATTTATTCAATGCTTCTAGTTCACGAGAAAAACTGGTATTTACCGAAATATTTTGTCGATTACCAATAAACCTTGTCAACAAAAAGGATTGACGTCAGTTGGGCCCTTTGCACCGATTCGTTGAAATAAATGTTTTTAACTATGTATTTGTTTTGTATTAAAACAGGGAAAACCGATTTAATAAGAATCTAAATCTTTATTCTTAATAAGATTAAAAAGTACTAGTTTACTGACTTTGAAAGGAATTTCATGAGTTTCGATGTGTCCATCAATACTATGTTTATCTAGTCTCAAAATCAATTACTATGGTTATCATGGGTTGAATAAAGTAGTGTTGTATTTATAAAAGGAATCCGAAGCGTTAGCTGAAAGTAACAATGATTTTCGGGTCTTGTTTGGTCAGTTTAATATATGGATAATCATATAGACGGGTGTGTATTTCGGATCTCCAAAACCCTAAAATTTAAATTTACAAAGGTTCTTTAACCTTTTATACCATCATAATTGTTTGATTCGGTTAAAATTAAAATCATATAAAATTCTTGATTACTATTTTACAAAAAACAAATTAGGAATAAAAGTAAAACTGCCATTAAACAAATTTAAAGACAAATAAGAACTTTAATAGCAAATAAATATCAGAGAGAGTGAACGACGTCAATAGCTACATATCTGCCGAGACAGCCAAGTAGAATGCCACGCTTTTGGCAGCTTACCTCAAATAGGATTACGTTGGTAAAAATTGGGATAACCGTCACCACTTTCGTTTCCAGATGTATTGAACCTTTCTTTCGTCTCCTATTACTTTCCTTTTAAAATATATCGAAAGAGTGTATTTCCAAAAACTGCTCAATGTAATTTATGACTTATTATATTATGATGTAATAAAAGTTAATATTATTTATAAACACAATCCAAGGGATCAGGCAAGTTAAATGGATTAATTTGGTAAAAATAAATAGCTCTGTTATCCAAACGGCCATGATAATCACGTATATAAATATATTAAGTTTAAAATTAAAGCTCAGCGTGTCTAAACACAATAACTTTGACTGTACTAAGTTATTTGAATATTGCAGGGGCATCGTCACTTAAAAGGTCTCTGTTCAAAACACTATGAAACCTCCCTAGGTGTTTTGACGTGGACTAGTTTAAATGATTATTTTTTAACACTTGATTATGTTAAACGAGTCCTTACTATGTCATAAAAATCTACTTCTTACAAAAATATCTTTCTAAATGCCATCCTCATACAACCTTGAGAACGAATTACTTTTATAACGATCACTTAAGTCGCGAAGTGCAACAATACATTTAGGATGTTTGCGATATTTCCTGAACTCATAAAATGATAATTGAAAATGCTAAGTTATTACATTACATAACCTAGCATTTTCAATTATCATTTTATGTAATAAGTTGTTGTTGAGTTGATGTTGCTATGTGTTGTGTGTTTTATACTGTTTATGATGAAAAGATATGTAACATTAAATAATTTTTTAAGATATAAATATAAAAAAGATTTTAAATGAGAAATATGCCTAAACCCCAATTTTTGCACAAAAAAGAAGGAGTGCAAGAGTTTTTGTATTTTTAAGTTAGGAAAAAAGGTGATCTCAAATGTATACATTGTTAATTATATTGTAAATATAAATTTTGTACCCGATATCTACAAGATTAGGGATAGAAAAATTATATTAACGGGAACATATACAAAAATATAAATATAGTATATAAAATTCTTCTCAACAAGTATTTTATAACTCAGGAATACAGCAACTATAAATAACTTTTATTTCTGGCTAAACTACTTTTTGAGCGCAAATGCAAGTGAGTATTTTGAATTTGCCATCCCATTTTTTTGCTCCACAATTCTGCACCACTTAGCCAATTTAAACTGAAATGTAATTCTAATAGTTTAAAAAAATCCCAATTGTGAGCATACAAAAATATAAACACATTGTACTATATGTAATGTGTTCCATAATCAAATATTTGAGTAAATCCTATAATGGTGTTCAGTGGAAACATGCAATCAACTAAATAATTACAAAGTCCCCGTTTTATATTTATTTAGTTTTTGGACATAACCATATTTCCAAACCAGAATGTTGGTCCATAACTTAATCTTCCTGTAATGCTTTACCCATCACTGAAAGAAATATACAAACAATATTATGATTGATTTAAGATGAAATGCCTGATGATAATTACAAAAGGAGTTATATTTATTACTTTCCTTGTGCCGTGAATTAGGCAATACTAATAAGAAAACTAAATAAAACCTTTGAATCAGGTAATACAGGTCAGTTAAAGCATAATATTTTAAATACTTTATTAGGGGAATCCCAATGATTTAATCGCAAATTACGAGCTTGAATGAACATGTCCAAATCATAGAAAGAAAAAAAAAACAGCATTATTAATTCATCTCAGTACTTTGAACGTGTCTACAGATATTTACAGTTACAATATAATAATTATAATATTTTAATTACAATATTATTTATAATATAAATTTTATATTTACATTAACAAGTAAAATATAATGAGCCAACACTTCCTTATCCTCTTTTTGTACACCATATGAAAGCAAAATCGTTACTAGAAGTAATGTAACTAGTTTTTGTTCATGAATTATGTTATTAACAGACAATCGTGTAAAACAGGTAAGTTACAATTCAAAGCTGCTTAGTTTCCTTTATATCAGGCCCACCTCTGAAGAAATAGCGGAAGGACCATATCTGGTATAAGCATAAAGCCACATTCACTGCAGTAGCAATATGGCCACAGTATTATCCTCCAATAAAGTGGGTTTTATTGTACCTTTAGAAATAACTTCAATATACTATTTGATTTTATAGGCTGTACAAAATAGTACGGTAAAATATTAATTCATTTAACTAAATATATCATTACAAACAATCCACATGTTAAGTATCTTATATTTCGTTATTTATATGCTCCAACCTACAGTATAACTCGTTCACAATAAAACTGGCTAGTATTATTTACATGGAATGAGTTTGAAAAGTTAAACCATAGATTAAACATAAGTAAGGAATATGCTTAATCTATGGTTAAACTTCTTTAAACTACCTAGGAAAAACAAATGCTCTATTGGCACTTACCGAGACTTTAGCTAATTTGTATTGTATCCAACAGATGTACTATTTTGTTTAAACATAACAACTAATCATATTTATGTCACGATGAGAGCAGTTAAGATTTGTTCATCCTTACTGGCATTCAATGTGCTATGCACATAGTAAGATGTAATCAAAGAAAGTTATATCGGGTGTAAAAAATTCCGGATTCCCTCTCTAACTCTTGTATTTGTTAAAATATACTAACATCTTTTGGGTAGTGATAGTAACTTAAGGTTTAGTAACGTTTTACAATATTCAATCCTTTGAGTGTCCCAAAAGTAGGGGATTTGGGGGGCAACAAAAATATTTAAACGTAAACCCCTTAAAGTGACCCCTCATTTTGAATAACTATAAACAAATAAATGAATGGTGAAAATTAGAGACCATAATCTCTTTTAGAGACCTTAATAGCATCTAGTCGAAATTTCCTAACATATTATTTGAAATCTGGGAGGCAACATTCAACATTTTTAACAGAGTTAAAATACAGTACACCGTTGAGGAGGTTAATACCTCAACGCGAGGGGAATCAGATTATTTTAACTTAGTAAAGATAAATATTAAAAAAATTAGCCTACAATTTGAATGCAAGATTTTTTGGGGAATCTTTACTGGCTGAATCTTTAGTTAGGGAAGAGGTAGTGGTCTATAATTTTCACCATTTATCTAATTTTGTATAGTTCTTTAAAATGAGAGGTCACTCAAAGGGGGTTTACCTTAAAAAATGAATTTGATTTACCCTAAAATTTCCTTATTTTTCGGAGGCACTCAACGTATTGAATTATATCAAAAAATACTACACCATAAGTTGCTATGACTACTCAAAATATATGAGTATATATTATAACTTAACAAAATAGAATGGGGTCCGGTCTTTTTACACCAGGTATTTTTTACGTATAACAGCTACTAATTAGTACATTAGCACAGTCAAATTAGGCAAATCGAGGAATAAAATACTGGAGTTTTGAAAATTGGTGGGATTGTTCGTTACCCCTTTCTGTACATCATACTAAAACTCCCTGCTCGTGGGTGGTGAGCTGGCGGTGGGAGAGCCTCTTATGGGGAAATGTCATGGTGAAATGCGAATATTCCATGTTTCGTTACTATTTCCTTAGTTATTAGGTTTAGCTGAACGTTTTACATATCGAATTGAAGCAAATTAAATTAACTACAAAAGACATCTTGTAAAATGTTGTCATAGGATTAACGGTTAAAGAGTTATTGGCTTTACAAGCTCTATAAATTAACAGCGACAAGGCATTTTGGAAGTGTCCCCTTATAAGCTAGGCAAAATAATAAAAATATACCGTCAACTTGGGCACAATTACAACAGGAATTTGTTGAAGAGTTTTTAAATTAGAAGTTACTCCCTAACAACCCAAAAATGGGACAACAATGGGAAAACCTCAACAAATTCAATTAAAAATCGGGGTTGAGAATGGTGCATACGTATAGAATATAGTTCTCTTTACAGTATAGTCTCTAGCAACCATCGGATGTGCAATTTAATATAATACTGTTATGACTTCTACTTGAATATCATAACAAATTTAGTTGGTCGTGTGATCAGGTAATAACATTATGCATTATGTATAACATATATTGGATTAAAAATGGCGGATCAGTGCTTATTTGCAACAGCCATAACTCTGTTGTTAATTAACCGATTTTGGAAATTTTAGCTTTGTTTGAAAGAGGGCAAACTGGTTTTAATCTTTTCCGTTTACGATATAACGTTTAGTTATGGAATTATTATAAAGAAATGAAATATCATAAATACGAATTAAAAATAGGTATTATATCATATAATGTTTATTGCATAAGGCATTCATTACAAATTTACTCTTTTTAGATACAATGGGATAGTTGAAAAATGAAGTTATATAGGCGTTCTCTTGATAGAATATTATGTCTACTTGTGGAAGCATGTAGTATAATGAAATTAATTATTATGAATACGACCACCAAATAGCCATGTATATTTAGGTCCTACTAAATATTTTCACATCTAGCTTAAAAACAAAACAATATAATAGTTTCGTTGATATCCAACGTAAAAGTCCTATAGTAGACTTAAATATCAAACAACGTTATACATTTACATACAGATTTGTGACATAAATATTCTGGTTTTCATACTAGTCTAGGGTGCCTCATGTACAAAACGTAATTCGCACATTTTAATTAGTGTATTAAAAGCCTACGGTGTGTCCGTTAAGAAGAAAATAAACAATTCACAACGGTTAAGATAACGACTTACTCTAAAGCTCCATAATGCGCATTAATGCCAATGCATTACGCAGTACAGAAAAGTGAACAAATTGTGCGAAGCTGAATTTGAGGAAGTGTTACCAAACTAAAATGCAAGACGTTCAGTTTTGAGATAAACACTACTTAACAATTTACTCGTGCTTGTTAAATACCCATAATGTTATTGTATTATTCAAAAACAAAACCTAGATGTATATACACAGAATATGTGGAAACAAACAAAAGTATGCAGTAAGAAGAACTTTATTAAATTAAACTTGACCTTTAATTAAACTGAGCAAGTCTTCACCATTTTTGTTTACATGATTCAATTTTACTATCTACAATAAACAGGATTAATAAAATACGTCTTACAACACTACAAGATATACTGTGTACAAGATATACATTATTTATACTGTGCTTACATACAAGACGGTAAAACATACATAAAAGATGGTACAAGCGATCGATTTCAACCAGTTACACCGGTCATCATCAGGCCAAATCAGAGAATGACAAAAACAAATTGGCGAATAGCTTACATACTATTGGCTACCGGAAGTTCCGGAAACAAGTAGCTATAAGTACCACCAGATTCAAAGTTGACCTGTTCATTGATCAATTTACTCCTATCCTTAAATTTTTCCTTCAAAATAAATAATTCTTCCCATGCATTCATTATATTTCCTTTCTTACAAGTATGGAGAATATTCAAATTTTCTTCAATTGTTCCCAAAGAGTGGCCATTTTCCAGGAGGTCTTTTGCGATATTCGATCTTTCCAGTTTTCGGTTCTTCCATGCTGAAACATGATTCCTGTATCTTTTTACAAAATTAACAGTTTGACCAAAGAAAAAATTATCACAATTATTACAACTGATTACTGAACTTATTTTATATACACCGCGCTTATAAAACTTATCACAATCTTCTATGTTCGGATGCAGAATTTTACTCATGGTGTTTTGGGTCTTGAAGGCGACGGATACTCCATACTTCTTTATTCGATTTGCAATGTTCTGTGTTTTATCGCTAATGAAGTTAAATGCAACATATCTCGTACTCTCCTTCTCCCGTTCGTTGCTCAGAGTTGGCATGTTTCGGAGCCGTTCTTGGTTCTTCATCTTCTTCAATATCTTAACCCCCATTTCATCATTGAGTGTAGATTTGTATCCGTTGGCTCGAGCTATAGATTTGATTGCAGCTATTTCCTTTCTTGTGCTTGATTCACTTAAGGTTGTTCGTTCAAAAAATAAATTTCAGATTTTTATGTATGAATGTGTTTGTTACAATGTACTAAACACGAGAATGAGGTTCAAAAAATTTTAAAAAAATTCAGGGGTATATTACAAGGGACTAAAGGGGCGATTTTTGGGTGTTTTGTTACCAATAAGCAAAGCAACCCGTTGATATTTTTTAAAATAAAAATACATTTTTTGCTTTCTGATTGCTTCCTTTATGCGTTAAAATAAAAATAATAAAAATCTGAAAAACAATTTTTAATTTTGTTTGTTTTGCACCTTATTTAAAAATTAAGATTTAAACAATAAAAAACGAGTTTTGTTTTAATAGATGTGGGGTTTATCTGATATTGTATACGCGTTTTTAAATCTTTTCTATGTATAACAGTTCTGATTCCTTATTGGTAAAAGTAGCACCATGTAGGGTCGGCACGCTGCACTGCAAGTGTAGTGGTGATCACCTACAGTGCCCGCACGCGTCAAGGGGCGAGGTGCGTCGCCGCTCAAGGTCATACCGTACTCCGCGCGCTTTATGTGTTTCTCTCTCTCTTTCTGTCTCTCTCCTCTGCACTCCCACCACTTCTTCAGTTTCGCGCGTAAAATTACGGCAAAACGGATTCTGCGGCCTTGCGGCAAATTGACGGATTCACCTGTTTTAGCGAATTTCCCCTCTAGGGAAGAAGCTATTACCGTAGTCGGCATGGTAAGACCTAGGCCCGGGACTATGATAACTTTTCGTTTTGAGGTCCCCAGACCCCAAAAACACCATTCGTTCGAAACTGTATATATATAATATACATATATATATATAATATATATATATATATACAGTTTCGAACGAATGGTGTTTTTGGGGTCTGGGGTATATATATATATGTGTCCGTGATCACGATAACTCTCGTAAAAAATAATAAGATTTTGATGAAATTTGGTATAAACGTGTAAAGTAACATTTATGACTTTAAGTTCGAAAACCAGCTAGATCGCTCTATCCGAAGGGGTATTTTGGTGGGTTTTGTACCCCAAAAATGGGTTTTTAGAATTTTTTACATATAATTTTGGAAAGAGTCAAATTTTAGTTTTTCCCATTGGATTCAGCTTAAAAAACACACAAATTGGTATTTTGATAATTTCTCTACGTCAATTGGTTACCGAGATATTGAAAGTGCTAAACACAGTACGATGTCTAATGTTATTCTTATGGAGAAAAATAAAAATTTTATATCTCGCTTATTTATGAACGTATTCTGACGAAAATTGGTATACGACTTCATCTGGTTGTGGACCATTGATATTTGCTAAAAATATATTTGTACCAATGGCTCCTGTAGCAGCAAACCTGCGTACTCAGCCCCATGTTATTCTTATGGAGAATAAGTAACGTGTTATCTCCCTTCATTATGAAAATAAATTAATGACATTTGGTATGTGGCTTTAACTACATGAGTTATATTGATATTTGTATAAAACCCCATTTTTTGTGCTCCTTGCTTCAGCAAACCTGCATACTCAGCCGCCATGTTCTTCTTATGGAGAATAACCCCAAAAATGGGTTTTTTGAACTTTTAACATATAATTTTTTTAAAGTCAAATTTTAATGTTTACCATTAGATTCAGCTTAAAAAAACACACAATTTGGTATTTTGATCATTCCTCTACGTCAATCAGTTACCGAGATATTGAAAGTGCTAAACACAGTACGTTGTCTAATGTTATTCTTATGGAAAATTATAAACAAAATTATATCTCGCTTCTTTATGAACGTATACTGACGAAACTTGGTATACGGCTTTATCTGGTTGTGGTCTATTGATATTAGCCCAAAAAAAATTCCTTGCTAAAGGTTCCCATTGCAGCAAACCTGCGGGCTTAGCCCCCATGTTATTCTTATTGAGAAAGATTTAAATGCTATGTCTCCCTTAAATATGAACATAAATTAATTAAACCTTAGACATGACTTCACCTAGTTGAGTTATATTGATATTTGCCTAAACACCCATTTTTTTCGTTCCTTGTTGCAGCAAACCTGCGTACTCATCCCCCATGTTATTCTTATGGAGATTAATCGAAATGGGATATATTGCTTATTTATGAATGTATATTGATGAAACTAGGTATGTGGCTTCACCTAGTTGAGATATATTGATGTTTGATTAAAAACCAATTGTTTATGTTCCTAGTTTAAGCAAACCCACGTACTTATCCCCAATGTTATTCTTATGGAAAATAATTAAACTTGTATATTTGTGAATATATTTTTATGAAATTTGGTATGCGGCTTTATGTGGTATTAAGACATATATTATGCATTGGAACTTTTCTGAGTACGCAGGTTTGCTGTGACGGGGGCATTTGATATTAATTAAATGTAACCTCAGTAATATACCTCTGGGATTGAGTTTCTTATGCCTTCAGACGGTCTCGGTGGCGCGATTTTCGCTCATTTAGAGCGCGGTCCATTTATAATTAAAGAAAAATTATAGGTTCAAGAAAATATTACGTTTTAAAAATTTTAAATATTGGTTTAGTTTCAATTTTATTATTGAACGTTATTTTACATTTATGATAGCTTTATAACCTCCTTATTTATTATAAATGGGGCTGTTACGTATAAAATCGGGACTAGAAAAAGTAATAAAGCGTAAACTTTTTTTATTTTTAGGGTAGAAAGAAACTTCCAGCGGCAAAGTTGTAGCAAATTAGTTGATCTTCATGTTTTATTTCAAACATTTTTCAGTCAGACGTTCGGTTTGTTCAAAAATGTCTTTCAAACAAACGCAACAGTAGGTGCTACGCTTGTACACAGTTGCACCGCGTAGCTCTGTATGTTCGTCATTCAAACTAAACAATAAATGTGACAGCAATGTATTTATTTATTACAGAGTAGTAATTTCCACTAATTTAAAAATACTTTCTGATTATGAAACTTATTGTGTAAAAAGCTTTCGAATCGGTTGGGGACTAAATAATACGATTTGCATTGTCTTTTCTGAGTTTGTGTTTTATTTCAGTACTCTAAGCACAATAAACATTTTATTTGTAGGACAATGTAAGTATAAAAGAAAATTATATTTAATATTTTAAACTATAGGTCTACCTTGTACTATACTAATATATTTATTATACAAGGTCATTTATTCAGTATACAGCAACGAGGTCTATGATATACAGACAAGACATTGTTAGATAACTAGACATTGCTGAAAAGCACTAACTTATTCAGTTTTTGCCGAATTCCCAGTTTTCTACAATTTTGAGCCAATGTTTTTCCCTTGCGATTTTATGACACATAACTTTAAAAATCATTTTTCCAATTAACCTAATTAATCTAATTTCATGAGTGTCTTCTCCAAACTCAACATTTGAATGGTGAGTAACAAATACTTCACCAACAAATGCTCTGCAAGTTAACATAATCAACCTATCGGTTTGAATAAGAGAATCAGAATTATTTACCGTGTGGTTAATAAATTTCACTATTCTAATTACATCTGATGACACCCTTACTAATTTGTGGTCTTTCCGGCGACAAATGCGTTGTGCGTCCGGTGGGACCGTGGGCGCGACGCGACGTACCTGATAATATTTGCTGCGCTTATTTGCAAGCGATTTGTGGACAAACCAAATATCTGACTGAAAAATGTTTGAAATAAAATATGTAGATCAACTAATGTTCTACAACTTTGCCGCTGGAAGTTTCTTTCTACCCTAAAAATAAAAAAAGTTTACGCTTTACTACTTTTTCTTGTCCCGATTAAAAAAATCGAAGTATTTGTTATTGTATAAATTCCGAACATTTACCAAACTGGAAGATATTTATACTGTTAGTTGCAACATATTACGCAGATTACAAATATATAAAATTTGTCCTATTTAAATAATCCTAGTACTGTGCAGAAGCTTGTAATTGAAAGCGCGTCCGATGCTAAAAATTGCTCAGCGGCCCTCTATACGCCTATGTGGTGGGGGAAACGGACCGAAAATCACTCACCTACGGCTACTCGGCGAGCGATCCATATGGTTTATATATCGATGGTTGGCCTTACTGTAAATTGCTGTTTGGGTATAAACTGATGCGGTTATTTTTGGCCGATAAACTACGTTCACTTGTCGTTTTCGGTCTAAAAATTACGGCGACCATGGAATGCGGTCAAATTGCCAAGGTCAAAATGTCAAGCATTTGTCGTATTAACGGTTTTTATTTACTTTAAAATTAGATTCAACAAAAAATTAAAACAATTGTAAACAACACAAATCTGATTATACTAGTATTTAACAAATTGTATACCATAAATGTTTATAACAAGTTTAATATAAAATTGAATCATCAGTATTATTTATAAGAATATTCTTATTTATTCTAATTAATAATATTTGTACATATAAAACGATTAGTCAAAAAACTTTTTACATTTGGAAATTATTTAGATGAGAATCACATAAATAAGTTTGTATAGCAAACTCTTTATTTATTTTTAAAGTAGTTCACACATACTGTTTAGCAATCATTATGTTTGGTGTTGGTAATACAATTGGTAACAATGAAAGGGCTTTATAATAATAGCACCAATATTAGTAACCGTTAGTAAAATATTTAAATCAAAGGCGAAAAGCTTGCAATGAGCGAGTCAGCCCAGCCCAGCCCCAGCCGGCCGCCCGGCCAACGCAAGGTAAAAGCATAGATTAAGAATAATCTATGGTAAAAGGTATGCCTCGATGACAAACACGGTGAGAGGGGGAGAGAGAGAGAGAGAAGGAGCAGAAGGAGCCAGTGCCTCTCTCCCTACCCCCAGCCAACCCACACAAGCACACTCATGCCCGCATCAGCCGAATTGACGTCCTAGCGGTGTGCGCGGCAATATGCGGAACTACTGCTCCTCGCCGCCAGACTAGCCTGGCGGATGCACAACCTTAATGGGATCTTGTAGACTTAATTGGGTATTGGTTGAATTGGCATTGAACAAAATGAAGCGGTCTTGTGGATTGATGGATGTATAGACTGCTATTAATGGTTGTTTTTTTTGTGTTGTTTTCCTGTAGATTTCGAATTCCAGCTTATCTTCTCTCCTCATTAGTGTTAAATCCAAGAAGTTAGTTTTTTAACACTAATGAGCGGGTACTTTTAGTTTGATCTACAGAAGGTGGTAACGAACAATCCCACCAATTTTAAAAACTCCGGGATTTTTTCCCTTGATTGCTGTTATTTTCGTCTAATTTGATTGGCTTAAATATTAAAATAATTTTAACGATAAGAAAGAAAATCAACAAGTCCAATAACACAAACAAAATGCAGTTATACCCACAGAAATGCATGCTAACATTTTCAATGATATAAAGCTAGTTTTTGTGTGGTTGTTGAATTACTACAATAACTTGGCACTCACACTGCTGAATCAATCTAATGAACCACCATCAAAATCCATGTATCACCTTACGCTCGGTTAGCGTAGGTCAAGATGCACCGTATCTTACCGTCTAGTCATAAAAGATGAATGTTGAAAATACCATTTAAATGCTTATTCTGTTTAAACTGAATTCATAAAATCGTAAGTTTGTGAATAACTCATATAATACATATCGATTATATACCTGTATAACATGTGTCCTACGATATTACTAGAATTAGGGGAGGTCTAGATACCTAGGGTTACACAACCATGATATTAAGACGCCCCACTGAGCCTATTATGAGACCTCCCGTAGTGGCTTGTATTAATATGAACTCATTGTCTCCTTGTAACATGAACGTGTAGGTTATTTTATTGTTTTATCAAGGAAGTCCACTTTCTTGAGTAGCCCATAATTATAAATACAATTTATTAACTATATATAGTTAGTTCACTTCGTGATATATATTATTTATAATTTAGTATGTAGTTAACACACACAATTTACTACTTAAATGTTTTAATTCATCATTGAAAGTTTCGCCTGTATTTTTTGGACCACTATCCCACTAATAGGAATGGAACCTTAATAGTTTATGTCGCATATATCTGTGTGACTATAAAACACTTTTATTACTACTTTGATTACACTTTTAATATTCGTATTGCTTTTACTACTTCTTGTATAAACACCTTTGTATAACAACTATTTGATCAAAACACAGTTTCATCTTTGATAATGAATCGCCGGATTTCAAGTCTGTATTTACCATTGAACATTTTAACCGTGCAAATATTATGAATCTTGAAAAGTAATGGGAACCATATGATGCTTTTTCCAGTTTTTAGTCACATTTTAAATGGCATATATTCAATAAACTATATAATTTTACGTTTTGCAATATAATTGTGCTAGATAGAGTATTTCAATGTTATAAATAGTTTACACATGTTTACTGGCATACGGTTTTGACATCTATTTTTTAATAATAGTTCAATACCATTATTGTAATTGCTAAATATAATCGAGAGTAATAAAATACCAGTTTCCAACCATAAATGTTTCATTGAGTACAATGCTCTGACTCCCTTAGAGTACACGAGTAGTTAGTTATCCATCAACTCTTATATTGGCCTTGAGATACATGGTTACCAAGTAGCCTTTACATAATGTTTGTACGAATATAAGTTGTTTTTAAGAAAATAACTAACTAATTACAAAATCATATATTGGAACTACCGTTTTTTGCAAAGTTGATACGTGTTTGCATGTATGTTTGTTGGCTTCCCTTTTGGGGAAATAGGCTTCTTCCAAGTAAAGCAGAGTACATGTACGCAGTTTATGTTAATATTTAATTTTTACTGAAAACTTATGTTTACAGTATGATACATTAACATGTTCTGGTCCAGCATGGGTATCTTATGTGTTGTATTGGTCCTTACGGGACTATAATTAGCAAAAGACACGCCCCCAAACTCCCTCCCGCCATCGTTCAGTCTCCTCCTCCCAACGTGAGTAGGAATACGTTTTTAAGCGTTAATTTATGTGAACATTTTAATCTTAACATTTTAATATTTTGAATTTTGCGGAAAGTCCGGGTCAGCCAGATTCCACGTTATATACAGTATGTAATTATCATACGATAATTCTATTTGGACAAAATAGATATAGTACAGTGGGGTGCTTTTATTATGGATATTTGAATTAAATATAATCTTCTGTTAAACATACAAATAAATTGCCCCTTGTTAAACTAGCATGTTAAAACTAATTAAGTTTCAATGTAACAATAACATGCAACGTAACAAAAAAAAAGTAGTAAAGCGCATAAGTAACTATATACTATTCACCATAAATTTATTTGCCTATTCATACCCAACAGTATATGATGTAATCACAGCACTGCCTTTACAACAATAAGGATGGCGGCTTGAGTGGTTGGCTGTAAAGCGGTTACGAGGACTCAATAAAGATAGCGGCGTGGCGGATTTGTTCAGTCGTTAAACAAAACTCTGGCGTTAGTTTCAATAAATAATATAAAACCATATCCTCACTGTAGTTGAGCATTAAACAAATATATTTTTCTTTTGGGGTCGCATAGGCAATATAAAACGTTAAAACTTCTCTTAACTAAATACAAGAACTTTTTTAACATTAAATGTTTAAATTATTTATGTTATAATTATGTTTAGCATTATTACAAAACTCTGAACGTATTGAAGATTATTGAAATAGGTTTAAAATAATATTCAAATACCGCAGTTGATAAAAATATATTCTATCCATTCTTGATTATTTTATTAACTTTTGAGATTGATTTAGTCATAATTATGGATTTATAAGAATACTTCATAAGTGATTACTACTATAAAAATGCAATAATGAATTATTAGTTCCTTTATTTCATGAATTTTAATACTTACTGTAACGATGGGCGTTTTATCGACAACCTATTTTAAAGTACCGAAAGTTATTAATAAATAATATATATATATATAAGTTCAAAAGTTGGATATTCTAAATTAATAACTTCATAATCCACCATCTGGTTTATACTGTTGCAAAATTGTAAATTTTATTTTCTGGTATTTTGTGGTTATAACATTACAATAATCATTATGGTTTTTACAATTTACGAAAAAGAGTGAGCTGTTTGCTTGTAGATTTTTATGGTCAGTCTCAGCACCTATTCAAAAGTAAATGTATTTTTCAACTGTGAATGTATAGATATATACTGAGACTTGATCATAAAATATAGTTTTTCGCAATGACAAAAATTCAATAAAACATATTTTTGTCATGTTAAATACAAGAAGGTTTACTTTTTGGATTTAGGTGAAAATTAAATCCACTGTACTCACTGATATATTAACACATTATTTAAGTGTTATCCTATTCATGTTAGGAAAAAATTGAGTGATAACTGAATCCGGAAAATAACGATTGATTTATGAAAATATTTTCTTTAAATTGCTAAGTACACACGATGTATTGAGAAATAATTAATTTTCCCATTATTTTAAGAGTGGAATTTTTACGAAATTGTTCAGTTTGATTTTACCTGAAACCAATCTCTTAGTTTTTTCCTAGATGTTTGTAAAACTACAAACCACACAAATCGCAAGAGTAATATTACAATTTGTCAATACTTAGTAATTTATTATTATTATTTTGATTCATTAAATTACATTAGCTATCACTATAAAAGCATAATTACATTATTTTAACTTATCACCTCATAATAACTGATTGTATAGTAATTTATTTAACTGATAATCCGTTTTTCTGATAAAGGAACTTTGTTGACTGTAATTCAATGTTTTCATAAATTTACTATTTCTATTTTCTTTTGCAATTAACTCGATAGGTTAGGCTAGCTTTTTATAATTTAGGTAAAGAGACGAAATATCATCCTACTTTACACGGTATATGTATTTTAACTCCCCCCACACCCACCAACCCGCTATATTGTTTACAGTAAACAAAGCTTGTTTCATTGCAATAATCCGGGGAAAGTCATCGTGCAACATCGGCTACTGTACTTAATATTCCTTGCACATAGTTCATTGCAGGGGTCGGTGAGAAAGGAAATGCGTTCTCCATTAGCACAGGGCGGTGTGACGAAACTGTAGTGTGTAAAGCTGGACTACAAATCAAGTTTATTGGAACAAAGGGGTCTGTGTATGGTCAGTGAATGGTAGAGGTTTTATATGAGAAGTGTGTGCTTTTGTGATAATGTTTATTTAATTCTGAGTGTAATGCTATTTTTTTATTGAATACATGTTGAATCAATAATATAATTAATGTTTTTAAGTAACAAAGTCATACAAAAACATATAAGTAACTATAACATATCAAGCCCATGCATGCAAAGATGAATAACGTTTTGGTTCGATGAACGGTAATGAATTTACTTCTTTATGGTTTAAACTGCACTGAAAAGATAGGCTACCTGTTCACGAAGGAGATAAAATAAGCTTATCGCCATGTAACTGTGGCCGTCCACTAGGCCGGCTAAGTTCTGAATGCAGCATTCTCTTGTCGTGTCTGTCCTAAAGATGTTTTACAACGTCAATGTGCTCTGTACTTTTTCCAAAGCTTATTATGTTACTGATTAATGAAACAATTCTCATAACTCCATCCCTCCCCTGAGATTTTACTAGTAGACTTGTTCAACTGCTGCAACGGTAAGTTGTGATGACTACTTTTTATTTAATAATGTAAATTTATTCCGGAAATATGAAATAGTATAGCACATCGGAGGTCATTGTGTTAAAATTCTCCTTAATACGTAACATTTTAGAAATGTTGACGGATAAATTAACAGTAATATAAATTATTACCTAAATCTATATTGGATGTAGCCATAAAGCTATTAGTTTTATCAGCTTTATGTCAGCTATCATAGTGGCCACCAAAACTTTTCGTTGAAGTCGGAGCTACAATAACAGGACACATCATCCACGTGTGGCGTAGATTAGGAGATAGCACTTCCATCCTAGCAACATGCTGTGGAGTTTACTGTTTGCAGAACCACAGAATCGTTATACATTACTCCCATAATTGTATAAAGCGTGCTCTGAAATTAAACTACTTTAAAACTGTTGTTCACTTCCTATTTTTTTACTATGAGTATAATGGGAAAGAGATAATGCTCTTTCAACTATTTGTTTAAAGTGTAGAAAATAAATTGGATGATTGGTTCATAAACATTCAGATCATGTCTTAAAATCGTTATTAAATTTGTTACATAAATGCTGTTTAATAATATTGTATGAATAACGTAAAATCTTCCTTCACAGTTTATAATTTTATAATTTAGAATTGTAGTAAAATACTTTATTTTAATAAATATTATAAAAACGTAACATATTTCATCAAGAACGATAAACAATTTAATGACTGTTTACCAAGTGAGCAAGCTTGTGCCATGATAGGGAGGAGTGACCGGTGAGCAGCGCCGAACGTTCCATCAATTCGCCTGATTGCCAATTTTCTGCACCGCAGAAGAATCATGCCAAACTACCGTCCATGGTGTTTAAAAGAAATTACAGCGAAAAATAATGTTTGTGTCTTAAAATATTCAAACTTATTATATTAATATTTTTAACTTATTATACTGGTTGTTTTTACATTTGGTATGAAATGGAAATCCACTTTAAAAATGCTGATGCCAAAATATTTTAAGACATTTTATTTGCCATGAGATAATGTCTCGGACGTGGTAATGCGGTCATTCTATGGTGAGTTTATGATAATGAACCCACCTAAACCTGAAAATATCTACCCATCAAGAAAAATAAACCAAGTTGATGCAAGGGGAACCATCTCTGTAGGTCGGTAGTAGAGGTGTATTAATTCATATTGAAACTATTTATTTGATAAACACATGATCTATGAAGATTGAACGAATATAATGTAGTTAAGTCAACCTTATAATCTAAAAATATGTATATTTTTTAGATTATTGTTGCTACATTTCCAAAAAAAACCCTTCATAAACTGCAAACATATTCATCTCACTACAATGTAACCAGCAGTTACACATTTAACATCGCCAACTTACTAATTCTTATACAGAAGTTTATAAGAATCTTCTGTTGCGCCTTGTTTCTTGAATAGGCTCAGTGTTTAGCTTGAGTTGATCACGATATGACATGAAGACCTCACGCTGTGCTGACAATAGACCCCCTGGCTTCCCTTTATAACTTGGGGAAATTGGCTTCTTCCAAGTAACGCAGAGTGACATACACGCCGTTGATATTAATATGACTAAATATTTTAATAATTTCAAATTTAATGATAAAATTACGTTTACTGTAGATGGTGTACACATTATTTGATTAAAAAAAACAGCATTGGTCATTAGTTTTTATTTATTTTTATTTATTTGTACTTTACATATCGCTTCTAGTGTTTAAAATAAGAATAAGAATGTTTAAACACTAGAAGCAATAGGTAAAGTCCAAATAAATAAAAAAATTCAAATAAATCGCTATTATGAGTTTCAAAAATACGGCCCTTAGTTGTTCTAGAGGTTCTCCATTTATACTCTTCAAAGAGGATGAGTTAATCGTTTTTGATTTGTTTTTTACCACGCAGTATACGAACATTTTTGTCGAGGCTGCTGAAAAAAAATATATTCACAAGTTACATCCCTTATATAGGTGTGTTGCAATAGCTAATAAACTTTACTTAAGATTCGTTTGGTATAAATAGTTTATTTTCGACATTAAAAGAATGAGGTACTCTTTGATATTTAAATATCAAGACTACACTGATACGGATATTGTCTAGGAGTGTAACCGAATTGTTTGAATAATAGTTACAAACAAAGAGGCTATAGTTAACCTTAGAAAAAAATAATGCCATGCAGTTTTATGGTTGAAACTTTAAATATTTAAATAATGCTACAGTTCTAAAATATGAGGAACAACGTTATAACTTACAAACAACTGGACATACTGATTATTAAGACTGTATATACGAATACAAATAAAAGAATAGTTAAGAGGTAAAATAAATAGTTTTTCAATAAAAAAGGGCCAATAAAAGGTTGTGGGGAACTGCACTTGGATGAGATTGGCTTCTGGATTGATGGAGAAACTTGTAATTACTCGCCAAGTCTCTTTTTATAGTAAAACTTCAACACTCGACTTTGGGTTCAACACTCGGATTGAGGCTCAAGGATATGCGATTCAGAGCATACACACACACACACACACACACACACACACACACACACACACACACACACACACACACACACATTAGTTTGTTACGTTGTTAGGTAAACATATATTTATATGTAATGTTGAACCGTACCGGATAAATGCCATAAGTTTTACTCCCACCACTCGTATACTTGAATAAAAGGTCTTCTTCAGAAAATCTGATGAAATATATTCGTTTAAGATATAAATATCCCCCGAGTAGTTTAAATGAAAGCGGTAAAAATAAAACAAATTAAAAAGTTTTGCAAGTTGTTCAGCTGTTTTTTTAATATTTATTGTTGAATAGGATACTTTTATAAATCGTATCTCTGCCAATTTCATTATTTACGATTACATGAAACATTTCTTGTGTTTTGAGTAGGGTAAAAGTAGTGGGCATTTGGGGCTGCTAGACCGGAAGTGACGTCATCCGGTCACGTGACCGGATGCGCTGAGTCATGAAAGACGTCATCTGAGGCTGAGCCAGTGACGTAGGCGGTTTTGTGACGTAATGAGGGAAAGTTTAAAGGTCAAGGTCACGGGGAGGTAATTTTAAAAAAGTACTACCTCGCACGCGTAAAATCCGATTGTGATTCGATAGTTTTCATTCGATAAAAATATCGAATGAAAAAATCTAATGGAGCAATCGAATGATACGAGTGCGAGGTAGTACTATTTCATTTAACTTTATTTTTACTTTTCTTTTTATTTACAATAAGTTATGTTTCCAATAATTTATGTTTACAATAGTTCCCCGTTGTTTGTCATCATCGATGTTGTTGATCCGGAGTCGCGACCATCACTTCGCTTTCTGATGAAAGACGGTAGATACTTCGATTCCTGCGCAGAGTCCATGTTGTTTTTTGATGCGTAAAGTTCCAAAGATAAATCGTAACCGGACGCAATGAGAAGTCTTAACTCTTCATTAAAAACCTCGAGGTCTTGGAAAGTCGCCAGATGAATAGAGTCATAATGAATACACCTAATTTTGATGGACATTTTAACAGAGAGCTCGATGTACACTGGTCAAGAGCCGGAGGTGTACTGACTATTCGCTAGCTAGCGTTTTGGTATCAAACAAAATGGTGGGGGTAAAAGTGTGGTGGGGCGGAGCAGATGGCGGACGGCAGATGGCAGGCGGCAGGTGGCAGCTGGTGCGAGGCAGATGGTTGCTACTACATCCACCATCATTAGTCAAACCCTATTAGGGATGCCATTATTGCTTCTGCATCAGAAGATATTGTGCTAGAAACTTCATGTACTTGTATTTCATCATTTGTATTGTCAGCTTGCTCAATATTAAAAGAAGAACATGTGGAAGAAACAGTAGTGCCTTGTATTTGCGAATCCATGTGAACTATGCAAGAGCCGCAGGTATACTGAAGTGATACAAGCATGTAGGATAGACACTCGCCTTTACCCCCCACCACACCAGTTTCCTCCACCAAATTTTCACATCGCACAATAACTACGGGACATGCATTAGTTAGGGTCTAGCTCTGACTCTGTGAGGATCGGAGCTCCGTAACTAAAAACATTAACAATTCTTGCTCGACACTGTTTTTACGCAATCATAACAGTCACTGTGATCTAATTTATTGCATGTACTCATATGATGCATCTTGCGTAGCAGACAACTTGCTAAGAATGTTTCTGCCTGGAGTATTCTACGGCGAAATCGCTCACAATCCACTAACAGCGTAGACCTTCTATCTTCACAGTCGGAGAAGTAGAAGGTGGTGGCAGGCGGACTGTTGAAGGACACCTTCGTCATATTTCTGTAAAACTGTGACATCTTTAGAATAACATAAACTCTATATGTAGATGTTAATCCTGCAAGAGCTGAAAGTATAATGATATAGCGCTAGCGTTTATGATACCCACCTGACCTACCCGCACCACAACGTTACCTCGGTATACTTTAAACTATAAATAACTTGTCGTAGTTTAATCCATAAACAAAGTATTTATTTATATCAGGCCTTGAAAGTGTTGTTTTCGCGCTATTTCTTCCCTACTCTCAGTCCGATCTGAATTCTATTCGCACCATCTTGTTCGTCTGATTAACCCGCGTAATTTGAGTACCCACTCGCTATACTTTAACCCAATAATAAAGAAGTTATTAGTATGTAACCTTGAAAACATTGTTTTTTTCGATATTTCTGCTATACCGTTGGTCAGATCTGAATTCTGTTTGCACCATCATGTTCGTCTGATTAACCCGCGTAATTTGAGTACCCACTCGCTATACTTTAACCCAATAATAAAGAAGCTATTAGTATGTAACCTTGAAAACATTGGTTTTTTCGCTATTTCTGCTATACCGTTGGTCGGATCTGAATTCTGTTTGCACCATCTTGTTCGTCTGATCAATTCGCGTAATTTGAGTACCCACATGACATACTTTGGACAAACATTGTAGTTTTTTCGCTTCTGCTACTATACCCTTGGCCGGATCAAAATTCTGTTTGCACCTCCTTGTTCGTCTGATCAATTCGCGTAATTTGAGTACCCACATGACATACTTTGGAAAAACTTTGTACCCCCCCCCCCCAACATGGGTCATGTTCAAGGTCAAGGTCAAGTCCAAGGAATTTGGGACTTAGACATTTTCACAAAGTGGTTTTAAACTAGTCCTCTTCTCCTAATACAGAGCGGGGAATAGAGCAGTTGAAACAGGAACACGTGGTCCCCGTTGGTTGCCACATATTTATACTCCGTCATCCGCTTCAGATGTCGAAACTCGACCTTGGAGACTTCAAACGGCGTCACCAAGTCGTTCAGCCCCATCACCCTTGTCCTTTGCATCACCTCATCGACAGTCGGTGTTGGAGACGAAGGTTGAGCCGCCGATGTAGAAGGCCGAGGCTGAGCCGATGTAGAAGGCCGAGGCTGAGTCGAGGGTCGTTGTTCAAAATACAGCGGATGGCCACGGAGATTCCGTTTGAGAGACTTCAAACTTGAAGGTCTCT
Source organism: Allygus modestus (assembly GCA_963675035.1). Classification (NCBI taxonomy): domain Eukaryota; kingdom Metazoa; phylum Arthropoda; class Insecta; order Hemiptera; family Cicadellidae; genus Allygus; species Allygus modestus. Next base: position 393,865,690 of record OY776111.1, read on the forward strand.
TAAACCCGCTCCTTCTTTCCGTCGACCTCTTCAAAGATTCCTTCAAGTGCTGGAGTTTTTCGGGAGTCAGAGGAGAAGACATGGTGTAAATAGGATGGAAGAGAAAATGGATAAGATAGAGTTGGATAGAGCACGTGTGTACTGGTTGCAAACCAAAGCTGGAATGAGGTGGCAGACAGAGTGAAGCAGGTCGTAAAGTGAAACCTTGCCCTATCCATACATGGGTAGAAAGCTGAGGACTGGTTTAGAACCGGTTACGTCAATCCCCCCCCCCTTCCCCGAGCATGAGCACCCCCCCCCCCCCGAGCAGCACCCCCCCCCCTCGAGCAGCACCCCCCCCCTCAAGCAGCACCCCCCCCCCGACCTCGACCCCCCCCCCATTTGGGTCATGTTCAAGGTCATGGTCAAGGTCGAGGGAAAAATGTTCTTGGAAGTGCGGGATAAAATCCCGCAACGAAGCAGGGTTATCCCTTATCCCGCTTTCCCCTTAATATCCCAATTTCCCATTCTCCGTCTATATAACCCGAGATTTCGAGCGTCTCTTCGCAGTAGCCTGCCGCCCGTTACGATGAACGTCCCACTGGGTTGCAGTGCCTGCTGCAGCGTAGGTCTGTTAAGTGTGCGTTGGGCCCGACGCGCAATTAAGAGATCCGCGCCCTTGCATGGTTAGTTAGTTTGTTTAAGCATGTTAGATAACGCTTGTAGTTTGCTGCTAGGTAATGTAGTTAGTCTAATATATATGTTAGTGTTTGGTATTGGTTTGAAGTGTTTTATTTACTAATAACATATGTACTCCCGGCCCTACAGGTCCCTCAACAACCTTGGTCAAAACTTGGGTTCGCAGCAGCCTGACGCCGGGTGTTTGGGTCTACGTCCCACCGGGTTTCAGTGATACTGATGACCTTTGCAAAACCGACCTCGGCTGTTTTTGTAAAAATAACGTTAACTGATTAATTTGTTTCTTTTACATAGTTGCTGGTAAAGTCTTTATTTTCAAAGTAATGTATCTTGTTTCTCATCCTTTTCCTAACCCCCTGACAATAAGGTTCGGCCCTGAAAACCGGCCTTGTCAATAAGATCAATACGGCCATGCAAACCGGTTGACACCACCTATCTCACCCATGAGAAACGTTAAAATCAGTCTCTTGTTTAAAATCAGTCTCTTGTTTGTTGTCTTTTGTCCCCTTCCCCAATACAGAGCGGGGAATAGAGCAGTATGTTATGCTCTATTCCCCGCTTTGGCATTATGTCAGATGACCTTGACCTACTGACGGGACTTAGAAAAACCGTCGTTTGATCAAATATTGGAAGAAATGTGGACTTAGAGATATTTCATGCGGACAAGGTTGACACAAAAATGTTGTATTAAAAATAAAAACTGGAGGGGGAAATGTTTTATATACTGCAACAGCGTGGTAAAAATCATCATATCGCTATGGAAGCTGTAGGTGTAAACACTTGGCTTGTTCCTTCCGAGCTTGCTATTTCAGAAGCCTTTCTGTCCATCCTTACTTATGAGTTCCGAGGCATTAAATTAAAAGTAAAAATAGAGCTGAGACCGTTGCATAGAAATGATATGCATTGTATTTTGGTGAATGGGAATCGCCCTCCGGCATTAATCTTTTCCATTTTATCAAAAGATCGTGCAAGGAGTTTTATGTAAAACGGATAATAGTCTCCCTTGTTTAAACGTAGTACAGCTTGCTTCCAAAGTAAAATAGCAAAGGTAACACCTTTGCTATTTTACAAAATATTTTAACGTGTCCTTGACCCAGTTACCGGACTTGGAGCAATTCAGAGTATGTGATACAGTGTTGGAACAAACTACTGTCGAAGTCCTTGCCCCCCCCCCCATGATATATTCCTATAAAAGCGGGAGCAGCCCGCAGAGGGTTCGCAGTCGCAGGCCGACAGCCTAGCTAGCTGTTTGCCCGCGCTGTCCGCAATAGTATCTCTAGTATAGAGTTGGTACCACTGTATATTAGAGATGCTACCTTAGCTTAAGGCATGTCTGTTTATTATTAAGCATGTTAGAATAACGCTTGTAGTTTGCTGCTAGTAAATGTAGTTAGTTTAACTGTAGTTAGTTTGGTGTTGGTTTTAAAGTGTCTTTGAAGTGTTTTTATTTACTAATGAAATATGTACTTTTCTTTCACGCTCCCATTCAAAAAGGTATGGCACGAAAACCGACCTTATGTCTTTAAATATCTCAGGGGGGATTATGTTTCTCAAATAAACACCTTTCCTAACCCCTTACAAAAAGGTACGGCACGAAAACCGACCTTGAGTCATTACGGCATGAAAACCGGATGACTTTTTTTACCTATCTTAGCCCTCACTCACGAGAAACAAATTCAGTTAGTTTACTTATCTTGGTTAAATCTAAAGGGATCTTGGTTAAATATTTGTAAAATTTAAGGGAATCTTGTTTAAATATCTGTAAAATTTAAGGGGATCTTGGTCAGGTGATTATTGTACTTCGGTTCGTAGTACTCTGGCGCCTACACAGTGATGAACGTCCTTGCGGTTTCAGAGTACGCGACTGTTGTAAACTGGCCATATTGCTTATCTTGGGGGATACATCTTCGGGGAAATAAACTTAAGGGGACCTTGGTCAGGTATTATTGTACTTCGGTTCGCAAAACTCTGACGCCTACACAGTGATGAACGTCCTTGCGGTTTCAGAGTGCGCGACTGTTGTTAACTGACCATTTTGCTTATCTTGGGGGGATACATCTTCGGGGAAATAAACTTAAGGGGACCTTGGTCAGGTATTATTGTACTTCGGTTCGTAGTACTCTGGCGCCTACACAGTGATGAACGTCCTTGCGGTTTCAGAGTGCGCGACTGTTGTAAACTGACCATATCGTTTGTTTGTTGGGTGAATAGTTTTTCGGGGGAGAGGTTAGTGTTCCGTTATCAGGTTTATTGCCTATAATTGCGAGCTTTAAACTAGTCCTCTTCTCCTAATACAGAGCGGGGAATAGAGCAGTTTGTGGTTAAAATTAAACATTTACAAACTGATGATGGAACAGAACACTTTAATACAAACTTTGCACAGTTAATGAATAAATATAAAATAAATCATTATTCTACAAATTCAGAGAAAAAAGCAGCTATTGTAGAAAGATTCAATAGAACCTTAAAAGGAGCACTGTATAAACAATTTTCAAAAATAGGTTCTTACGTATGGTATGATGTTTTACCACAATTAATAAATGATTATAACAACAGGTTTCATCGAACTATTGGTATGAAACCTAACAAAGTAAATAGAAGAAATGCAAAGGATGTATTAAAACGCATAAAGAAAAATACAAAGCCTAAAGTAGAAAAAATGCAGCCAAGAAAATTTAATGTAAGTGATAAAGTACGGATTAGTAAATATAAGGGAGTGTTTACCAAGAAATACCTTCCCAATTGGACGAATGAAGTTTTTACAGTGTATAAAGTGCAACCGACTGTACCTGAAACGTATATCTTAAAAGATAACAAAGGAGATTTGTTGCAAGGTGCATTTTATGGACATGAAATGTTAAAGTCAACAGTAGGTGATGTATATCTTGTTGAAAAAGTGTTACAAAGAAAAAAGGACGCAGTTAAAGTGCGGTGGTTAGGGTTTAACAAAACTGAGGATTCATGGATACCTATAAAGGACTTGGTGTAATGCAAGCAGCTCATTTCATCGTTAACCTTTGAGCAGGATGGAGATTATTCACCATAAAGATCGATTCAATATTAATAACATAGATGATTTAACTGTGGATAACGTTAAAATCAACAATGGTAAACACGGTAGTTTACTTCCAAACACTGTTCGATGTATAGTAAGTGGCCCCTCAAACTGTGGAAAGACCAATGTCGTCTTTAATTTGATCACTAATCCACAGGGATTAAGGTTTAATAACCTATATATTTTTTCAAAGTCTCTACATCAACCAAAGTATCAATTGCTGGATAAAATCCTATCTGATGTGTCTGATGTTAATTTTTACAAATTTAACGCTAGTGATAGCATTATGCAACCAAACGAAGCGAAACCGTATTCTGTATTTATATTTGACGATGTATCTTGTGAAAATCAGGATACTATTAGAAACTACTTTGCCATGGGAAGACATAATAACATCGACAGCATATATATAGGACAAACCTATAGCAAAATCCCAAAACAACTTATCAGAGATAATGCAAATATTCTGATTGTATTCAAACAAGATGATACTAACCTAAAACATATATATAACGATCATGTGAATGCGGATATGCCATTTGAAAAGTTTAAAGAACTTTGCGGAAAAGCATGGGCGGAAAAGTATGGATTTTTGGTTATTATGAAAGATCATGCTATAAAAGATGGTCGTTATAGAATAGGTTTTGATAAATTCGTTTTAATACACTGATTAGCGGTATTACTGTACAAGTCGTCAAGGTGTGAAGATGGTTAACCAGGAAAAGCTATTAAAGGAAATAAAATCACTTAGTGATTCTATTAGACAAAAAAACCGAGCTTTAAAATCAGGTATAAATGAAAGAGAGCAATTTTTAGAAACAACATTCAAACCTGTTACTGAACCTTTAAAGCGATTAGCACAAAATATGGAAAAACCTTCAATTCGCTTCGAAGGAGACAAAATGCTACCAATTTCCAAATATGAAGAAGAATTTCAGAATGATGAAAGTTTTGGCCAGTTACATACATCTGAAGAAAGCGACGAGTATGAAGAAAGCGGAGATATAGAGGATTTAAAGGAAAAGGATAATGCAGAAGATACAAGTACAGAAGATACAAGTGTAGAAGATACAAGAGCAGAAGAAGAGGATATTAACCCATCCAACTTAAGCAAATTAGGCACGGATATTATGTTTAAAGGAACACTTGGAAGAACATATACGTTAAAAATGTTACACGCCGCACATGCTAATCGAAGTTATCACACCTATGGAGCTAGAATAGAGGATAAAGGATTAATGATTGGAGATAGCAAGTTAGATATAAACGAAAATGATGATATAGTTATTGGAGATAAGAAATATAAAGGTACAAAAGGTTTGTTTGAACTTATCTTTAAAAATAATCCTGGTAAATATACTAAAAGGGATTTACAATTGTTTAAAAATATATTAGAGTATACAAATGCACATAGAAAAAGGTATTCCAAAGACCTACCTATTCATAGAAATCGGTCAATAAAATATACAAGTATTATATCTAGTCTTTTCCCCTCAAAATCAAAAAAAGCTCAAATTAAAAGAAGAGCTTTATCTTCTGCTGAATTAAATGTTTTGCATAAAAAGAGAAAAACAACTGATCCTACCACATCTGGAAGGGGATTATTGAAAAATTTGTATAAAACTAATATAATATATTACAACGATATAAATAAGTTAGTTGATCGAATGAGATTATTACATGAAGCCATGGAAGCCGGGCACACTGGTTTAGAAAACGAATGGGTAGCTTTGGTTGATGAACTGCGAAAACAAGGAATAATTGTTCAGTAGACGCATATATATATATATATATATATATATATATATATATATATATATATATATAATAAGAACCTAAACGATAGCGATTCAGTTACATCATGAGTGTGGACAAGTTTGGACGGTATTCCGAGTTTGGAGTAAAATCTGGATATAGTGGAAAAAGAGCTGGGTTTCCGTTAACATCTGACGGCAACTATAATTTTGAAGGAAAAGTAATTCAAAATGTTGGTGATCCGCTTATGTCGTCTGATGCGGTTACGGTACAGTACATGAAAAAAAGAACCCCAACTGTACACGAAGATCATTGGGGGTTTTCCGGTAAAAGGTTAAGCGATATACAATATCCCATTTATGATGGTGAAGCAGTAAATTTAGCTACTCTAAAATTGTTAACGATTTATAAAAGGAATAAAACTGACACAAGCTATGATGTAAAAAAATTAAAATTATCAAATGTAGGTGATTGTGAGCAGGATGGAGACGCTGTAAATAAGAAAATGTTTGATATTGTACACAAGAAATGGACTACGGAATATGAAAAACATTTGGAAAGGTTTGGTGCAGCTCTATTCCATTATATCCATCGGGCTTCAGGAAGAGATGCAGCTTCAGATGTTGACAGTCACAATTATTTAGACTGGAAAAATATACACAATCCAGAGAAACCTAATCAACGAGATAAACCGTCTAAGCCTTCTAAAGTCAAGACATTAGGAAAGGAGGATAAAGTGAATGTGATTAATGAACCAACAGAAAACAATGAAGATTACATAAGAGAAAAAAGAATTTAAAATACCCCCCATGATAAGGGATAAAGCATCAGTCATATTCGAGAGACGATACAGAGAGGATGATGGAATCCAATATTACTGCGTGGAGTTTAATATCTCAAGAGCCGAGATTTCCCCAAGGAGTGTTGACAGATGGTTTTGTTCAACGGTTTGATAGATATATGGATTGGGAACAACTTTCCATACATTACCTCTTTACAATGACTATGTTAAGAATTTATTTTCACAGAGTTAACTGGATCCATATTTTACAAAGACAACAGTTTTCAGAAGACTTCCTCGTAGAGATGACATCGAATTTTAATAACTGTTGGGAAGTAATAAGTAAATATCAAAATCTCTCTGAGAATTACATTGACAATTTTAAAGATAAACTAGACTGGGATGTGTTATTCAATTATCAACGATTAAGTGGCAAGTTTCTAAGGGAACATGACAACTATTTAAAGTTTATTCATTTTACCGAAGACAACGATACCATCACCAGCGGAGAAACATCTGGAACATCTTCAATTACACCTTATTTCTATTTTTACTACTTTTATTTAATATGTCTACATTTAATTAATAAATCCATTTCGATATAATAAATGGATTTTAAACAGTATATAATACAAGAAACCAAAACTGATATTACATTCATTGTAAAACATTTATAGAGTGCACCTACTGATTGTAAGTTTTGCTATAAATAGCCATGTCGAGGGTTAAACGCATCAGTCATAATCGAGAGAGATTACAGAGAGGAAGGGGAATAGCATCAACAGCATTTTCTCTATTGAGTAAACCGGTTGGAGCTATAGTTAACAAGGCGATTGATTTATTACCTGTGGAATTACATTTACCTGGAGGATATCAATATTGTGGTCCTGGAACCAAATTAGAGAAACGTCTTGCTAGAGGAGATCCTGGAATAAATAAGCTCGATCAGGCTTGTAAACAGCACGATATACCGTATTCCAAATTTGGTGATACTAAAAATAGATCAATAGCGGATAAAGCACTTGCTGAGAAAGCTTGGCAAAGAGTAAAATCTAGTGACGCGAGTATTGGTGAAAAAGCAGCGTCTTTAGCAGTAACAGCAGCAATGAAAGCAAAAACTACGTTTGGAGGAGGAAAGAGAAGAAGGCGTGGGAAAAAACCCGCTAAAAAACAAGGAGGTAATATCAGAAGAAAACGTCGATCTACCAGTGGTAAAGCTAAAAAGAAACCAACAATATGGTCAATGATAAAAAAGGGAGGAGGATTATACCTAAGACCGTATCGTGTGTATTAAATAAGAAAGAGCAATTAATAATTAAAAACAAAGAATTGACCAATGAAGAACTGATTACATATGCTTCTTGTTTGAAAATCCCATTTTTTAGAGGAGTATTTATGAAAGATGAGTTACCGGTTAAAATGTGGAAAAATGAGACTGGTATTGTAAATTTGGATAATAGTGAAGGATTAGGCACTCATTGGGTGTGTTACAAGAAACTTGGTAAAACCATTTATTATTTCGACAGTTTTGGAGACCTTCCACCACCGAAAGAACTTCAACAATACTTTCGTGCGGCAGAAAATGTTTTTTACAATCATACAAGAAAACAACCTGATGATACATCCATTTGCGGTCATTTATGTTTAGACTTTTTAGCTAAAAGTGTTAGTCAACTTTAAGATGTCCTCGTATACAGTGTCATTAACCGGTAACTCATGTACTTTGCGCAGTATTCTGTTTCCAGCGCTACGTTTGCAAAAAGGAAGACTATGGGAAGCCGCATTATTGGATTTAACAACATATAACTCTATTCCAAACGTTAGTGAAGGAATTAATAACAAAATACATTATTACAAGACAAAAGATGATAAAGGAAAGTATTCAGCTTTGGAAGAATTCAGTTTACCAACAGGAGCTTATGAAATTGATATTATAAATGAAGTTATACAAAAACATATGGGAAAAGAAAATATAACGATAAAAGGCAATAACAATACAATGAAAGCCGAAATTACGTCTAAGTATTATATTGATTTTAGTCAAGAACATTCAATTGGTAGTTTATTGGGGTTTTCTAAGGAAACAAAAGTATTAGAACCTAATAAAACTCATTCTGGGAATAAAACTGTGACGATCATCAAAGTTAATAGCATAGACATTACATGTAACATTATACAAGGATCCTACAGAGATGGAGAGAATCGTCATATATTACACACATTCTACCCATCAGTTGCACCGGGTTTCAAGATAGTAGAAAAGCCTCAAAACCTTGTGTACCTACCGTTAAACACCAGTTTCATTTCAGACATCGTGCTGAACATAGTGGATCAAGACGGAAACCTTATTGACTTTAGAGGAGAAGCTATTACTGTAAGAATACATATAAAATCATCCGCTTGGACAATGGGGTTATCATTTAAAAAGAGAGAGCCAACAAGCAAAGAGGTCAGTAGCTTATCAGCTGTAGAAGGGTTAACAAGTGACAACATTCGTTTTCTAGAAGAAATTGGATTAAAAGTCATTAACAATGGATATACTGGATATAGCGCAGGGTCCAACATTCGACGAGACCTTATGGGAAAAGGAATATCACACGCACAACCCTTACGCTTCGTCCAAATTAAACAATAACGATGAAATTAGGATTCCTATACAACAACAAGACATTTATACTCTTCCATGCGAAAGTTATTTATATATTGAAGGAAAAGTAACAAAAAATGATGGTACTGCTGGAACCACTGTTCCGTTCATAAATAATCCTATGGCATTTTTGTTTGACGAGATTAGATATGAAATTTCGGGAGTTACAGTCGATTCAACAAAAAAGGTTGGAATTTCCAGTACATTGAAAGGATTAGCGTCTTTAACACCAAATGAGAAGAATCTGTTAGCTGTTGCAGGATGGGTTGCACCAGACAAAAGTACAATCGCTCCTGACTCTTCGGGAAACTTTGATTTCTACGTACCTTTAAGATTACTCCTAGGATTTGCTGAAGACTACAGAAGAATAATAATAAATGTAAAACAAGAACTAGTTTTATTAAGATCATCAAACGATAAAGATATTATTAAAGCAGCTGCTGGAACAACTGATGCCAATTTAGACTGGAAATTAACATTAGACAAGATTGTTTGGAGAGTACCACATGTGCGACTAAATGATGAACACAGGATTACATTATTAAGAAAGTTAAAATCAGATCGAGACATTGTAATGCCATTCAGAAGCTGGGAGTTTCATGAATACCCCGTTTTACCTACAACACAACGACATACATGGACTGTAAAAACTTCTACTCATTTGGAAAAAGCGAGATATGTAATATTTGGATTACAAACGAAGAAGAAAAGTATAATAACTGAAAATGCTGGTGAATTTGACCATTGTAAATTAACAAACTGTAAAGTGTTCCTGAATTCACAATTCTTTCCCTACGACAACTTTAATATTTCTTTTGATAAGAAAAGATACAGTGTTTTATACGACATGTACGCTAGGTTCCAAAATTCATATTACGGCAAAACAAATACACCTCTACTATCTCCCGTTCAGTTTGAATCGAAAGCTCCGATTGTTGTAATTGATTGTTCCAAACAAAATGAATCTGTAAAATCGTCTAGTGTTGATATAAAAATAGAAATGGAATTTCAAGAAAACGTACCTGCAAATACATCTGCGTATTGTTTAATTTTGCACGATAAAATTGTTACATACACACCGTTGACCGGTATTGTAAAGACAGTATTGTAAAACGTTGTACCACCACCGGCACCGCCACTGTCGCTAACCTATAAATAGCGGAGCAGCAATGCAGGTCTTCAGTTGATCGTCTATCGGCGCATGGGTAACATCTTCTACAAAATGAGTTCTCCATCTGTTGTACAAGGTGATGCAGAGGTAGCACCGTTATTGGAACGTGATAATACTAGTGAAGCAGAAATAACTGCATTTTTAAAGTTTGGTAAAAGAGATAGAGAGGAGGAAATTAATGCAGACCCATCAAAGGTAGTACCAAAGAGGAAGAAGAAAGTTGAAGAAAATATTCCTCCTCACATTTTAACTGAAGTTTTTCTGCGAATCTTTTACCCCATCTCAGCATGCATCAGTAAAAGTGTATCAGTTGGATTGATGAAATCATTGGATTATTCCCCTACAGTAATACTACACCATGGAACAAAAAAGGTTTTATTTTCGCAAAATGCTTGGGAGTCATTTTTGAAACATGTACATTTAATAGAATGTTATTTAACTAACAGTTTGTGTGGAAGGAAAACACATATTCGACTTTTGGATTGTGACAATGAAATCGATATTGTTAAACATCGCGGACAACTACAAGTGCGAATTAGAGACTTGACTCAACATGAAAATAAGATTCTACTGTCACGTGAAGAATTCTACGTTTTAAACTACGCAACAGAACCTATTACAAGGTACATGAGACAGTTGGTATTTGCAAGCGCTATTATTAAAGAATATTTGGTCGATACTTTGGAAAAACAACCTGATCGCACCATCGTGTACGGACCTGTGGATACATCTATTTTTAATAGAATACCTCATGAAGTTTGCATGTGGAGAAAGTTAAAGGATTTTGAACCACTTGTAGAAATCGCTACAGAAGCTACAGAAGAAACAACACAGGAAGAAGAAGAAACGGAGAAACAAGAAGAAGAAGAAAACGAAACACAAGAAGAAGAAGTTAAAAAAGACTAAAGTTTGACTTAGTAAAGAAGAACACACGTGGGGTAGGCCTATTGGGGACGGTGCCCACGTTAAATATACACCAACGCGCCTGCAACTGTACGGCCTGGTATTTAACCTACCGTGGTGTGGAAAACAGTTTAGTTGATCGCTAGGTGCCATGATGAGCGGAGGGGATGAAGAAGTGAGTGTAAAGCCTTGTGTAATAGAATTTCAAGCATTTCGAAATAATGACGATAGGTTTATTATCAAGGAATTAGTAATTTTAGACTTGCTTACATTTGTAGCCTACCCATTCACGTTTGAAGCTCCTTTTTCTTTTAACAAACTTAACACCAAAGCAAAAAGTACAAACAAATGGATAACAAACTACTTTCATCACATACATTGGTATGAAGGATTTATAAGCTACAGTAATCTGCACAGTATTATGTTTAACTTTTGCAAACAATATTCACATATATACACAAGAGGATTAGAAAAAAAGAACTGGATACAAAAGTATACGCACGGTAATGTTTTCGATATAACTATCAGTAAGGACTTTAACATTAATCTCGGTAATATTTGTGTCGCTGCAAAAGATCTTAAACACGGTCAAACAAACTGTGCATTGTACAACGCATATCGTTTGGCTGCTTACTTGAAACAAACGCAGGAATGTGGTGGGGGTAGCGGAGAACACAAATGTGGTGGGGGTAGCGGGGCCTATAAATACGAGGAGACAACACCGCTTCAGCACGAGTATTATTCGAGACTCCGAAGAGGCAACATCACAGAAGACACCACAACCACCACTGACGAAGATGGCATCACAACAGTTTCTACAAACACTGGTTGATCAATTCAACACTCATTCAAAATCCGACCTTCTGCTAACTAAAAAGTGTTCAGAACTAAAAGAACAAAAACACTACATTATTCATAACATCAAGAAAGGGGAAACCACACATGGAGAAGCAATTCTAGTTTCATTGAGCGAAGGACCTTTCACTCCAGGAGATGAGCCGAAGTTTCAAGTATTTCTTCCAAAACGATTTGTTCAACTGCTACAAAATGAAGATTTGCGAGATATTCAACCGGGGACGTTGTATTTGGTATCACACGGTGTAAGCGGCAACAACTCGACGGAACTCACTCTGCACATCACGCATCCTTGTACATAATGTCTTTGTTTGTATTTTTTCTGTTTGTATTTCTAGTCATCAATGTTAGACTTAAGCTTATTGTATTGTAAGATGTTTGTTTAATAAAGAAAATATAAAAAAAATATAAAAAATAAAAACAGCAACACAGCAGTATATTATTTTATATACTGCTGTTGCTTTTTTTTAAATTCAAATGGATGACCTTGAACTTTCATTCAGGGTTATCTTATGAAGAGGTATAAAAGAGAGGGAGCAGTGAAGTTAGTCTCAGTCTTGTCTAACACACGCTGCAGCTAACATGTCGGTGCCACCTATGAACAATTTATTTTTCGATAACAATTTGAAGACATATTGTTGCGAGTTACAATGTTTTAAAATACCAGGCGATCAAGTTGACGGGAAAGCTTGTCGTAAGTGCAAGTGTTTCAGCTATTGCATATGTAGATGTAAAACGTATCAAATGAACCGACAAGATAAAATACAAGAATTACGCCGAAGGATTGCATTACTGTGGCGGCGAATGTAGTAGCAACCATCTGCCTCGCACCAGCTGCCACCTGCCGCCTGCCATCTGCCGTCCGCCATCTGCTCCGCCCCACCACACTTTTACCCCCACCATTTTGTTTGATACCAAAACGCTAGCTAGCGAATAGTCAGTACACCTCCGGCTCTTGACCAGTGTACATCGAGCTCTCTGTTAAAATGTCCATCAAAATTAGGTGTATTCATTATGACTCTATTCATCTGGCGACTTTCCAAGACCTCGAGGTTTTTAATGAAGAGTTAAGACTTCTCATTGCGTCCGGTTACGATTTATCTTTGGAACTTTACGCATCAAAAAACAACATGGACTCTGCGCAGGAATCGAAGTATCTACCGTCTTTCATCAGAAAGCGAAGTGATGGTCGCGACTCCGGATCAACAACATCGATGATGACAAACAACGGGGAACTATTGTAAACATAAATTATTGGAAACATAACTTATTGTAAATAAAAAGAAAAGTAAAAATAAAGTTAAATGAAATAGTACTACCTCGCACTCGTATCATTCGATTGCTCCATTAGATTTTTTCATTCGATATTTTTATCGAATGAAAACTATCGAATCACAATCGGATTTTACGCGTGCGAGGTAGTACTTTTTTAAAATTACCTCCCCGTGACCTTGACCTTTAAACTTTCCCTCATTACGTCACAAAACCGCCTACGTCACTGGCTCAGCCTCAGATGACGTCTTTCATGACTCAGCGCATCCGGTCACGTGACCGGATGACGTCACTTCCGGTCTAGCAGCCCCAAATGCCCACTACTGGTAAATCAGAACTAATACAAATGGACGTTACATCGTACACTAGAGTATCAAACGCCAGTGTCTGTCCTGTCCTGTGTTCACAGCCCCACATGCAGTCTGCGGTAGTTCTCACGGGGCCTCGGCACTGGTCTGTTGAATCCGTTAACAAAGGCAAAACACACAAACCCTCCCCGGTGGTAATTGTTTTCTATTCTCCGGTTCCATAGGTTGTCGTTTTCATGCTATTGAGAATATCGCACGGTAAATCAACTGTTTAATAGAGGGGGTCTGTTAAATATCTAAACAAATTTCATACGTAGTATAGGTAAAAATAAGTAAAATAAGTTCTTATAAACATATGTTCTAAAATGTTTAGTTCAATTTGATCAACATTTTTTTTATTTGTTCATATTAGCGAATTTCCCCTATAGGGAAGAAGCTATTATCGTAGTCGGCATGGTAAGACCTAGGCCCAGGACCATGATAACTTTTCGTTTTGAGGTTCCCAGACCCCAAAAACACCATTCGTTCGAAACTGTATATATATACAGTATATATATATATATATATAGTGTATATATATATATAGTGTATATATATACAGTTTCGAACGAATGGTGTTTTTGGGGTCTGGGAACCTCAAAACAAAAAGTTATCATGGTCCTGGGCCTAGGTCTTACCATGCCGACTACGATAAAAGCTACGATAATATATATATATATATATATATATATGGCCGTGGGTGCGATAACTTTCGTAAAAAAGGTCCGAATTTGATGAAATTTGGTATAAACGTGTAAATTAATATTTATGACACAATAAATCAGAAACCCAGCCATATCGCTCTATCTAAAGAGTTGTTTTGGGAGGGTTTTTACCCCAAAAATGGGGTTTTTGAACTTTTTACGAATAATTTTTTGAATAGTCACATTGTAGTTTTTACCATTGGATTCAGCTTTAAAAAACACACAATTTGGTATTTTGATCATTTCTCTATGTTAATCGGGTACCGAGACATTGAAAGTGCTAAACACAGTACTTTGTGTAATGCTATTCTTATGGAGAATAAGAAAATAATTATATCTCACTTCTTTATGAACGTATACTGACGAAACTTGGTATACGGCTTAATCTGGTTGTGGTCTATTGATATTTTCTAATAAACAATTTTTGCTAAAGGTTCCCGTAGCAGCAAACCTGCATACTCAGCCAACATGTTATTCTTATGGAGAAAAATTAAAATACTATGTCTCCCTTAATTATTAACATAAATTAATAAAACCTTGTATATGACTTCACCTAATTGAGTTATATTGATATTTGCCTAATCACCCATTTTTGTCATTCCTTGTTGCAGCAAACCTGCGTACTCATCCCCCATGTTATTCTTATGGAGACTAATCAAAATGAGATATATCGCTTATTTATGAATGTATAATGATGAAAATAGGTATGTGGCTTCACCTAGTTGAGTTATATTGATATTTTCATAGAAACCAATTGTTTATGTTCCTTGTTTCAGCAAACCTACATACTCATCCCCAATTTTATTCTTAAGGAGAATAATTAAAATTGTATGTATCACTTATTTGTGAAAATATTTTTCTGAAACTTCGTATGCGGTTATGTGGTATTAAGACATATATTATGCATTGGAAATTCACTGAGTACGCAGGTTTGCTGGGAACGTGGTATTAAATTTAAAATAAAAAATGTGAATGTGCCGTTAGTTTGTAAACTTTCAAAATCAAGTAAACATATTTTTACGGTCTATAAAGAGCTAAAAATGTATCTGTATACCAAACTTATTATCGTAAATTTATAACGGTTAGCAAACTAAAAATTACTGCTTAACAAGCACAAACAGACGGGAAACAAAATATATTGTTGACTTACGATAAGAGGGGGCTCCATTCACGCAAGCTTTTTCGTTTCTTCTCGTATACGCTTATCCCACAGACTAATAACAACTTTAAAATCCGCTCCTTCTTAACGGATTATCCAAAAGTTTATTCATGGTTCATTTTAAAGAGCAAAAATCCCTAGTGATTTCAGTGAGCAGAATATAGATATTACAATGTATATAACGATTTATTTTTTTGTTAATACAAGTAAAGTCATCAAACAGTAATTAAATATAACATTGGATATAGACTGACCAACCCTTCGCCATCAAATAGCTGTCAGGTGCCCTAAAGAATTTTAAACTAATATTCAATGGATTAACTACAATGACTCAACCAAGATTTTACATTTTGAACCGTAACTATTGCCATAGACTATTTTCTTTCTGATTTATTGTAATTTTTTTATTAGTTACGGTTAGGAGGCTATTATAGGTGGAAATCAAGAAACACCTTCATAATATAACTTATCATTAAAAAAGAGACTTTTTTGCATTTTATTCTATACTAGACTGCGTTTACAACGTCAGATCGTGCCTGCAACAAAACCCACCCGGGCGGCGGTGTCATGTTTAATCTATGCTATTACTCTTTTAAAGTCAAGTTTCTAACCTGGAGCTTAAGCAACGAAGATCACTAGATAGTTCCATTGAATATTCTTAAGTATAAACAACTGAAATCATAAACTATAAATGGTATCTCATATTTAGATTAGTTTCTCCGAGTTATATCCTCTTACTGCACGTTCACATCACATTAGTATTGGAAAACAGTTTGGAATCCGAGCCATAAATTGAATCCCTTCTTGGCACACTCCTGCATAAATCTTGTGGTGGGTACTGTAATAGCACTTAACTAGGAATATCGTTCTTTGATTTACCAACCCGGTTTGGATAAGACCTGTAGATTTCTTTGATATAAAATGTTGGCTCCTGGATTAAAAACGTTTAATTTCCCTTGATGAAAATCATTAATTAGTCTAATTTATCCACTTATTGATT
Organism: Allygus modestus; assembly: GCA_963675035.1. Taxonomy (NCBI): domain Eukaryota; kingdom Metazoa; phylum Arthropoda; class Insecta; order Hemiptera; family Cicadellidae; genus Allygus; species Allygus modestus. The sequence continues at coordinate 393,882,017 of OY776111.1, forward strand.
AAATAAATAAATCTCCCCGCCAAATTTTAACTGGAATAGACTCAAAACTGTAACTTACAATTAATTAAGTATTGTTTGGTTGGTAAATAAATTATAGTTTATATTGAGATTTATTTATAAAGCACTATGTAGGAAAATATAACCTGATTTGGGGATTGCTTTATTGTGTTTAATATATGGATTTTGCGTAATTTAAATTTGAAATACTTTAGGAATTGTTTGTTTTCAAAAAACAAAATGTCAATATTACATTAATTTATTATACATTATTATTGTGCGCTCGGTGGAGCGTACGTGTGTTTTGTTAATAACTAAATGTCAAAATAAGTTACATAATATAACAGTTTTATTTACTTATAATCATAAGCAAATATTGACCTAACTTAAAATATAAACGTAATTTTACAACAACAACGTTTTAATTCGATAAAAAAGTAACCAATGAAAGATGATGACGGTGTCCTACTTTATGTTGAACAACTTCTTGATTATATTATAGTTGACCTTGATTAGCCTTTATATTGAAGGCAGAGATTGAGGAAAGCTACAAAATAATAAATCACCTTAAAGTGAAATTAAGATTGGTTAAGGGAAACTACACACTAAGGCTAAGCTATTCGTTGACGAAAGATACATTACGGATGTTATTTACGGTCGGCTTCTTAGTCAGAATCAGCTGATACAACCAGTGAACAACAACAATAGAAGGCATTCTAGTTTAACAAGGAATCCAAACCCCACGCTGAAACTTTGTTTTTGATTGGTTTCCTGAACGTCCAACGAACTTTTTACCACCATCCTTTTATACATGCAAAATGTGTATATCTACTTTAAGTAAGGTTTGGTTTATAGAAATAAACTAAAATATATACACTTTAAAAATCAAGATTTGGTAATAATTGGTTTTAAGGAAGGGACTGTGGCGTATAACAGAATGTTATACAGTAAGCTACACGTTTTTCTTATAGTGACACCAGACACAACCTGCCGTCGGTGTAAAGCTTTAAAAATAAAAGTAAAACAATCGTTCGACCGGAAAAGCTGCGTTTCAGCGTTAGTTTTAAAAAGTGGAAATATAACCAATTTAACTCCTAATTTGCGAAAAATCATGCAGACCAAATGCTTTGCCTTGTAAATTTAGATGGTACATCACACAACGGATAAAAAGAGTCCCTCGGAATTAACTGTTAGCCAGTTATTTATTAACAATTCATCCTAGATAGCCAAGAAAGATGTAACCCATTTATAGAAAACAGTCTTATAAATATTGGAACCAAACAAAGTCCACATTTGCATTAATGCTCTTAAAATAAAATAAAATCATAAATTTATTATTTTACATTTGTATATGTTTAAACAATACTGTTACTGATTTAAGTAAAGACCATTTTAACAGTTCTAAGAACGTTCATTGTAGTCCGGCTAGTCATAATGTTTACATATATAACTTAACAGTTATACAATCATATTTTTAGAAGTAATAGTAATACCTAACAACAGGTTTGATACAACCTGGTAAAAATCTAAACAGTACTAGTTTGACATACAATAAAAATAGTTGTTTAACATATTTAACCTTCAATTATATTGCAAAATAATATAAAAAACAGAGTTGTATGCTGATTCAATTTACCTAATTATACAAGGTTTTCATAAAACAATGGTGGGGTTTAGTTATTAAATCAAAATAAAACGAATTTGTATTGTTGAATTCCTGACATTTACACGATTTGTTTACATATCTAATACAATTCAATGTGGCCACCATTTGTTGCTCTACAGAAATCCAGTCGATGGTAAATTTAAGCCCACACGTTGTACATTTCCCTAGTTACAGTGGAGACTGCATATCGGATTATTTATCTCAGGTGTGGCAAATTTAGAATTTTTGCGAATAAACGATGTTCTTAACATACCCCATAAAAGACAAAATCTCACGGAGTCAAGTCTGGGCTTCTCGGAGGACATGCAACAGGGCCACCTCTGCCCATCCTCCTGTTTGGGAACTTAACATTTAAGGCATCTTGAGCAATGGTTTTATAATGTGGAGGAGCTCCATCTTACTGAAAATGATTTACATTTTACATTTCGTCGAGTTGAGGAAAAAAATAGTTCTCCAGCATATCAAGGTAAAAATTCCCATTGCTATTTTCTTCAGCGAATAAAAATGGTCCAATCACTTTTTGTTTGGACAGACCACACCAAACGTTGATTTTGGCGAATCTCTTTCCTTCTCAAAAATTTCATGAGGAAGTTGCGTTCCCCAAATCCGTACATTGTGCCTATTAACACATCCTTTGGTGTGAAACGTGGCTTCATCCGAAAAAATAACATCATTCAAAAATGATTCGTTTTCTGTTATTTGGTTCAACACAAACGTAGCAAATCCTGCTCGTTTGACCATACCTGTTAGATTGATTTTTTGAAGAAGTTTAATTTTGTAGGCATGAAGATGGATCCTTTTGTGTAAAGATTTTTGAAGTGTACTTAATGGTTTTCTTAATTCAAGACTACGTTGGGGGAGGGATTATTTTGGGCATCTAATACAAGATAGTCTTATGTTCCCAACTGTTTGGTTTGAGACTAGTGGTCTACCCGGCCTACTTTGCTTTTTAACTGATCCAGTGTTTATGAATTGCTTACCCCAACGCCAAATGATAATTTCATAAGGTGGATCTTTATGAATTGTTCTTCTAAAAGCCCACTGCAGCTATTTTAATGAATGCAAACAAGACTGTTTCAGCTACCAGATGCAGGGGTACCAATATAAAAAGTTTGATTTGTCTCATAGCAATTTTATAGATAGTTAAAACCCTACCATTATTTTATGAAAACCCTGTATTTCAAATAATTAAATTATCAGCTTTCAGCAAAGCAGATGAAACAATTTACAAACTGTGAATTTTGCACGTTGAAAAAGTACAATGTGACTGGTAGGTTCAACCGATCTGTGAATATAACATGAAATAAGGAACATGAAACCACAATGGCAGTGAGGTCTCTTAGGCATCTGGCACATTAACACTATGCGGTGGAGTTACAGTAGTGTCTCGTGTTGTTGAAGTCACTCGCAATATAGTACGATACACAAACACAACGGTGAGAGAAAAGTTTGGAACACTACCGTTAGATGTTACGTAGTTACTTTAGGAAATCTTTGTCATCTGAGAAAAGTATTGCACACAGTAACAGTAACCTTAAACACACACTAAAATATTTTGACATACGAATGACTTATAAAATTGCATCCTAAGCTCAACGTCAATAATTGAGGATGAAACAGAAATATACATTTGCAGTCACTCACTGTGAGTATATTTTTCCGATGTTGTTTATAAAATGTAAATCTAATTCAAGCAAAATTTGTTCGTAGTTTAATTGAGGAAATCATATTAAATACTTAACTGAAGGAGGAAAGGGGCACATTTTGGTCATTATACTCAGTTTAATATTCAGGCACTTGTATTTGTATCAAAATTTTATTTTCAAATGTCATTAATAATTTATTTATGAATAAGCCTCAATGTTTTAATAGTGTATTCATATTTTGTTATGTTTTTTAATATTTCATATAATCTAAAGACGTGAAGTTTAAGCTTTAGCTAAATTTGTTATCACCAGCCTAGTATAATGAGTATATTTAGCCACGAAATTCCCAAGTCATATAATCTTTGGCATTAGATGACCATTAGTTTAAATGTTTTTCTTTATTATAAATAAGAGTATATTTAATCTTATTTGTTTTAAAAACAACGTAGGGATAACTATAAAAACTATGATAACTTGACACTGCGTTTTGACCAAAATATAATGTATTGTTTATAAGCGAACTCTTTGTAGAGAAATCAAATAATTAATTTACTACTCCTCTTTCACTAAAAGCTAACCACTTTATATAATCTTCTTAATGTGTATGGCAAACATTACATCAATAACATATTACTCAAAAGAGAAACAGTTAATGCCGAGATAGTAAAACGAATGAAAGGGTTGAAATAATAATAATCCTCATATTTGTTAGTAATTTCTCGTGGGTTTTGTTTAAGCTTTTAGCAATTTGTTGATGGTAAACTCAAAATAACAGACCATAAACAAGCAACAATCAGTATTAGTTTTAAAAATAAGTAACTACCCCAAACGTAGGATTGTGTTATCAATCCAATTCCACCTAGATCATACACTGATCACTGACAACGAAACAGCCACCTTTATTGCTTTCCTCTAAACCACTAACACTTTGCAACTTACACAATGTCAAATAGATCCACAAATAAACAGATAGTCGAGCGTAAAATCACATGTTTTTGTAAAGTTAGTAAAAATTAATAAAACTAATAAAAGTAGAGCCAACCCAACCAGCAATTACAAATTAACTACAGCAACATTTTGATTTTCTCTACAGTGTTAATATTAAAACAAATTCAATAAAAGGGAATAATTTGGAATATATATTCACATATTCAAATGTTACTTTAATATATCTCATATTTCGTTTAAAAAACCATTGGAATCACTACACTAATATTTCACGAAGATGAGAGAAAAAAAGAGTTCACCAACTTAATGTACAGCTGGGCCAGTGAAACTTAAAATATCTAAGGAAGCTACGCCCCTCCCTCTCCTTATTTGTATTCGGCTACTCAACCAAATTATTTTGGAAGACTCTAGCAGTTACCGGTATCAGCCTGTATCGAAATACGCATGTAACAGGTATGTTTGCTTCATCACTGATGACAAGAAATACATATTGCGATCTAATCCATAGCCAAATATACTAGGGTTCAGAGGCTATTTACTTAGTTTTGTACGAAATAAAACATGTAAATATTTCAGTATATGCCATATTGAAATTATTATTGCCATATTTATTGTGTTGCTTTATTTGTAAATAGTTGAAGTTTGTGTTATCTTCCATTTAGTCTTGTTGGCCAACTATCCACTCTGAGCTCCACTCTAAGTTATACAAATGTCCCAATCAGGTTTTTACTTTGGGGAAAAGATCTATTGATCCTGAGATAAGTGCATAGATTTAGTTTGACAGGATTAATGTAAGTATTTTATCGTTCATTGTGTAAAAACTATATTGTGATGTAATTTTACCTGATTTTAACTTATTTTATGTTTAAACTCCCGTATTGTGTGTGTTTAAACGTATTAACCAATATATATATATATATATATCATTTTTAGCGAATTTCCCCTATTACCGTAGTCGACATGGTAAGACCTAGGCCCAGGACCATGATAAATTTTCGTTTTGAGGTCCCCAGACCCCAAAAACACCATTCGTTCGAAACTGTATATATATATATATATGTGTGTGTGTGTGTGTGTGTGTGTGTGTGTGTGTGTGTCCGTGGGTGCGATAACTCTCGAAAAAAACGTCCGATTTTGATGAAATTTGGTACAAACATGCAAAGAAGCATTTATGACTTTATGTCCGAAAACCAGACCGATCGGCCTATACGAAGAGGTATTTTGGGGGGCTTTTGTACCCTAAAAATGGGTTTTTTGAATTTTTACATGTAATTTTTGAAAAAGTAAAATTTGATTTTTTCCATTGGAATCAGCTTAAAAATACGCAAAATTTGGTATTTTAATCATTGCTCTACGTCAATTTGTTACTGAGATATTGAAAGTGCTAAACAGAGTACGTTGTCCAATGCTATTCTTATGGAGGATAAGAAAAATTGTATAACTCGCTTATTTATCAACTTATCCTGATGAAACTTGGTATATTGCTTCATTTCATTGTGGTCTATTGATATTTGCACAAAAACCCATTTTTTTGCCGATAGTCCCTGTAGTAGCAAACCTGCATACTTAGCCCCATGTTATTCTTAAGGAGAATAAGTAACGTGTTATCTCCTTTAATTAAGAACATAAATTAATAGAACTTGGTATGTGGCTTTGCCTAGTTGAGTTATATTGATATTTGTATAAAAACCCAATTTTAGTGTTCCTTATTTCAGCAAACCTACATACTCAGCCGCCATGTTATTCTTATGGAGAATAATTAAAATGTCATATATCATTTATTTATGAATGTATAGTGATGAAACTTGGTATGTGGCTTTATGTGGTATTAAGATAAATTCATATGCATTGTAAATTTGCTGAGTATGCAGATTTGATGCTACGGGGGTATTAATTTATATTGCGTTATTAAATAACACATGGTTACACACTGTTAGAGATTTATGTTTAATGAAGACTTATTGTAATTATAAGAAAATATATAAATAGGAAAAAATTGGTATGCAAAGCAAGATTGAATACAATTAAAAAAATTCAAACTCTGATTCGCATTAAGCAAATTAATAAATATATGTCGGTTTCAGTATTTAAAAGTTTAATAGATTTTACTATAATCCGTCTCTTAAAATGTTTCGCAAAATACCAGCACAACAACGTCTTAACCTTATTGAAACTATTTCATTGTTCTACTTTGTAGACAAAAATCTATCAAAACTACCAGGCAAAAATTTATTCTTAAACAATTCGGGCAATAATTTAAATTTCACTTTTTAAAATAAAGGGAAACAATAATTTTTCTTTTATTACTAAATGTATATTACATTAATTTTCAGTATTTTCGTTTTAATAATGTGTTGATAATGAGGCTAATTTCATTAAACATTTTGATTCGTTTAAGATGATCAGGAACAGCAACTAGAAACAGGCTTGCTATAGAAGATACTGCCTTTCCTTCATTTGTTTAACTCCCTTATCTTGAAAGCCTAAAACGTTTTCCTTCTTTTATTGAATAATTTCATTCCATTTTCTTTTTAAATTACATTTGTTAATGACGATCTTCCACGCCAATTTTTATTATCTATAAACATAATGCATAGGTAGTAAAAGAAGTATACTTTAAAATTCATATATACATATATGCATACCAATTACAACAACATTTACTGAGATCAATTTTCCCATCACTTACGCACATCCACTAAATTTACATTTATAAAAAACAAAATTTCTTGCCAACAGTATGCCACTGTTCACTGATTTTTCACTCGTTAACTAATCAGGAAAATGTAATATAAAAAGAACGGCTCAACTTGCAATTCGATATTAAAAAGAGCAAACCAATTAAATAGGACCGCAGGCTTGGTTATCATGTAGAAAAGGAGTACATTACCTTTTCGTATTCGTTACATACGGGTGGCAATTTCTACTTGTGTTTTAGTTACTTAACATGTTGTATAGTCTTAAGAATTTGAACTTCGGTGTGATCGAAAATTAACAATAGTAGTAATATGGCGGTTCTGTAACAATGAATCGAGGGAGATATGAGTATGAGAGAGGTCGAGGGGATGAAATTCGTTGGTTCAATTCGTTGATTAAATTCCTGAAAAATCGACGAATCCACTTAAAAATCCACCGTTTAGCCGCATTTCAGGTTGAAATTCATTGCCTAACTTTAACTTAACCTTTCTGATTTTAAATTATACTTTTTAACTTAAAACTACGGTTTCCAGCAAAGGGATTTTCCAACATCAAAATCAACCTGTGAAGCCAATTGTCATACTCATACAGCATGTAAATGTTTATGTAGTGAAAACAGAAAAAAGTGCGTATTCGAATTAATAATCGAGTTTTTAAAGCGAAAATTCAATGTTTTCGTTTTAAGAATCAGCGCCCCATTCCGAGGGTGTTATGGATCACGATATATGGTATAGTAAACACAAGAGAGCAGAGGATAGATGAAAAGCAGATAAACTACTAGAGGATAAGTAATTTGAACGCGTTATTGCGCCAGATGTCAGTCTTTAAGAGAGACCGTTAGCTTTGGCGATGTGGGCAAAACAGAAATTAGGTTTGGGATTACCTGTAACATTGCCAGATAAAGATGTTGAGAGAAATGAGACCTCGACGGGAAAGGCGGTGGAGGTCGAACATGGGTTCCAGAGAGCTAATTTGGGACTGGCATTATATACGAAAAATAAATACATTTATTTAATAGAAACTGGTGTGTTAATACGAAAATTATTATAGTATGTAGATTACGCTCCAAGTTATAAATCGTGACATTACCTCAAACAGTGAGATAACAGACCTCACCCGCACTGACATCACTTGTAGGTCGACCGATATTAATTGAATTTCGTGCTTTCAAAACTGGACCATTAATTGGGAAATGTAATTTTTTCTCGTAAACCTAACGGCACTTCGACTTTGAAGGGTATATTCGGTTTGGAAAAATGATGTCAGCTGATCAATAACACCCTTGGAATGGGGTGCTGATTCTTATAACGAAAACATTGAATTTTCGCTTTCATAACTGGATTATTTATTCGAATATGCACTTTTTCTGATTTCACTTCATTCACATGCTGTATGAGTATTACAATTGGCGTTACAGGTTTATTTTTATGTTGGAAAACCCCTTTGCTGGAAACCGTAGTTTTAAGTTAAAAAGTATAAGTTAAAGTCAAAAAGGTTAAAGTATACAATGTATAGTTAAAGTTAGACAATGAATTTCAACCTGAAATGCGGCTAAACGTGGATTACTCGTATTAAGCGGATTCGTCGATTTTTCAGGAATTTAATTCACGAATTTAACCAAAAAATTTCATCCCCTCGACCTCTCTCATACTCATATCTCCCTAGACTTCTCTCATATTCAAATCTCCCTCGATTCATTGTTACAGAACCGCCATATTACTACTACTATTTTAATTTTTTGTTCTGCCACTATACTTTTGATATGGTGTCGTTGTTATGTTTATTGTATCCGATTCTGTAAGACAATATTTCGTTTTTTAAATAAACTTGTATTAAGTTATAACGGTATTGCATATAAGTAAGTGCAATCACTAAAGAGAAACGAATGTTATACAACCTAAGTAGATGTGTGAACATTTTTACTAAGAACTTAACCTAATAGCGTTTTCAGGAGATCCGCCAGAGTAAAAATATGTAGCAGAGCAGGTCGGTCCGCTATCATGACCGCTGCCCAGCTGAGGCTGTGACGTGTGGGGCCGGAGGGACCCGTTACTGGCCCTTGTATGACTGATGGCGACCCACGCGGCACGAAACAACGCTCTGGTTATTGAAAACTACGAAGGAAATAAGCGGCTGACAATACAGCACAATATATACAACGTATTTCATACAATAAAAACGATCTATTTTCTCATTTTTGGTTTTGGTATTGAAAAACGACTTCTTGATATATACAAATTATGTAGATCTTATTAAAGGGTATGCAAGCCATGAAGTATATTTTCACTATAACTTAAATTTTAAGAGCAGGTATGAATATTTCTTAAACAATTTTTGAAACGACAGATTTTTTAGGAAAAAATAATATCAGTACTGTATTTTATAAACGTTACATACTTTTGTAAACCGTCAACGGCCCAAATACTAATACAATATAATGGAACCATTGAATTAAGCGGTGAAATAACCAGTGCATTCTAAAAAAGATAAAATCAGGTGCATTTCAAAGAAGGTCCATTATTGGACTACATTAAAGTTTGCTTTATAAATTAAACTGCTAAAGCTACTAAATAAATTATTTATATCAAAGACACATAAAAACACAGATGTAAAAAAAGCCAAATATATAAGCAAAACGTTCATGGAGTTTAACCAAAGAAGGGTGTACCTAGCATGTAAGAAAATGCCTACTAAACTTAGAGTTACATCTACGAGAAAAATTATAAGCGTTGTGTAACTATGGGAGTTCTGGCTCATTTATTTACAGCTTCCGGTCACGTGACTTTTCGTGACGTAGCTGTGACGTAGTTGGCGACGTAGTTCGTGACGTATTGGTGTCGTCATGTGAGTTAGGTTAGTTCAAGGTCATCCTGAGGATGTTTTAAAAAAGAAATCCTGCACAGTTTTGATTCGATAGTTTTCATTCGATAAAGATACCGAATAATTATCATTCAATAAATATGTCGAATGGAAACTATCGAATTAAACCTGTGCAAGATATTGTCTTTAACATTTTTGTTAGTTTCTTCTAATGACGTATGCGCAGAGTCCTTGGTGTTTGCCGGGTCTTGTGTATAAATTAAAAGATAGTGCAGAACATCTGGGTCTGGTGTTTCCAATTTTACTTTCCAAGTTTGTAAAACAGTAGATATTATAGCAAATTCCACTTCACCTGTAATGCTTCCTTCCAGTTTTGTTGAGTAAAATATCCATTAGTCAAATCCCACCAAGGATAACATCATTGCTTCTGAATCAGAAGACGTCGTAGAAACTTCATGAACTTGTGTTTGATCAGCTTGATCAGCTTGTATTTACATTAGTGTCAGCTTGTTCAAAATTACAAGAAGAAGATGTAGAAGAAACAGTAGTGCCTTGGATTGTCGAGTCCATGTGTAATGGACAAGAGCTGAAGGACCACTGATGTGGCACAAGCATGTAGGATAGGTGCCCTCCCTTACCCCCACCACACCAGTCCCCCCACCACAACGTCCCCCCCACCAAGTTTTTACTTCGCACAATAACCATGGGACAGTTATTTAGCTAGGGTTTAGCTCTTACACTGTGAGGATCGTAGCTCTGTAACTGAAAACTACAATGATTAGTGTTAAACACCGTATGTGTATAGTTATAACAGTCACAATGATCTAAACCAGTGCATGTTTCATGTGTTGATCCTTGCGTCGCAGACAACTGGCTAAGAGTGTTTCAGTCTTGATTATTCTACGACGGACCCGCTCACAGTCCACTAAGAGGTTATACATTCTATCTTCACTGTCGGAAAAGTCGCAAGCGGACTACTGAAGGACACCTTCGTCATATTCCTGTAAAACTTTGACATGTTCAGACTATACTCAAACTTTATAGGTAGATGTTCATTTGTCAAGAGCTGGAAGAAAGTGATGTACCGCTAGCGTGTAAGATAGAAAACTACCCCCACCACAACGTTACCTTGTCCTTGAAATAGATGTGTTTCCGCTATTGCTGATATATCCTTGATCAGATCTGAATTCTGATTGCGCCTTCTTGTTCTTCTGGTGGAGCCGCTTAATTTGAGTACTCACACGTTATACTTTAAACCCAAAAATAAAGAAGTTATTTAGGTTTTTCCTTAAAAATAGTGTTTTTTCGCTATTGCTGCTATACCCTTGGTCAGCTCTGAATTCTGATTGCACCGTCTTATTTGTCTTGCTGATCTGCGTCATTAGAGTACCCACATGCCAAACTTTGGATAAGGTTTAGCCCCCCTCACTGAAACATATATTTTAAGGAAGGGAGGGTCGGGGGGATCTGGAACAGTGGTGGGGGTCACCTTCAAGGTCAACTGAAGACTAACAAAGGTCTCCTGCCTATTTAAAGGCCAGGTCCCTAACTTTAAATGCTAAGGGTGATCCTGAAAACAACCGATTGTGTTGTCCTGGAAGAGTTGCGTGGGTGGAGAAATGGTGGAGAAACAGAGTTTATTTAATAAACCAATCCGATGTACCCTCTTGCCGGATGAAATACAATCCATTGTCATTTGAGATAAAAGGAGGTGGTGGTGGAAGTGTCCGTGGCAAATGTGTTTTTACATGGCAGTCATTGTAATACAAAAAGTATTTGTCAGTACTTATCCTTGCCACAAACTTATACTCAAAATTTAGTTTCAGTTGACGAAACCTAGATGTTTTAAAGTTCAAGGGCGTGACCAATTCATTTTCTTGCAGCACCTCTGTCAGCTTTATTACTTCATCGACGGTAGGAGGTGAAGTCGAAGGTCGAGACTCACTTGCTTTTGGAGTTGACTTTCGAGGCTCAGTTGCTTTTGAAGTTGATGGTCGAGGCTCAAAATATAACGGTTGGTTTTGGAAATTTGTCCTTATTATTGACTTGAAAGAACTCGGCTTCTTGAATCCACTCCTCTCCTCCAATCTTCTCCTAAAGGACTCCTTCAGGCGACGCAGCCTCTCAGGGGTTACTGGGGACGACATCGTATAGCGTGGTTCCAGTGCGAGATACAAAGCAAGACTGAAACTGTCGACGGAGTAAGGCGGATCACGAAGCGAAACCTTGCTCTATCCATGTATGGTTATGCAGCTGGGGACTGGTTTAAAACCTATCTGACCTCAAGGGATCAAAGACCCGACCCCCCACGACCCCCCCCCCTGAAAGATATGTTTCGGGGGGGGGGTCCTGGAGCAGTGGTGAGGTCACCCCCACCATTGACTGTCGCCTTTAAAAGCGGGAGCAGTCCGCAGTGTCTTCGCAGATGCTTGCCACCCGTTGTTTGTGTCTATATACCAGTGGGTTGCACTCTGCCATATTGGGCCCGACGCGCAATTAACAGATCATGCGCATTTGCATGTGCATCTTAGTTTTGAAATCATGGTAGTTTGTTTGTTAGATTATTGCTTGTAGTTTGCTGGTAGTATATGTAGATAGTGTTAGTGTTTGTGTTTGTGTTTATGATTATATTTGGTGTTGGTTGAAGTGTCTTATTTACTAATAAAATGTGTAATTGTCTTACACGTTTTAAAACTGGGTAGTCATTTCCTACAAAAAGATTTGGCCCTACAAACCGGCCTTATGTTAAAACTGGGGTCAACTCTGAAATTGTTGTCAAAGTAATTTAATTTTTTCTCAAATAAACCCCCCTTCCTTTATAAAAAGGTTCGACCCAGAAAACCGGCCTGTCACCAAGGCCATTCAAACCGGTTGACATTACCTATCTTAGCTCTCCCGCTCGAGAAACCTTTGTGAATATTCAGTCAGTCTTTGTAAATATCTTATTCAATACACCCTGCAAACCATTTGTAACTACTTGGGGGTAATTAATAAAAGGTTCCGGTTGTCAGGTTTATTGTCTATAACTGTGATTATTTTTTATAAGTATTTTCCCTTTGAATATTAAATCAGTCTTTGTAAAATACCTTGAAATTTTTATTGAAATTTTTATTTGTAATTTTTTATTATTCTACGAAATCTGAAACGAAAGCAGCTATTATCGAAAGGTTCAACAGAACTTTAAAAGGAGCGATGTATCAAGATTTTCAAATAGAGGTTCCCACGTGTGGTATGACATACTTTCCGTTTCAATACATGATTATAACAACAAGTTTCGTACAACTATCTGGATAAAACCGATTGAGGTGACTAAAAAGAACTCCAAACAAGTTTTGGAAAATATTAAAAAGAACACCAAAGCAAAAGTGGAAAAGAGATTACCACGAAAATACGTCGTGGAGGATAAAGTTCGTATTAGCAAATATAAAGGAGTATTTATCAAGATATAATTACCCAACTGGACTAACGAAATTTTCACCGTATATAGAATACAACCGACATATCCAGAAACTTGTATACTTAAGGATGATAAATTTTAGATATTAAGTTGGAAATGGAGTTTGAATCAAACATACCCGCTAATACAACTGCATCTTGCCATGATTCTTCACGATAAAATTCTAACGTACACACCTCTAACAGGTATTTTAAAGATGGTTCTGTAGTTATATGGATGGGGAAGATTATATATAGCGCGCACAACAAGAGGGGTTCAGTTGATCAGCGTTTGCGGTTGAAACATCTATTACAGTCGAGATGACCTCTGTAGTACAGGAGCATAACAATGCAGAAGTGGAAGGTTTGGTGCAAAACTAAGACTCTTACATCAAAGAGTATGAAGAAGAATTGGACAAGTTTCTCAAGTTTCGAAAGGAAGGGGTAAAGTCAGACAACCCTTCAACATCAAAGTCGACTTTAAAGAGGAAGAGAAAACCTGAAAACGACATCCCTTTAAACATACTGACGGATATTTTTCTTCGCATATTATATCCAATCTCAAGATATATGACTAAAGGCATAGCAATAGGTTTGGTAAAGGACTTGGGTTATACACCTAATGCAATAAAACCAAGAACCTAAAATGCTATTTTTTCAGATGTTGCATGGGATTCTTTTCTTAAAAATTTACACCTCATCGAATGCTACTTGGCAAAGAACATGTTTGGAAAAAATACAGCTATTCGTCTATTAGGATGTGACATTGAAATTGACATCTTAAAGTGTCTCGGAGAACATCAAGTACGGTTTAGAGATTTAACAAAAACATGATGATAAAATTCAACCGACGCCGGAAGAATTCTACGTTTTGAGTTGTGCAGCTTCACCTATAACAAGGTATATGAAACAACTTGTATTTTCAAGCACTGTGGTGAAAGACTATTTGGTAGATGTGATGGAACTACATCCCGATGGTCAAATTCCTTACGGTCCAATAGATACATCTATTTTTAACCGAATACCTTATGAGGTTGAAATGTGGATATGACTAAGGAGTATGAACAAAAGATTAATGAGTAAAAGATTCCAGAAGAAGAAAATACGATTAAAGAAGAAAAGGTTAAAGAAAAAGAAGAAATTTAAAAAAATTAAGAATCAGAACACGTTTTAACTGATACAGTTTAAAAAACTAAAGGAAGTTTATGGGGTAGGCCTACCGGGGACGGTGCCCACGTTAAATATACACCAACACGATCAGAACTGTATGGCCTGAGCTATAAAAGCTCTACCGTGGAGTGAAAACAGTTCATTCGTCATTTGAGACATGAAGATTGAATTTGAAGCTTTTCGTGGATACAATGATAGATACATTGTTAAAGAACTAATCATCTTAGACCTGCAAACATACGTCATTTATAATTTGTTATTCAAGCCTCCATTTCTTTTTAACAACTTAAACTCCAAATTAAAAAGAACAAATAAGTGGTTAACGAGAAACTTGCATCACATTGGTTGGAATGAAGGTTTTACAAGTTTTGAAGAAGTGGAAAGCATTGTGAATCACTACTGCAGTAAATTTACAAGACTTTATTCAAAAGGATTAGAAAAGTGCAATTGGATACAGCTTTATACCACAAAAGATGTAATAGATGTTAAAATGGATAAGTGTTTTGAATTTGAGATGGATAATATGTGTATTTTAACAAAGAATGATAAACGCGCACAATTACATTGCACTGTAAAGAACGTTTATCGTCTAGCTGATTTTTTACATCCTTTTACAATGGAGAGTGGAGGGGGAAGTGGAGGGGGATGTGGAGGGGGATTTGGAGGGGGAAGTGGAAGGGGAAGTGGAGGGGGAAGTGGAGGGGTGGCCGGAGGGTATAAAAGCGGGGAGAGCGAGGAGACCCACCATCAGTATTACTTCAGACTCCAACTAGAGAACACGTATCAAGATGGCATCACAGAAATTTCTGCAAACATTGGTGGATCAGTTTAACACACAATAAAAACAAGTATACTACCAACAAGAAAAACTTCAGAAATCAAAGAAAACAAACATTACATCGTGCACGACATGGGGAAAATTGAAACATCAGTGGAAGGCGCTATTCTAGTATCTTTAAGCGATGCTCCATACACAGTAGGAGGTGAAGCAAAATTCCAAATTTTCCTGCCCAAGAGATTTGTTCAACTGCTTCAAAATGAAGATTTGCAAAACATCGAATCTGGAACCTTGTACATAGTATCACACGGAGTCAGCGGGAACAACTCTGCCAAGCTATCTCTGCATTTGACCTTGTTGGGAACTTCACATTGTTAGATTAAGCCAATATAATATTAAACTTGAAATGTATTTTATGTAAAATAAATCAAAATAATAAAAAAGATAAAATATCAGAATTAACTCCAAGTACTGATATTTTATCTTTTTTAAAAACATTTTTGGTGACCTTGACCTAGATTCAGAACTTATAAAATGCGCTGTATTGGTTAAAAGATTATCACTTTCATACAGACTGACAATATGTTGGTGGGGGAACGTTGTGGTGGGGGTAGGGTAGGTACCTGTCCTACATGCTTCCGCCTCGTCAGTATACCTTCGACATTTGCCTTGGTACATCCTACAAAAACAGAATGGAACATATAGTAGTAAAGAGGAGAATGGGATTTCCAAAATATGCACAGTTAAAATCGAGATTGGATACGTTTGATGCAGGATTAAAAAATTCGTTTCTATACAAGTCTAGAATGGAGTTTGCAGATGCTGGTTTCTTTTACATGGGGCAAGATGATAAGACCATTTGTTACAATTGCGTAGGAGGATTGCAGGATTGGCAAGCGACAGGTAACCCATGGGAAGAACATGCTCGATGGTTTGACAGGTGTGCTTCTTTGTTAGTTCAAAAAGGTAGAGAGTTTGTACAAAACCATCGGAGAGTATATAACCTAATCCTGTTAAAACTTCAGAAACACCAACCGAAGAAAGTAAGAGCGAAGGAAACGAATGTGTCTTATGTTTATCCTCTAAGAAAAATTCACATTTTTTACCTTTTAGACACTGTCGAACATGCACTGATTGTGGGCTGGTGTATAAACGTTGCATTATATGCAGAACTCCAATAGGTTACGTGATGAAAATATTCATATCGTAGATGTGAAAAAAGTGGAGGAGGTAGAGAGAAGTAGAGGGGGTGCGTATAAAAGGAAGGCGAGGAGGTGGGAAGCACACTCTGTGAGTAGCCGTACACGAGGTTACATCATGTCTCTCAAAATTAAAGGTGTCCACTACAATACTGTTCATCTTTCATGATTTGCATCTTCTTTCTGATGACTTAAAAGTTTTGATTGTAATCGGCTACAAACTGACATTGGATATTTCTGCAACTAGCACTTTAGCTCAAGAACACTGGAGAACATCCGCAACCACACTTCCCCCAACACAGGGGAATAGATATAATTTTGGAGAGTATGAACCTCTCGCCTCATGCAATGTAAGCAGCTCTATGGAATCGGAGACGTCATCGTGGCAACCATCATCACTTCCACCCGCACCTAGAATGAAGTATTATTGTGGAGAATGTGAACCCTACACATCTACTACAGAATCCACGGGCACCACAGAATCGGTGGTTCTCTGACAATCATTGCCTGTGTGTACATTACTGTAAATAAATAAATCGTTATAATTAAGTCCACTATCTTGCACATGTTTTTTTATTTGATGTGTATTATTGTAAATAAAGAAAGAAAAAGAAAAGTTATAAATCGTGCACAGGTTTCATTAGATATGTTTCATTCGATGTATTTATCGAATGAAACAATCGATATTTTCATTCGATGTATTTATCGAAATAAAACTATCCAATGAAAACTATCGAACAGTCCTGTACAGGATTTATTTAAAAAAAAATCCTCAGGATGACCTTGAGCAAACCTACCTCACATGACGTCACCAATACGTCGCCAACTTCGTCACAGCTACATCACAAAAGTCACGTGACCGGAAGCTGTCAATCAAATGAGCCAGAACTCCCATAGTTACACTACTTATCGAGTACCGTAATAATATCATGTATTGTTGTCACAAATATATAAAATTTCGTAGGTAACGTGTTGGTGAAATTATAAAGTCAAAATATAAGATTTGTAATCACAGAAGAACAATTTGTTTTAATTAAAATAAAAAATATATAATCTATTTTAACAACTAACACGACTAACTCTTGACATAATAACTTAATACAAAGCCACCCAAAGGCAGCCGGTCTAAATTCCCTTTAAAAAATATAACTCTCCTTTGATCATACAAATGTTTCATCACACTGCACGGAAAACAGCTGTTTTTAACATCAGCTGCGAGTGCAGAAAACGACGTTTTCCCGTTCTAGAGTGGGAAAATCAGCAGTTGATTTTCGACGCTAGTATTTAGTTATGATTCCTAACACAAGTAGCGCTGGTAGCGCTAAGAGTATATTTATCATAAAACAGCTGTTCTCAGTAACCTAATCAGCTGTGTAAACAGTATCACTGATTTCATTGTACTGCGAAAATTATTTGAGCACCTATAGGTTATTTCTTAAACTTATATTATTTCATTAATTTTTATTATTAATTAACTACAGTGTGATGAAAAATATCTTTCATAACTCGAGTATAAAGTGTTATTCCATGCCTTGATCGTAAACTCGATCTCGGCCCGAAAACAACCACTTTCCACTTATATTATGAAATATACTATTCTAAGGCATTTAAAATGTGTTTCCAACTCTCACCTGATTTATGTGTTTAGGGAAATCTTTGTAGATATCTAATACCAACCTTAAAAGTTTTTTGTTGTCCTGTAATTTATCTGAGATAACCCTTAATACTTCTCTGATTCTCGTAGGGTATTAATACAAATCCAGCCAATGTTCAAGAGAGAGAGCTTGAATCTCCAAAACAGTTTATAGACAGTTTAGTATCATAGGCAGGCAAGAAATAAAAGCCCCATCACACTAAAGACATTTCTGTATGACACAATGTATTGCAGCTTGGCCATTATCCGAATTTATTTAATTTTAAATAACCTGAGAAGATCCACTTAAGATCACTCGCCCCTTCCATATTGCATAGTCAAAATAGAGATGATCGAGGCCAAATTGCTAATTTAAAAACTCGATCAGGACAATACCTCGACAGCATTCTAAGGCTGAAAATTCCAGATTAAACCTATTGCACTTACGCAATCAAGATAAAAAAATAAGTAATGAAAATACCAAGGATCTTTGTTGCCTCGACCCGTTCTACGATCATGCTGTCCATCAATACGGACAGGTTCACACTCCAGTTTACTCTTGAATAGCATATGAAGTTGTATTTTATAGGTTGATCTTGGAACAGAGTTTGGCAAAGTTCTGACAAACGAATTAAGTTCTGCAACTGTTATAATTTCCAGGGTCAAAAAGGCTTTTGTCCTGCAGTAAAACCACTTCACAAACTATTTATACAAAGAAGAACTCGGTCCTAATATAGATCTTTGGGGAAACTACTATTTAGGATAGTGCTTATTGATGAGTAATTTAAATTCTGGGCTGGTTGTGTTCTATTGGCAAGGTAGAGCCAATAGCCAATGTATTCATTGACTCGGAACATACTGGGCCCTACAGAAATAATTTTTTGATAATAAGATGCGTAGATTGATATTTACGGTATGCCACGATTTAGAAATACAGCCCACACAGTTTAGTGGTAAAATAAATCAAGTAGCTCAAAGGAATTGAGAAAACTTAGTTAAAACATATAACAATGTAGACGTTGTAAGCTTAAGAAATTTTTCACAGCACCAGCTTGAATTCAAATTAAAGCTACAATTCATTTAACTGTAACTTAGTGTTATATTAATTTTCAAGAGTTTTTGAAGTTTATTGAAAGATAATACGACGCTATGAATATTTGTATTTTTTTACTGCAGTGAAAAGTATATTACCACTTTTTAAAATCACTGTATTGCACGCAAGTTTTCAAAGTTCAACGCAAAGCCAAGTTTTAATAGTAGGATGTTTAAGGGTAGCGCTCGGTCAAATAACAATAGTACATTTCATCACTAGAGCCAAAGTGAAGCTTATCTACACAGCTCAGGTTTAACAACCGAGGTTAAGCCGTGGTCGGAAAACGAGTGAGGATAGGAAAGTCACTTTTGGCCTGTGTAAGGAACTATATTTTTCGTCATACTGCAAAATATATTAAACTAACTACTTTATAAAAGTAAAATTTTACAGCTTGTGCACCTTGAACGTTTTCTCACAAAAAGGCTCCGTCTTGTTCTTGCTACAAACAGCTGTTACAGATATATTCAGTCACCTATCGTCTGTTACGTTTGTATTAGTGTTATTGATGTTTCAAACGCTGATAACCATCATTAACCTACAAAAATGCAACAATTAATTACAATCGATAAAATAATCGATTACGACTCTTGATACAATCGATTAATTACAATCAACGTTCACAAGTTTGCGACAAAAACGAAGGGCAGATGCCCTTGACACCTGCTGATTCTTTTTTCCCTAGGGCTAAAAACAACTACTTTGGCCTCACAACTCATGTATTGAAAACAGCCGTTTTCAAAGCTGTATGACGAACTTTATTTCATTAATACAATATTTTTCTTGTAACAGGCACCAACGTTTTTAAACTTATATTAAAATGTTTGTTATAATATAATAATGATGTATCGTATTAAACACCGATGTTTCCAGTTATAAATATTTCATAGAGTACAATGTTTAGACTCCGTTCGCGTTCATATGCAGTTATACATCAACCTTTCTTGACCCGGCCCTGAAAGATCTGGATAGCAAGTGTCTTCTGCTTATGGTATTTTAGAATGTCCCATATTTATGAATTTCTAGAAAAACTTAAACAAATGCATCGAATGCTACTTAAAACAAGCTAAACTGGAGCTACAGTTTTGGAACATGTGAAAGGTATCTAACCAATATCGTCTTTGCAAAGTTTACAGCTTGATAAAGAATAGTTTTTAGTACAGTCAATAATTAATTTGATAATTAATAAAATAGTAGTTAAAAATCTTGCATTTCCTTTAGGAACGATGCAGTATATTTAATATGAATGTATAGTTTCATTTGGATATTAATTATTGTTTGAATCTTCCGAAAAAAATAGCGACTGTTAAACTGGAATTTTTAATTTTTTTAGGTTAAATTTTGTAGCAGGTTGCATCTTCTTCAAGCAATCCCGCATTATTCATTAGGCTTCGGTATTTATCGTGGACGATAATTATTAGTGAATTTCCTTAGGAAAGTGAACTATTAGCATGATCCGCACGGTGAAACTTAAGCCCGGGACCACCATAGAAGTTCCTAACGTGACCCCCTGAACACGTTTTGGGGGGTCGTTCAAAATTGTATATATATATATATATATGTATATATATATATATATATATATATATATATATATATATATATATATATATGTGTATGCACTCTAGCGGTCGCATTTTTTGTCCGATTTACTTCAAATTTGGTAGGGACGTTCCTTTCTATAACCTGTTGGACAAGTTTGTTGGGCAAAACAATCGGAAAACTCTAAACCCATTTTTTGGGGATTAATCTTTCAAATTTTGAGTTTTTGGGCCCAAATAGGGTCAGAAAAGCCCCAGATGTAAAATTAATGCATGTTAAAAGATGGGAATTAGAACGGCGAAGGTTTTAAGCCCTCTTTCGTTATTCTAGCTTAAATATTTACCGAGTTATTAAAGAAAATGTGTATCGGATAAACACAGTACGTTGTCTTATGGGGGTTTTACACTAGAAAAGCCTGTTATTCCTTTGTTAGAGTACTTTTATTATCCCCAGCAACCTCACGCCTACTTTCAAGCCTGTCTGGACCTTCTCCTAACCTTATAATGCGTAAAATTGTATTCCCAGCTTTGCAAGTAAATGAAACTAGGAGTATCAGAACAGCCAAAAAAACAATGTTTTCAGATTTCAATAAAAATTGGACAAATGGATGTTTTTACACTGATTTTGAGTTTTACAAGTTTTTATGTGGAAATTCACTTCCCTCACGTCAGCGTGCTGCGTGCGATCTCGTTTTATTTTCTGGTGACATATGACGTTACTTTGTGACTTTTTATTAATGTTGCTCTCACCATTAATATACAACAATATACGAAGTGACCTCAAATCTTGTCATTACAACAATGTTGATGGCGAGTTACGCGACTCGAGTTGATGGTTGTAAAGCGGTTACGAGGACTCAATAAAGATAGCGGCGTGGTGGATCTGTTCAGTCGTTAAACACAACTCTGGCGTTGGTTTTGATAAACAATCTCAAACCATAACTACCCTGCAGTTGAGCATTAAACAGATTTACCTTCCTTTAAGGTGCCCATAACAATATAATACGTTTACGTTTATTTTACTAAAAGCTTGCTTAAAAACCCTTCAACCTAAGGCAGGTAGTTGAAAACACACTAAAATAATATGAAAATAACAAATATAACTGTGTCTATACGTAGTATTAGAATAATATTGTTGTTTGTGTTAGTAATGACTTGTTTATTAAAATGTCAAGTTAGAACAATACGTCACATGTGAAAACTCTAGAAAAAGGTTTTTAGCGTTAAACGATTTTTGTTGCAAATTGTAACAATTAAAATGTTGAAAACTCGTTCAGATCGTTTTGCTGTTAATGATTGTAAATGAAAGGAAACGATTCTTAAATACAAATTCGTTTTGCTTTCCCCTTACATTCACAGTATACCAAAAGATCTATAAGACATATATATAGTGTTCGTCTGAACTATTTATAATAAAACAGGATAAAATAAACTGCATCTCACAAAACTAAAAAAATATAGAACTTATATAGACATATAAATAAACATATAGACACTTATACTGTACTCACATATTATACAGTAAATAATCAAAAGGCTGACACAAGGCGTAATTGCATATTTATCATCTTGTATGTAAGTACAGTACAAATGTAAATATGTTTTGAAGTAATTTAAGACTAGTTTATTCTATCCTGTTTTAATGTCACAACACGTATTATGCTACTCATGAAATGACTTATTTATAATAAGAAAAATCCTTCCTGGACTCAATCCTACAGTTTTTGTTAAGCTTTATGATGAACTACGGCCCGCACCTTTCGCAGGGGTAATTTTTATAATTCTTTAGAAGTTGTATAGTTACTGATATTATAATGAATCAGAAGGCACGTTATAAATACAAATACATTAAACAACTTGTTCTTCATTTATCACTTATAATTAAGTTTAGTTCCGTTTTTCAGCTAAACACACAACGCTGACGAGTGATTCAATAAAACATAATCTGGTTAGTTTTATTTTCTTATGTTGCACAGAGCTTAAAAAATAAGTTAGGATAGCTTTAAAAATTGAAGATTATAGATCAAATATGTTGCCACCTACCACGTAAAATTACATTTACTTTCCCTCAAGTAAAACCCATTCAATGAGTGCAGTAGATGACCTCTTCAGGTGGTCCCACACTTCTCGCGAACAGGCCTGAACATTCGGCCGAACATTCTCCCAAATGTTCACTGAACATTTGGCCAAACATTCTCGCAAATGTTCTCTGAACATTCCGTCCTGTATTTTCCCGTATGTATTCAAAATTTCGTGCAGCTCCAACACTACTCGCGAATACTCCGAACATTCGGCCGAACTCCGAATGTTCGGACGTGTTCCCCAGAAGTGTAGGACCGCCTTTTAAACATTGAGTTAATTCGGCTGAAATATGGTGCAACACCGACTACCGTACTTAACATCCCATATAGATAATACATGTGAATAACCAAAAGGAATTAGTTCTCCATTAACAGAAAACAATGTGACAAAAACGGCATGTATAAGGCTGGACTGGAAATTAAGTATATTGGGGTGTTTTAAATGAGAAAAGGTGTGTGCCAGTTTTATCAAACCGCTTGCAAGTATTTTTCATAAAAAATAATCCCTTATTTGCTAGCTAATGTTATAGCTATTAATACAAAACAGAATAAAAAAATAATAAAAACGAAGTCATGGATGAACTGATAATTAATTATATTATATAATGCAGTTTAAATTGGCAATGGAATATTAATAGATGAAGGTAATATTTTACCGCTAAAAGTAAAACTTCTTTACAACTCATTCGGCTTACTACATATACACACACGTCATACAGGTCGTCATAGATATGTTAAGCTGTCCTTTGAATAAATTATTTACGCTAAAACTACAAAAATACGGCTACAGTAATTTACGCCTGGTATTTATACGACGTAACTTTACTTGGTTATAACTCATATCAAACTTGTTATTATTAGTAAACTTTATTATTTTGAGCATCGACATTATTTATATATTTAAGGCTTTAGTAAAACTGTTTATATCGTGAAATACATTTCTGCCAACCTAAATAATTGGATTGTTATTGTATACAATCTGCCAAGTTTTGATGCAACGGTAACGAGATGAAACTATTAATAAGTAGTAAGCTACATTTCGATACACATCTTGGTTGTCTAACGTATATAACAGTGTTGCAAATAGATATCTCAAGTACGGGTATTAGAAGGTGTTTACTAAAGGGAAAATCAGTATGTAGTTGAACGTTTTTATATTGCGTTGCATACAAAAAAGGTAGAAAAAGTATACTAGATACATTTGTTGTGTGTAACAATAGCAATATTTATTTATTTTGGTTACTTCAATAACAACGACATTAACATAAAACAAATATTAATTACATTATTCATTTTATATCAACGAACTATGATTATCAACATTTGTTACTTTTGATTATAGCCTCCGGATTACCAAAACATACCAACGGTGTTTAATTACCTGCTTTATCAGTAATCCATCATCAGTTATCTTCATTTGAATAACGTCATCATTATATAAAGAACAGAAGCCATGGGGCACGACGAACACGAACTTTACACACGCCCTCACCTTTTAGAGTTTGGACTAAACGAAGACAATAACATCCTGATAATGATTTCGTGAGAAATCTAAAGTAGTAACCATTGTGACGATTTTGGAGTACTGATAGAGCAAGTATTTAAATCACTATTGAAATGGGTTTCGCTTAAAATTATGCATACTTAAATATTAAAGAAAAGTTAAATTCTTAATTATACCTCAATTGGAGTATTCAAACAAAACCGGCAGGCACTCTCTTATAATCCTGCTAACGTCCATATGATCCAGAGGTCAAGGCCCAGGAATCATGAACACCCCGTCCGTTTGGTGGCCTTCACAAACTATCGTTCAGGTTAAGATCGGAGGTGCAATATTCAGGAAGCGTGTTAAACCAGAGATGGCTCTCCCGTCTTAGAAAGATAATGAGAGATTTATCGATTGTACTCGACCACCGAAGTTAAATTAAGTTTACTTTTCATATTAATGTTTTGAAATGCCTTTAAAGCTAAACTTACTTTTAATGCAGTTGTAACGGAAAAGGAAAGTGGTACTTTGAACAAAATTTATAAATAGTAGCTACAAAAATGGGGCAGACATTTTATTTTGTTACCTGCAATTTTTTAGCACTTTTTAATATTTTGTTCTATATTTTACAATGAATACAAATTGTGTATTTAAAAATAGCCTGCTATACTATATAATGTTGAACATATTATATATTTAGGAAGTACTATATGGTAGTTTTTGTGCTCTAAACATAACAAATTTTGATTAGAAAGTTACACATTTTAATGACTGTTTACCAAGTGAGCAAGCCAGTGCCATGATAGGAAGGAGTGACCGATGAGCAGCGCCGAACGTTCCATCAATTCGCCTGATTGCCAATTTTCCGCACCGCAGAAGAATCATGCCAAACTGCCCTCCATGGTGTTTTTGTTTGGTTTTCAGCAAAAACACATTCATGTTGCAAAATATATATACATAAACAATTTTTATTTGGTTGTTAGTTATTTTGAATCAAAACTTATGCTTTTAAAACTTTTGTCGCCTAAAATGTTAAAAATAATTCAATTTCAAAAGTAATTAATTAGTTTGTTGAAATAATGTATTAACAAATATAATATTTATAACTAAATACAAAACTTAAGGTACAGTTTATGGTATAGTTTCACTTTTTTACAAGATGTAAATAAGTAACTAAATGTAACACTTATTTACTGAAATATCAATAATGCAAGCAAGAACGTTGCATGAAGAAGCAAGAAATTATATCAAAAGGTTTTGTAAGTAATTGTAAATGTGTCAAACTTTAATACTACTTTGAACATAAGAAAAGACTTTTCTTTCCTCTAAATCAGTGGTGAAAATATCATTAAAAGAAACTCATTTAGATTAAATACCTTTATGTGTGGTCATCCAATTGGAGCATCGTTTCATTACTAGGTTAAAACTATTGATTTGAGGTGATCATGATATGAAGACCTCACTCTGTGCTAACAATAGACCCCCTGGCTTCCCTTTATGACTTTGGAATTGGCTTCTTCCAAGTAAATTAATGTCATGGATACGCAGTTAACGTTATTATCACTAAATATATAGTTTAATATCTATTTATAAAAATAATAAGACAATTTTTTTGCCACAGCTACCAGCAAAACTATTAGGTCATATATGGTTACTTTAAAACTCTTAATCTTTTGTATGCCTTTTGGGGTTTAAAAAATACACACCTACAATACTCCAGCCTCTGAACTTTCAAATACAAAGCGGTTTAATTAAATATATAATAACAGTTGATACTAACAAAATACAAAACGAAAGAAAGAATAACGTATCCAAACTAAGTCTACTAATAAGATAAATTATTGTAAACATATATGAGCTGGAAATAAATTATTTCCTCGAGTTCAAACACCTTGATCAGTTTTTAATATTACTGCCATAGGTTGTTTACTGTAAACATCAGACAATTGTCTATTACAAAGAGGTATTATATTTATATTTGTGGGGTTTACTTCGCTAACCAGCTTTACGCTTTGGAATTTATAATTACTTATAATTTATTTACTCTTTTATTTTTAAAAGGCTGTATATTATTTGCAGTTAAATGCAAACGTGAAAATGATGGTAAAATGATTTACTGTTCAGTTGGTGTAGCTAATTAGTTTTCTCTAAGACACTTTAATTATTTGTTGTTTCCTATTTTTATTTTAAGATTTTAGATACAATACGTTTGATTTTGATCTACGAAACGTGAACAATAGAAAACCAATAAGGGGATGTATGCAAATGTGCTGTAATAGTTTCCTCTTGAATCAAAATAATAATCTATTTCAAAACATATCTTAATATTACAAAAATAAAACTACAAAGTGTATTTTAAACAAAACTGTAGAAATAATCCAAAAATAAAACAAATATATTCGCATAATCTAAAAAAGTTATACTAATCACTAAGGCTGTATACATAACCAAGTAAATGTATCATTTCAGAGGTAATATAAATAGTTTTTCAATACAAAAAGGGTCAATAAAAGGTTGTGGAGAACTGCACTTGGATGAGATTGGCTTCTGGATTGATGGACAAACTTGTAATTACTTGCCAAGTCTCTTTTTATTGTAAAACTTCAACACTCGACTTAGGATTAAGGGTTATAAGATGTGCAATTTAGTACATCCACATTTACAATTTTGTTTACTCTAGTAAGCAACAATCGTAGTTATAATTTAAAACTCCCAGCATACCATGATAAATAATATAGTTTGTATGAATTTGGTATACACTAAGAGTTAAATCTTTATATATATAAATTACTAATGTTATCAGGTTTACCAGTAAATAAAGCCAAGGCTGCCAATCATAAAACCACGTAAAGTTTACATGGTGTTGACAATTTAATCAGGAATCTTATCGTGATTGGCTGATTATTCTTTGTATATGAGTAAACCATTTTAAATGAATTCATACATCTATTAATATGTGTATAGCAAAGAATAGTTTAATGGTAAAACTACCTGTTGTTTATTTCACCCTAGCAACCGACGAATCATTCTTACTTGGAAATCATAGTTTCTCCGAGTCATATCCTCTTACTGCACGTTCACATCACATTAGTATTGGAAAACAGTTTGGAATCCGAGCCATAAATTGAATCCCTTCTTGGCACACTCCTGCATAAATCTTGTGGTGGGTACTGTAATAGCACTTAACTACGAATATCGTTCTTTGATTTAATAACCAGGTTAACTAAAGAATCAGTAGATTTTTTGTAAGATTGGTGGTTTATGGATATAAAACGTTTACTTTTATTTGATTAAATATTTTCAGTGATCTTAATTAATCGATTAGAGAAAGATATTCCAATTCAACCAACCTAAGTCAAATTAAATTTCAAAACATTATAGTATAGGAACTACTATCTAAAAGGGTAATCGTTAAAAGAAGATTTAACTCGTTTATTGTTAAATTTTTTATATATTTTGATAGTTTGTTATAATGTTTGATTGTGGCTTCTTAAAACCTTTTTTAGTCTAGTTGCTGTATACTGAAGTCTATATAATGTCTTGTTTCATATGATTGAGATTTAGTTCGAAGCTCATATTTCATTATATGGTATTTTTACATTAATTAGGTTGTTCAATATGTACATGCTGTTTAATATAAACAAACAATTACCTTACACAGATTTTAATATCTGCAATATAATAGCTCTTATCTGTAGAGTAAAAATATCTCCAGCACCAATACTATTCTCCCACAGCATTAAATAACAATAAATATTACAATGAAAAAGGCATTATCTGCCAAATTAGAAGTGTTTGTTCACTCACAAAATCATCAGAATAAGATTGAAACAAAGGATCCTTTTCAACTTATTAATAACTTGTTTCCCCACGGCAGCTTTTCACATAAGTTAATACTGAGTAATTTAACAGGATTAATAATTGTAACAACCCTTCTCAAAGTCAAATATATTTTCTCACTATTATCGAAATTTAAGGAGAAGCAAATGAAAAAGAGCTCGACTGTCACGTTTTCCCTCAATTTTGGCCCAGTGTTGTAGCCTTGAGGAACCCCCCATTTACACTTTCAATAGTTCCTGGTTCTTAATCATTAATTTGATCACTAACCATGAAATATGATTACAGAAGTGTTTTTTATTAGTTATTTATTTAATAAAGATACAATTTATCAAGGAGGATATCGTGACTGATCGGGACAAATATTTATCCATATTAATAACTAGGCTTGTGGCCGTTGGAGGCTTCGCCCCAAAACCCCCTTTCGGAGTTCGCTTCACTCACTTGCATTCCTCAGTAAACTCAAGTTTAAATCAAACTCGTAATTCATTAACCAAAATAAAAACTACACAACAATGACCTTTGGTGAGCACATTAACACCTACACAGACGGGCCCATATCGGTTCGATATCGAAACATTTTACCAACCGGCTGCGTGTTCGTTTTATCGAATGAAATCCCGGCTACGATGGTTGTTTAGAGGTGAAGAAAAGCAAAAAATAAAGTGCTCACTCAATTAAAGTCAATCTGAGATAAATAAAAAGTTGTGGTTACAATGTTAAATTGGAGTTCTACAAATGGATTTACGTGTAACAATTAACAACAAATTAGACTTCAGTTCATGACAACATTATAGTAACCTAACCTAACCTAACTCCGCAGAGCGCTGTCTGGTGGCTGTTCGTTGAGCAACATAATTACAAATAAATGAATTTGTAAAAACAAAATAAAGTCAAATTAAACATAAATTACAGACATCAAAAAGTAAGTATCAAAAGTAGGATTCAAACCCGTGATCACATGGGCTTGAATCATCTGTCAACATATCCACTGGGCTACTGGGCTAAATTCATTCGATAGAACAAACAATCGGTTTGATGACATTTTACAATCACGTAAAAAACGATATTAACGATACTGAACCTTCCGTGTAGGCGATAATGTGCTAACCTTGTTTCGTAATAGTTGATTTATATACGCCTCATGTGAGCAAATTAGTATCACCTACAGTACTAAATAAATCAGCTATTGTTTATTTAAATCAGCTGATACAAACATGTGGTATTAGCCAAAGATAGTGTGCTTTCATTTAAACGGCTTTCCTAAACTGTACACATTTTAATGGGCCAAAATACTCAAAATTACTCCTTCTCCGATGAATAGCGGCTAAACGGATAATCGGATCTTATATATGACGAAAAATTGTTAGTCACGTTAAATTGAATCACGGAAATTAAATTGTCTACAACTTTTGTTTTTAACATTTTTTGCCATCTCTTACCGTTTACGTACAAAACGCGCTCAAAGTGGACAAATTGAAAAAGTAGAATTTTTCCCACCCCAAAAATGCCTCAAAAACCCAAAAATGTTAACCTTTGGCAATTTATCTGACAGTTTCTTGTCAAGAGCTTTAATTCAAGTATGATGTTGAGGGGGGTTATATTACGGGAAGTGCCTCATAGTTTATGTCAGTGAATGAGTGAACCTGTCTAGCTTTATATAAGTAGAGATTCATAAAAAACTTTCATCGTAATTCACTTAACACATTTACAAGTCAAGATATATGAAAATGTGCAAATTATGATGGTTTTATAAGAATTCAGATATAACCTGTAATCAATGTGAGCTGCTCCCCGAGGCATTTAAATCGTCAGATCACTATCATCTTTACATGGATTAAATACCAATCATTAAACAAACATTATTTATCATAACTTCTGCCATGTTAAATTTATAATAAACTATGCAAATTGTTTATGTTAAATAGGTGAGACAAAATAATTTGATTAGCCTCATATGTAAGTACTAAATATATTTAACAAAATACAAACTATACAAACGGAATTAAAATTTGTCTTTGTTAAATATATTTACATATTCTTAAGAAAATTTAAAATCTGTTTGTAGCACTGTATGTGTTTGTAAAATCTGTTGGTATGTTATATAACCAAGTTTTACCTATGTGCGTGAGTCATTGTTTTAAAGCAGACCTATTTACTTTAAAATATTTACATATCGTCCTATGATTACTTATTAGTCAAATATTTAGCACCTAAGTTGCCACTCACCATACATACAAGTCAGTAAAAACTAGTAAACTATAAGTCCCAGGATTTAGTTACTATAAAATTAGATATAAAATAGCTGTTAAATATCAACTAAAAATGTTGTAAATAAATATTTACAGTTATTTGGAAAATAACAAAGCAAAAATAAAACAATATCATAGTGAAATGAGGGCAAGTTTTTACTGTCCCCTCTTTATTATTTTTTTTTACTTCTTCCCTTATACATAGTAAATGAATAAAATATTGTTTTAATACAACTTTATAATTTGAGATATTGGTAGAAATATTAATTTTGGTGATTACTGAATCAAAAAAGTGTTTTTAATGTGGGGTATTTCTGGCCGTAAGGATATCTTCAATCCTGGAGGCCATACAAACGTTCTCATTAAGAACATTAGGAATTCTCATTAAGAATTTATATTGAGGTACTAATTTATGGTATCTCCAACCGATTTTAAATTTCTAATGGTAATCATCGCCTAAAACTGCAACAACAAAAAATACACAACAAATCGAAAAACAACAGCTCTATAGTTTAATGGTTTATAGTGCTTTACGGCCTTAGTAAATTAATCTACCCGGATGTCTGAAGACGCTCGGGTTCAGAATATATAGTATTTCAAATGTTCAAAATTAAGTTTTTTGAGTTTTTATAAAACCACACACTATAAATACAATTATTTACTTATTTCCATTGAAAATTCTGAAAATACAAAATAAATCATTATCTTAAATTATTAATTCTCAACTAATGGTTGTGGAGAAAAATGAAACCTTCAATTAACGGTAAACGCAGTACACAGTCCAAGGTTATTCTTGGAAATGAAAAGATGGGTTATGTTCTGCTCAATTTAATTACAAGTTAGCATATATGATAAGCTAGGGTTACCCAATAGATAATATTTGGAATACCTTGCTACCTAATCCGTGGGAAGTAGAGGAGGAATTTTCCCTCTTAAAACCACTTTGTGCAGCATATAACTGTTGTGCCTACAAAAAAGGAGTTTGGGTAGGAATATTTATCTAAACAAATAATTTACTAGATTTTGCCTGTTCATGTTACCACACTTATAATCTATATATATATATACATATATATATATATGTGTGTATATATATATATAT
This sequence comes from Allygus modestus, assembly GCA_963675035.1. Lineage (NCBI taxonomy): Eukaryota > Metazoa > Arthropoda > Insecta > Hemiptera > Cicadellidae > Allygus > Allygus modestus. The sequence goes on from OY776111.1 coordinate 393,913,395, forward strand.
ATATACACACATATATATATATATATATATATATATTAAACATAAATTAAATTACTGATTAAAGTAGGACTAAAAGGAAGAAAGTATGTGTTAGCATAGAAAAATAAAGCAGGTATAGAAGTGTCACGTAATGCTAAAATTTGCTAACACAAAATTGTTAGTTCAACCGGCCAGATCATACGAGCAAAACCGGCCAAGCGGCGTTGCCTGTCTGTGCACTCCAGCCGGCTGGCCGGCCGGCCCAGCCGGTAGGGAAAAATTCCCTTGCCCTGCTTGGCGCTTGTATTGAGTGCAGTGTTTACGCGCTCTTCGCATTATCTACTTCTCTGGTTAGTTTTCTATTCAATGATGCTAAAGATTTTGCCTCAATGTTAATTTATCGATTTACCAACTTTAAAAATACATTTAAAATCTTCTGAGATACAGGTACGTTTAATGTTGACTGACGATTTCTTTAAACATTTTTTAGTTCGAGGATAGTTTTCGTGTATGGGTTCGCGTCAATAATAAGATTAAAAGCTTAAGCTCTCTCTGTATGTTTTATAAACATACCCTGATTTATAAATAAAGGTTTACAGAAAATAGGTAAAATCATAATTTTAAAAGTAAACTATGTTTCACGATTAAATTGTAATGCATTTTATTACTGAATTTAATATTTTACAGTAACTTGTTCCTACGTGAAGAGCTAATTTCTTCAGTGAATTTATAGTAAATTTGTATGGCATCGGCTGCTAACATTTCAACATGTTATATACCCTCTGCATTTTATGTACAGTATTCTCCTAAAGAACAACATTAAAGGCTGAGTACGCAGATTTGCTGCATCAAGAAATATAAACAATATGTTTTTGTGCAATTATCAATATAACTTAACCAGGTGAAGCTACATACCAAGTTTTATTTTTTATTTATGTTCATAACTAAGGAAGAGATAAAACTTCATTTATTCTCCATAAGAATAATATTAGGGCTGAGTATGCAGGTTTTCTGCTACGGGGACAATAACAAAAATTGTTTATGCAAATATCAATATACCAGTACTAGGTGAAGCCACAGGCCAAGTTTCATCAATATACATTCATAAATAATTGAGATATTAATTTAGAATTATTCTTACGGTACACATTATTTAGATGAAAGATGCATATATTTTTAATAATTTTAATAGTTTTAGCGAATTTCCCCAATAGGGAAGAAGCTATTATCGTAGTCGGCATGGTAAGACCTAGCCCGGGACCATGATAACATTTGTTTTGAGGCTCCCAGGTGCCAAAAACACCATATATGCGTGTGCGTGCGTGTGTGTGTGTGTGTGTGTGTGTGTGTGTGTGTGTGTGTGTGTGTGTGTGTGTGTGTGTGTGTGTGTGTGTGTGTGTGTCCATAGGCATGATAACTTTCGTAAAAATGCCTTTTGTATAAACGTGTAAGGCAGCGTCTATTTTCATGAGTTGGAAAACCAGACAGGTAGCTCTATTTTAAAGCAGGTTTTGTACCCCAAAATTTGTTTTAACTTTTTACATTTAATTTTTTATAAACGCAAATTTTAGTTTGTACCATTGAATTCAGCTTACAAAAACAAACAATTTGGTATTTTTATCATCACTCTACGTCAATTGGTTACCAAGATATTGAAAGTGCTAAACATAATACGTTGTCCAATGTTAATCTTATGGAGAGAGTAAAATGTTATATCTCGCTTATTAATGAACATATATTGACGAAACTTGTAATGTGGCTTCATTTGTTTAGGTTTTACTGATATTTAAACAACTTTTTTTTCGTACTGATATTTGCATTTAAAACCAATTTTTTGTGGTCCCCAAGTCTGCAAACTTGCGTACTCAGTAGCTATAATGTTATTCTCATGGAGGATAAGAAACACGTGATATCTTGCTTGTTTATGAATATAAATTAGTAAAACTTGAAATGTTGCTTTATGTTATGGTGATCTATTTTATTTGTAAAATAAAACAGATTTTAGTTGTTCTTGATGCAGCAAACCTGCACTCAGTCCTAATGTTGTTCTTATGAATAATAAATAAAATTTCATATTGCACTTATTTATGAATATGCTTTGATGAAAGTTGGTAAGTGGTTCATGACGTAGTGAAGTACCATTTGAAATTCTCTGAGTATGCAGGTTTGATGCAACGGGGGTATTTTATTGTTAATCATCATTGCAATTTATGGAATTTAAAAGGTTGAATTTGTCTAATGCAGTTCATGTTTTATCCTTCTGTAATAATAACATTCCAGAAATTTAATAAATACCAGATCAGTTCGAAACGAGATTTGTGCACATCCTCCACTTCCTGTGCATACAACGGGAGAGTGATCTCCACTGCCACACAGCCACACATTTATCAGATCAGCCTTACCGCCTACCGATGCCGTGGCCGTGGCGGAAGCGACCGAGATTGCTCCCTGCGGGAATTTGGGAATCCCGCACTGCCCGACTTGGCAACAAGGCACCGCTAACTCAGACATGAACGACGCGACAGCGCCTGCATTTCCATGATACCCGTGTACGCTTTTTCCCTACTTCGTGACACTTCTGTACCTGATTTATTTTTCTATGGTGTTAGTTTTCTGATACTGTTTACATCTTCTTTTGTTAAGCTGTCAACCCCGGACCCATACCGATTATTACTTTGCAAAGGTACTTCATTTTGACTAAGTTGACAGTTTGGCGGCCATATTGGATTAAAATACTTGTTAAAACCTAAAGGGGCTATTGTGAGCCACTATTTTGAACTATATTTTCGCTTTAAACACAATCCCACAATCCGTTAAAAATCTTGATTCGTTCTAAATGTAATGGTAATTTTTTAATTACATTTTGAGTAAGTTATAAATTTCCAGACTTTAAACATAACCATAAACATAGCAAATATGTCACTCTTTTCGTATTTAAATGAGATTTTGACCCTAAATGTCATAAAGATTCCACTGATAGTGGTATTTATTTGATTTTGACAGATTTAAATATTTTTGGCTGCCATACTCCGTCCCGGAACGATATGTAATTTTTTTTATTTAAAGGTGGTGCTGAGCTAATTTATAAATTTACTCTAGTAAGAATGTTACTTACTAAATGCCTGAAGGTGTCAAATTTTCAAAATGTAGCGGGATGCATTTCGATCTAATTACAGATGATCTTCAGCCACTGTTTTCTTACATTTATGTTTATTTCGTCACTGATGGCCGTCACACGGTTGTCCCCGACACATAAAACGCACACACGAATACATAGATTAGGACATTCCCAATCCTGTCTTAGAAGCAAGCCCGCAGTAGGCCAACGTTCACCGATCGGTAAAGTGCGGTGCGGAAAGCCTTACTGGTACTGGGTTTTTAATGTATATTTTGTACTATGTGCTCGTGTGTGCGTTTTTGTCGGAATCAATTCAATATTATATTTGAAAAGTTAGATACATTTTAAAAACATTTCATCACCTGGGGGACCGATCTTCACTTTAAAAGCCAGTCAGTTTGTTCAGAATGCCTATCTGCTCGGTTTCTCTCCTAGGCGAGCATATTTAATTTGTTTACTCGCTCGTTTCGTTTTATTTTGGACATTATTTTTTCTTAATTTGTAATTATTCTAGAAATATATACATAACCTAATAATCTATACATTAAATTTAAGTATACAATGGTTCTAATCACTATTCTCACAAAAATCAGATGCTGATACACTACCAAGTGAGTGGTATTTTTACTGACCAGTTGATTTTGAACAGCTGTTAGGATTATTTTGTTTGTATTTAAAAATCTTAACCCTAATCTTGTATGTTCTTTTTTCGAACAAATTTGTATACACAACTGTATTTTTCCGGGGATGAGGCCTACTTAGAACTTATTTCTTTACCCACAAATTTGACAGCTCCAACATTTGGAGGGACCTAAAGTATTTTTGGAACAGAGGTAGGCATAGGTCGTGGCTTTATTGTGATGTATTAACTAACTTCCTAACAAATGCATGTTCAATCGGTCCAGTTAACTAATAACGGTGTTGTTTCTATTAACATGTTAAAGGGCAACGGAAGGGACGGAAAGTATAGGCCTATTTCTGCTTATGGTACATTCCCATGACCTGCTGTCTTTCTCGAATCATTAGTTCAATCGGTCTAGTAAGTATATGATTAACATGGCAATTTTGAAGGTCATTAATAGGGCCGAGCCTTATTAGAAATGGCAATAAGCTCATAACTGATTTTTGGGATGGATCTATCATCTTCCAAATATCTGCTCAATAGCTCATGTAGTTTGTGCATGGTAGGCTTAAAAATATATAAGAAATTCAGCATTATAATCACAATGACTCCCAAAATACACAATGGCTCAGACAAATTGAACTATAAATACCATGTTGCAAGGGCTTATGTGTTCCCTACCCAATGTTTCGTTGCCGTGCCGTTATTTTAGATTGTTCAGTATACCGTTGTGGAGTAGTTAGTAAAGCACGTGTTTCCTCCATTCTGTAGTAGAAGATAAATTAGCTGACTAGAATAAATATGGTGCATTCTACAATGAAAGACTGCGCAACCTGTACCCATAAGATCTTCTTTGGAGAAGTGACGGACCAATTAGCGGGCGTAATGGTTTTCAGAAGCCTAAAAGTTACCTGCCCCACACCAAAATGGGCAAAATGGTTTATTTCATTCAGTTCAGTCTTTTTTTTGAAACGCGGAACAAAACTGGTTCATAAAAAACAGACAGAAAAAAAAATTAAATATCCCCGCTGTATACAAAATTTCACTGCTCAAAGCTATGTAGAAACAAAACTTATTTTATTTATATAGATAGATACTTTTTTATACTTGTAACTTATGGTATTCCTAATATCCTGTCCATAATGTGTTAACAGCTTCAATTCATATGAAATTATACCCCATGTTAATCTTATGGGCAAAAAACGAACTTTGAGGGCAGCCTGTGCCCTTGAGAATAAAAATATCGAAAATTCAAAACCTTACTGCAAAACTACGAACTGAGACGAATCGTTTGACACTTCGATCATTAAAATAGGTCAAGAAATAAGGGAGAAGTTGTGTTTAAAAAACGGCTTCACGTATTATATATAAGGATTAGCACTATCTTGTTAAAGTTGCAATATATCTTGGGACAGCAATTAATTTAAAAAAAACGGATTACAAAATGATTTTCAGCGTGAAAGAATAGTTAAAAATAATTGTATGTACCTATACAGGGTATATATATAAATATATATACAGGGTATAAATATACATATACATATATATATATATATATATATATATATATATATGTATATAGGTTATATAATACTCATACTAGTGATGTTACTGATTGATATATCATGGATTAGAATATTAATTTCTAGATAGTTTTAAGGTTTTTACTATATAACACTTGTTTGTTTTAATATGGTATAAATTTTATAACGGAGTGTTTACCATAAACCCAGTTTAAAAATTTTTAAGGCAGCTTGTAAAAATATCGAATAAAATATAAACCTCTATATAAACAAAAACAGCACTTGTTTGACTAACTTGAAACGATATTTTTCAAAATTACAAAATTGTAATTTTTTCTATTTTTATTTAGGAGTTCAAGATAATGCAGAATAAATACTGTGCTAATAAACATTAAATTATTTAAAAAAATAACTACTATTTATGTTAACAAACTCTTTACCAAGATAAAATTAATTCTTAGAAACTCAAACATGTACCTTTTACAAGAACAACGTCTTACATTCTCACACGTCTTGTTGTTCTCAAAGTTGAGGTCTACTGTTGTTTACAAATTTGAAACAGACAGCTGATAAAACGTTCCTGATGATTCAAGGCATTTCAATTTTGTGGCTTGATCAAGAGAGAGGATACAATCTACAAACTGTAAATTATTTTGTAAAACAACACATTTATTCAATTGTAAAGCAAATCGTGACTGGTAAATACAACCGTTCCACAAATAATGACAATAGCTGAAGCAGGGACAAGAAACAATAATGGTAAGGAGATCTCTCGGGTATCTGGCATATTAACACCAGGCGGTGGTATTACAGTAGTGTCTCGTGTTGTTTAAGGCAGTTGTAATACTAATACTGTAGGATACACAGGCAAGTATTATAGTAGGGCGAATCGTTTGTTGCACATTTGTTGGTTGATAACTTATCATACTACAGAACCTATATTATATATTAGATTTAGTGTATTCACGGTTAAGCTCTTGTTATAGATCTACATTATACACAAACGTTACGACATATGGAATATTTACAGTTTATTTTGAACAAGGTAAACTGAACCTAAGATGGACAACAATAGTTTCAGTCAAAGAAGATAGTTTTGTGTCATTCTTGTTTTTAAGAATTTAATATGTGAATTAATTCAATGTAATGTGTAATTTAATTTTATTCACTATTGAAGAGGTAACCAAGCTAACACAATTTCGTGGACTATGCTATTAAAACTTTCAATAGAGAGAATAAAGTATAAAAGATAATAACTAAGAAAATAATTTTTAGTCTCTAATACCTTTACCTTTTCCCTGAACTAGTCATATTTCGAATAAACCCCCATTGGTTAAATTGTCCAATAGGAATTATTTGTTTAATAACCTTGAAGGCATTTTAGATATTTACTTTTTAAGTTTATTTAATGAAGTATAAAAACTGGCAATTTCCTTTTTGATTAAAACTTTGATTGTTAGAAGCAGCATAATGAACGTAACTTCAGCAACCAAATTCAAAATAATTCGATCTATGACCCGGTGCCTTACCATTGTGCACAACAAATATTTAAGTCTACAGTAATTATTATTGAGTTTTGTTTCTTGTATTTCAGTTGAACCTATACTTTATTTACCAAAACATTTTAATATATTTAATACCAAGTGTTTTATAAACCAAGGAGGAGAACATGTAATAGTGGGAATAAATGCAAAGTTAAAACCGGAAATAAACATATTGGTTACTGAGATTTTTGACTGAAGTTATATTATCTTTTGTTTCGGAATTCCCATTGTTGGCAAATCCGTCTTAGTAACTACCAACTCTGGTTTAAATTTTCAGAAATAGTTATACAGCTATTTCTAAAGCTGTTTACATTCTGTGTTATTTGATTTTTTCAATAAATGTATAAATGTAACCTAAACCTATATTTAGGCACCAGCAAAGTGTTGTATTTGTCCAGAGTGTAGTTTCACTCCTTTGGAGCATATGCTGAGTACGAGAGCTTGCCGGGTCTTCCGAGAGGCTTTAGGCGACCTTCGGAAGAAAGACATGTAGAGGATGAAGGTTTTGCAGGGGAACCTCTACAGGAGCATCCTAGTTGGTCATCTCCTTACCCAGTACACTAGAGAGTGGGGAGTGGACATGCTCATTATATCTGAGAAGTACCGCCACAGAGACAGTCCGGGCTGGTTTCATGACACCTTGGGAACGGTGGCTATCTGGATCCTGGATCCCCGGAACTTTCAGATCCTCACCCATGGAACGACAGAGGGTCGTGTGGATAAAGAATGACAGGTTCACTGAAGTGAGCTGGTACCTCACTCCAAACACCCAATCGCCGAGTTTCAAACCAAGCTGGATGCCCTTAATTCCTGGTGGAGACCGGCAGCAATTTTATCATCGCCACGCCGGGTTCTTCAACGCCAGGGCAGTTGAATGGGGTATGCTGGAAACTGACTCCAGAGGGAGCTAGGTTCTTGAGTTTTCCACCAGAACCGGACTTCTCGTTCCCACTGCCTAAAGTTACTTTTCACCCTAGATGGAGGAACGCGTTCAATACTGCGAGTTGGAGTTTATCATCATCATCATCATCACTCGTGATGTTCAGCAGGTCCAGTAGAGATTGAATGAGGTCATGATACTCGTCTCTGGGTGGATAGAGGACCACAGCCTGAGTCTGGCGACCGGCAAAACCGAGATAGTCATGATGACAGGGTGACGCATTCCGACCATGATAGATTTCCAGGTCGAGACGGAATCTATCCGTTCTAAGCCCGCTGTGAAGTACCTGGGGTTCAGACTCTACACCTAACTCACCTTCAGAGAACAAATAAAGTTTGCCACCGAAAAATCGGCAGGGGTGACTGCAACTCTCATTTTACTAATAGCTAACGTCGGAGGCGATTCTGCTGATAAGCGTAATCTATCCAGGTCCTACTTTTGGGCAACACTCACCTTGTTATTCCGTTTGAGCTGAGACTGATTAAGTCCAATTTTAGTTGAATTACTCAACTTTGTCAAAAGTTTTTTCCCAAAACAAACACACTCATACACGGACGAAATACACAATCACAGGCTCTCGCACTCCCGATATTTTGCTGAACCACAAAAACGATCAGCTTCTTCAAGGGGGGTTTCCCTAGCTTGCCGCTTGCGTATTATCTCCGATCGCCTACGAAAGACAACTACAACCCAAACCAGAGTCAACTAAAATTGGACTTAATTAATCTCAGCACGAGGAGAATAACAAGGTGAATGTTGCCCAAAAGTAGGACCTGGATATTGTTACCTCACCTAAAGGAAAAATGTCATTCAAAACTAGAAGCGTAATCTACTTCTGTCTGTCTATCGTCAACCCGATACTCCTGTATGGGTGCAGGGTTTGGGCAGATGAGCTAAAGAGGGAATACTATCGGAAGCAGATGGGAGTAGTCCAAGGAGAGTGGTTCTAAGGATAACGTCATCTTACCGGACGGTCTCTGAGCCTGCTGCTTTTGTGCCAATTGACCTCCTGGCCCAGGAGAGGAAATAGGTGGTCTACACCAAGACTGAACTTAGAGCTCAGGAGGCGATGCGCGTGGCCAGAGGCCTCTATTCGTCACTGGCAGGAGAAATGGGACAGCGAGCCTAGATCGGCCTGGACGCGAAGGCTCATCCTGGCAGACGAGTGCGGGTTTGGTAAGGCGACCTTCCTTAGTAAAATGATATTATAATAACGATATTTTAAATTTGTATTAAGTCCATAAATTCAGTTTATTATCCAAGAGATATACTGAAATAAGCGGTTTAAATTTTTTTGAAAGAAATTAATTGTTTACGTTTTTAAAAGACAAACGAAGTAAACCAGTTAAAAATTATTTTATTTTTATCATACAAATATGCAATCTTTTATAAAGTGGACTTTATCCAGCATTTTTAAGGTAAATGACTTAAATTGAGGACAATAATTAATTAGTTTCATAATATACCATATATATAACACGGTGTTAAAACAACATTATATTAATAACGAAATTTTGTTAAAATTAAAGCAAGAAACACACTTTTTTCTTAGTAATACGATATAAGAAACGTCAATTAACAAAAAATAAGAAAGTGATTTATTAATATAATCCTTACAGTAGTTTACCTTGTATACTTTGATATTATTCCTATTTACATTAACCTTTCATGCTTTATAGCAAAACATAAGTGTGCCATTATCACGAAACAATAAAGATCACGTTATACTCGGTGGTGGTGGATGGCTGTAAAGTGGCTACGAGGACTCCATAAAGATAGCGCAGTTCTGAATCTGTCCAGTCGTTAAACTCATCTCTGTTGATGCAGTTAAAAATATACATAGCACCACTACAAAATATGTGCAAGTACGTAAATACTGCTAAACAAATATTAATATAGTTTAACAAACCATTTTGAAAGTTCCTATGTTCTTCCTTGTGAGATTTACTAACGGAAAAACTAGACTGACATGCCTTACATATTTTCAGTCTTTAAATTGTTGGCTATAAAAATAAATTGAAGGTTAAAAATATAATGATAGTGCATTTCTTGGACTAATTTTAACAAAATTTCTTTATTAATATAATGCCGTTTTAAAACTGTGTTATATGTAAGGCATATTATTAAACTATAATTATTGTATTCAATCTCCGTCATTTATTTTAAAAATGCTTGGTAAAGCCTATTTTTATAAAAAATAAATAAATAATACATTGATCCAAACTGTCGATAATTTCCCATACAAATAATAAATATGTGTATACAACTACTATCAGCGTGTTATAAAAATTAACATATTTGTTTATTTTTAGTACAAAATATTTTTGTAAGATTATTGGTACTCGTACATGCTAAAAGTTTATTTCCTTTTACGTTATTATCTAAAAAAAATTTACTATAATTTCATAAATCATAATAATTATATATTTTTCTTCTTAAATACATTCTGGAATTTAGGGTATTTAAAAAAAGCAGGATGAATAAAAAACATCTTACAACACTATAAAGTATATTTACACTTATACTGTACTTACATACTAGACGGTAAAATATACACAAAATATGGTCCATCAAGCCATCCATCAAGCCACAAGACCGCTTATTTTCGTTCAATGCTGCACAAAGCCTACAAGATCACATTAAGTGAAACAAGCAGAAGAAAGGAAATAGCTATAATCAAATCTATAGCTCAAGCCAACGGATACCAGTCTACACTCATTGATGAAATGGGGGCAAAGATATTGAAGAAGAAAAAACCAAGAACTGCTCCGAAATATGACAACTCTGAGCAACGAACGGGAGAAGGAGAGTACGATATATGTTGCATTTAACTTCACTGGCGATAAAACACAGAATATTGCAAATCGATTTAAGAAGTATGGAGTATCTTTAGCCTTCAAGACACAAAACACCATGAGTAAAATTCTGCATCCGAACATAGAAGATTGTAATAGAAATCAGAATCAGAAATCATTTATTTCGTGAATAACAAATTGTTATGTGAAACAAGTCAGATTTAAAACTAATACTTAATGCTAAATTGACAATTTTAAAATTTGTTCTCTAGCAAAAAGTGCACATTTCCTTCACATATTTGTGCAGTCTGACAGGAATTCATCCACCGAGTACGGACACCTTTCAATCAGAATATTTTTTACCTTTTTAAGAAAAATTCTTGCACTGGCTATGTTTTTCAGGTGCCGGGGCAGAGCATTGTATAGTCGTAGAGCAGAGTAGTGGATGCCCTTTTCAAGTAGTGCCAATCTATGGATAGGGTAGACCATGTTACACTTATGACGTGTATTATAGGGATGTCTAGCAATATTCTCTTCAAAGAGACGGAGGTTGCATTTAAAAAAGGATAAAACCTCCAGAATATAAATACTTGGGAGAGTGAGAAGATGCAGTTGTTGAAAAAAAGGCTTACAATGCGCTCGGTAGCCAGCTCCATACATAACACGAACAATCCTTTTTTGGAGTCTAAATACCCTCAAGAACTTACTAGACGATCCCCAGAAACCAATTGCATATTTCATTCTACTATATGCATAAGCATAGTAGATCTGAAGGGTAGTTTCTTTACCAACTACAGGCATTAATATTCGAAAAGCGAAAGTAAGTGAAGACAGTTTTTTACAAAGGGAGCCAATATGTTTGGACCAGTTCAGCCTATCATCAATGGTAACGCCAAGAAGACAGGCGGACTCTGATGGACTTATTCCGTTTACACTGAAATTTGCTAGATCACGTTTAACTGTTGATAATACCATAATTTTAGTCTTCTCGTCATTCAAGTAAAGACCATTTGATTCAAACCAGCTATTTAGGCTTGTGTATGTCTGATTCATTACGATCTCTAGGTTATGCATGTTATTACAAGAATTTAGAGCAGTTGTGTCATCAGCATAACAAACGATGTCAGAATTTATATTAGCAGGAAGGTCATTTAGATATACGAAAAATAGAAAAGGACCTAGAATACAACCTTGAGGTACTACTGAAGTGACCATCATCCAATTCTCCTGAAATTGACCTCTATTTGTCAATGAAACAGCCTGCTTCCTTTCAGAGAAGTATGAGGACAGAAGTGACAGCGGTGCACCACTCACGCCGTGTCCCTCCAGTTTACCCAACAGGACAGAGTGATTCACGCAATCGAACGCCTTGGACAAATCACAGTAAATTGCAACAACACACTGTGACTCGTCCAAGGCACCCAAAACTGCTTCCACGACGTTATTGATAGCGCTAGAAGTTGAACATCCTTTTTTAAAACCAAACTGAGATGCCGTCAGAAGAGTGTTAGAATAGAAATAACGCTGGCGTCTTTCTAGAATGATGATTTCAAACACCTTTGCAAAAGAGGAGAGCAGGGAGATTGGCCTGTAGTTGGAAATTTCAGTTTTCTGGCCTTTTTTATGAATTGGGCGGACAACAGATAGTTTTAGATTTTCTGGAAAAATGCCATCCATAAAGCACCGATTTATAATATGTAGTAAAGGAAGTACTATAAAATCTGCACAACTTTTCAAAACTTCAGATGTTACTCCATCCCAACCACTAGACTTACAGTTTCTCAGCTTTGATATAGAGTCTAGAACCTCAGCCTTTGTGGCTGGTTCAAATGCATGAAGTGAAGGTTTATTTTGTTGATGCAGAGCTGGAATAGATAAGTTTGATACGCCCGGTGTATATAAAATCAGTTGTAATTTTAGTGCGAGAGCCTGTGATTGTGATAATTTTTATGTCGGTCAAACTGTTAATTTTGTAAAAAGATACAAGAATCATGTTTCAGCAGAAGAACCGAAAACCGGAAAAATGTAATGTCGCAAAACACCTCCTGGAAAATGGCCACTCATTGGGAACAATTGAAGAAAATTTGAATTTTCTCTATATTTGTAAGAAAGGAAATGTAATGAATACATGGGAAGAATTGTTTATTTTTAAGGAAAAATGTAAGGATAGTGATAAATTGATTAATGAACAGGTCAACTTGACTCTGGTGGTACTTATCGCAACCTTTTTCCGGAACTTCCAGTAGCTAATAGTATATAAGCTGTTCGCCATCTTGTTTCTGTCATTCTCTGATTGGGCCTGATGATGACCGGTGTAACTGGTTGAAATCGATCGCTTGTACCATATTTTATGTATGTTTTACCGTCTTGTATGTAAGTACTGTATAAGTGTAAATATACTTTATAGTGTCGTAAGAAGTATTTTATGTATCCTATTTAGTTTTAACATTACGTATAATGCTAATAAAGAAATTGTTTAAAAAAAGGCTGGAAGTTTTCAATTGAACAATAAATGTTCCTAAGATAACGCATTACAGTTTAATGCAAGCTTAATTTTATGTCGTAATGGATTACCTAATTACGGCTGGAATTTTACAATCGGATACTCATTTACCCCAAGCATGGTCTTTATACAGGAACTTTGATCGTTAGAAGCTGATGAAAGAAACTCTTTAATTAAGAAACTGTATAATACAACTTGCAGTTGATTTGTTCTTTTACATCCTCATATACTTACACCGAGGAAACAAATGCTTGTACGAGATGAAATTATTACTCCTCTAGTTTACTGGGGTTTCTACGTAATCATTCATTATACAGCATATATATTACAATTATATTATATGGTACTTACAAATTTTAGATCTATAATAAGTATTTGTCCTTTATTTGTTTATAAAAATCTTTGACACAAGTGTTTGCCAAGAAAATATATCACAAATATAAATACAATAATACTTAAATGTATCAGATTGAAACTACACCGCTATATACACCAACACCGAACTACGAGTTTATTATATGTCTACACAACAAAACCTTCATGGCAAGTTGTCGATCTATTTTATTCATCAACATTTCCATTATTCTTTGCGTGCCCAAGCCGATTAGCTTAGCTTTCATTTTAACATTCAGAATCTATATCATCACATGATATGCCCCACCAACGACGGTGCATCACATGAGATGCCCCACCAACGACGGTGCGTCACATGAGACGCCCGCCAACGATGGTGCATCACATGAGATGCCCCACCAACGACGGTGCGTCACATGAGATGCCCGCCAACGATGGTGCATCACATGAGATGCCCCACCAACGACGGTGCGTCACATGAGATGCCCGCCAACGATGGTGCGTCACATGAGATGCCCCACCAACGATGGTACGTCTCATGAGATACCCGCCAATGTTGGTGCGTCCATGAGACACCCGCCAACGATGGTGCGCGCCATTGCGATGATTTCTCACGGGACTTCGCCGCCGGGTAGTTGAATAAACTCGTATGTTTACAGATCCCAGATACTGGAAATTGTTTTATATTAAGTTTTTAATGCGTTCTGGTTCATCGGATGTATTATAAACATTGAGTGGTAATTTTTTTATGACACTTTATTTATTATTTTCAATTATATACAAAAATATGAAAATATGGTGTTAATTTCGTATTAATCAAATTTAATCATCGCATAAAACTTAGCAGGATAACGTAAGTAACAACTGAACAAGGTACACTGAAAGATAATATTAATTTATATACTCTATAATTTCTAACGTTTAATTCTCAATCCAGTTGAATGCATAATATTTTGCCCAATAATATTTATGATTCCATTAAAAATAACGTTTTTTATATAACTAACTGTAGTCTGATTTTGGATGTTTTCGTTAAACCAAGACTAAACATTGTGATGGAACCCTAACTATAAAAAATAAATTTTAAACTTTCATATTGTAAACAAGTAATTAATTTTATTATGAATATTGATATAGTTGTTAGAGATACTTACTCGCAAGAAATATTTTTTAAGATAGTCAATCGCCAAAACAACAAGGGTTGGAAAAATAACGAGCAACAGATTTAACTGGTCATTGAAATAATTATTTTAAACTGGTTTTTAGAAGCTATATACATATATATTCAATCAATTATAAATTAAATAGGTATACATAAAGGAAACTTGACTAAACGTTTACACAATAATAATACATATTTGGAAGTTTAATTTTATAATTAATAATTATAACAATGCCTTACTTAAGTTTAAGAATTGAAATAATAATGCAATTTGTAATCCTTAGTGTTTCGCATTCAAGTTAAAAATTTAAAAGTAATTGAAAAAGAAAAGAATATTTCAGACTAAAGTTGCTTGAAAGGCTCATGAATTTCTTATGAGTCTTGATGATTAAGACACAGTTCTTTGCGATTTAAAAGTAAACTTCACCTTTTATATTTCTTCCTGAACCTACTATTGTTATACTACGCAGTATTCTTTTATGGCTAACATTTATTTATAAAACAAGTCGCAAAACCAAATCGCTTATAAGCAGAGACCAGATTTGTGATTTAACTATGAGGTTAGAAACTCCGTTTAGTACATTGAGCATTTAAAATTAAAAGTTGATTCTAAAAAAAACATTATTTGAAAAACTACAGTAAATTGAAAACATACCATTTCACCATAAATCATTGATAGAGTTATTACAATCCTAAATTAATAAAAAAAACTATTATTTTGAAGCAAAGCATGGTCATTGGTATAATTTTCATTCGTTTAGCTTACCACTGTTAAGTTGAAAAGGTCGTAGGAGTTCTCTTCATATTAACCGTTCACCTCTTCAACAACCCCATTGTTCCCCGGCGAACCTCCAAACACTACTGTTTCGCAGTGTAATGCTTCAATAATGCTAGGACTGCCATTCTTCACAGTTTGCCCTAGCACTACCGATGAATTGCGGGAACAAAGCTAAAGTTAGGAAAGTCGATTAGAATAGGATGATATACCAGAGGCATTTGCTATAAACTTTTTAAGAGCTATAATGAATGGTATAAGTAAAACAAAACGGCATAGACTGTCCTAAATAAGTAAGTATCCTCCAACAGCAGCACGCAGTCCCACTGTGGCCTGCTGGAAACAGTGTGGAGTGGGCGGCGTGTAAAAACATCAGCTATTAATTTTAAGTGTCTATAACTAATTTAAACGTATAGTTTTGTTTTTATAAATGAACTATTTAAACATATTTTTTGTATATAAGGTATTTGATTTTTACACGTAATAAGAATAATATGTATTCATCTTATATATGTGATTATCTTTAATTCATACGGGTAATTTTTGGAAGTGTTTTATATTTTGTATATAACTACATATTGGGGGGGGGTCAGTAACGAATTCTCAAGCGTTTCTTTTTGGTTTTCTTCATAAGGCCAATGTTCACTTTCAAATTCCGTCCCTCATAAACAAATTATTCAATATTGCTGATTTATTGCTCATTTTAAAGAAAAGTAAATACCTAACAAATTTATTGAGCAGAATGTGATATTAAAAATAACTAACCCATAACAAAAATAACAAGGAGAAGCAGTGGATTGAAATCTCTCTTAATTAGTAAGTTTATACTGTATTAAAAAGGAACGGCCTTAAAAGAATAGTTGATGTGGCTGAAAGTGTTTAATTTGCTTCTACATGTATAAACCATGCCCTTTTAAAGATAAACCAATCATACAACTCGATATGCCTTTTAATATACTTAGTCTAAAGGTTTTACTTTAAACTGTCATGCTTAAAACTTTGTTACCTCAGATAAATATCGTGGGATAATAAAATTTTCATTTTAATATTTCATACGTATGATATTCAATTCAGGTACAGTATTTTGATTATTGTGAGATTAAAACTTAGTAAAATCACTAAATTAAGTTATTAAAAAGAGTATAGCGAAGAATTATTTGGAGATAAAATTGTATTTGTTTCAACAAAGTTTATTCTTTTTTAATTATTCCGTACGTAAACAGTTTGTATTAGTGTGCAAAGTTAAATAGAATGAGCTAAATATGTCAAAGAGTACTTAACTAGTTTTGTTACTCATTAAAACTATTAGTACATACATACAAAATATGACCGTTTGTTAGGTGTTGCAAAACGTAAAATAACAGCATTACAATTATTAAGGGATTGAATTTGTTGACGCTCACTGAACAACACGACATGAAGGTCCCATGAGAAATCACTCGAGCTGCATCGAACAATTGTGGGGCTTGTGTGGTAGCGATGCTTCTTCAAACATCGAGTTATGCCAGCTCTATCGAAAACTGGTCCTATGTAGTAAATACAATGATTTCTTACTTCAATGAATTAGTTCAATATTGATTTAATAATTTTAATTTTAAATACAAAAACACAACATGTGATATTTTAGTACATTTTATGATCTAAATATGTTGATGAGCACTGAAATCATGTTGATACATTTACAATTTATAAGTACGTGATGTTTGGTTATTGTATTCTATAATAGTAAATAATTCGTAAAGTTTCCGACAAAATTGACCTGGTTTTCTTTGTCAAAATACACAGTAAAATATGTTATATGAGTGAAGATTCTCTATCAAGTTTTAACTGGTAAATATTTAAGAAATTAATTTTCGAACTTATGAGACTGTAAGTATTTTTTCGAAATGTGGGGAACTTTTAGCTATTTTTAAACTTAAATCTCTTGTAGAGGTATTATTTCCTTGTAAGGTTTCCATTGTTTATTCTTGAATATTTGTGGAATTTAATTCAACACTAATAAGACAAATTCAATTCCATGTTCCAAAATAAATTAAATTCCAAATTAAATTTCACTAAGCATATTAATGGATCCTTATGTTTAAGTGTTGTAGCAACATTACTTGACTCATTAGGTCTAGAAAATTCCATGATCCTCAATTACTTAGTGAGAATTATACTGTTGTGATTGTTCTTAAGATATTTCTAGAAGTTTAAGGTTTAATATATATAGCAAAATGAATGCTTACTTCAACCACAGTTTGTTATATAAATAATTTGTTTATGAAACTTCTGGGATAAACATAATGCTTTTTGTTTTATAACTGCTTTTGTGTCACGATACTCTCAGCTGTGGGCTCACGATACTCGGATCAAACCGTCTGTGATTATTCTAGTGAACACCCACAGCAGACCTACGGCATACCAGCAGAGGTACAAGGAGAAGGGTTGCGGTGGACTTAAGACCACATAAACATCGAGTACGATGTGTCCAATGTGGTCATTCCCCTTGCATGCCCTGTAAAGTGTAAACATTTTACTGCCGGGTTCATGATCCGCATCCGTCATAAAAATACTCTTACATCCTGAGGTGTACAGGTAGTCAACGTAAGCCCTATTTTGATATATATTCTAACATACAAGTCTATTGTATAACATCAAAATAATATGTTTCAACCATGTTATATTGATGACAAACTCTCTAGCGTAAGTTACCAATAAGTTCTTACCTATAAGTTGGGAATGAAAATACCACTTGATTTATACTATACATTTTATTAATTTAGCATATACCGTACAACATTTTCAGTCAAAATTAATTAAATTTGTGTACAAATTGTAATATAATTTTTAGATTACCCCAGCACCCGAAAGCTAAAAAACGATTCCGTCCTTTTTCTTGGTGTTATTTTATTTTTATAACAATCCATTAAATGTAAATAAATTATTTCATTATTTCCCTAGGTGAACTATAGCTATTAAATATAAATAACGGAAAAGTGTTAATTAAGATATTCATTATTCTATAATTCAGCTTGAGACTTGTGAATCCGTTAAAATTGTACAATTTTAGTTTACCTGTTGATAAAGTATATGTTTTTCAAATATGATTTAACTTGTTTTTGTCTCAACACACATTTTAAGCGCAGTAATGCAATCGTGCAGATTATTTTAAACGAACTATTGGTTAAAGTAAATATTTACATGAAACTCTTCCGCATAACAGTTGTTCTTATAAGATAAGAACTATTTTATCGCAAAAATACATTGATAGTTGGACTTTATTGTTTCGGTAAACTCCTAAAGTGTCTCGTACAGTTCTTTTAAATTCCAACTAAATAAACAGTGTTTTACTTAAACATGTTGAAAAACAGAAATAAGAAAACTTTCAGTCATAGAAGATAAGTCATTTCTGTATTTGTTTCTGCTTTTGTATCATGGTGGAAGGAAACAAATAGGTGTACTACTCCAGTAGCTAAAATAGGTAAATTCCGCACATCTACGTCACAAGGGATGCAAGCTCCACTTTGCTGACATACCATTTTTTTCTACAATCAGCTGACAGTCGGCGCTCACCTGATGTGCCAGCTTTCATCCCGAATGGCGTCACAACTATGCACAATAGCACACCTATTTGTTTCCTTCCACCATGCTTTTGTACTATATACATTTCATTAAGTAGTGTTCTTTCATAAACCTTGTTAAACCTATTATGTTTCTATAACCCTCTACACCAACATATCTTATCAATACGGTCGGTCCGCCATCATGACCGCTGTCCAGCTGTGACTGTGACGTGTGGGGCCGGCGGGACCCGTTACTGGCCCTTGTATGACTGATGGTGACCCACGCTGCACGAAACAACGCTATGGTTATTGAAAACTGCGAAGGAAATAAGCGGCAGACAATAGCCAAATATATTATATGTATTTACCCTTTAATAAATAAAATAATTATATCAGTTTATTTTAAGAAGGCGTACGAATGATTGAAATTCAAATCAACACCTTTCTTGACTTTAGGTATGCAAGTTTGATGGAGTTTTAGTATGTCTGATTAGACGCTGTTAACAGTTTTGAAATAAAAAAAAGCTTATGGCGTGGGGGTGTCCCTTGATCTAGGCCCGGGAGCATTATATATATATATTTGTTTTTAGAACCCTGGATTGCTAAAAACACTAGTCGTTCAAATATTTAAACTCTATCCCTATACATAAAATATTGATAAATCATATTTACTTACAAACTATTTATTTGGAATCTTGGTGAAAATATTAAATTGGCAGATTTCCGAGTAAACCAAAATTTCTTTAATGGAGAAGTTTATTTGTCTGTTCGGATGTTTACCGTCTCAAATACCATACCAATGGCCGGTTGCGGACGGCAATTTGTATGTAAATAATAGACTGTGGTATCTGCCTGAGTTTACAATATTATTTTGTAAGTTTCGATTCTGATCAGTTGGTTTGATTTATTTAATACTTAGGTTGAAAATCTTTCTTCTGATGGTCGCTTTCAAGGCCTCGGTGGCCCACAGTGGATTAATAACAGGGAAATTGCATATATGCATGTTTTTTTACGATTATAATTAAGAAATATTGTTTTTGTATTTGAATTATGTTTTATACTAGTAATTGTGTATTATTTGTGTTTTTTTACTACTGTTACTATTACGACTGATAGTTCACTTTCAATAAACTAACATCCTATGAACTAAAAACTAGAGATAACACCCCAAACCCGAGTTAGTTTAAGTTTTGGTACAGGTAAGTAACACGGGTAAAACATATTTTTCAAACATTTTAATTTTGATTGCTCATACAAAATTCGAGAAAGTCTTATATATTTTTGTATATTTACTTTCTTTTGATAATATTTAATTTTGTTGGGAATTATTTATTGAAGAGTTCTAAAAAAACCTTTTTTTTCGGTTTACATGAAAATATTTAGACACTGGAGAGGGCTTGGGTGGCTGAAAGAACACAGAGAGTTAACTTTCACTCTTAATATCACCTGGTAAAGGCCGGACGGCTGGTAGATCGTCACTTAAAATCATATATATTTGGGGGCCTTATAAAATTCACCCATATCCTAATGATTGCTTTTAGAACCTCTATGAATGCAATATTACCCTTTCCTGCTACCTACATCTAAACTACAAAAGTTGTTCTTTAATAACGCAACACAATTGAGAACATAACCACTAAAATTAATTACTCTAGTAAAGAATATTTAAGACTTTTACGATAAAACATTGCGTTTTGTAACTGGACCCCTGAGTTCTAGCAAGCATGCCTCTGAATCACATTTTCTCTAACCGAGGGTCAGGTGAATGTGAATTGAGTTACTAACACCACAATTTTTGTTTTATTATTTAGTAAGTAGATATTTTGAAGTCTTTACCTTAAAAAAACACCGTTTAGTAAAAACAAGTATTAAGTCGAGATATAATCCCCTTCTTCTAATATAACAAATAACACTAACCTTTGATTAATTCCAACATTTATGCTTCTTTCTAAATAGGTTAGAAAATGTGATAAAACAACGTGTTTAATTTTAACATTATTTTCCACAGTTAATATGGTGGTAAAATGGTATATTCATCTTTAAAGGTTTACGAAAACCCTAAATTATTTAAAAGATTATTTTATAACAGGTTATATTTCTACCAAACAGTTAAAAAAGCTATAATGGGTTTTCATTGTTTTTATTTTTTAAATCATGTCTTCTAAGAGTTAAAATAAAAAATAAAACACACTATTAATATAAATACGAAAACTATCATAAGGCGAACAAATTATTTGCAATCAAAAAAGTTAACTTAAACTAAAAATTTAAAATTTTACCTTTTGAAATGTGCAGAGTTATTACGCTATGCTTTCGCATTCACCTGCTTTTGATTTCCTATCTAAATATTTCAATAAGATAGTCGAGTTTCTAGTACGTAGGTAGAATTTAATCGGAGGTATCGTAATAAGAATTTCCCAATTGTTTTCTAATACCCAAAGCATAAGGTGTTATGGTGAGTGTTAAGGTGTTATTGATCTTGGCTACTTAACTGATAGATCTTGGTTAGTTATCTACCACTGCTGAAAGTTGTAAAAATATGTTGAAAAATGCCATTATATTAGCAGACAAAGCACTTCCCGATCTTGATAAACTTAGTTAAACATTATTTAACATTTTTGCTTATAAGGTAATGACAATAATAAATCTATTTTTTAAAGGTATTGTGTACTAGACGGACTATTCTTGTTTTCCAAAATCAAGACTATTATAGAAGCTTACGGTATAATCTTAGTATTCAGAACTTCACAAATAATTTTGAAATTCTATTAACAGTCTTGTAACATAGTAACCAATTGATATTCAGGGCGGAGGTCCAGAACAGAGCAGGTTGATGGATCGTTGTACGTGGCCAGTCCTCCTCAGCTACTGCGAGTAGTCCGGACACAGGAAGCCGTGTTACATTGCTTTCTTATTTGTATCTCTATTATACTTCTATTCACATTTAATTTGTCAATTATAGTAATGCAGAGCGAGTGTTGCTGGGCCCAAAAACACTCGTGGATCTCTGAGTTGTGGGTTGCTTGAAAGAAGAATCTGATTGCAAGAAACTATTTTATTCAAATCTGAGCAAAGACATTACAACACATACATAATTAAATTAGAGCCGGAAAAGAGTATTTTAAATTAATGTAAAAAAAATCACCTTAGAGGTTATGGCTTTGGTCGATTTCTGGCCTTTTTAGTTTTAATATTTTTTTTGTATTGTGTTTTAAATGATCAAAAGCAGTTCTCAAGTTAAGTATCAAAATGTGGTAATCAGGAATTCCTAGTTAATTAAATGGAGGTTCATTAAAACAAGCGAGTGGTCGGGAATAAATAATAATATATTAGTCCTCCTAACTAAGCCTCCTGACCTCCGACACACTCTATCCTCCTATATCTTTTTACCACCAATTTAAATTATACATTCATATGATTCATGATTAACTTATTTATAATATGATGTGGTTCCTGATTTGAGCTCTGAACTGCTGCTTAATTAATTTTACTCTTTTTTTTTTTGAAATCAACCAAACAGTAACACTCTGTTCTATGAATACTAAATTTCCTAGAATTTTGTATTATACTTAATTTCCAGCTCTTACAATTATTTTAGTTTTGAGACAATTGATTTGAGTTTAAATATTTTCCAAAGTTTTCTTGCTTAATACAAATCAATTCTTGCACAGAAAAAAATATCTTTAAGTTAAATTGTGACAAATAGAGAGTTGCTATAAATGATTTGTGAATACGATATTACATCAAATAATTAACAAAGATAAATGAATTTAAACTTAACAATTATTAAACTTTGATCAGTACCAGTTATGACATGTGCTCTATGAAATATGACCAAGTATGTAAAACTAATAATTATTACTCACATGAACATTGTAGAAAATTACATACACAAAACGCTCACAATATTAATACACTGTAACACTACTATGCACTTAATATTAATAATACCAGTTGTTTAATTTATTCCCCGTAAAACGACAAGAATGGCAGTGTTAAAACCTGCTCTTAGCACGTGTAATTTTGAAAAGTTTTAATTAATTAAATAATACGAATGTGATTGTACCGCGAATTTCGGCCTTTTCTATAAAACAATTCGCGAAATAGAAAACGTATGGGATGTACCCCGTTAACAAATCGACGAACTTTTGGAATTGGCAAATAAACACGGTATTGAATTTAGAAAAAGGTTTTAGATGATGTTACACCGAATAGTTCCGAGCTAAGAGAGCGAGAAGCCGCAGTCGTCCAGTTTTATGAGCGAGGCGGGTCACGTGACTGCTTTGTTGTCAGTTACTCCTGTGCGCGGTAGTGTCTTCTAGATGTTTCTGATATGGCGGCAAGTTTGAGTTTGAACTTGTAACAATTTTCCCCCCCTCCAAAAGAATTTTTAATTTTTGTCCAACCTAATTCGGGACAAAGAGAGAGAAAAACAATTTTACACAAAAATTAAAAATTACTAAAGTTAACAGTAACAATACTTATAAAGATAAACATAACAATACAGTATCATTAGTGAGAGAGATGGTGGACTCTTACGGCTACATTCCCTGTAAGTTCCACTTCGGTCATAGACTCATCCCTAACACTTGGTGAAACTAAACTGTTCAGAGCTACACAAGGTTCCAGTTTGTTGCACTGCACTACACATGTAATTTTATCCTGAATACTGTCCATGATTATGATGAAGGCTTTTCTGTTTAAGTGAATTCCATCTGTCCTACCATTATAATAGAAATGTTCAATTAAAGAGTTCATGTTGTGACCAGTGAAAATTGTATTTAAATTCAAAATAAAAATGTGAGACTTTGTGTTTAAGGTTTTGATATAATGGTTTAATTGCTTAATCTTTGTATTAAATTCAAAATTAAAAAGAGTCTCTGGTATGGTGAGAAGAAAAACTGTTTTTCCGGCATAGGTTAAAATATTGCAGATGACCTTTATGTTTCGTTTGGAGACCGAGAGAGAGAGGTGATTCCTGACATCGTTGGTGCCAATGAGCAGAACACAGGTTGGTTGTAGTTCGGCAGCGTGTTTTCGCACCTCGGTGACGATGTGTCTCGTAGTCGCCCCTGGTATGGTGATGTGTTTGGCGGCGGCTAGTTTCCACTGTTTCACTGCTCTGTGTAGATGGGAGTCTCCCACACAAGAAAACCTGTCATATGGATTTACAAAAAGGAAATGGATCTTAAAAAAAATTAAATCAATAAGTCACAACAATTTATTCTGAAGTAAAGAGAGAAAAAAGTATATATATATATATATATATTTCAGACTGGAGGAAAAAATGTCTTTATTTGATCAACATTAACTATTTGCTTTTGTGTCTGATCATTGTCCAAAGTTATTTCAACATTAACTGGTGAAGTGAGTTTAGTTACAGTATAAGGTCCCCTCCATTTGTGACAAAGTTTTGCTGTTATTTTCTTATCTTTATTACTGAGGGAATGCCTATACAAAACAACTTTATCACCAACAACAAAATTAGATGGAGTTCGATTCCTGTCATACCGTAACTTCGTTCTATCGTGCGCCTTTGTGAGATTCTGAAAAACATTGTCTAAACTCGGTTTGTTATCATGTCCTGTCTCTAAATTCCAAAGAAATTGCAATGGGTGTGTAAGTTCTCTACCTAAGAAAACGCTTGCGGGGGTGAACTTTGTTGCTTCATGTGTTGCGGAATTGAAAGCAAGCATTAAATATGGTAAATAAATGTCCCATGACTTATGATTCTGAATATGAAAAATTCTCAATGCAGTAACTAGGTTTCTATTAACTCGCTCAGCAACATTTGATTGAGGTCTATATGTTGAAGTTGTTACATGCTTGATTCCTAAACCAAAAAGAAATGAAAAAAAATTCTGCGATGTGAAGACGGAGGCATTGTCTGTAATTAGGCGCTGTGGAATACCATGCTGTGCAAAAATGTTGTTTCGTAAAATATTTATTGTGGAATCTGATGTCTGTTTTCTAACTGGGTATAAAAAGCAGAATTTCGAAAAATTGTCCACCAAAACAAAGATTGATTCGTTTCCTCGTTGTGTTCGTTGTAGCGGACCAACAAAATCACAAAACCATTGCTCGTTACAATTCGTCGGTATATGATAACTTAATTGACCAATTTTCTGGTTTTGTGCCGGTTTTGAGAGTTGACATTGTTCACATGACCTAACAAAATTCCTAATAAATTGTGTCATGCCTTTCCAAATAAATTGCTTCTGAATGTGATTCATAGTTTTGGCTATGCCCGCATGTGCAAACATAGGATTCTCATGAAAATATTTAACAATAAAAGTGTGCATGGACTCTGGAACTACTATTTTGCTTTTTCTGCCCTGTTTACCAAAATACAAAATATTATTGCGCAATGAGTGGTTCTTGACTGGAATTTTATTTCTCAAATCTGAAATAATTAAACTTAAACTCGGGTCTTGTGCCTGTTTTTCCCTAATTGAAGTAAATAGTTCTGGAAAACATTGCAGAGTGCAACATGTAGAATCCTCGATGATTTTAACGGTATTATCCGTATCATCCTTGAAGACTCTACATAAGGCATCTGCCACTACATTTAATTTACCCCTAATATTTTCTATTTCAAAATCAAACTCTGAAAGACGTAACACCCACCTATCAAATTGAGCTGTATGTTTACCCTTATTTTTCAAAATGTACATCACGGCAGAATTATCGGTTTGTAGTGTAAACTTCTTGTTTAAATATGGCCTAAATTTCTCAACTCCATATAAACATGCTAAAAATTCCTTCTTATGCATGGGGTATTTACGTTCTGGTTCACTTAATGTTCTGGATGCAAAATGAACCGGTAAAAGATTATCTCCCTCTTTCATTTGTAGAACTGCTGAAATCGCATTGTCACATGCGTCACAGGTGACAATAAAATCTCCATTAAAATCTGGTAATGTTAGTTGAGTTGACGAAACAAGGGAATTTTTTAATTCATCAAAAGCTTTCTGGTGTATGACTGTCCACTGAAATTTAACGTTTTTCTTCCTTAAGTTATTTAGTGGCAAGGCTATTTTGGAAAAATCCTTAATAAAGCGTGAATAAAAGTTTACAAATCCTAAAAATCGCTGAAGTTGTTTTAAATTACGGGGTCTGGGATATTTCAAAATTGGTTCAATTCTATCGGGGTCCAGTGAAAGGGTTCTGTTCGAAATGATGTGCCCTAAATATTTTATGGAGGTATGGCCTATCCTAATTTTTTCCGGATTTATTGTGACATTGTATTCCTTAAACTTATCTAAAACCTGTAAAATGTGTTGCTTGTGATCTTCCCAATTCTCGCTATAAATTAAACAATCATCCAAAAAATTGAAGACAAATTTAAATTTAAAATCGCCCAAAATTTCATCCATAACTCTAGTAAGTGCTTGGGATCCAATTTTCAGACCCTGTGGTACTGTGTTAAATTCGAATAAACCATACGGAGTGCAAAAAGGTGTATACTGTCTTGATTGTGAATCTAATGGGATTTGAAAGAAGGCATTATTCATATCTAATGATGTGAAATACTTGGCTTTACTCAAAAACTCAAAGGCTGAATTTAAGGTAGGTAGGGGGTGAGCGTCATATGAAATATATTCATTTATCTTCCTGTAATTGCAAACTAATCTGAATTTATTTTTGTCCGCTTTTGCGACTAAAAAGGCTGGAGCACAGTGCATACTAGTTGACTTCCTAATTACATTATTTTTGAGCAACTCATCAGTAATATTTCTCATAGCATTCATCTTATCTGGAGAGACGGGGTAGTGTGGGGAGCATATTGGCTTATCTACCAAACAGCTGATGTGATAAGGAGAGACGCGGGCCTGCCCTATCCTCTTTGTTATGACCGAGGGGTATTCTTGCAATATTTTCTGTAAAAATTCCTCTGTTTCCTGTGAATGAATTTTATTTGCGTCGGAAAGTTCTAATAAAAAATTACTATCAGGCTGCTGTTGCTTCACAAAAATGTCACTCATTTGAATCTTACTGTCATTATTGAATTTAAAGTTAATAGTGTTACTAGAAAAGTCTAAATTCATTTGGGATTTCTGCATAAAATTTACACCTAAAATGATGGGAAATGGAAGTGAATTAACTATAAAAAAATCAAATGTCCGTGAAAAATTGCCTATTTTGAAATGAAGCTTAACTAATTTTCTAACCATGGTGCTTTGCTGATTAATAGATTTAATCAACATCTTAGTTTTAATAACTTCCTTAATGCTCGGTGATGATTTAATGCTTTGAAAAAAATTATTATCTATTAAACAACTTGTTGAACCAGTATCTATAAGTGCTTTCTGTGATGTATTGTATGGAATAAAAAACTTTACTGTCGGTAATCTCAAGGAAAAATCTAATGGAACTACAGAAATGGAGGTATTCGTTTGTGACAATTTAATTACCTCCTCATTAAATTGCCTCGTGCATTTCCCTGCCTACAAAATCGTGCGATGTGCCCCTGCTTCCCACATGTAAAACATTTAACCTGTGATTTTTGTTCAAAGACACGGTGAGTGATGGGGTTAGGTACAGTTGCTTGTTGAAGCGGGGGAAAGGTACTGAAATAATGATTGTCCGCCTGGACTGACGCATTTACTGCATTCGCTAAATGTTTTAATTCCCAAATTGTCTTGGGTTTCTCACAAAATGAAAAACTAGTGCGCATGCGTGGATTAATATTCGAGAGAATTACATCAATCAAATATTCGTCTGGAAAATTGCACTGGAGTGCTACGGCTGAGGAAGTAACATCATTGATAAATGCTACAAAGGTTTCTTGGGGCCATTGTAATATTTTAACAAACTTGTTTACTACTCGCTCTAACTGTAATCCTGGAAAAAAGGCTGTCAAGATTGAAAAGTGTAAATTATCCCATGTAAGATTCAATTCCAAACCATGTGACCAAATTTCAAAAAGATGTGCTTGAGTCTGAGGCAAAATTAATTTAATTACTTCATTGTGACGAACCCGAACAATCTGAAAAATCGTGTTTACTTGTTTCAAAAACTGAATAAGATGTGACTCATTCTCCCCTGAACAAGGTTGTAGTTTCCTAATTAATTCGATTACAACGGTGCGATCAGTCGTTGAGAGCGTGCTAAGATCCTGACCTGTTTGGTCACGCGTGCAAAAAGTGTCGGTTGCGCAATCCTGTCTTGGCGTGTATCGAACATGTGTGGAGTCTACCCTTGGTTCAAAAGTCTCGGGCAATGATTTTGCATCACGTAACCTATTTTCCAAGCTGACATGCGCACCTGAATGGGAATGCGGTAAATCTAAATTATTGTTCGCCTGAGGGGCCTGCTCTACCTGTATCACAACTGGAGCGGATCTATCCGAACCTTGAACTCCTAGATAACGTGATTGAACCCTTGCCGCCCTATCTCTTGCTGTTGTGACATATTGACGTCCATAAAACATTTTTTTAATCAATATCTAAATCTAACAAAATATGAATAATTTGCACAGTAATATAACAAAAATATCAATAATACAGGGTCTCCGAAAAAGAATGACGGGATTTCGAACGGCCGTTGCTTGGGGACTATTCAAGATAACTAAACGATTTAAACGTCAAATAGAAGAGAAAAGAACTAAGTTTTGTTTTCCGCGTAGAATGGGAGGGAGCGTTGACCTTGGCATGCGCAGAACAAACCAAAAGTGAACATATGGTGTGGATTAATGTATGACCAAGTGATAGGGCCTTTCTTTTTTGCCGAAAAAACAATTAATGACATAATTTATTTAGATATGCTAGAACAATTTTTGTTTCCTCAAATTGAAGAAATTGAAGAACAAGCCGGTGAACGAGTCATTTTGATGCAGGACGGTGCCCCGCCTCATTACCTTCGGGAAGTGCGCGACACACTTAACAACAAGTTTCCAAATGGTTGGATAGGCAGGGGTGCGCCTATTCCCTGGCCTCCCAGGAGTCCTGATTTGACCCCTTTGGACTTTTTTTGTGGGGTTACGTAAAGAACATTGTTTATGCTGAGAAAATTCGTGATTTGCCACATCTGCGTGGGCGAATTTCGGAAGCGATCGCAACTGTGACACCAGAGATGCTTCACAACACTTGGCGAGAAATCGAATATCGCTTCGATGTAATTAATTGGTCATATTTCGCCACAATTGCAACCCACAAATCAGTGTCTGCCTGCTACCACTTGTTACATTTACAAGAAACTCTTTCTATTAAAATCTTAGCAAAGACATTATAACACATACATAATTAAATTAGAGCCGGAAAAGAGTATTTTGAATTAATGTAAAAAAAATCACCTTAGAGGTTATGGCTTTGGTCGATTTCTGGCCTTTTTAGTTTTAATATTTTTTTTGTATTGTGTTTTAAATGATCAAAAGCAGTTCCCAAGTTAAGTATCAAAATGTGGTAATCAGGAATTCCTAGTTAATTAAATGGCGGTTCATTAAAACAAGCGAGTGGTCGGGAATAAATAATAATATATTAGTCCTCCTAACTAAGCCTCCTGACCTCCGACACACTCTATCCTCCTATATCTTTTTACCACCAATTTAAATTATACATTCATATGATTCATGATTAACTTATTTATAATATGATGTGGTTCCTGATTTGAGCTCTGAACTGCTGCTTAATTAATTTTACTCTTTTTTTTTTGAAATCAACCAAACAGTAACACTCTGTTCTATGAATACTAAATTTCCTAGAATTTTGTATTATACTTAATTTCCAGCTCTTACAATTATTTTAGTTTTGAGACAATTGATTTGAGTTTAAATATTTTCCAAAGTTTTCTTGCTTAATACAAATCAATTCTTGCACAGAAAAAAATATCTTTAAGTTACATTGTGACAAATAGAGAGTTGCTATAAATGATTTGTGAATACGATATTACATCAAATAATTAACAAAGATAAATGAATTTAAACTTAACAATTATTAAACTTTGATCAGTACCAGTTATGACATGTGCTCTATGAAATATGACCAAGTATGTAAAACTAATAATTATTACTCACATGAACATTGTAGAAAATTACATACACAAAACGCTCACAATATTAATACACTGTAACACTACTATGCACTTAATATTAATAATACCAGTTGTTTAATTTATTCCCCGTAAAACGACAAGAATGGCAGTGTTAAAACCTGCTCTTAGCACGTGTAATTTTGAAAAGTTTTAATTAATTAAATAATACGAATGTGATTGTACCGCGAATTTCGGCCTTTTCTTTAAAACAATTCGCGAAATAGAAAACGTATGGGATGCACCCCGTTAACAAATCGACGAACTTTTGGAATTGGCAAATAAACGCGGTATTGAATTTAGAAAAAGGTTTTAGATGATGTTACACCGAATAGTTCCGAGCTAAGGGAGCGAGAAGCCGCAGTCGTCCAGTTTTATGAGCGAGGCGGGTCACGTGACTGCATTGTTGTCAGTTACTCCTGTTCGCGGTAGTGTCTTCTAGATGTTTCTGATATGGCGGCAAGTTTGAGTTTGAACTTGTAACAGCCGTATTACCCCCTTGGTCTGGCTACCCCATGGCAACCTTTATGCCATGTAGACGTTATAAAAATGAGTACTAACTAACAATTGGAATTTAAACATTTTACTCATATCTACATTTAAAAAATCATTCCCAATGGTCTTGTCCCTGTTTTTAAGTAGGCACAAGCAACTTTTTATGCTCTTTACCTATTTCAACTCCGGCTTTGAGTTTAAACTCAGCCTTTGACTAAAAATACGTCAGTTTGAGTGTATTGATATTTCAATAGGCAGTTGATATTTATGTAACGGTTTATATTAAATATCCAAGGCAAAAAAATATAATTATGATTAGAAAACTAAATTTATGAGACTCCAGTCTGTTCAAATATCTATACATAAAATACAAGAATAATTCGATTAAATGACGAAGGGTAGAGTAAAATTATATACAAATGCATGTACTATCATACAGTGGAAGTATTTAAAAAACAATTTTGTTTAAAATCAATTAATAACTGATTTTATAAGTAAATATGAATCTGACGTTTGAAAAATGTGAGACACAAATGGAAAGAAGAAATACATGACGAGGCAGTTTGGATGTCATTCAAGCACGGAGACGATGCATAATTCATGAGGAACTTGTACACGACACGATGTTATTGACAGTATTTACGTGTCTTTTTCAAACGATTGTTAGTTTTGACATTTTATAAAAGTTGAATATTCAAATCATTTATTGGTGTTTAGTATAATTGATATCAGGTGGTTTGCCAGCTATATATACGAGCACATGATCAAATATATAATTATACTTTAAAATCTAGTAATACATACTTGACAAATATAACTTTGTTTGTTCGTAAAAATAAAACAAATATACTACTACCTTAGGAAGTATAGTTTATCTGCGTACAAAATACTGATATAAGTTAGATAACAATTCAGTATATTTCCCTTACTCTCTTAAGATATTCGTAGAGATGCCAGTCTCAGCAAACAGTTGTCAAAAATTCAAACTTTAAAAAACTAGCGAAAAATAATCAGGTGCTCTTCTCGTTTGATGAGTTTTGTAAAAGGTGTGCCAAGACAAATCCTTCCAAATATTAAAATTGAATTTAATTAGTGAAATATGCCACAATATATATTTTAATATTGAAAAATTATATAGGGTATAGGAGGTTAGTAATATAAGGGTACTGAAGGGCAGAACAATAAGTGACTGTCTACTGAAGTATAAAAAGGCTAGACCAACCTTGTGCATTTGGTTAGGGCCATTGCCTGTAAGGTCGGTTTGGAAAATCCCCAATAATCTTTTATTTATATAAAGTATTTACATTTCAATATAGACTGAAAATAATAGAAACCAGGCACTGCGTGGAATTGACTGTATACGTTGTATCGAGATATAAATAGATAATATGATATAAGTTTCTAATTCAAATAGATTCTCCATGATGATAAGAGTAATTTACTGACTACCTATAATTTAAAATGTAATAAGACATCCTTTCAATTCTGATCCGGATAGTTAAAATAACGAGAAAAACTAATGTAGTAATCCATTTTAATACAAGGACCAGCAAAAGATGCAAACATGAAGAACGGTAATGATATTGTTATAATAATTGAGTTGTGTGTTTATAGCACTATGGTCTCAGCTTCAAATACCCGACAGCCACCCACCGTCTGAAAAGGACACCTTAAATCAGCATATCTCTTATCTTCTTCAGAATATTCCCATAAATTATACTCACTAAATGAAATATGTATATATAGTTCATGATTTTATCAAAACAGGTAAAATGTCTGTGGCGTATTGCATAAATATGAAGAACTGGAGTTATAATAATTGTTTAACTTTATAAAATAACGTTATAAAAAGTCCAGGCCAGAAGAGTCCAGATGATCTTAAGACCAACGCTTAATACGTTTATGTTTTACTACTAATTGTAAACACTACGAAAAAATAAACAATTTCCTCGATGTATTGTTTGTGTCCCAATTATGACTGAGCACGTGGCCATTTATATTTAAATTTAATACAAATTAATCACTACGACAAAATCAAAAAGTACAAAATTAATTGAAAAGAAAATAAGTATTTAAATCGAAAAGGTAGCTAAATTTCATTTAAAAAGAAGGTTCAAATTCGTACCTTTCATGAGCAATTTGAAAGGAAAAGATACATTAGCTCGAATATCGTGCCTCAAATTATAGCAATATGTAAACAACTAATTTGATGAATTAATACAAATTTGTCATGAGCCGCAGCCACGCTATTATACTTAAATATCTTCAACTCAATGAAGTGACCTTTGCAGGGTTATCTTTGTTATTCAAAAACCATATATTCAAAATAATGAGTAACAGTATCTTGTTTATTACTTTACTGGACCAACAGGACCTAGCATTTACATCCACGTTTTAATACTTTATTGATTATGTAAGTGACAAACTTGTAGTGCTCTTGATAGTATAGTGCCTCTAGTTAACTGAGTAGGCTGCATATTTTAAATTAACCTTATCTGCTAATCCGGGAAATTTTCGATTGTTTGGCATAATTATTTTCTTGTACCAATTACATTGGAAATACTAAAACTATTTCTTGAAGGTGGTATTGTGTGCAAAGGTCGATTTGGCAATACTGGAAACAATCAGTTAAGACAGCTTATACATGTTTTTTAACTAACAAAGTAGCCAATAAATTGTAATTTATATTTTTCCACTCGAGCTCAAATATTACATGACAAGGGTGTTACTATATGTCACTACATTACTAATGAGATATCGAAGTATTTAATTTTTATTTGTATTGTATACTCGTTTATTTGCTACTTCGTGTAGGGCTATATCCTGATGGCTTACACAGTTCTCGGTTATTAGGAGCGCATTTCTTATTTTCGTGCATTTAGATACT
The DNA here is from genome assembly GCA_963675035.1 of Allygus modestus. NCBI lineage: Eukaryota > Metazoa > Arthropoda > Insecta > Hemiptera > Cicadellidae > Allygus > Allygus modestus. Next base: position 393,946,665 of record OY776111.1, read on the forward strand.
TGGCCTTTATGAATTCAGAGAGATGGGGGTAAAACCTCCGTGTGTTTTGGGCTGGGCTACATTGCAAGTGGTTAGGGTTTTTTAAATAAAGAACCACTTGTTTGTAATTCAAGAGGTGACTGTGAGGCCTCGAGTAGAGATCCTCTGGCAGATTGGCGAAGTGGTCTCCTGCCACTCACGGCCATTGACTATCGGAACATCAAACCAATGTTTCATCTCAAAATATGTTGTCTAAATAAACAATATTTAGTTAGTGTTGATTATTTATTATCTCTTTAAACTGTATAGTTCAAACTTTAAAACTTTCGGTTTCTTTATATTATTTATTAACTTGGTACGTCTTGCGTTAAATTTGTTGAAAGGTTTACAACTGGCTTGAATCAAGATACTGTTAAAATGCTACGCTTGGGTATTTATGACAGTATTTTCACCAACCAAAGGACTCACAATAAGAATGTTCAGAACTTGAGTTTGAGACTGTGGAATCGAGTTGAGGCCTTGCGCCATCCTGTGTGACCGGGAGCCTTATATCCACAGCATGCTTGAGATTACCCAAAGCATTTGCTATTGATTCAACCCAGCATAAATTTTAGAAATTTAAACTTATTATTTGCTGGTTTTAAGCTGATCCCTTACCCGTGCGCACGAGGTTTTATAATAGTATTTTTGTTAGTCGTGTATATGTTCTTAATGTGTGTAAATATTCGTTTTATATCAACATGACGCAGTTTGCTACTATACCGACGCAGCGCAGATTTCATGAATAATCTAGTGTATAGTGTATGGATGCTGATGATGGCCTAGCGCCGATACGCGTTCATCACAAACAAACTTGGATTGACTACGTAAGTAAAATAACAAATAGACATATTTAATAGCTTATGACCTCGACCAAAAAGTATCACCAGATAATATTTTTATCCTAGGACGTTTTCAGTACATATTAAACATTGAAAGGGGATAACCGAATAATAATAATCAATATAGCTGTGTATTTATTAATTTATATATACTTAATTTTATTTTATTTTTACCAAAAATAACTTATCTATAACGCAGAAATGTTGAGTAACGTTGTTTGTATTCTGGAAACAATATATATCATGTTGTATGGACATGTTAAACTTATTTAATAGATCAAATTTAGAATTAACACGTTTTTACAGCAGGAAACTAAACGCAATGCTAAGAGTTATTTGAGCGTGGCTACATATAATGGTTTAAAAACATTCATAAGACTTCAACTACCAACAGCTCATTATAGAATTGTCCCACTTAGGGCTTGGTGAACGTATTTACTGAGTCAATGATTAGTTTGACCCGTAATTATAATCACTGATTATTTATAATAATCAAATGGACTGAATTTACTTATATAGCTGGAGTATCTGTACGATAATTGACTTCATTATTTAATGTTAACCTCTATTTTTAAGGAATTACTTAAATATCCTAACATGTTCATTCTCGTAACACAATTTTTTAATTTCGTGACAACAAATGTTTATAAGCTGTTGTATAAGAATAAAAGAAAAAATAGAGGAATATTGTAATAAATAATGATATAATTGAATTGTAAACATATCTCACAGACCATTATTTTTTTCTTTTTAATATTCTCTTCTAATACCTTTGAATTTGTATTACGAGGCCGAGCAAAACATGAATGTTTATTTAGATCATATTTCTGAAAATATTATCTAGTAAATACGTGTACAATAAATTAGAGCAAATCACGTGTAAGTTACTTTCATTTACTCTTGCTTGGTTAAACACCATTATTTTGATAACAACTACAAATTATCATTGGTTTCCGGCATAATGTAAGAAAATGAAATTGTAAAATTTTTTTAATTATAGTTTTCAATCGGCCATTATTGATTGAAAACAGTGTTTAAACTATCAGTAAATATATATTTTAATACACTAAATTGTAGTCATTATCAATTCTTGATGGTAAACATGGTTGTTACAAATATATATACATATATATATATATATATACATATGTACGATTATACTGTAAAGTCTGCTGGTCATAATGACCATATAGTGTGTTTTTCATTTATTCACAGTGCAAATAAAGATTATAATGATTGCATTATAGTTGTACAATATTGTGACTATAAACGTGGACGCATAAAAGTTGCCACAGGGAGTTATCGTGTAAACATATCGCTGATAACGCTGTAAATGGTGGGTTTTAATAACGTTACCTATAATAAATGGTTATGCTACCAAGTACATACTGTGGATGCGTTTTTTTGACGCTATATTTTATAACTGTTTCAATGGGTTGCCTCATCGATGTTGTAAAACATGAAACTCATATAACAAGGGGGAAAATTATTATTATCTTGGGCTTAATATAAATAAAATATTACTCACTTCATTTTTAAAATATGTATAACAGGTAGATCCGTCAATGAGGTTTTATGTTTTTTTTTATATGTATATAAATTTTATGTATTTACTCGTTATATTAAAATTATTATAGATTTAATAATTTTTATTATAGCTAATAAAGCAGTTACACGACCACTGTTGATTAATATTATATTTGAACGTACTATTACTCAGGTGAGTCTTATATTTACTTAAGTGAGTTTATAATGGTTTACAATTAAATCCTGAGTATTAAACAATTATTTTATTTTTTATTTCAAATCGCAATTATGACATTAGATTAGAACGACTACATTAAAAGAAAATACTAAACACTATGCTTAGTGTATAGTAAAAATGTTTGAAAAATATAAGGTGACAACATTACTTTACAACTTCCTAGTAGATAAAGTAATTGCATTTGGATTACATAATCATTAAAAAAACAAATTTATAATCAAATAAAACTGATATAACTAGAATATTTATAGTAAAGAGTAACTCTAAATGTGTTAAATCGGGTCGCCGTCTAGTTGTCACCACGTCAACTTGTCACCTCGGCATTTTGGTTACAGGTGTCAAGTTGTCACCTTCCTAGCTCTGAGGTATGTATCTGAGGTATATGTAGAGTACGCTACCTACAGATCGTCACCTTTCACGTCCACGTCAAGTTGTCCCTCCGTCAGTTGCCCCCCGTCAAGTTGTCCCCTTCAAAATTCCAAGGTGATAACTTGTCGGGTGCGATACCGACAGATTGTCCCCTTTCACGTCCGCGTCAAGTTGTCACCACGTCAAGTTGTCACCTCGTCTAGCTGCCACCTCCTTTAAATGGGCACTGAATGAGTGTTGGCAATTTAATGGATGTGTTCGGTGGTCACTAAACTAAATTCCACGTACAAGTTCGGCCAGTGCGGACGCGGCAATTTACGAACATTTTTAAAACCTACTATTAAACGCAATATTGGTTACATTTAAAATTATGAATAACACAGTTAGTGGTACATAACAGTTGGAGTTTGAAACACAAATACAGTTTTAGTCAATCAAAATTTTATATCTGGGACGGTTTGCAAATAATAACTATAATAATCAATTCTTGTTCTCTTGGTTGACTACTAGGCATTCTCATCTTCTATAAAACTATATTAAGTAAAACAAATTTGTTTTACTTAATATAGTTTTTTATAGAAGATGAGAATGCCTAATAGTCAACCAAGAGTACAATCACCATCAGAAGGATTTAGAAGAAAAATAATAATCAATATTTTAAAGTAGGAAAAAAGCTAGTAAACAATTTTGTTCAGAAATCAATTTCTTCAAGAAGGATGTACGCCCTTATATTCCAGCTATCACTGTAGCGTCACCAGTAGCACAGACTAAGGAATATAAATATCCCTTTATCTGTGCTAGTAGGCTACTTGAAACACCTTAATTTTGATACTGCTTTAACTTAACCTCAAGCAATATAATCACATGTAAAAAGAGATACATTAGGTTTTATCACCTGCATTAAATGTTACCATGTGTCCCTAAAATCACAGCCTCTACTTTTCTATTTTATAAACACAATAACATTGATAGAGGATAAGAATAATGATACTTTACATGTAAATATACTGGGTGTAAGACGTCCATATGGTCCATAATTTTGCGCACGGTGGGTGCCGTGGTGTTGCCTTGATGCCGTGGGTGCCCCCGGCAACCACAAAACCATCCAAGGGGCGCCGAAAACGTATAAAATACCGCCGATACATAAGTAGAAATGTGAAAATTGCACAAACATTAGACTATCTCCTAAAATAACTATTTAAACTAGTTTTCGATAGCAAGACGTTATAACCAGGTGTACCCTCAATCTTCCCGTAAGAGGATGAACGAAGATTGAATTTGTAAATATATATTTCAACAGACAATTTATGTATGGCTTTATTAAAGTCCACGTTTTTTAACACTTTTATAATAGGTCACCAAATATTTAGACCATAATATTATACAACATAATCTTAATAATTATAATTTTTGCTATATTGTAAACTGACAAAAAAACTCACAAATGTGTGAATTTCCAAATACTAATAACTTCAAACATTTACAATAGAACAGGCAATATTTATTTCTTAGTGGAATACCTTAAATTTGTTTCTAAGGGTTAAAACCCATCTTAAAAATATTGCTTGCAAATACATACTTGCTCTGAGCCGAATAGCAGGGGTAGACAAGACATTACATTGATACGTAAGAAAGAGCCAATAATTCAATTTTCTCCTAATCATTTAAAAAGAACCGAAAATAAACGGTATCAGGAAACTGACACATACTTTTTCCCTTTTAGCCTAACTTTAATTAATAAATTACTTTTTATTTACTAAATATAGAATACAAAGCACGGTAGAAAATCTTGTAAACAAGTTGTTTTCAATATCATCCACCCAAATCCCTGCTTTAGAGGCACTGCAGAATCCATTGCTACACTCGTGGTTTTAAGAGGGGAAATGCCCCTATTTTTCCCCCCAGGTTTATTAAGGGGCAACATATTTCGAATTTACTCTGTTGGTCAATGCTAACATGACAAGCATATCAAGTTTGAATGAAACTGATCAGTAAAATAAGAGAGAAATAGTAATTTTTGTATTCCCCATAAGAATAACATTGAGCAACGTACTGCGTTTACCGGAAAATGAAAATTTCAATTTTCCCCACAACCAGCAATCGTAGAATAGTAATTCAAGATACAAAATTATTTAGTTTTTTGAGCTCTTTTCAATGGTGAATAGTAATATTTTTTAATATTGATGTTTTTTATGAAAAATCCAAAAAAACTGAATTTTTTATGTTTTAAGTCCTGTAATTTCTGAACCCGAATTTTCACAGAAATGCGGGTGGTGTCATTTTGTTGGAAACGTAAATTTCTAGAAACTAATAAAGCTTAATTAAAATCGTTCGAGCCGATTTTGAGAAATTTGGATTTTACATATTTTTTGGCGATTTTTGGGGGATAATTACCCTTAAAAATCAAAAATTCCAAAAAATGAAATAAATGCCTGGAGATATCGAGGATTAGTACCTTCATACCAAATTTCATTAAAATCAATCCATTGGTTAGGGCTCTAGCTCTGTGCACATCCACACAGACACACAGACACACACACACACACACACACACACACACACACACACACACACACACACACACACACACACACACACACACACACACACACACACACACACACAAGTTATTTGAAATGTATTATTGTGTATAATTTTGTGGTAGCCAAAGACATCAAAATATTTTTCGTTAAGGAAAAACTCATCTTTTTCAGTAAGAACAGTAAGAAGAGCGCCTAACATTATATTCTCTCATGATACTTAAGAGAAACCCGCTAAAACGCCAGTTACTATGTTATTATGTAGTTTCAATCGGATCTACGGTTACATTTTTTAACCGATTTCAAAGATCTTACGGAATGCGTGTAAGTGGATAGGACTGTTAACGAATTTGACCTAAAAATCACAGAATTTAATTCGTATGCCAAATTTGACTGAAATAGACTAAAGCGTTCTTGAGTTATTCGACCAAGACACAAAACAATTTAAATGAAGTTTGATGTGTATAGGGACCCACTTTGTTCATCCAATAAGGTTAAATAATTATAATTTTATAGAACAAATTTAGAATTTCTTGATTCTTTAAAATATACAAATTTACAAAGAACCCAGGAAGTTTACCTAAAAGCCTTATTTTCAGAGGTACCAGTGGAATAACCCGAGCAAATAGTGGGAAGGGTAATTCAACAAAAACGTCTAATGTGTCCAGTGGATAAAACCGAATACGTTGTAAAATTGTCAATAAAGCATAACAAATTCACAACATAAAATCTGAGTATCAAAGATATGGAAAACACTAATGCGTTTTTCGGAAGGTCTGTAAGGTGAAACTTTTGTTTTTAATGGGCAATATCCGTTGTGCGCAGTTGTCAAAAGAATTCGGACGGGGTGAGGAATCCGAAACCGTTCTGTAATTCCTCAAAAAGCGTAACACAGGTGCGCGTGGGCCGTTACAGAGTCCAACCTCACCGGTCTTTGGTGGTCAGTTAGTTTAAATAAATACAGTATTTACTTATCTCAGTATTGTGTGTTCAAGTAACGGAACATCCAAAATTATATTATGAATCACATCGATACTTATCAATAGAGCAATCGACAAATGTTTTATAGAATTCGTAGTATTTGTAGACTGAGATGCCTTATGAAACTGGGGTGAAGATAAAAGATTATATAAAATAAATATTTAGTGCTCACTTCATAATCTGAAGGTCACCAGTTCGATCCTGAGCAAAAGTTGTAATTTCTAATTGTGCTATTAATTAATTATGCTTTCTAAGACCAGGTCAAACTTGGATTGTGACAAGACCAGGGTTTGGAGCGTTTCCTATAAAAACGTTAACAAATTCCACAGGCGTAGAAAGTCACAACAACAACAAATTGGTGTAAGTTGCTTTTGGGCGAATATCAAACTACTGTTCCGTATTTGCTTTCTAAAATAAAAATAAAACTATTACAAACCCCTTATAATTGACATTTAAATAATTAGGGTTTATAGCCAATAACTGGTCAAATACTATAATAATTTTTAATTTTTACTTGCCTTGAAAAATCTTAAAACGACTACATAAGTTAACATAACTTACCATGTATTTTAATTTTACAATCACTATTACATCACTATAAAAAATAATTTGATCTTTCGAAAATGTATTTTTTTTAAAGAATGACACCTCGTACAGATTTTAACTGCAAAATCCATCGTAGTTGGTAAATAGTATGAGAGTAGTAAACATTACAAAGAATTACAACAAGACATAGTCAGCGAAAGAAACATTCAAAATAAAATTGTTATCTTTTATGATCACTAACAATTTTAAAACGCCACGGACATGCCCACGGTTACAATTATTAAGATAAAACCGTCGTAACTTATTCAGATTTCAAGCGGTTATCAATTTATATAAACGATTGTTTCGGTTTCTAACACTCAATAAATTAAAAATGAAGTTTCATGAATAATTTAACTATAGATACAAAATCAGGCTTCATTTTTAGTTTCTAAGCAAAATTATGTTAATTTCGAGATAATAGAGATAAACGGCTAGGCGGGTGTTTATTTATAAGCTTTAGGACTTATTAATGAATTGTTAAGTTTATATTTGTCGTAGTTACCAAACACAATGGAGGGATTACAGAAACATTAATAAAATGTCCCTTTTTGTCAGCATAATATTTGAGCATATACATTCCTTAAAACACTATTCCTTGAAGCAGGTATCATTTTAAATGTATAATGTATAATGCATGATGTTATTAAAACTACTCATTCAGTATCCGCTTAAAGGAGGTGACAGCTTGATGGGGGGAACAACTTGACGGAGTGACAACTTGACGGGGTGAAAATTTGACGGGGTGACAACTTGACGAGGTGACAACTTGACGGGGTGTCAACTTGACGGGGTGACAACTTGACGGGGTGACAACTTGACTCGGCCGAGCAATCTAGAGGTAGCAGTCTGTCGTGTACGCTACTGACAAATCGTCACCTTTTACGTTTGCGTCAAGTTTTTACCCCGTCAATTTGTCACCTTCAAACCTCCAAGGCGTATGCTACCGACAGGTTGACCCCTTTCAAGTTGTCCCCAGCGTCAAGTTGTCACCACATCAGGTTTCACCTACCTCAAAAGGGGACAAGTTCACGGAGTGACAAATAGACGCGGTCCCGTTAAGTCTGGTTAAGGTATTCAATATACAGGTGTCTCTGAACTCTCTACCAACCTTTTCAGGTATTATTCCTGAACCATAGACAAGCCAAAATATCATATTCAAAATTTCGAAAACTCATAAGTTACTCGTATAGCCGCCATTTTGTTTTTTCACATAGGAAATTTTAATTCGAGAACGGCTAGTTATAATTAAATGAAATTTGGTATTTACCTTTATTCCCTAAATACCTAATTACAGAAAAAAAAATATTTTTTTACAATCATTAATTCCAAAATGGCGGCTGCCTAAATATTAAAAACGTAAATACCTTAAAAACCACTCATAGTAAAAAAATTACATTCATTACGTTTTATTTAGGGAATGTAATTTCAAATCTAATGACAGCAAATTTACGGAATTCGGTTCATAAATAACGGAGAAGATTCATTTTAAGATATTGCATTCTTGTCAATATCAACTGTTATCATGTGACATCGCTGCTAGTGAGCCACGTCGATCAGCTGTTTCAAGTATAATTCCACCAAACAGCTGATTAAAACATTAACCAGCTGTTATTAAGTTCATTTGCACCAATCACCTGATTGATACCCTTACGATTCCCAGGGTTCACTAATGCTTCCAAAAAGACATAAAATATCAAAAATGCGTTAAAATTACAAACAAAAAAAATTGATTTATTTCCATGAGATATGACTACAATTGTACAGTATTTACAAACGATGTTCAATATCCCCACCGCCAAGTCGATTGCACATAGTGAACCTAGATGTCATGGATTGCCGGACAGCTTCAAATTCATTTTTCTCTTGGATGACCGCAGCCGCCTCTACAATTCTACCGATCAGGTCCAGTTCATTTTCCACAGGTGTTGAATAAACAAGTTCCTTCATTCTCCCCCAAACGTAGAAGTCTAGGGGAGTAAGATCAGGTGATCGCGGAGGCCACGACACCGGTCCCCCGCGACCAATCCACTGCTGATTGTAATTTTGGTTGAGGAAATCTCTTACAATTTGCCCAAAGTGTGCAGGAGCACCATCACGTTGCAGCCACATGTTCTGTAAGTCTGCCAAGGGGACGTTCTCCAGACGTTCTTGGAGTATGTCCCTCAGGAACACAAGATAGGTGGGGGAATTCAACCTATTTGGGAGAATGTAGGGCCAATTAAATTATCCCCAAAAACTCCAGCCCAAACATAAACTGAGAAACGGTGTTGCTTGCTGTAAATAACAGTTTCGTGGGGATTTTCAGGAGCCCAAACATGGCTGTTCCTGGTATTGAAAATACCATCCTGGTTAAAACTGGATTCGTCTGTAAAAAGAACGGATTTCAAGAAATCTGGATCGTCCGCCAGTTTGTGCAGGAACCACCTGGAACAATCTACCCGACCTGGATAGTCTTGAGGTTCAAGGGCATGAACCTTTTGGAGATGATATGGGTACAAATTCTCTCCATTGAGTACCCTCCACACGGTGACTTTGCCTGCCCCCATCTCATTACCCACAGCTCGAGTACTTGTTCGAGGGTTTTCTTCAAATTTACGAAGGACTTCCTCCTCAAATTCAACTGTACCGACTTCGCAGCACCAGTATCTGCCATACTCACATGAAACGTACCAGTTGCGTGGAGACGATTCTGGACAGCAGTGAACGTTTTGGCAGCAGAAAATTTTCTATTGGGAATAGTCGCTATACAACCTTCTTGCTTCATTTGTATTTCCAAATGCAGCTCCATAATAAAAATGCATATCGCAATACTCCGCAACACTATAATTAGCCATTTATCAATAAATATGAATACTGAATACGTTAACACAGATTACTATTAAAAAGCAGCATACTGATTAACAATAAGCAAAGTAGTGGATAAACAGGAAAGAGGCATCACTTCCGGCGCTTTTTTCCCATGTTATTCTTATGGGGATCAGTTTTTGGACCGACGCCCGATCCTACCCTACACAAATTTTCTTTTTGGCCCCTGCCTTATTTTCCCCCATTTAAAATTTGCATTAATTTTAATACATCCTTTGCAGAAATCCACGAGTTCAAAAATAACTCCACACTAAATAAACAACACATGTAAACAACTTAGAAGTTATTGTGTAGTAGTGGATAAATACCGGTTTAACCCCACAATCGGCGCTTTTTCCCCATGTTATTCTTATGGGGAGCCGTTTTTGCACCGACGCCAGCTCCCGCCTATAGAGCTCCCGCGCCTTAGCCTATACTAATGTCCAACCCTTGCCTATATTAAATATATTGTCCCCATCCCCATCCCTCCTCTATATTTTTAAAAATTAATTTTCAAATTCTAAAAAACTATCTTTGGTGTTTACTGTCCGATTTGTCTGCAATTTGGATATGTTATTGTCCTAGGCAAGTGTTTTAATAAATTTCACTTACATTTCCCAAATTCACTATTACGGTCAAAAATATTTTTGAAAAATACTGCCGTCAACTGAAATTTGTGTTTTAATCCAAACTATTTAAAATTCATTTTAATACATCCTTTGCAGAAATCCACGAGTTCAAAAATAACTCCACACTAAATAAACAACACACGTAAACAACTTAGAAGTGCACTCGGTTATCGCCACTAGCGCGACAATCAACCTTGAAGGAGATTCTGCAAGATCGGCACCAAGGACACAACGACCGATGCATAGTAACCGATGCGTAATTTTACAAATTGTGTGAATTGTCGGCTATATAAAGAGCCGTTGCAGGCCAGGGTCCTCACTTCATATCCTACAGCCCCAGCATCAACAAGACCTGTTGCAGATTTTAACTTAAAATTCAGTGGTTAGAATAATTTCGGTGAAAATATGTTTTTTTACTCTGGACTTAGAAAAATTTAGTGATTAAAATAATTTCGGCTAAAATATGTTTTTTTTACTCTGGACTTAGAAAAATTTAGTGATTAAAATAATTTCGGCTAAAATATGCTTTTTTACTCTGGACTTAGAAAAATTTAGTGATTAAAATAATTTCGGCGAAAATATGTTTTTTTACTCTGGACTTAGAAAAATTTAGTGATTAAAATAATTTCGGCTAAAATATGCTTTTTTTACTCTGGACTTAGAAAAATTTAGTGGTTAAAATAATTTCGTCTAAAATATGATTTTTTTTACTCTGGAGGTTTGTAGGTGCTTTATACAATTATCTAAAAAGTAGTTTCTCAGATTTTTGATAAAGGGCTTAGTTTTTATAAAAATTTTGAATTTGTGTTTTTTTTTTAAATCTTCATATTTTGAATTTTGATCGTATTTAAATTTTTAAAATGGTAATTTTTGTTTATAAAAAGCAGAGCATGACATCTCTACAGTCATTTCAACACAAAATGTTGACCTGTGCAGTCTGTTTTATGTCTTACTCCAACAGAAGCAATTTATTACGCCATTATCGACTTGTTCACAAAGTTATTCCTAAAATTTGTAAAAAATGCCATCAAATATTTGATAATAACAATCATTTTAAAATGCATATGCTAGAGAACCACTATACTTGTGATGTGTGTAAGAAGGTTGTTAAATGTCAAAAGAAACGCCACTACCTACGATGTGACAAACAACCTTACAAGTTGTATATTTTTAACGGTGAATCAGCGGAAGTATTAGACACTCTCCAATCTTGTCCTCTACCCATCAAATGGATTCTTATTAGGAGAGTGAAATTTATCAAACACTCAGTGGACAATAATGGTGATTTAATCATTGACAAAGAATGTATTGCTGATTTTCGAAGTTTAACTAATTTATCAATTGAGAAAGCACAGCTAAAGACTCAAATTGAAAATTCACTTTTAAAAATCGATACCTCCATGCACAAGTATCAAGCCCAAGGCAGTGGATGGATATATGACCGCACCAAATACTGGCAGTTGCATGTTTATAAGTATAAACCCCTAACTCCCAAATCATACATTCCCACGCCAGAAAATATAAAATCAAAACATGCTGTTTTAAATATTAAAAACACCGATAATAAATGTTTCACCTGGAGTGTTTTAGCAAGCCTAAGACCAAGGAATAGTAAAGAAAATGCAAATCGAGTAGTTCACTACGAACCCTATGAAGGCCAGTTGAATATGACAAACATAAAATATCCAGTAAAAATATCCGACATTGATAAATTTGAAAAACAAAACAACATAAGTGTTAACGTATATGGAATTGAAGGAAAAACAATATATCCACTGAGAATAACTAAACTAAATAGCAATACTCACGTCAACTTGCTTCTTCTACAAGAAGCTCGGAAATCACATTACTGTTTAATTCGTGATTTTGACAAGTTAATGTTGCGGTCTACAAAATACAATAGTAAGAAATATTTTTGCAAGTTCTGTTTGCAACATTTTGGCACCAAAGATATATTGGAACGTCACACAACATATTGTAAAACCTTTGATGCCCAAAGAGTACAAATGTCTAAAAAAGATACACTACAATTTACGAATTACAAATATCAACTTAAAGCTCCCTTTGTGATTTATGCAGATTTCGAATGTTTTATAAACTGCGGCAAACACACTCCTTCTGGATTTGCTTATGTTGTGGTGAGAGACTCTAAAATTATTTACGAAGAGTTGTACAGCGGTGAAAATGTGATGGATGTATTTTTCGAAAAGTTATTTAAAACTTATGACTTTATTAAAAGTCAGATGGAAGTATATGTTCCCCTTGTAATGACTCCAAAGCAAGAGGCATCCTTCAAAAACTCTAAATACTGCCACATATGCCAACAGCTGTTACTGGGTGATAAAGTGCGCGACCATTGCCATCTAACAGGCAAATTCCGAGGACCCTCCCACAACGCTTGCAATTTAAACTATAAAGTAACCAAGAAAATTCCAATATTCTTCCACAACCTTAAAAACTATGATGGTCATTTAATAATGCAACACTTGGGAAAACTCAATCGCAAATTGAATTGCATAGCCAAAGACATGGAAAAGTATATATCGTTCTCTGTTGATGATTTGGTATTTTTGGATTCCTACAACTTTCTGTCTCTTCCCTTAAGCAAATTAGCTTCCAATTTAAATACATTTAGATTTATAGACAATCCACTACTACAACGCAAGGGTGAATTTCCGTACGAATACATGACAGGACCAGAAAAGTTTTTAGAGCCCCTACCACCCATAGAGGCATTTTACAGCAGTCTAACTAAAGAATGTATATCTCCTGCACAATATGAACATGCTAAAAACGTATGGAATCATTTTAATATAAAGAATTTAAAAGAATATCACGATTTATACCTTAAAACAGATGTGTTGTTATTGGCTGATGTGTTTGAGACATTTAGGGACTTGAGTTTAAAGGATTATAAACTCGACCCCGTCCACATGTACTCATTGCCTGGACTATCATGGGAGGCGTGTCTTAGAATGACCGGCATAAAATTAGAATTATTTCAAGACATTGACATGCATTTGTTTATAGAACACGCCATTAGAGGCGGTGTAAGCATGATTTCCACACGCTACGCTAAAGCCAATAATAAGTACATGGGCGAACATTATGACCCAAATCAAGAAAGCACCTATCTTGTATACTTAGACTGCAACTCGCTATACTCTACAGCAATGTGCGAGTCGTTGCCCGTTGATGGCTTTAGATGGACAAACGAGAAAGATTATAAATCCAATCAAAATGAAAACTTTGGATTTATTTTGGAAGTTGATTTAAAATACGATAAAAGTTTACACGATTTGCACAACGACTACCCGCTCGCACCAGAAAAAATGAATGGAAAATTAATACCAAACTTAAATGACAAAACCAAATATATTCTACATTATAATACATTATTATGTCCACAATGTTATGATTGTGTTAAATTTGTTTATATTACATATATTTCTTACACAATTTACAAACTATTTTTGTGTCGGTTGACAGAACGTGTAAAGTTGTGTTAAATGGATGTAAACCAGTATCTGTGCCTGTGTCCAAATGTGTTGGAGTGTGTTATTGTGTCTCTGATTTATGTTTGACCAATTTTATAGTGACCAAGGGCAAGGGTGTTGATGCCATCCACAATAAACCTCTTGTCGTCATCAAAAGAGAGTACCTTTTTGTTCATCGTTAATGTTTGCAGATGGTGGTTTGTGGATTTAATTCTTGTAACATTCTCATAGTAATCTTCCCCGGTTGCAAGACAGTGTAAGTAATGTTGGTGTCTTAAGAGATGTTTAACTGTGGCGTTGTCAGCTCCTTTTGCCTTCTTAACCTCTAGCTCATTTTGCTTTTCTTTTTCGTATAACCATTGTAAAGGAATGAAAGAGTATAATTTTGGCCTTAAACCACAATATTCATACATAATTTGACCATTTAATTCGTCTTTAAACTTGCCCGTAACTTTTTTGTTTTTATCAGAGTATAAGAAATGATCTTTACTATATGCAGAGGTGTCAAAACGGTCCAAGTCACATTGTATTTCCTTGTAAAAGTCCTCTGTTACTATAGAATAAAGAAGGCTGTCTGTGTCTGTCATTAAGAACTTTTTATTCTTAAATTTTGACATATAATTATAGTGGAAATCATACATTATTACTTTGCTGATATCCAAAATGGTCATTCCTAAATATATTGGTTTATCAAACTTTACAATTAATTTATTTAAATGCACAGCATGCAACTTGTTATCGAACATTTTGCTGCAGTCAAATCTTGGCTTTGTAACATACTTTGTTAACTTAGACTCGTCTACAAGATGTATATCACGAAACTTGCGTTGGTTCATAATTGTTCGACCAAAGAGACTGTTATTTAACAGTTTGTAAAAGTCTTTTTCAAAATCATGTTCAGCTTTTTGTCGCTTTTCAATATTAAAATTAATATAGGGGGCGAGCCATTTTGATTGTCTGAATTTTAAGATTCTGTGGTATTTTGTAACTACCAAACCCAGTTCTTCGTATTTTTTTTGTGCTTTATAATGTAGAATATATTTGGTTTTGTCATTTAAGTTTGGTATTAATTTTCCATTCATTTTTTCTGGTGCGAGCGGGTAGTCGTTGTGCAAATCGTGTAAACTTTTATCGTATTTTAAATCAACTTCCAAAATAAATCCAAAGTTTTCATTTTGATTGGATTTATAATCTTTCTCGTTTGTCCATCTAAAGCCATCAACGGGCAACGACTCGCACATTGCTGTAGAGTATAGCGAGTTGCAGTCTAAGTATACAAGATAGGTGCTTTCTTGATTTGGGTCATAATGTTCGCCCATGTACTTATTATTGGCTTTAGCGTAGCGTGTGGAAATCATGCTTACACCGCCTCTAATGGCGTGTTCTATAAACAAATGCATGTCAATGTCTTGAAATAATTCTAATTTTATGCCGGTCATTCTAAGACACGCCTCCCATGATAGTCCAGGCAATGAGTACATGTGGACGGGGTCGAGTTTATAATCCTTTAAACTCAAGTCCCTAAATGTCTCAAACACATCAGCCAATAACAACACATCTGTTTTAAGGTATAAATCGTGATATTCTTTTAAATTCTTTATATTAAAATGATTCCATACGTTTTTAGCATGTTCATATTGTGCAGGAGATATACATTCTTTAGTTAGACTGCTGTAAAATGCCTCTATGGGTGGTAGGGGCTCTAAAAACTTTTCTGGTCCTGTCATGTATTCGTACGGAAATTCACCCTTGCGTTGTAGTAGTGGATTGTCTATAAATCTAAATGTATTTAAATTGGAAGCTAATTTGCTTAAGGGAAGAGACAGAAAGTTGTAGGAATCCAAAAATACCAAATCATCAACAGAGAACGATATATACTTTTCCATGTCTTTGGCTATGCAATTCAATTTGCGATTGAGTTTTCCCAAGTGTTGCATTATTAAATGACCATCATAGTTTTTAAGGTTGTGGAAGAATATTGGAATTTTCTTGGTTACTTTATAGTTTAAATTGCAAGCGTTGTGGGAGGGTCCTCGGAATTTGCCTGTTAGATGGCAATGGTCGCGCACTTTATCACCCAGTAACAGCTGTTGGCATATGTGGCAGTATTTAGAGTTTTTGAAGGATGCCTCTTGCTTTGGAGTCATTACAAGGGGAACATATACTTCCATCTGACTTTTAATAAAGTCATAAGTTTTAAATAACTTTTCGAAAAATACATCCATCACATTTTCACCGCTGTACAACTCTTCGTAAATAATTTTAGAGTCTCTCACCACAACATAAGCAAATCCAGAAGGAGTGTGTTTGCCGCAGTTTATAAAACATTCGAAATCTGCATAAATCACAAAGGGAGCTTTAAGTTGATATTTGTAATTCGTAAATTGTAGTGTATCTTTTTTAGACATTTGTACTCTTTGGGCATCAAAGGTTTTACAATATGTTGTGTGACGTTCCAATATATCTTTGGTGCCAAAATGTTGCAAACAGAACTTGCAAAAATATTTCTTACTATTGTATTTTGTAGACCGCAACATTAACTTGTCAAAATCACGAATTAAACAGTAATGTGATTTCCGAGCTTCTTGTAGAAGAAGCAAGTTGACGTGAGTATTGCTATTTAGTTTAGTTATTCTCAGTGGATATATTGTTTTTCCTTCAATTCCATATACGTTAACACTTATGTTGTTTTGTTTTTCAAATTTATCAATGTCGGATATTTTTACTGGATATTTTATGTTTGTCATATTCAACTGGCCTTCATAGGGTTCGTAGTGAACTACTCGATTTGCATTTTCTTTACTATTCCTTGGTCTTAGGCTTGCTAAAACACTCCAGGTGAAACATTTATTATCGGTGTTTTTAATATTTAAAACAGCATGTTTTGATTTTATATTTTCTGGCGTGGGAATGTATGATTTGGGAGTTAGGGGTTTATACTTATAAACATGCAACTGCCAGTATTTGGTGCGGTCATATATCCATCCACTGCCTTGGGCTTGATACTTGTGCATGGAGGTATCGATTTTTAAAAGTGAATTTTCAATTTGAGTCTTTAGCTGTGCTTTCTCAATTGATAAATTAGTTAAACTTCGAAAATCAGCAATACATTCTTTGTCAATGATTAAATCACCATTATTGTCCACTGAGTGTTTGATAAATTTCACTCTCCTAATAAGAATCCATTTGATGGGTAGAGGACAAGATTGGAGAGTGTCTAATACTTCCGCTGATTCACCGTTAAAAATATACAACTTGTAAGGTTGTTTGTCACATCGTAGGTAGTGGCGTTTCTTTTGACATTTAACAACCTTCTTACACACATCACAAGTATAGTGGTTCTCTAGCATATGCATTTTAAAATGATTGTTATTATCAAATATTTGATGGCATTTTTTACAAATTTTAGGAATAACTTTGTGAACAAGTCGATAATGGCGTAATAAATTGCTTCTGTTGGAGTAAGACATAAAACAGACTGCACAGGTCAACATTTTGTGTTGAAATGACTGTAGAGATGTCATGCTCTGCTTTTTATAAACAAAAATTACCATTTTAAAAATTTAAATACGATCAAAATTCAAAATATGAAGATTTAAAAAAAAAAACACAAATTCAAAATTTTTATAAAAACTAAGCCCTTTATCAAAAATCTGAGAAACTACTTTTTAGATAATTGTATAAAGCACCTACAAACCTCCAGAGTAAAAAAAATCATATTTTAGACGAAATTATTTTAACCACTAAATTTTTCTAAGTCCAGAGTAAAAAAAGCATATTTTAGCCGAAATTATTTTAATCACTAAATTTTTCTAAGTCCAGAGTAAAAAAACATATTTTCGCCGAAATTATTTTAATCACTAAATTTTTCTAAGTCCAGAGTAAAAAAGCATATTTTAGCCGAAATTATTTTAATCACTAAATTTTTCTAAGTCCAGAGTAAAAAAAACATATTTTAGCCGAAATTATTTTAATCACTAAATTTTTCTAAGTCCAGAGTAAAAAAACATATTTTCGCCGAAATTATTTTAATCACTAAATTTTTCTAAGTCCAGAGTAAAAAAGCATATTTTAGCCGAAATTATTTTAATCACTAAATTTTTCTAAGTCCAGAGTAAAAAAAACATATTTTAGCCGAAATTATTTTAATCACTAAATTTTTCTAAGTCCAGAGTAAAAAAACATATTTTCACCGAAATTATTCTAACCACTGAATTTTAAGTTAAAATCTGCAACAGGTCTTGTTGATGCTGGGGCTGTAGGATATGAAGTGAGGACCCTGGCCTGCAACGGCTCTTTATATAGCCGACAATTCACACAATTTGTAAAATTACGCATCGGTTACTATGCATCGGTCGTTGTGTCCTTGGTGCCGATCTTGCAGAATCTCCTTCAAGGTTGATTGTCGCGCTAGTGGCGATAACCGAGTGCACTTCTAAGTTGTTTACGTGTGTTGTTTATTTAGTGTGGAGTTATTTTTGAACTCGTGGATTTCTGCAAAGGATGTATTAAAATGAATTTTAAATAGTTTGGATTAAAACACAAATTTCAGTTGACGGCAGTATTTTTCAAAAATATTTTTGACCGTAATAGTGAATTTGGGAAATGTAAGTGAAATTTATTAAAACACTTGCCTAGGACAATAACATATCCAAATTGCAGACAAATCGGACAGTAAACACCAAAGATAGTTTTTTAGAATTTGAAAATTAATTTTTAAAAATATAGAGGAGGGATGGGGATGGGGACAATATATTTAATATAGGCAAGGGTTGGACATTAGTATAGGCTAAGGCGCGGGAGCTCTATAGGCGGGAGCTGGCGTCGGTGCAAAAACGGCTCCCCATAAGAATAACATGGGGAAAAAGCGCCGATTGTGGGGTTAAACCGGTATTTATCCACTACTACACAATAACTTCTAAGTTGTTTACATGTGTTGTTTATTTAGTGTGGAGTTATTTTTGAACTCGTGGATTTCTGCAAAGGATGTATTAAAATTAATGCAAATTTTAAATGGGGGAAAATAAGGCAGGGGCCAAAAAGAAAATTTGTGTAGGGTAGGATCGGGCGTCGGTCCAAAAACTGATCCCCATAAGAATAACATGGGAAAAAAGCGCCGGAAGTGATGCCTCTTTCCTGTTTATCCACTACTTATTACAGTTTAATTATTACAGTTTCCTGTTACAATGTGTCTTTTTCCTGTATGTTGCTTCATACAGGAAAAAGACACATTGTAACAGGAAACTGTAATAATTTTAACAATACATTGATCAACCAGCTGTTTAGTGGAATTATACTTGAAACAGCTGATCAACGTGGCTCACTAGCAGCGATGTCACATGATAACAGTTGATATTGACAAGAATGCAATATTTTAAAAATGGATTTCCTCCGTTATTTGTGAACCGAATTCCGTAAATTTGGTGACATTAGATGTGAAGTTAAATCGTCTACATAAAACATAATAAATGCAATTTTTTTTACTATGAGCGTTTTTTAAGATATTTACGTTTTAAATATTTTGAAAGCCGCCATTTTGAAATTAATGATTGTAAAAAAATAATTTTTTTATCTGTAATTAGGTCTTTAGGGTATAAAACTAAATACCAAATTGCGTTTAATTATAACTAGCCGTTCTCGAATTAAAATTTCCTAATTGAAAAAACAAAATGGCGGCTATTCGAGTAACTTATGAGCTTTCGAAATTTTGAATATGATATTTTGGCTTTTCTATGGTCCAGGAATAATACCTGAAAAGGTTGGTAGAGAGTTCAGAGACACCCTTTATTTATATCCAAATTAAAAAAATAATTAATCTTAATAAATATAAACATATTTCGTATAATTAAATAGTAATCATCATTACTTGCCAGTAACTGATCGACTAACGGGAACCATTCCCTAATATAAGTCGTGTAGATGAGGAGTAAAGGAAACCACATCAATCGGCTTCGAACCAAATCCACCAAATAACTGACATAACGCATAACTAATTCAAATAATCACTCAAAGAAATTTTTTTTCATATAAGCTTATTTCAGCTTAAAATATGTTGTGCGATCCAATTTGTCATATACACTACAGTATACATCATATTATCATGGGTTTTCAAAATACTCTTAGGTCTTAATCATATGCCATTTGTCGTTTGTCAAGGATGATCGTGGTTTTGAACGGTCAAGAAGCTATAAGCTTTTAGTTTCACTTTATTAAACCAAATAGTTATGATGCCTGTATTGATGATGCGAGACATTGTACTGATGACGGTTTTAGAGGTCTAAATGACGAAGCTTCAATTGTAGTTAGTCCTAACTTTTATGGAAACTACTAGAACTGTCCTATTCAGCTTCCTCATTGTAACACATGTTTTGAGTTAGTTGGATTAGTTGCAGTAAGATGGTGATTTAGAATATTTGTTTCTTTTCGCATTTAGGTGAAGGCAAATTTCAAAATTATGGCTTAGTTAAAGGTTTTATTTTAAAAGTTGCAGGATAAATAAAATACTTCTTAAAAAAAAAATATATATATATATATATTTACAGATACACTGTACAAGACGGTAAAATATATACAAAAGATGGTAAAAGGCGATCGATTGCAAACAGTTACACCGGTCATCATCAGGCCCAATCAGAGAATGACAACAAGACATTCTGTGATTGGGCCTGATGATGACCGGTGTAACTTGTTGAAATCGATCGCTTTGTAACATATTTTGTGTATATTTTACCGTCTTGTATTTAAGTACAGCATAAGTGTAAATATACTTTTAGTGTTGTAAGACGTATTTTATTTATCCTGCTTAGTTGTAACAACACGTACCATGATAATAAAGAAATTATTTTTAAAGTTCGTAACCGAATTTAATAGTGAAGATATTCTTCAAACGATGGTAATACTTAGTTTTGATTAAGTATTAAGGAAAATATTACCAACCGAGGAAAAAGACTCTTGGGAGATAGTATATAAGGATTAAGGTAGTAGATACTTTTGACAAAGTACAAATACGTGACACCGACGTCTAATTACTATCTAAACAGAATCTTATAATATGAAATTGAACGGATCGATCAGTGTATTATTATATTTATAGTATTAATGTCGGTATATGCGATATTTATAACATTTATGAAGTTAAATACACGTATCTTTTAGATTAAACATGTTATTACTGTAAGAATTAAAATTAGCGTATCTGAATAATTATAAATTTAGTATTTCCGAAGTGTATGCTATTTATATATTTGTTTTTTGTATTTTAAGGATGCGTGGTATACTGACCTAACCTAATTTAACACAATTAGTCTCGGGTTAAAAAGTTACATTTAAATTCATAGACGCAACATTTATATTAAAACAACAACTTTACTCAGAGCATCAAAACTCCACTCTACAACCATAAAATATCTGGTATAACATATTATGAACTACAAAACACCTAAAAATAGGGGCATATCCCATTTCTTATGGGTTTCCATCTGCAGTCAAAATCAAACAGTAATATAAGACCTGTAAAACAGCAGCCAATCTCAGTAAATAACGTGCGCCTGGCAGCCAAAATCCACTCCTTATCCCCTTCTTAAGTAATGCTTTCCTAGAGAAACCAAAATTCTTGTGAAACGTATGATCTCGGCTTACTAGTGGAGGTTGGCATTTAGTAATGTAATAAAAATAGCATTTTATACATTGCAGCTTTAGAAGCCTGCATTTAATATCTGCATTTGAATTATAAGGAATGTTAATTCGTGGATTGTAAAAAATATGACCTAACCGATCATTGATTAAAATGCATAGATTATCAGGGTTTCAGTATTTACAATCTGATTCCGTCTTATCATGCAAAGACTACCTTGGATATGAAAATGTCGATGGCAACATCCAGCCAAAGCTGAATATGAAATAGAACTTAAATGGAAATTATTTAGTTTTATATTTGTTATTTTGTAGGTGTCTCTGCAGCTGAAAGTGGTACCAGATTGCAAATGAAGAGAAATTGTTTGCTCTAATCAGCAAAGACAAATTGCTATACTGTACTACACTCTTAACCATTATAAGCTACCCTCCACAACAATGACCTTCAAATAGAGTAATACATATTTAGTAAATAAGTAATTTATTGTCTTATATTTTTATATAGTTTATAGACATACAGTCAACCTCGAATTATCCGGAACCGGTTCATCCGGATACCAAATAAGCCGGACGAAATTGCCCATGGTAAAAAATTCAAATCACAGTCAAATGGCGATTTTTCCTTATGTCAACTCTGCTCCCATGGCAACCAACATCAAATCCCCTCTTCACGAGTTATATGGCAGTCAGCTGATAAAAATTCAACTTGTGAAGAGAGGATTTGATACCTGAGGAAAATGACGGTCGACCATTTAGGCTTCACATTTAGCGAATTTCCCCTATAGGGAAGAAGCTATTAGCGTAGGTGGCTTTGTAATACCATGATAACATTTCGTTTTGAGGTTTCCTGATGCCAAACAAACTATTCGTTCAAATTTATATATTAATATTTGAGAGTAGCATTTATGACTTTAAGTTTGAAAACCAAATCGATCGGACTATGGGAAGGGGGTTTTATAGGGGTTTAAAATTTTCCAAAAATCAGTTTTTTCCAAATTTTGCCCCAAAATACTTAAAAAAATCAATTTTGGTTACAACCAAAGCTCATTTTATAGAGCTTAAAAAGATTTAGTATTTTGAGTCATTAACCTTGATTAAGTGGTTGCAACGAAAATCCAAAAAACCTGTCCCATGTTAATCTTACAGGAAAATGTTTTTTAGATTTTTCTCAGATAATTTTACTAATAACATCCCATTTATTGTTATAAATATGTTTAGCTCAACAAAACAAACATTTTGGTTTTTTAATTGTTGTTCTACGTCCAACCGTTGCAGAGATATTCACAGAGCTAAACACAGTACGTGGTCCAATGTTATCCTTATGGAGAATAAATGAAATTTGATATCTTGATTATTTAAGAATGTATATTGATGAAACTTGGTATGTGGCTTCAACTAGTTGTGGTATATTGATATTAGCACAAAAAGCAAGTATTTTGTTGATAGTCCCCGTAGCAGCAAACCTGCATACTCGGCCCCAAGTTATTCATATAGAGAATAATAAAGTTGTACATCTCCCTTAAATATGAACCTAAATTAAAATAACTTGGTATGTAGCTTCACCTGGTTTAGTTATATTGATAATTGCAAAAAAAAACACAATCATTGTCTTCCTTGTTACAGGAATCCTGCGTCCTCAATCCTAATGTTATTCTTATGGAGAATAAATAAAATGTTATATGTCACTTGTTTATGAATGTATTTTTGTAAAATTAGTAATTGGCTTTATGTAGTAGTGATAAATAAATAAATATATATGTATATATATGCATTAGAAATTCGTTAAGTACGCATGTTTGGTGCGAGGGGAATATTTTACCCCAGACGAGGCCTATAAATAAATTTAACCTCCTCGTAGGTTATGTGGTGTTTATAGCTGTAATTTGGATTGTGTATTACGAATAACAAACACCGTGTATATTCTGTTTTACAGTCTTTCCACGCAATGTTCAGCATATTAAAGGCACTAGTGTCCCGATCGTTATTCATGCAATGTTATAGTAGCTTCAGAATGTCCGTATATAAGAAGAGGGTTTATCAAATACATTTCTATATAGAGAATGACTTAACTCTCGGTGCGTTAAAAAAAAACTTTACATTAAAATACTATTAAGTTAGAGCCACAATGAGCTTTTTGGTGGGTTTGGATGAACGATAGATTTTAATTAAGATAAGAGATAAGAGAAACTACATCCGTTGTGGACAGTGGTGTATATTGAGTATAGTTTGATTATTGCTGAAGATACCTTGCCTAACGAAAATAACCGTATTAATTCTTCGGTTAATAATTTCAACCAATATTAACTACAACGTATACTAAATAAATAAGAGTATTAACATATTACGGAAGTATCGAGATTGTGTAAAATTACATTACCTACAGCACATTATAATTGATATGCTAATTACCTAAGAAATATACTATTCACCTTCTGAACTTTCTAGACGCCTTCGTTCAGTAATACTTTTTATGTAAATAAAATTAAGTTAAAACATTAAACTATCACATATTTTAAGCTACTTATAATGTGATAATAGTGGATTTGCACGTAGAAATGATATAACTATACATATATGAAAGAAATTAATTAATGACATTTATTAACAGAAACTAGGAAAACGTACCAATTTTATTTTTCTAGCATTATATAACTTTGTAATCGTCTCAGTGATGGTATACAATATTTCTTTTGTGATCGTAATAAAGACAAAAAACAATTTTCATAATAGAAGTCAGCCTCCTTAACCCTTTGATAGCCGTTCCATTGTCACTGTTCGTTCCACTGTGAAGACCTGTCAACGCTCCCGAGGAAGAACGCAAAGGGTAATGATTAAATATGTGGTGTTGGGTCTGGTATGGTAGGGTGGTGGTGTTGGTCCTCTCATGTTAAAGCTCTTTTCTCCCTTGACATTTGATAGTGCACCTTTTTTACTGGAAGATATATACAAACTGTCTGATTTTGTTAAGTTAGTGACCAGTATATGGATGTGTCCATCAAACCCTCTCTTAAATTTACTTCAAGCTCTTTAGGGCGATAAGATTCATTCGACAAGACCATTTGAAGGGCTGATTTATGAGATAGTTAATGATCTGTGTCTGGTTAATGATCCCACGAGAAAGGTAAATATGTAATGCGATATTCATATACTTTCTGTGGTGGAGGTAACGAACAGCTTGAATCGAGTGATGTGGAGTTACCTTTAGAATATCTGTTATCAAACATATACATTATGACTTATTAAAACTGTATAATTATATCATTCACCGTAACATAATATAATATATGTCAGCCGATGAGAATAATATATATTTATTTCATTTTGATGTCCCCGCACTAGCCATCAACTATTTATAGACACGTCAAAGTGAAAAAAATAGAGTACTTGCTGGTTGATATGCAATTTTAGTGTAGACATAGAAGAGCAATACATTCAATGTGTTCGCAGTACAAGCATATGTTATTTTTTCAAAAATATTTAAGATAAATTATTAAATCATGTTAAGCAACAACAGATTGCTGAACTACATTTATAACTGTGACTCGGTCAACTGTTTTGGAAAAGGTGTCAAGCCTTTTCCTTTTACAATATATACGGAACTCGCTATGTGAATTTGCTGTATCAGAAGCATTTTTAGATATATTAAACGTGTTTGAAGAATAAGGTTTTTCCCCAATACATCCCATTATACCTTTAGTGTCACAATCAATGCCAAGTTGATTAATGCAGTCCCCAAAGGAGGGTCTCCACAGTTGCTGCCACGTAATTAATCTGGCATTCCCGTGGTATTCAAACTGAGGTGTGTTCGGAGTGCATATTGAATCGATCAAAGTTTAATTTAAATCCAATCGTCATCGTTTGAATCCGATCCAAAGTCTTTATTTTGTTATTATAACATATGTTTAATATCTCAATGTGATCATTTTGTTCCAGGAACGTTATGTTTTGGATGCGAAGGTATGTAATATGAATTTACGATTTTGGAATTATTTATGATCATTTTGAGGCCTTGACAATTTAAGTTTTAAACTACATGTACTTTAAAAATATTCCCCGTATTCGGTTTGATATTTATTTAGCCTACTAACCTTGAAAATGTATATTATAACAAAAATAAAAGGTGTGCTTCAATAATTAAATGGTTATCCTAGTGGTACCAGTCATTTTTAATTTAAACTTTTATGGGATATGTTATTATTCTTAGAATAAATGCTAATAACCGTTTTATTAGAAAGAGTAACGCAATTAATATACTGGGGCTGGCTACATAACATGGGTTTTGTTATAATTGTCCCCTGAGTTAGTTCGATGTTTTGATCTTAGTTTTATAGATGTTTGCTGTTTACATTGAAAGTAAAATTAAAATAAGATATTAAATTCGTTACAATTGGATACAAGTTTGAAGGTAGTAATTAATGCAACATTACAAGTGAGCTGGTCTTTGATTTATCAACTATAATTTTACTGATGATTTTTAATTATAATTGAAAAACCAAAAAAGAGTTGTATGTGTTTAAATTAATTCCAAAACTATACTATTGAAACAGTTTCAATTGCAATTATAATATTGAAGCAGTGATATAAATAAAAAAATAACAACAACAACATCTTATAATTTAGGTGTTCTTGACCATTTATAAATTATAAAGTGACAAGAAAAAGTATCTCATTGTCTTGAAAGATATGGAATAAGAAATTCTGCGGGTGATATGATAAAACTGTCACGTCCAGACGACAGCGGCATTTGTTTAGAGTTTAACGGTACCAAATCTGGCCTGTTTTAGGTAAAAGCAAGCAGGGGATTTTGATTGGTAAGATATTATACAAAAATCACTACGAGATAACAAAATATCGTATCATTTACAATCACCGTATCTATAAGAAAAAACCTATAATTTTATGTGATAAACCTTTTTAATGTGATTTTCATAAAATAAAAAGGTAAGGCTATTTAATGAATAGTTTAGGAAGTATCTTGCATAGTGATTTTCTTGTAAGAAAATTTAAACAGATATTTATATTTGGTAAAGCGTTATTTAAAATTTAAAATAAACTAAAGAATAAACTTAATTCGATAAATACAAATAAATGGCATCAGAAAATACATACTTTCTCCCATTTAATTAAATTTCGGAATACCCGAGAAATAAGTACATATTTTTGAAGTATTTGATAAAAAATGTATACATGTAATACCACAATGTCAAAACATAAATAATAAATACTAACAATTCTCAGGCATTATGGGTATGTTACTCAAGCTCACATTGTTGTTTTTACAGATCCCAGCATTTCCGCTTTTGGTGGAGAGGACGGGGAGGCCAGGGATAAACACATTACTTATTCTTCCGTAGTATATATTATTGGAGTAAGAGTAAGTTCCAAATGCCTGAAAAAAACGCCTAAACGCCTAGTACATGCATAAAACTAAACTGTGAAAAAAGCAACGATAAATATGAGAGTAATATTTGTCAGTATATTACATTTGTTTAGATGCTAAAATCCAATTTTGGCCCTAGTTCAGACTTTCTGTTTTGTTACGTTTATAAAATCGTGATTTAATACTGGGTGATTAAAAACACGGAAAAAACATTTGTTTGTGGTTAAAAATTACAATAACAAGGTATTGGGGGAGATAAAAACAATACTAATTAAAGTATTATGATTGAAGTCAATTATTTTAAGATATTAATGTATTATGGGTGGTAAATAAAATGTATCGTCGGAGCCTAACCATTAGCAGGTTAAAAGAAACCCTGTTTCTATTAGAGATAACAAGTAGCTGTGAATATATTTCGATGTGTTGCAAAATATTTGCAGTTACACGTGATGCAAAGTCACGGTAATGCAAAATATTTGTAGAAGCAACCGGAATAAGTGCCAGGACAAGTACCTCATACAGCATTCATGACGCTGACTATTCCACTTTAAACCATAGAATGTTTCATTTTTACCTTCAAGAAGTAGTTTTATTACATAAACAAAATATTGGAGTTTACTAAAATAAACCAAATTAAATAATTATTGTATTAAGGTGCAGATGTCCCAGTAAGTAACAGTGTAAGAAATTAAATACACTAACTCGTATATATTTTCAAAACATAAATATTTGACACGTTATTTTCGGACAAACATAAAAACCAATTTATTTGTTTATAAAACATTTATAAAAAGTTGTATAAATTGTGAAACTACTTATATTTACCCAATAAAAATAAGTAATGTAAAAGTGCTTCTATAGCTCAAGTCTAGTATTTCTTTAATTAAAACGCTATGAAGTTAACAAACTATTTTTTTTAAGATTTATATAGCATTCTTCAATATCATAATTTCTGTAGTAGACCCTTTCAACATAAAAAGCTTAATTTTAACTTAAAAGAAAATTTCAGTAGTCACAAACATACAATGTTCACAGTTCAAAAATGTGATCTCCAAAGTGGATTAATAAGCTTGTGATTCTTTTAAAGCTGATTCCCGCTGAAAACTCCTGGAATATATAAGATATTAATGTTCCAGTGTCTGACTCCAGTATAAACTTAAAGCCGTGTTTCCAAACACAACAATTGAAGCGTAAAATTATTCATAAATGTTATTTTTCATATAAAAAGACGTCTATTTAATTAATTATTTATATCAAAATAACTTAACTCTTTAATAAATTAGCTAGTAAGCCAAATCAAAATAGGTTTTCACTGTCAACCCGAGTTAAAAATAGTTGTCATTCCTTTAAACAAATAGGACTTATTTTGCTAAACAATAAAATCACGTATTATAATTTAATTAAAACATGTTATAAGCTAGAAAAATTAAGACCCCCTGCTAGTATAACACTACCAGATACCGTAAAATCCACCATAACCTTTTGACAGATAATAATACTTAGTTGTTTATTAATTCATTAATTTATTTATAAAAAGTATATAACATTAAAAAAATGCATTTTAGTTACAAAGTGTGTGACCAGATGCTCCAGTTCATTTTAAATCTGCAGCTCATGGTGCATAATTGATCATTATTTACAGAAACATAACTGAAAAATGAATAAGACAAAAACAGAGCATACATTTTCTGGAAAAAATTGTACTAGCTTATTACAAACCCTTAGTTTATTCAGATGCTTTACTTTCCTGTTTAATTGGTTTGAGGATATGTCTCATATCATATAACATATCATATAACCCGTATAACACATTTAACAAGATACAGTATAACCATTAGGCACCTTTCTAAAACCTGATATTAAACAGTGTTTTGATATACAATACTAACATTAGGCCTGAAATAATAATATAAACGTTGCTTGATATTATTTGAAGCCTAATAATGTTGACTGACTAAACATTATATGATATGATAAAACGAGCATTGTTTATTATGCATTTAGTGAGATTGTTTAATCATAAACGAAGTTACGCAGAATGATAACTCCGGTGGGAGGCTATAACGAAAATATATTTAGCAGATAACGTGCACGATATATGTACGGTATAAAAAGTGTTTTAAAACATTACCATCCGACATAAAGACCCCT
Source organism: Allygus modestus (assembly GCA_963675035.1). Lineage (NCBI taxonomy): Eukaryota > Metazoa > Arthropoda > Insecta > Hemiptera > Cicadellidae > Allygus > Allygus modestus. The sequence continues at coordinate 393,975,901 of OY776111.1, forward strand.
GAAATTATGGAAATGTACAAATTAAACCTAAAGTTTAGATACAATGATATTTGTGCAGAGGTTTTTAGTATCTTTAAACCTTAATTAAAAAAAACTAAATTTGTAAAGCCAACAATTAAGGATAGCTATATTATTATTTGTTTAAATATGTACATTGTACCGAAAAATATTTACACACTCTTAGTGGGCAACACAAGCCCTAAGAAGCAACATTTATTACCATTATTAAGTAAGAAGTACTGAACTTTTATGTTTTAGTTAAACTGGTAACAGTTAAAGGTAATGTAAAAGTTTAAATGATAATAACGTGATATTCTAAATATTTTTTTCTGAAAAATACTAAGTATGATTTCTTCAAATTTCTTCGAGATATTCACTATGACCACAGAAATTGAAAACTAGAGAAAAACCTTTTTGTGGGTGTGTATTATTGAAGGCTAATTAAATATTATGCGACGAAGATTTTAATGTATATCTACTACAAAGTGCGATTTAATATTGTATTTAAACTGACCATCAAATTAAAACAGTATTCAGGATAACACTTGTCCATGTTAAAAAAGTTAACATGTTTAAAAGGGTATGTAAGCCCTACATTGGTTTTTGAAACCAACGATCCATGAAAGAGAGCTGTGAACTTGGTAACTCAATCACGCATCCCTCTGTAGGCGCGGCCAATCGGATGAAGCACAGTGATTTTTTGTCAAAGTATATTTTTACTAATTGCGTAGAAAATACTCAAATATCTAAATCGCCTTCATGATAAATATCTATAAACGTTTACTTATAGAATTCTTGTTAGTCAATTCATTAAGATTCAGGTTTAAAATTATAAAAATAAAATAAGGGTTCTTAAACAAGGTATGAAGTAATAATATTTTAAAAACAATTTATTTAAAGCCACATAATACTAGTTCCAAAAGATATACAATGTTAAACACCGTTTAATATTATTAATTCTCATAAATTATGTGAGTTATAAGTGTAATTACTTCTTAAATATACTCTATTTAGTTTTACATATAAGTTTTATAATTTTACCTTTTTATAAACAGTTAAAAGTTAAAATTAACTCTGCAACTGACACTAGATGAGTGCAATATGGAGTTTGAACTTTGGACAGGTTGGACAGATGTTTGTATAATTCATTACATTTAGAACTATAAAACGTCAGTACCGTCTTTTGAAAAATATATATAATGTTACGAGGGAAAACCAATTAAGTTTAAGTATAAATTGTTGTTCTCTATTCAACTTTATTTCAAACTGGTTAATGTGTTAAATTTATATAACTTTTTTACAAGTCCCAAAAAGTTTCATTCGACTAATGTATCAATATTTTGCTAAGCCTGGTATTACTTTATATATATATATATATATATGTATATTAAATATATTTGTATTACAAAAAATAGCCAAATCTTTCATACTCTAATTAGAGTAATTATTGTCGAACATGAAATTCCAATTTAAACAAGGTAGACTTGATGATATAATTATAGCTATAATAGTGTAGGATGAGTCGAATTACAATACAAAAGACTGTTTCTCACTAATGAGACGCGACATTACAACCCAACAATGCAGTTATTCGACTGCTATTATAGACTATAGCACACCACGCTCAGTGTTGTTGCTTTGTGTTTCTGATATGTGTGTCATACTCCGTAGTGGTGTATGAGACGGTGTTGGTGATTCTTAGGCCCGGTGCACACCAGCGGTTTGCGGCGGCGGCGCGGCAGCGGCGCGTTCTTAGATACATGGGAGCAAATGGAGAATTGCCGAGTAGTGCACACCAACGGTTTGCGGCGGCGGCGCGGCGACGGCGAAATCTTCGCCGCAGTTTTGTCCTGCCGCAGCCCCGCCGCAAGGTCTGTCGGGGCATAGAATCAAATGGAGCAGTGCACACTAGCGGCGGCGGCGAGTTCGCTGCAGGCTTCGGACCACTCCAGTAGTGATGGAAAACGACTTCAACTCAGATGTTTTTATTAGTAAAATTCGGGAGCCCGTTATTTTTACATTACAACTTATTCATTAACTAACTATAATAATCTTTTTAAACTAACTTTAACTATGTAATATCATACAATAAATTGTGTTATGGAATTAATAAAATAATGCATTCAATAATAATAATTCAAATTATTTATTTTCTCGAATTCCCATCCTGTTCTTGCACTGCATTGCATAATTATCTCTGTAGCTAAAGCTTTTTGAGAGAAAATACAATCGTAGTTTACATATCGTTTGTTTTACATTATTATTATTTTTGTAGAATTAAAACACTTTGCTTGGTCTTACTTATTTAAATTATTTTATTCTGACGGGCATAAACTAAAATTTTACATCCGGAGTAGTCTATCTATTGTACTGAGAGGAAGTGTGACGCTACCCAGAAATAACCTTGGGGCGACTGGTCTAGCCATATAATATTGCAGATACAAATTTATTACTAGACAAAACACAAAACACATGCTCTAGTATATTTTAATTTAATCTATATAATAATAGGTTAAGGAAATAGCTGCGTTATTCAAACAAATATGTACCACAACAGCAAGATCAGATGATTCATAAATAAAAAATATGACTGACTACTGGAATGGTAACACCCTTCTCTTAACTCCTCCGTTTTAACTCAACATAAAAAATCTGTTTGTGAGGGGGGAAGATGAGCGGAAGAGGGGTTTTATCACTGATCTTACGCCATCTGCTATCCGTTTTAACTCCACGTTAAAAAAAAATACCTGGAGTTGAGGATGGTGGAAGGGGAGGGAGAGGGAGGGAGAGATGAGCCCAGTAGATAATAAACTTTTATATATATATATATATATTCGTCGACTTTTTATTGAAAATATATTTGGGCGGTCTCTAGTTTGTACATGCCAGCAATACCTTATCATAACAACAAAAACAAAGTTTACAATCATTCATAAATATTGAAAACTAATAACCGCACTGACTGAATATTAAATTAAGTACAGTATTTACTTTAGATTCGTACGATTATATTTTAAGAAACAAATTAAATATCGAGTTGGAAAATGTATAAATTTTTTAAAAACTTTTGTTTATTATTTATTTTGCTACCAAAGTTGTTGTTACAGAGTAATAGATTGATTATTACCATTGATTATTCACCTTATGTATAATCAATGCTAATACTATAGTCGCCGCCGCCGCTGATGTGCACTACCTTTCTCGTCGCCGCACGCCGCACGCCGCAGCGGCGCCGCCGCCGCAAACCGCTGATGTGCACCGGGTCTTAGACGGTAATGAACGAGAGGTTTTGTGACCAACTACAGATTTTTACTTTCTCCCTCTATACATAGTATATGGAGAAAGTATTGTTTTCGTAAAAATTTTCGAATTTGAGTTGTTAGTGGAAATATTCGTTTTGGTGCTCCCTGAACCCAAAAAAGTGGTTTTTACGTGATGTCTGTCTGTGTGTGTGTGTCTGTGTGTGTGTGTGTGTGTGTGTGTGTGTGTGTGTGTGTGTGTGTGTGTGTGTGTGTGTGTGTGTGTGTGTGTGTGTGTGTGTGTGTGTGTGTGTGTGTGTGTCTGTGTGGATGATTACAGAGCTAGAGCCCTAACCAATGGGCCGATTTTGATGCAATTTGGTATGTAGGTACTAATCCACGATATCTCCAGGTGTTTTTTTCATTTTTTTGAATTTTAGATTTTTAAGGGTAATTATCCCCCAAAAACCGCCAAAAAACATCAAAAATCAAAATTTCTCAAAAACGGCTCTAACGATTTTGATTAAACCTTAGTCGTTTGTATAACTTTAGTTTTCCGACAAAATGACACCACCTGCATTCCTCTAAAAATTCGGGTTCAGAAATTACAGGACTTAAAACATCAAAAATCCAGTTTTTTGGATTTTTCATAAAAAATAAGTATAAAAAAATATTACTATTCACAATTAAAAAGAGCTCAAAAAACTAAATAATTTAGTATTTTGAATTACTATTCTACGATTGCTGGTTTCGGAGAAAATTGAAATTTTCTTTTTGCGGTAAACGCAGTACGTTTTTCAATGTTATTCTTATGGGGAATACAGAAATTACTATTTCTCTCTTATTTACTGATCAATTTAATTAAAACTTGATATGCTTATCAAGTTAGCATTGACCAACATAGAAAATTCGAAATATGATGCCCCTTAATAACCCTGGGGGGGAATAGAGGGCATTTCCCCTCTTAAAACCACGAGTGTAGCAATGGATTCTGTAGTGCCTCCAAAGCAGGGATTTGGGTGGATGTTTTTTAAAACAACTTATTTACAAGATTTTTTGTACATTCGACCGTGTATTCTATATTTAGTAAATAAAAAGTAAATTATTCGTTAAAGTTGGGCTAAAAGGGAGAAAGTATGTGTCAGTTTCCTGATACCGTTTATTATGAGCCGTGATTACAACCTAGTGCGGACAAAAATAATGGTACTGTGTTATCAGATATAATATATAGAGTAGTATTGCTGATATTTCAAAGTAATACTGCTAATAACATTCTTCACTGCTACAAGTTCTTTACTAAAAATTAATGATCTTATAAATTCGGTAAAATACGCGTAGCTCTGAATTGCAGACCAAGCAAACTGTGTGGACAATCACAATTCGAGCCAAACCCGCTTCGTTAAGCGGCCAACTCCACTGGATAATCGCTTCTTATTATATTACTTAAATTTGAACTCGTTATAACCTTTTTCATATTGGCGAATTTCCCCTAAAGGGAAGAAGCTATTACCGTAGGTGGCATGTTAAGACTTAAGCCCGAGACCATGATATTTCGTTTTGAGGTCCCCAGATGCCAAAAACACTATTCGTTCAAATTTATAGATATGTATATATAAATATACATAAATATTTTATATATATATATATCTATATATATATAGATACATATATATATATGTGTGTGTGTGTGTGTGTGTGTGTCCGTTACCGCAATAACTTTTGTAAGAAACACCCGAATTTGATGAAATTTGGCACAAATGTGGAGAATAGCATTTATGACTTTAAGTTCGAAAAACAGATCAATCGCACTATGGGAAAGGGGTTTCATGGGGGTTTATAATTTTCCAAAAATCTGTTTTTTGAAAATTTGATCCCAAAATGTTAAAAACACTCAATTTTGGTTATAGCCATTTTATAGAGCTTAAGAAAAACAAATAATTTAGTATTTTGAATCATTAACCTAGTTTAAGTGGTTGCGGATAAAATCCAAAAAAAAAGTGTCCCATATCAATTTTATGGGAAAAAGGTTTTTAGACTTTTCTCAGATAATTTTATTAAAAACTTCACATTTCTGTGTATTAATGTGTTTAGCTCAACAAAACAAACATTTTGGTGTTTTAATCGTTGTTCTACGTTCAATCGTTGCAGAGATATTCAAAGTGCTAAACAGAGTACGTTGTCCAACGTTATCCTTATGGAGAATAAATAAAATTCTCGATTATTTATGATTGTATGTTGATGAAACTTGGTATGTGGCTTCAACTAGTTGTGGTATATTGTTATTAACACAATAAACAAGTTTTTTTTTTAATAGTCCCCGTAGCAGCAAACCTGCTTACTCGGCCCCCATGTTATTCATATGGAAAATAAGTAAAGTTGTATATCTCCCTTAATTATGAACCTACATTAAGAGAACTTGGTATGTAGATTCACCTGGTTCAGTTGTATCGATAATTGCAAAAAACACATTACTTATCTTCCTCGTTGCAGCAAACCTGCATCCTCAACCCTTATTTTATTCTTATGTAGAATAAATAAAATGCTCTATATCACTTATTTATGGACGTCTTTTTGTGAAACTTGGTAAATAGCTCTATGTAGTAGTGAGTCACATATATATGCATTGGAAATTTGCTTAGTACGCAGGTTTGCTGCGACGGGGGTATTTCCCTTTACATTATATATTTCATAATTTAACATGGTTGGGATATTTGGTTCTAACTAGTCATTCAAATACATAATGTTATAGGTTTCACTTACTCACTACGAGTTAGTAGTGGTAAACTGGCAAAGAGGGGCCGTAATCGGCGCTTTTTTCCCATGTTATTCTTATGGGGATCAGTTTTTGCACCGACGCCCGATCCTACCCTACACAAATTTTCTTGTTAGCCTGTACTAATGTCCAACCCTTGCCTATATTAAATATATTTCCCCAATCCCCATCCCTCCTCTATATTTTTAAAAATTTATTTTCAAATTCAGGCTAAAAAACTGTCTTTAGTGTTTATGGTCAGATTTGTCTGGAATTTGGATATGTTATTGTCCTAGGCAAGTGTTTTAATAAATTCCACTTACATATCCTAAATTCACCATTACGGTCAAATTAAAAAATATTTATGAAAAATACTATAGTGGCAATTGCCAACTTCTTTATTAACTGTCCGATTTGTCTGGAATTTGGATATGTTACTGTCCTAGGCAAGTGTTTTAATAAATTCCACTTACATATCCCAAATTCCCCATTACGGTCAAATTAAACAAATATTTTTGAAAAATACTGCCAATTGCCAACTTATTTATTAACTGTCCGATTTGTCTGCACTTTGGATATGTTATTATCCTAGGCAAGTGTTTTAATAAATTTCACTCACATATCCCAAATTCACTATAACGGTCAAATTAAAAAATATTTTTTTGAAAAATACTGCCAATTGCCAACTTCTTTATTTACTGTCCGATTTATTTAAAATTTGGATATGTTATTGTCCTAGGCAAGTGTTTTAATAAATTCCACTTACATTTCCCAAATTCACTATTACGGTCAAATTAAAAAATATTTTTGAAAAATACTGCCAATTGCCAACTTCTTTATTTACTGTCCGATTTATTTAAAATTTGGATATGTTATTGTCCTAGGCAAGTGTTTTAATAAATTCCACTTACATTTCCCAAATTCACTATTACGGTCAAATTAAACAAATATTTTTGAAAAATACTGCCAATTGCCAACTTCTTTATTTATTGTCCGATTTGTTTTAAATTTGAATATGTTATTGTCGTAGGCAAGTGTTTTAATAAATTACACTTACATTTCCCAAATTCACAATTACAGTCAAATTAAAAAATATTTTTTAAAAATACTGCCAATTGCCAACTTCTTTATTTACTGTCCGATTTGTTTTAAATTTGGATATGTTATTGTTGTAGGCTAGTGTATATGCACCATCCACATTTTACAAATTCAATATTGCGGTTAAATTTTAAAAAAATTTGGAAAAATACTGCCAATTGGCAACTTCTTTATTTAAAATCTGATTTGTTTAAAATGTATATATGTCATTATTCTAGGCTAGTGTATATGTACACACCATCCACATTTGACAAATTTACTATAATGGTCAAATTAAAAAAAATATTTTGAAAAATATACTAACAATTTCAAACTTCTTTATTTACTGTCTGATTTATTTTCGGATATGTTATAGCTCTTATATAGGTAACAAAACCACACTACCACACGTTCCACTATCCCCTATAATACAATATTTTGTCTTTTTTGTTTGTTTATTTTGCTGTAATCCCAAAACTGACTTTGCTGTTTATTGTCCGATTTGCCTACACTTTGGATATTGTCCTAAGCTAATGCATTTATTGTCTGATTTATTTTTGGATATGTTATAGCCCCCAACTATTATATCTAAAATTACAATATTATTTCCACCTATAATACAGTTGATGTGTTGTTTGTTTTGCCGCAACCTAAAAACTAACATTGGTATTTATGTTTTTACAAAACTATATTTTGTAAATTACTACCAATAACTCCTTTATTTACATTTCGACTTGTTATATCCCCTTATATCTAAATTTACCGTATATTTTTTCCCCTTTTAGTGCTGTTTTGTCGTAACCAAACTTTGGATATGACTGCAATATATTATTGGCCATTGCATAAGTAAATACCCCATTTCCAAATTCAATATTACGGTTGGATCAAAAAAATAAATGTAAGCTTATTATATACATCCAGCTGTTATATTTGCCACGTTTCCAATATTGTTGTGACCCTCTCAACTACCTCTCATTGTAATAATATAATAAGTAATATATATCCACAAAATATTTATGGTCAGAACTGCCTAAATTTTGGATATGTTTAACAACGCCAACGCGATAACAAAAAATACATTTTTAAAACCCAAAACACTAACCTTTCTTTGTGTTTGTTTGGAGTAGTCTTTATTTTATCCAACTTAATTTTAATTTTGTAGTTAAAATCAAACTTCCCACATTCTAGCCCCCTTTCCAGCCAGGGGTTGGAGACATAAAGGCTACAAATATTTTCAAACTGTACAATATATCTTTTTCTACCCCTATGCTGGACTTGTTTAATAGCACTTATTAATAATTCTGCACCATCTTCCAAATCCTCCAGTCTACTACATTCTTTAAATTTAATATTACCTTTAATATCTTGCATCTCTATGTCTTCTTGTCCAACATCATCCCACTCATTGTTATGGAAACTTAGGTTTTCTATTTTTGGAAAGGAATTACCATAAAACGTTGCGGTACCGTTAGTGTTAAAGCTTGCAAGTGGCTCGTTGGTAGGTAGGTAAATAATGTCCAAATCACCACTGTATGGCAACACGCTATAACTTTCCCTATTCTTATTTATCTCTATAAACACAGTTTTACAGACACCTTTAACATAGTATACACCCCTCCGTCCATCCTTTTCTGCCAACACCCCCACAAACTTGTTATTTACTACAAACGCATACACTATATAATGTCCATAATGCTCTAGATCCTCCCAACGTCGCAGGAAGTAATCTTTTAATTTATCCTCTCTTTCCTTTATTTCTTGTTCTTTAGCCAACTGTGCTTTGTATTCCTCTGCAACAGTATTTTCCACATATTCCAATTTACGCTTATTACTGTCGATGTCTTCTAATTCCAATTTCCTCTTTTTGGAACACCTCTCTAAGAAAGGCTTGGAAAGTGGCTCTATTTCTTTAATAGTGTATGGGTACAGTTTATTCGTCCGGCTTCTTAAAACGTAAGGAGTAAGGTTAGGACTTTCCACTAAGCCTAATTCTTCTAAATTGATGTGTTTAGGTATAGTGGAGAAATGTGTATTTGATTTTGTAAAACATGTGCCCCCAGATTTGATGTAACACTTATGCTTTACACTTATGGCATCAGGAAATTCCTCTATTACCTCCACATAGTTAGTTGGTAAACAGTTAAAGCTAAATGCAGATAGAGCATACTTTATTAACTTTTCCCTTTGTGTACTATCTTTTGGCAGTTTTAGTTGTACTCCAGTTATCTTCTTCGTATTACTATTACCCCAATATGCGTATTGTAATAAATCATTAAACACTAAACAACAACTGTTTTGTAATTGATTGGCAACTTTCACCCACATCTTATGCAGAGGTACAGCATAGAATGGAGCATTTTTGAAGTACCGTTTGTTGTCTTCTATTAGACTTAAACAATCTCTTAAAGGTTCAAACCCTTTACCAAAACCTCTACAATAGTTATAGATTGTTGCCTCTAACCTTGTTATTCCATTCTCTCTAGCTAGTTTAGACGAGAAAGTTTCTTTTAGTCTTGCATCTGGACAGTTTACAAAGTTTATTATATGGTTTCCTATACTTTTAACTACTCCAGGGCTTGTAATCTGGCATATAAATTTATTATATATTTTTACCTTGCTATTTACATTAAACCATGTTAAACAGTCTTTACTAACATGGAAATTATCTACAATAACATTATATCCAGTAGCGGAAACATGTAAACAGGACAGATATAATTACACTATAGGCATATAGGTGTTGTAGAGTAAATATATGGATATTGTATATAAACATAGACGAGCGGTAAGTATAACATGTACGTGGACACCCATGTGCAAATATGGAATACCCACTATTAATTTAATTCCAAATTCGACTAAATAAGTTTATAGTCTCAATATAATTAACATATTAACTAACGGTGCCATCCCGCATTAGTACCCAAATTGTCGAAATTCTATAACTTACTGTCTATTCTTAGTCCTTGTATAGTATTAGGTTTTGTACTATTAAACCCTACATTCTTATCCTGTGCAGTAGAGTAATATATGCATGTTATTTAATATAGATACGCACATTCTACAAGACCTGTACATAGATCTGTTGTATAAGCAGCAGAATAGACGTCTCACCCATTGTGTTGCTGTAAAGTAAAACATAAATGTAAATTGTGCTGGATACAACCGGCCAGATATTAGACAGGAAATGTGTTGGAAGTGTATTGCCAAATAGTAAGACAAACACCACATAGTGCAGCATGTAAGCAATCCATTACTATTTAGACAAATGTATAAGATCAGTATTGGTACAACATCCAATATATTAGCCAAATCCAGTCCAAACATTGTGTCCTCAAAATGTTATGATTGTGTTAAATTTGTTTATATTACATATATTTTTTACACTATTTAAAAACTATTTTTGTGTCACTTGACAGAACCTGTAAAGTTGTGTTAAATGGCTATAAACCAGTATCTGTGCCTGTGTCGTAATGCGTTGGAGTGTGTTATTGTGTCTCTGCATTTGTGTTGTTTTATAAACTTAAAGTATTACTATGTCCTTATACTCTTACTATTTCTGTTACTATAATATTTATTTTTTACTGTTTGTTTTCCAAGTTTGATTGTGGGTTTGGCTAATATATCGGATGTTGTACCAATACTGACCTTATACATTTGTCTAAATAGTAATGGATTGCTTACATGCTGCACTATGTGGTGTTTGTCTTACTATTTGGCAATACACTTCCAACACATTTCCTGTCTAATATCTGGCCGGTTGTATCCAGCACAATTTACATTTATGTTTTACTTTACAACAACACAATGGGTGAGACGTCTATTCTGCTGCTTATACAACAGATCTATGTACAGGTCTTGTAGAATGTGCGTATCTATATTAAATAACATGCATATATTACTCTACTGCACAGGATAAGAATGTAGGGTTTAATAGTACAAAACCTAATACTATACAAGGACTAAGAATAGACAGTAAGTTATAGAATTTCGACAATTTGGGTACTAATGCGGGATGGCACCGTTAGTTAATATGTTAATTATATTGAGACTATAAACTTATTTAGTCGAATTTGGAATTAAATTAATAGTGGGTATTCCATATTTGCACATGGGTGTCCACGTACATGTTATACTTACCGCTCGTCTATGTTTATATACAATATCCATATATTTACTCTACAACACCTATATGCCTATAGTGTAATTATATCTGTCCTGTTTACATGTTTCCGCTACTGGATATAATGTTATTGTAGATAATTTCCATGTTAGTAAAGACTGTTTAACATGGTTTAATGTAAATAGCAAGGTAAAAATATATAATAAATTTATATGCCAGATTACAAGCCCTGGAGTAGTTAAAAGTATAGGAAACCATATAATAAACTTTGTAAACTGTCCAGATGCAAGACTAAAAGAAACTTTCTCGTCTAAACTAGCTAGAGAGAATGGAATAACAAGGTTAGAGGCAACAATCTATAACTATTGTAGAGGTTTTGGTAAAGGGTTTGAACCTTTAAGAGATTGTTTAAGTCTAATAGAAGACAACAAACGGTACTTCAAAAATGCTCCATTCTATGCTGTACCTCTGCATAAGATGTGGGTGAAAGTTGCCAATCAATTACAAAACAGTTGTTGTTTAGTGTTTAATGATTTATTACAATACGCATATTGGGGTAATAGTAATACGAAGAAGATAACTGGAGTACAACTAAAACTGCCAAAAGATAGTACACAAAGGGAAAAGTTAATAAAGTATGCTCTATCTGCATTTAGCTTTAACTGTTTACCAACTAACTATGTGGAGGTAATAGAGGAATTTCCTGATGCCATAAGTGTAAAGCATAAGTGTTACATCAAATCTGGGGGCACATGTTTTACAAAATCAAATACACATTTCTCCACTATACCTAAACACATCAATTTAGAAGAATTAGGCTTAGTGGAAAGTCCTAACCTTACTCCTTACGTTTTAAGAAGCCGGACGAATAAACTGTACCCATACACTATTAAAGAAATAGAGCCACTTTCCAAGCCTTTCTTAGAGAGGTGTTCCAAAAAGAGGAAATTGGAATTAGAAGACATCGACAGTAATAAGCGTAAATTGGAATATGTGGAAAATACTGTTGCAGAGGAATACAAAGCACAGTTGGCTAAAGAACAAGAAATAAAGGAAAGAGAGGATAAATTAAAAGATTACTTCCTGCGACGTTGGGAGGATCTAGAGCATTATGGACATTATATAGTGTATGCGTTTGTAGTAAATAACAAGTTTGTGGGGGTGTTGGCAGAAAAGGATGGACGGAGGGGTGTATACTATGTTAAAGGTGTCTGTAAAACTGTGTTTATAGAGATAAATAAGAATAGGGAAAGTTATAGCGTGTTGCCATACAGTGGTGATTTGGACATTATTTACCTACCTACCAACGAGCCACTTGCAAGCTTTAACACTAACGGTACCGCAACGTTTTATGGTAATTCCTTTCCAAAAATAGAAAACCTAAGTTTCCATAACAATGAGTGGGATGATGTTGGACAAGAAGACATAGAGATGCAAGATATTAAAGGTAATATTAAATTTAAAGAATGTAGTAGACTGGAGGATTTGGAAGATGGTGCAGAATTATTAATAAGTGCTATTAAACAAGTCCAGCATAGGGGTAGAAAAAGATATATTGTACAGTTTGAAAATATTTGTAGCCTTTATGTCTCCAACCCCTGGCTGGAAAGGGGGCTAGAATGTGGGAAGTTTGATTTTAACTACAAAATTAAAATTAAGTTGGATAAAATAAAGACTACTCCAAACAAACACAAAGAAAGGTTAGTGTTTTGGGTTTTAAAAATGTATTTTTTGTTATCGCGTTGGCGTTGTTAAACATATCCAAAATTTAGGCAGTTCTGACCATAAATATTTTGTGGATATATATTACTTATTATATTATTACAATGAGAGGTAGTTGAGAGGGTCACAACAATATTGGAAACGTGGCAAATATAACAGCTGGATGTATATAATAAGCTTGCATTTATTTTTTTGATCCAACCGTAATATTTAATTTGGAAATGGGGTATTTACTTATGCAATGGCCAATAATATATTGCAGTCATATCCAAAGTTTGGTTACGACAAAACAGCACTAAAAGGGGAAAAAATATACGGTAAATTTAGATATAAGGGGATATAACAAGTCGAAATGTAAATAAAGTAGTTATTGGTAGTAATTTACAAAATATAGTTTTGTAAAAACATAAATACCAATGTTAGTTTTTAGGTTGCGGCAAAACAAACAACACATCAACTGTATTATAGGTGGAAATAATATTGTAATTTTAGATATAATAGTTGGGGGCTATAACATATCCAAAAATAAATCAGACAATAAATGCATTAGCTTAGGACAATATCCAAAGTGTAGGCAAATCGGACAATAAACAGCAAAGTCAGTTTTGGGATTACAGCAAAATAAACAAACAAAAAAGACAAAATATTGTATTATAGAGGATAGTGGAACGTGTGGTAGTGTGGTTTTGTTACCTATATAAGAGCTATAACATATCCGAAAATAAATCAGACAGTAAATAAAGAAGTTTAAAATTGTTAGTATATTTTTCAAAATATTTTTTTAATTTGACCATTATAGTTAATTTGTCAAATGTGGATGGTGTGTACATATACACTAGCCTAGAATAATGACATATATAAATTTTAAACAAATCAGATTTTAAATAAAGAAGTTGCCAATTGGCAGTATTTTTCCAAATTTTTTTAAAATTTAACCGCAATATTGAATTTGTAAAATGTGGATGGTGCATATACATTAGCCTACAACAATAACATATCCAAATTTAAAACAAATCGGACAGTAAATAAAGAAGTTGGCAATTGGCAGTATTTTTAAAAAATTTTTTTAATTTGACTGTAATTGTGAATTTGGGAAATGTAAGTGTAATTTATTAAAACACTTGCCTACGACAATAACATATCCAAATTTAAAACAAATCGGACAGTAAATAAAGAAGTTGGCAATTGGCAGTATTTTTCAAAAATATTTTTTAATTTGACCGTAATAGTGAATTTGGGATATGTAAGTGGAATTTATTAAAACACTTGCCTAGGACAATAACATATCCAAATTTTAAATAAATCGGACAGTAAATAAAGAAGTTGGCAATTGGCAGTATTTTTCAAAACTATTTTTTTATTTGACCGTAATAGTGAATTTGGGATATGTAAGTGGAATTTATTAAAACACTTGCCTAGGACAATAACATATCCAAATTTTAAATAAATCGGACAGTAAATAAAGAAGTTGGCAATTGGCAGTATTTTTCAAAAAAATATTTTTTAATTTGACCGTTATAGTGAATTTGGGAAATGTAAGTGAAATTTATTAAAACACTTGCCTAGGACAATAACATATCCAAATTGCAGACAAATCGGACAGTAAATAAAGAAGTTGGCAATTGGCAGTATTTTTCAAAAATATTTTTTTAATTTGACCGTAATGGGGAATTTGGGATATGTAAGTGGAATTTATTAAAACACTTGCCTAGGACAGTAACATATCCAAATTCCAGACAAATCGGACAGTTAATAAAGAAGTTGGCAATTGCCACTATAGTATTTTTCAAAAATATTTTTTTATTTGACCGTAATGGTGAATTTGGGATATGTAAGTGGAATTTATTAAAACACTTGCCTAGGACAATAACATATCCAAATTCCAGACAAATCGGACCATAAACACTAAAGACAGTTTTTTAGCCTGAATTTGAAAATTAATTTTAAAAAATATAGAGGAGGGATGGAGATTGGGAAAATATATTTAATATAGGCAAGGGTTGGACATTAGTACAGGCTAACAAGAAAATTTGTGTAGGGTAGGATCGGGCGTCGGTGCAAAAACTGATCCCCATAAGAATAACATGGGAAAAAAGCGCCGATTACGGCCCCTCTTTGCCAGTTTACCACTACTGAATTTGAAAATTAATTTTAAAAATATAGAGGAGGGATGGGGATTGGGAAAATATATTTAATATAGGCAAGGGTTGGACATTAGTACAGGCTAACAAGAAAATTTGTGTAGGGTAGGATCGAGTTGGTTTTGTTTTAAATACCTTACACTTTATACAATTATAAATGTATATTCAGCACATTCAATACAATACACTCTATATTATGCATTTGATATTCTTATATTGACTTAAAATATATATTTTGTTTTTAGCGAATTTCCCCTATAGGGAAGAAGCTATTACCGTAGGTCTCATGGTAAGACTTAAGCCCGAGACCATGATAACTTTTTGTTTTGAGGTCCCCAGATGCCAAAAACACTATTCGTTCAAATTTATATATATGTATATATATATCTATATCTATATATATATATATATATATATATATATATATATATATATCTATATATGTGTCCGTTAACACGATAACTTGAGTAAAAATCGTCCGATTTTGATGAAATTTGGCTCAAATGTGTAAAATGACATTCATGACTTTAAGTTCGAAAACCAGAAAAATCTAACCATGAGAAGGGGGGTTTATGGGGGTTTTAAATTTTCCAAAAATCAGTTTTTTGCATTTTTCACCTTACAATTTTTAAAAAACTTAATTTTGGTTTTAACCATCTTATAGAGCTTAAAAAAACAATCAATTCCGTATTTTTAATTATTAACCTAGGTTAAGTGGTTGCGGAGAAAATCCAAAAAAACCTGCTCATAAAATCTCCCATGTTAATCTTATAAGAAAAAGGTTTTTGGCTTTTCCTCAGTTTATTTTAATGTAAACTTCACATTTGCTTTTACCAATCTGTTCAGTTCCACAAAACAATCATTTTGGTGTTTAAATTGTGATTCTACGCCCAGCCGTTGCTGAGATATTCAAAGTGCTAAACACAGTACGTTGTCCAATGTTATCCTTATGGAGAATAAATAAAACTTGATATCTCGATTATTTATGAATGTATGTTGATGAAACTTGGTATGTGGCTTCACGTAGTACTGGTATATTGACATTTACACAAAAAATTTATTTTTTGTTGATTATTCCCGTAGCAGCAAACCTGCGTACTCAACCCCCATGTTATTCTTATGGAGAATAAGTAAAATGTAATTACTCCCTTAATTATGAACATAAATTAATAAAACTTGGTATGTAGCTTCACTTGGTTGAGTTATATTGATAATTATATAAAAACCCATTTTTCTGTTCCTTGTTGCAGCAAACCTGCTTTCTCAGCCCCCAATGTTATTCTTATGGAGAATAACTAGAATGTTATATAGCGCTTATTTATGATTGAATATTGATGAAACTTAGTATGTGGCTTCGCCTAGTTAAATTCTATTTATATTTGCATAAAAACCAATTGTTTCTGTTCCTTGTTTCAGCAAACCTACGTACTCATTACCAATGTTATTCTTATGGAGAATAATTAAAATCGCTTATATATGTGAATATATTTTTATGAAACTTGGTTTACGGCTTTATGTGGTATTAAGACATATATTATGCATTGGAAATTCGCTGAGTACGCAGGTTTGCTGTGACGGGGGTATTTGTTTACATTTTATCTTGTTTAAAGTTTAATTAGGTTATATAACTAATGACAGCATTTACATATACATATAAGATAATTTATATTCACAAATGATAAAACAAATACTTTATATTTTGCTGGGAAAAGCTATAAACAAATACTACGGGCTTTAATAAACTATCTGTTTTGTGAATTATGACAATTTAGAAACACATACATCTTTTACTAACTCAGGATCATAAAATTCCTAATCCAATAAGACCAGAAAGGAATGTATAACGTGCATATGTTACAAGACCAGAAGGAATGAATTGTTCATAACGAATTTCAACTGCCTAGATATGTGTTATTTCTGGTGTTTTAT
Organism: Allygus modestus; assembly: GCA_963675035.1. Lineage (NCBI taxonomy): Eukaryota > Metazoa > Arthropoda > Insecta > Hemiptera > Cicadellidae > Allygus > Allygus modestus. The sequence goes on from OY776111.1 coordinate 393,992,884, forward strand.
TTTCAAGCCATTAACGTTAATAGAATTGCCGTACGTAGATAGAATTGTTTTATGTAGAACTTAATTGTCCAAAGAGTATTAGAAATAGTGTTAGGATCCAATTAAAAGGAAATTTCAAGAGAAATAACTAGTTTGTACTCAGTACGCTGACGTGAGAAGAGTGATTTCCAAATTGAAGACCATAACAACTAAATGTGGTGATGAAACGAGCATTTGTGCAATTTGTATTTGAAAATAGTTTTGAATATTATTATTGTTACTGTACTAATGTGCTTGGCTTTGTTTACTTGCAAAGTTAGGATAGTAATGTTGTGCATAATTAGGTTTGGAGGAAAAGTCAGGTTTAAAAGTGGGTATGAGGGTACTGGGGATGATCAAACTATATAAAGTCATACCAATGTGTAGGCCCAATGTTAGGTTCCTATTAAACAATAAACAACGCACATTGTTTAGAAAACTTACACCTTCTCTTATAACTGGAGAAATATTTGTGCTTGAATGCTAAGAGATGGCTTAAACCATTTAGCTTATTGTGTTCTATTGTCCTCTTGCTAATAACCCACTTTTCCATTAAAAAATTCACTAAAAATAAACAAATATATGGAAACTATGAGTGTGTGACACTATATGTGTGACATAAAATACTGTATCTGGCCATGCAGTACTGGATTCTTCCCATAAAAATAAGTCTCAATTGACGCAGTACTTCTCCGTTTTAATGAATAAAATTGATATTTTAAAATAGACTTTAACATTTGCATTGACTGAAATTTTGAAAATAATTTAAAAAAATATATTTTGTTTAATCTCGTGGGTATGACACTTACCTCATTTAAGGAGAACACCCTAAAGGAGTTTTAATTAATATAAATTTTATAAATAAAAAGAAGGCCGATTAAAAAAGTTAGAATGATCCTATGGATACTATTCATTTCGTTACATTATAAAATTGCTGTCACAAAATCTCTAACAACAGGCTCATATAGAAATTACTTACATATGGTCAACGGCAGCAGTAAAAGTGGACTCGATGTCAGACTACCTTTGTACAAGGTTTCTTGCAACCATTTAAACAAACGTAATCATGTTATTTAGCAGGTTTAAAAGAAACAAAAAAATTAATATACCGAATATTCTACCTCGTCCCGTTTTCTGCCTGTCAGTATGTATGTATTTTTTCCAAAAACCTTAATGTCTTTGAAAAGGTTTAAGACAAAATAATGAAACTTGGTATGAGTGTTACTGTAGGCATTTGCCGAATCAAACACATTTTTGATCATAGACCTTTCCGTTTCAAGATGGCGGCATTTCTAAGTTTTAAAAGTTAAAAATGTAATAAACTGCAAATTTTAATAAAAAATTTTAAGATAAAAATATTTAGACAATTTGAAGAGTGATGATGGATAATGGTGGGTAATGGAGACCACCCAAATTTACTTTCAAATGTTGGCCTTTTTTGATGCTGATTATGGTCATCTACCTACTTTAGAACGCAAAATTTGAGTTTTCTCCGTTATCCATCAACCAATATTTATTTATGACACACCGTTTGACGAGCCTTGACATACATAAAATATTTTGTATTTCAAAGTTTTTTTGAAAAATTTGTAGATTTTCAGTTGAAAATGTATAACTGACGCCATCTTGAAATTAAAAGTTGTATGAAAAAAAATCTTTATGAAATATGTAAACCGCCTATAGTATTACTGTAGGCGGTTTACATATTTCATAAAGATTTTCTTTTCATACAAATATTATTCTTATTATTATCATACCAAGTTTCATGATTTTATCTTAAATCGTTTCAAATATATTAATGATTTTTGTAAAAAATACACACAGACCGACGGGCAAAAAACGGGACAAGATATAACACATTTTATACTACATTATTTATTGTTTTAACTATTTGTTGTTGTTCAAATTATTTCAAGTTACCCTGTATAAGTTAAACCATTAAGTTTTACAAAGTAGAAAAACCAAAACTCCATTATCATTTTGATCCTCGTTTTATTTTTGTCTCATATTGTTCAAACCTGACTACGATATCAAACACTAAGAAAGAAACGTAGTGATAAATATCCTGTGAACGAGGGGTCACTTAGCATGTGGCCGACCTATACATAATCCTACTGTACTTTGTAGTGTAACATGAAAATTTACAATCAGGTCTGATCCAAATTCCTGATCAGACCTGATCCAAATCAGATCAGGATTGGAACCAGTAAAGGGACGTTTCCAGATCAGGTTCTGATCAGGTCTGATCAGGTCTGATCAGAATCTGATCTGGTTCTGATAGGAACCTAATCTACATATAATAAAAATAAAAATATAAAGATTTAATAACCCCGTCGCAGCAAATCTGCGTACTCAGCGAATTTCCAATGCATTCATATGTTTCTCACTACCACTTAAAGTTGCTTACCAAGTTTCATAAAAATAAATAAATAAATAAGTTGCCCATAGTATTTTATTTATTTATTTATTTTTATTTTTATTTATTCTCCATAAGAATACAATTAGTGCTGAGTACGCAGGTTTGCTGCAAAAAATTGTATAAAGTCTTATATATTTTTTTAAATTTTACTTTCTTTTCATATTTTATTTTGTTGGGAAGTATATCTTGAATAGTTCTAAAAAAAGTTTTTTTTCCGTTTTACATAATAAAACGTAGACACTGGAGAAGAGGGCTTAGGTGGCTGAAAAAAACACAGAGAGTTAACTTTCAGTCTAGTATTAACTGGTAAAGGCCAGCTGGTAGGTCAAGCAACTTAAAATCATATATATTTGGGGGCCTTATCAAATTCACCCATATACTAATGATTGCTTTTAGGACCTCTACGAATGTAATAATACGCTTTCCTGCTACCTTCATCTGCGCTGTAGGGAAACTACAAAAGTTGTTCTGCGATAACACAACACAATCGAGAACATAAACAGCAAAACTAATTACTCTAGTAAGGAATAATTATGATTATTAAATCAAAACATTGCGTTTTGTAACTGGACCCCTGAGTTCTAGCATACATGCCTCTGAAGCACATGTTTTCGAACCGAGTGTCAGGTAAATGTGAATTGAGTTACTAATGCCACTTTTTTTGTTTTATTATTTAGTAGGTCGATGTTTTTAAGTCCTTGCCTGAAAAAAAGACTGTTTAGTAAAAGCAAGAATTAGGTCGAGATATAATCTCTTTCTTTTAATATAATAAATGATACTATTCTTTGATTAATTTTGACATTTATGTTTCTTTCTAAATAGGTTAGCAAATATAATAAAACATTGCGTTTCATTTTAACATTATTTTCCACAGTTAATTTGGTGTTAAAATGGTATATTAATCTATAAAAGTTTACTAAAAGCCTCAATTATTAAAAAGCCAACTTTATAACAGGTTATATTTGTACCAAACAGTTAGAAAATCTATAATAAGTTTTCATTGTTTACATTTTTTAAATCATGCCTTTTAAAAGTTAAAAAACACTCTTAATTTAAATACGAAAAATATCATAAGGCGAACAAATTATTTACAATCAATAACGTTAACTTTAACTAAAAATTTTAAACTTTACCATTTCAGAAATGTGCAGAGAAATATGCTATGCTTTCGCATTCATCTGTTTTTGATTTCCTATCTAAATATTTCAATGAGATAGTCGAGTTTCTAGTACGTCGGTAGAATATAATAGGAAGTATCGTACTAAAAATTCCCTAATTGTTTTCTAATCCCTAAAACGTTAGGTGTTATGGTGAGAAGTGGAAGCAATGAGAAGTCTTCCCTGGAAAGTCATTCTTGCATAATTAGGACATTTTTAACTGATATATTCACCTACTTACACTAATTAAATCTTAACTGATTGAACTTAGTAAGTAATCTACCACTGCTGAAGTTGTAAAAATGTGTTGAAAAATGCCTTTATATTAGCAGGCATAGCACCTCCCGATCTTGATAAACTTAGTTAAATATTATTTTAATTTTTTGTCTTACAAGGTAATAACATTAATAAATACATTTTTGTAAAGGTATGGTGTACTAGATGGACTATTCTTGTTTTCCAAAATCAAGACTATTATAGAAGCTCACGGTATAATGTTAGTATTCAGAACTTCATAAATAATTTTGAAATTCTATTAACAGTCTTGTAACATAGTAACCAATTGATATTCAGGGCGGAGATCCAGAACAGAGCAGGTTGATGGATCGTTCTACGTGGCCAGTCCTCCTCAGCTACTGCGAGTAGTCCGGACACAGGAAGCCGTATTACCCCCTTGGTCTGGCTACCCCATGGCAACCCTTATGCCATGTAGACGTTATAAAAATTAGTACTAACTAACAATTGTAATTTAAACATTTGGCTCATATCTACATTTTTTAAATCAATGCTAATTATTGTCTTATCCTTGTTTTTAAGTAGGCACAGGGCACTTTCTATGCTTTTTACCTATTTCAACTTCGGCTTCGGGATTTTAAACTTAGCTTTCGGCATAAAAATATCAGTTTGAGTTTGTTAATATTTCAGATGGTAGTTGATACTCCAGGAAAGTAATATATAAGACAAAAAATGTATATATATATATATATATATATATATATATATATATATATATTATTGCCAATAGAAGACAAAATCAATAACATTATGATACACCAGTCTGCTCAAAGATCTACATAAAGGAAATGAGAATTAGATTAAATGTCAAAAGGCAGCTTTAAATAATACTAAAATGTACATGTACTATCGTACAGTGATAGTTTTTTGTGATGTCCTTTTTAAAGTGATGTTTAATATATATGGAAACTGGTTTTATGAAAATATAAATCTGACGTTTGAAAAATGTGAGACACAAATGGAAAGAAGAAATACATGACGAGGCAGTTTGGATGTCATTCAAGCACGGAGACGATGCATAATTCATAAGGCACTTGTACACGACACGATGTTATTGACAATATTTACGTGTACGTTTCGTCTGATTGTTAGTTTTGCTTTTTTATAAAAGTTGAATATTTAAATCATTTATTGGTGCTTAGTCATTATAATTGATATCAGGTAGTTTGGCCGCTAGATTTACGAGCCCATGTGTTGCGTACAAACAGAAAGTGGAGTAATCACATTTTAAATCCATCCTGTGTAATAATATATTCCTTTGTTTTGCACAACTTGTACTATCTGACTTTTCTTATTTTGATTTTATCATCTGTTTTTATTTTATTGTTTCATCATCATTTTTTTTCAAACAACGTCAACATGAGTTTATTATTATAATTTTGGATTCCTGAATACAAATCTTTCACCTTATATCAGACTTTGATCAAAACAGAACGGAATTATGTGAATTGGACAATCTACAACGCGAGTGAAATATGAACCTGGACGTGGACAGTGTTGGCGAGTGGTTGCAACCTTTAGATTAATTTTGTGTGCACAACAAGTTTGTATAATATTTATATCCGTTTCATTTTGAACATACTTGTCTCTTGTTTCTCTATTAACCGCAACTAATTTAATAAATAAATCACCTTTCCTGTCAACGCAATATGTGTTTAGTTTGTTTTTTTTTCTCTTGGGAATTTAAATAAATTCCTTGGTCCTCCATCTATGTGAATTTGCTTTAATTTTAATTCTTTATTTTTCCCAAGCTACCCATATCCCCCAACATGATAAAATATATTATTATACTTTAAAATCTAGTAATACATACTTGACAAATATCACTTTGTTTGTTCGTAAAAATAAAAAATATACTACTAGCTTAGGAAGTATAGTTTATCTGCGTACAAAATACTGATATAAGTTAGATAAAAATACAGTATATTACCCTTACTCTCTTACGCTATTAGTAGAGATGCCAGTCTCAGCAAACAGTTGTCAAAAATTCAAACTTTAAAAAACTAGCAAAAAATAATCAGGTAGAATTCTCGTTTGGTGAGTTTTGAAAAAGGTGTGCCAAGACAAATCCTTCCAAATATTAAAACTGAATTTAATTAGTGAAATATGCAACAGTATAGTTTAATAATGAAAATATAATATAGGTTATATAGGAGGTTAGTAATGTAAGGGTGCTGAAGGGCAGAAGAAAAAAGTGACTATCTACTGAAGTATAAAAAGGCTAGACCACCCTTGTGCATTTGGTTAGGGCCATTGCCTGTAAGGTCGGTTTGGAAAATCCCCAATAATATTTTATTTATATAAATTATTTACATTTCAATATAGAATGTAAATAATAGAAACCAGGCACTGCGTGGAATTGACTGTATACGTTATATCGAGATGTAAAGAGATAACGTGATGTGAGTTTATAATAAAAGTAGATTCTCTATGATGATAAGAGTAATTTAGTGACTGCCTGTAATTTAAACACTTCGCAAAAATAAACTATTTCCTCCTCAATGTATTATGGTTGTGTCCAAATTATGACTGAGCACGTGGTCATTTATATTTAAATTTAATACATATTAATCACTCAGATGTGTAGCTAAACAAAAAGTACAAAATTAATCGAAAAGAATATAAGTAAGTTAATTGAAAAGGTAGCTAATTTTCATTAAAAAAGAAGGTTCAAATTCGTACCTTCCATTGGAATGGAAAGGGAATTGGAAAGGGAAATATATATTAGATCGTATATCGTGCCTCAAATCATAGCAATATGTAAACAACTAATTTGATGAATTACTAACAATTTGTCATGAGCCGCAACCACGCTATTAGTCGCAAATATCCTCAACTCAATGAAGTGACCTTTGCACGGTTATCTTTGTTATTCAAAAGCCACAAAATACAACAAATGAGTAATAGTATCTTGGTTATTACTTTACTAGACCTACAGGACCTATCATTTACATCCATGTTTTAATAATATATGGTTTATTGAAATATGTAAGTGGAAAACTCGTAGTGCTCTTGATATTATAGCGCCTTAAGTTAACTGAGTAGGTTGCATATATTTAATTAACCTTATCTGCTACTCCCGGGAAATTTTCGATTGTTTGGCATAATTATTTTTTATAACAATTATAAGATCAATAAATACATTGGAAACACAAAATTGATTTCTTGAAGGTGGTATTGTGTGCAAAGGTCGATTTGGCAATAGTGGAATCAATCAGTTAAGACATTTTATACATTTTATTCAACTATCAAAGTAGTCAATAAATTGTAATTTATATTTTTCCACTCGATCTCAAATATTACGTTACATGGTTTACAAGGATGTTATGATATGCCACTACATTACTAATGAGATATCGAAGTATTTAATTTTTATTTGTATTGTATACTCGTTTATATGCCACTTCGTGTATGGCTATAGTCTGATGGCTTTATGGTTAACTCAGTAATTAGGAGTGCATTTCTTATTTTCTCGTGCATATAGATACTTGGCCTTTACGAATTCAGAGAGATGGGGGTAAAACCTCCGTGTGTTTTGGGCTGGGAAACATTGCAAGTGGTTAGGGTTTTTTAAATAAAGAACCACTTGTTTGTAATTCAAGAGGTGACTGTGAGGCCTCGAGTAGAGATCCTCTGGCAGATTGGCGAAGTGGTCTCCTGCCACTCACTGTCGTTGGCTATCGGAACATCAAACCAATGTTTCATCTCAAAATATGTTGTCTAAATAAACAATATTTAGTTAGTATTGGTTATTTATTATCTCGTGAAACTGTATAGTTAAAACTTTAAAACTTACGGTTTCTTTATATTATTTATTAACTTGGTACGTCTTGCGTTAAATTTGTTGAAAGGTTTATAACTGGCTTGAATTAAGATGCTGTTGAAATGCTACTCTTGGATATTTATGACACCATTTTTTCCAACTAAAGGCATCTCACAATAGGAATGTTCAGAACTTGAGTTTGAGACTGTGGAATCGAGATGAGTCTTTGCGCCATCCTGTGTGACCGGGAGCCTTATATCCACAGCATGCTTGAGATTACCCAAAGCATTTGTTATTGATTCAACCCAGTGTAAATTTTAAATACTTAAACTTATTATTTGCTGGTTTTAAACGAATAATTAATAACAGGATAAAAAAAGGTCGATTGGTTTGGAGATTTAGGTATTGTTTTGTTTGGTTTGGATGTAATAAACAAACAGTACTATTTCATAACTAGCACCTAAAGATAAGCTTTTCTGTCCAAGCCCAAGTTTAAAGGCCAAGGCTGGAAATTGAGCAATGATCGAAGAGCTACTGTTGGTACGAGATATGAACTATATTTTTCGGCATAAGGCCAATAATATTCAGATAAAAATCGCACGGGAACTAAATTTTACCTTTAACAGTTTTATACATTCTTGATGCTGCAACTCTAAAAAACAGATGTTACACCTTTTTTAAATTTGATAAAAGCTTAATAATCTGTTAACATGACATATAATAGCTTATGACTTCGACCAAAAAGTGTCACCAAATGATATTTTTGTCCTAGGACGTTTTAAGTCATATTAAACATTAAAAGGGGATAAACGAATAATAATAATATAGCTATGCAATTATTGATTTCTGCATACTTTATTTTATTTTACTTTAACCAAAATTAACTTATCTATAACGCATAAATGTTGAGTAACGTTGTATGTACGTTTGGAAACAATCTATATCATGCTGTATGGACGTGTTAAACCTATTTAAAAGATACGATTTTGAATTAACACGTTTTTACAGCAGGAAACTATACGTAAAACTAAGAGTTATTTTAACGGGGCTACATATAATGGTTTAACAACATTCATAAGACCTGAAATACCCAACTGCTCATTACAGAATTATCTCATTTAGGGCTTGGTGAACGTATTTACTGAGTCAATGATTAGTTTGACCCGTAATTATAATCGCTCATCATTTGTAATAATCAAATGCACTGAATTTACTTATATAGCTGGACTATCAGTACGATAATTTACTTCATTATTTAATGTCAACCTCTATTTTTCAGGAATGACTTAAATATCCTATCATTTAAATCCTCGTAACACAATTTTTTAATTTTGTGACAGCCAATGTTTAGAAGCTGTTATATGAGAACTTTTAAAAGTAAATTCAGAGTAATCACGTAATAAATAATGATTTAATTTAATTGTAAAAAATCTCACAGACCATTATTTTCTTTTAAATATTCTCTTCTAATACCTTTGAATTTTTAATTATTAGGCTGAGCAAAAACTTGAATATGTACTTAGATTATATTTCTAAATATATTATCTAGTAAATACGTATACAATAAGTTTGAGAAAATCACGTGTAAGTTGCTTTATTTTACTCTTACTCGGTTAAAAACCATTATTTTGATAACAACTACATATTTTCATTGGTTTCCTGCATAATGTAAGAACATGAAATCGCAAAATGTTTTTGATCATAGTTTTTAATCGCCATTATTTATTGAAAACAGTGTTTAAAATATCAGTAAATGTATATTTTAATATACCAAATTTTAGTCATTATCAATGGTAAACATGTTTGATACAAATATATATATGTACGATTATATTGTTAAGTCTGCTGGTCATAATGACCAATAGATAGTGTGTTTTTGATTTATTTACAGTGCAAATACAGACTATTATGATTACATTATGGTTGTACAATATTGTGACTATAAACGTGGACGCATAAAAGTTGCCACAGGGAGTTATCGTATAAACATATCGCTGATAACACTGTAAATGGTGGGTTTTAATAAGGTTACCTATAATAAATAGATATGCTACCAAGTACATACTGTGGATGCGTTTTTGTGACGCTATATTTTATAATTGTTTCAATGGGTTGCCTCATCGATGTTGTAAAACATGAAACTCATATAACAAGGGGGAAAATTATTATTATCCCCTTGGGCTTAATATAAATAAAATATTACTCACTTCATTTTTTAAATATGTATAACAGGTAGATCCGTCAATGAGGTTTTATGTTTTTTTTTTATATAAATTTGATGTATTAACTCGTTATTTTAAAATTATTGTAGGTTTAATAATTTTTACTATAGATAATAAAGCAGTTACACGACCATTGTTGATTAATATTATATTTTAATGCACTTTTACTCAGGTGAGTCTTAAATTGACTTATATGAGTTTATAATGGTTTAAAATTAAATCCTGAGTATTAAACAATTTGTATTTTGTATTTAAAATCGCAATTATGACATTAGATTAGAACAACAAAATTAAAAAAAAACTAAACTCAATGCTTAATGTATAATAAAAGTGTTTGCAAAATATAAGATAATAGAAATACTTTACAACTCTCTAGTAAATAAAATAATAAGATTTGGATTATATATTCGTTTTAAATAAACAAATTTATAATCAAATAAAAATGATATAACAAGAATATTTATAGTAAAGAGCAACTCTAAATGTCTTAAATTGGGTCGCCGTCTAGTTTTCACCACGTCTAGTTGTCACCTCGGCATTTTAGTTACAGGCGTTAAGTTGTCACCGTCCCAGCTCTGAGGTTATCTGAGGTGTATGTAGAGTACGCTACCGACAGATCGTCACCTTTCACGTCCATGTCAAGTTGTCCCCCCGTCAAGTTGTCTCCTTCAAAACTCCAAAGTGACAACTTGTTGGGTGCGATACCGACAGAATGTCCCCTTTCACTTCCGGGTCAAGTTGTCACCACGTCAAGTTGTCAACTTGTCTAGTTGCCACCTCCTTTAAATGGACACTGAATGAGTGTTGACAACTTAATGGATGTGTTCGGTGGTCACTAAACTAAATTCTATTTACAATTTCGGCCAGTCTGGATGCGGCAATTTACGAACATTTTTAAAACCTACTATTAAACGCAATATTAGTTACTTTTAAAAATATTCATAGCATAGATAGTGGTACATAACCGTTCGTTTTTGAAACTCAAATACATTTTTTAGCAAATAACAATTTTATATTTGGAACGGTTTGCAAAAAATAACTATGATAATCAATATTTAAAAGTAGGAACAAAGCTAGTAAACAATTTTGTTCAGAAATAAATTTCCATAAACAGGTTCATACTACTTTTCAAGAAAGATGTGCGCCCTTATATTCCAGCTTATAAGTATTCCTTTATCTGTGCTAGTAGGCTACTTGTAGCACCCTAATTTAGATACTGCTTTAACTTCACCTCGAGCCATATAATCAAATGTAAAAAAGAGATACATTAGGTTCTATTACCTGCATTAAATGTTACCATGTGTCCCTAAAATCACAGCCTCTACTTTTTCTATTTTCTAAACGCAATAAGATTGGTAGAAGAATAATTAAACTTTACATAACAATATATTGGGTGTCAAAAAGTCCATATGTTTCATATTCTTGCGCACGGTTGGTGCCGTGGTGTTGATACCCACGTGTTGTTGATTGCCGTGGTGGGTGCCGGCACCCACAGAACCATCCAAGGGGCACCGAAAACGTATAAAACACCACCGATACTTAAGTAGAAATGTAAAAATTGCACAAACATTAGACTAGCTCCTAAAATAACTATTTAAACTAGTTCGTTTGATGGTAAGACATTATAACTAGGTGTACGCACTTACGCAATCTTACCGTAAGAGGATGAACGAAGATTGAATTTTTAAATATATATTTCAATATAAATTTTATGTATAGCTTTATTAAAGTACGCGTTTTTTAACAAAACACTTTTAAACCAGGTCAAAAAATATTTAGACCATAATATTATACAACATAATCTAAATAATTATAGTGTATGCTATATTGTAAACTGTCAAAGAAAACTCACAAATGCGCGAATGTACAGATACTAATGACTTCAAAAATTTATTAAACAACAGATATCATTTATTACTTAGTGGAATACCTTAAATTAATTTCTAAGGGTTAAAAACCCATCTTAAATTTCTTTTTTGCAAATACATACTTGCTCTGAGCCGAATAGCAGGGGTAGACAAGACATTACATTTATACGTAAGGAAGAGCCAATAATTCCATTTTTCTTCTAATCATTTAAAAATTACCGAAAAAAGTGAGTTATTTAAAAAAAATTATTTGCGAAAATAGGGAGTGATGTGAAAGTGATTTGAAATGTATTATTGTGTATAATTTTGTGGTAGCCAAAGACAAGTAATTTTTGTTAATGATAAAAGTCATCTTTTTCAGTAATAACGGTAAGAAGAGTGCCTAACATTATATTCTCTCCTGATATTTTAGAGAAACCCGCCAAAACGCCAGTTACTAAATTCTTATGTATTTTCAATCGGACCTACGGTAACGGACTTACATTTTTTAACCGATTTCAAAGATCCACCATACGGAAAGCATGTAAGTGGATAGGACAGTTAAACGAACCTAAAAATCAAAGAAATGAATTAGTGTGCCTAATTTTACTGAAATAGTCTAAAGCGTTCTTGAGTTATTCGATCAAGACACAAAGCAATTTAAATGAATTTTCCGAAACCGTTCTGGAATTCCTCAAAGAGTCCACGCTACAGATAAACACAGGTGCGCGTGGGCCGTTACGGAGTCCTACCTCACCGGTCTTAGGTAGTCAGTTAGTTTAAATAAATATAGTATTTACTTATCTCAGGATTGTGTGTTCAAGTAACGGAACATCCAAAATTCTATTATGAATCACATCGATACTTATCAATAGAGCAAGAATGGCACCTTGTATTGATTTTAACTGCAAAAACCATCGTAGTTGGTAAATAGTATGAGGGTAGTAAACATTAAAAATAAATACAACATGACATAGTCATCGAAAGAAACATAAAAGATAACATTTTTTTTATCACCACTAACTATGGTAAAAAATTGTAAAAAGACGCGGATATTCCCGCGGTTACAATTATTAAGATAAAACTATCGTAACGTATTCCAATATCAAACGGTTATAGATTTATATAAACGTTTGTTTCGGTTGCTAACACTCAATAAATTATAAATAAAGTTTGATGAATTATATAACTATGAATACAAAACCAGGCTTCATAATTAGTTTTTAAGCAAAACTATGTTAATTTAGAGATAATAGTAGAGACAAACGGTTCGGTGGGTGTTTATTTATAAGCTTTAGGACTTATTAATCAATTGTTATGTTTATATTTGGCGTAGTTACACAACACAATGGGGAGATTACAGAAACATTACCAAAATATCCCTTTTTACCAGCATAATATTTGAGCAGGTACATTTTTAAATCACTATTCCTTGAATCAGGTATCATTTTAAGTGTATATTGTTTAATGAATGATGTCATTAAAACTACTCATTCAGTATCCGCTTAAAGGAGGTGACAACTTGACGGGGTGACAACTTGACGGGGTGACAGCTTGACGTGGACGAGCAATCTAGAGGTGGCAGTCTGTCGTGTACGCTACCGACAGATTGTCACCTTTTACGTTTGCGTCAAGTTGTCACCCCATCAAGTTGTCACCTTCAAATCTCCAAGGTGACAACTTGACGCGTATGCTACCAACAGGTTGTACCCTTTCACGCCAGCGTCAAATTGTCACCACATCAGGTTGTCACCTACCTCAAAACGGGACAACTTGACGGGGGGCAACTTGACGGGGTGACAACTAGACGCGGTCCCGTTAAGTCTGGTTAAGGTATTCAATATATTTATATCCTAATTAAAGACCTAATTAATCTTAATAAATATAAACATATTTCGTATTATTAAAGAGTAATCATCATTACTTTCCAGTAACTGATCGACTAACGGGAACCATTCCCTAATATAAGTCGTGTAGATGAGGAGTAAAGGAAACCACATCAATCGGCTTCGATTCAAATCCACCAAATAACTGACATAACTAACTAATTCAGATAATCCCTCAAAGACAATTTTTGTTGATATAAGCTTAAAATAAGCTGTGCAATCCAATTTTTCATATACACTACAGTATACATCGTATTATATTATCATGGTATTCAAAATCCTGTTAGGTCTTAATCATAGGAAAATTGTCTTTTGTCAAGGATGATCGTGTTTTTGAATGGTCAAGAAGCTATGAGCTTTTGGTTTCGCTTTATTAAACCAAATAATTATGATGCCTGTATTGATGATGCGAGACATTGTACTGATGACGGTTGTAGAGGTCTTAATGACGAAGCTTTATTTGTAGTTAGTCCTAACTTTTATGGAAACAACTAGATCTGTCCTATTCAGCTTCCTCATTGAAACAAATGTTTTGAGTTAGTTGAACTAATTGCAGTAAGATGGTGATTTAGAATATTTGTTTATTTTCGCATTTAGGTGAAGACAATATTGAAAATTATGGCTAAGTTGAAGGTTTTTTTTAAGTTGGTAACCGAATTTAATGGAGAAGATATTCTTCAAATTAGGGTTTTATTAGTTTTAATTAAGTACTAAGGCAAAAATGGCCAACCGACGAAAAAGACTCTTGGGGGATAATATATAAGGATTAAGGTAGTAGATACCTTTGACAAAGTACAAATACGTGACACCGACGTCTAATTACTATCTAAACAGTATCGAATAATATAATATAATTACTATCTAATAATATGAAATCGAACGGACCGAACAGTATAATATTATATTTATAGTATTAATGTTGGTATAAGTGATATTTATAACATTTATGAAGTTAAATATATATATATATATATATATCTTTAAGATTAAACATATTATTAGTGTAAGTATTATAATTACCGTTTCTGAATATTTATAAATTTAGTATTCCCGAAGTGTATGCTATTTATAGACTCGTTTTTGTATTAAAAGTATGCATGGTAAACTAACCAAACCTAATTTAACACGTTTAGTCTAGGATAAAAAAGTTACATTTAAATTCATAGACGCAACATTTATATTACAACAACAAATTTATTTAGAGCACCAAAACTCCCCTCTACAAAAAAATCTTGTATTACATATTATGAACTACAAAAACACCTAAAAATAGGGGCATATCCCATTTCTTTTGGGTTTCCATCTGCAGTCAAAATCAAACAGTAATATAAGACCTGTAAAACAGCAGCCAATCTCAGTAAATAACGTGCGCCTGGCAGCCAAAATCCACTCCTTATCCCCTTCTTAAGTAATGCTTTCCTAGAGAAACCAAAATTCTTGTGAAACGTACGATCTCGGCTTACTAGTGGAGGTTGGCATTTAGTAATGTAATAAAATTAGCATTTTATACATTGCAGCTTTAGAAGCCTTCATTTAAGATCTGCATTGGCATTATTAGGAATGTTAATTCGTGGATTGTTGAAAAAGATTGGAGTCAACATTCACGATCATTGATTAAAATGCATTTATTAACAGGGTTTCAGTATTTAGAATCTGGTTCCGTCTTATCATGCAAAGAATACCTCGGACATGACAATGTCGATGGCATTGCCAAAGCCAATATATATGATGCCAAAGCCATCATAGCCAAAGCTAGATATGAAATAGTGCTTAAATGTAAATTATTTAGTTTTATATTTGTTATGTTGTAGGTGTCTCTGCAGCTGAAAGTGGTATCAGATTTCAGATGACGAGAAATAGTTTTCTCTATTCAGCGAAGACAAATTGCTATACAGTACTAAACTCTTAATCAACATAAGCTCCCCTCTACAACAATGACTTTCTAATAGAGTAATACATGTGTAGTATATAAATAACTTATCGTCTAATATTTGTATACAGTGTGTAAAATAGTCCTTTCCCCCCTTTAATATTTTTGTTTGTTGAAACAAACAAATCACCTTTGGGGAACGATAATAACTCAACCCCAAGTACCTTTTGACGTTATCGGAAATTTTGTGTGTCCCTCAAAAATGGAGGATTTTGGGGGAAAATAAAAATGTTCAAATGTAAACCCCTTTTGAGTGACCATTCATTTTAAAGAGCTTTAACAAAATAGGTGAATGGTGAAAGTCTGTAACGTATTTCTATCCAAAATGGCAGCTGGTCAAAGTTTTGAATACAACTCATTCTTAAAACCTGGCGTCTAAGACTTTTGAAGTTTTAATTTCATCTTTGGTGACTTAAAACTGAAACGACTCTTGAAGTAATGCTATTAAATGAAGAACTGATCTCTTTTGGTAATATTTAAAATTTTGAGAACCCGCAAAAATGGGGATTTTGGGGGCAACTCAAAATTTCCTAATGTAAATCCCTTTTGAAGGGGTTAAATTTACTTTTAACTGCCACCCTTCACATAAGTTTAAAAAGCTCTTTAAAATGAGGGGTCAATCAAAAGGGGTTTACATTAGAAAATTTTGAGTTGCCCCCAAAATCCCCCATTTTTGCGAGACACTCAAAACTTTAAATATAAAACTTTATCACCAAAAGAGACCACTTCTTCATTTAATACCATTTCTACAAGAGTCGTTCCAGTTTTAAGTCACCAAAGGTGAAATTAAAACTCCAAAAGTCTAAGACACCAGGTTTCAAGAATGAGATGTGTTCAAAACTTTGACAAGCTGCCATTTTGGATAGAAATACGTTAAAGACTCCAACCTCCACCATTCGCATATTTACTTAAAGCTCTTTAGAATGAGGGGTCACTCAAAAGGAGTTTACATTTGATTCCCCCAAAATCCCCCATTATTGGGGGACACTAAAAATTTTCGATAACGTCAAAAGATACTTTGGGTTGAGTTAGTATCGTTCCCCAAAGGTGATTTGTTTGTCTTGACAAAAAAAAATTAAAGGGGGGCGGACTTTTTTTACACAATGTATAGTTTATAGACATACGGTCAACCTCGAATTATCCGAACCCGAATCAGCCGGATACCAAATAAGCCGGACAAATTGCCCATATTGCCTATACTAAAAAAATCAAATTACACTCAAATGGCGATTTTTCCCTATGTCAACTCTGCTCCCATAGCAACCAACATCAAATCCCCTCTTTAAAAGTTATATGACAGTCAGTTGATATAAATTTAACTTGTGAAGAGAGGATTTGATACCTGAGGAAAATAGCGGTCGACCATTCAGGCTTCACTTTTAGCGAATTTCCCCTATAGGGAAGAAGCTATTACCGTAGGTCCAAAACCATGATAACTTTTCTTTTTGAGGTCCCCAGATGCCAAAAACACTATTCGTTCAAATTTATATATAAATAAATATATATATATATATATATATATATATATATATATACATATATATATTTATATTTAAATATATATATATATATTTTTTACGGGAATAACTTTTGAAGGAAACGGCCGATTTTGATGAAATTTGGTACAAATGTGGAGAGTAGCATTTATGACTTTAAGGTCGAAAACCAGATCGATCAGACTATAGAAAAGGGGTTTATGGGGGTTGCAAATTTTTCAAAAAAAAACAGTTTTTTGCAAATTTTACTCCAAAATATTAAAAACACTCAATTTTGTTTATAGCCATTTTATAGAACTTAAAAATCAAACAATTCAGTATTTTTAATCATTAACCTAGGTTAAGTGGTTGCGGAGAAAATCCAAAAAACCTGTTCCATATTAATCTTACGGGAAAATTTTTTAGATCTTTCTCAGATAATTTTACTAAAAACTTCACATTTATTTTTTTCAATATGTTTAGCTTAACAAAACAAACGTTGTTGTTCTACGTCCAATCGTAGCAGTGATATTCAAAGTGCTAAACACAGTACTTTGTCCAATGCTATCCTTATGGAGAATAAATAACACTTGATATTTATGAATGTATATTGATGAATATGTGGTTTGTGGCTTCAAATAGTTGAGGTATATTTATATTAATACAAAAAAAGTTTTTCGTTGATAGTTCCCGTAGCAGCAGACGTGCATACTCGGCCCCTATGTTATTCATATGGAGAATAAGTAAAGTTGTATATTTCCCTTAATTAAGAACCTAAGTTAAAAGAACTTGGTATGTAGCTTCACCTGGTTCAGTTATATTGATAATTTCAAAACAAAACATTACTTACCTTCCTCGTTGCAGCAATCCTGCATCCTCAGCCCTAATTTTATTCTTATGGAGAATAAATAAAATGTTATAAGTCACTTGTTTATGAATGTATTTTTCTGAAACCGGGTAAATGGCTTTATGTAGTAGTGAGACATACATATATTGGAAATTCGCTTAGTACGCAGGATTGCTGCGACGGGGGTATCTTACCCTAGACGAGGCCTCTAAATATATTTAACCTCCTCGTAGGTTATGTGGCGTTTATAGCTGTAATTTGGATTGTGTATTACGAACAACAAACACCGTGTATATTCTGTTTTACAGTCTTTCCACACAATGTTCAGCACGTTACAGGCGCTAGTGTCCCGATCGTTATTTATGCAACGTTATAGTAGCTTCAGACTATCTGGATATAAGTAGAGGGTTTATCAAATACATTTCAATATAGAGAATGATTTAACCCTCGGTGCGTTCAAAATAATTTTCATTAAAACACTATTAAGTTAGAGCCACAAAGAGCTTTTTGATGGGTTTGGATGAACGATAGATTTTAATTAAGGTAAGAGATAAGAGAAACTACATCCGTTGTGGACAGTGGTGTATATTGAGTATAGTCTGATTATTGCTGAAGGCTGAAGTCCATGCCTAACGAAAATAACCGTATTAATTCTTCGGTTAATAATTTGAACCAATATAGCAGTGTAAACGTATACTAAATAAATAAGAGTATTAACATATTACGAAAGTATCAAGAATATGTACAATTACATTACCTACAGCATATTATAATTGATATGCCAATTACCTAATAATATACTTTTCACCTTTTGACCTTTCTAGACGCCTTCTTTCAGTAATATTTTTTATTTAAATAAAATTAAGTTAAAACATTAAACTATCACATAAGTTAAGCTGCTTATAATGTGGCTGCTTATAATAGCGGGTTTGCATGTAGAAATGATATAACTATAAATATATGAACAAACTTATTTAATGGCATTTATTAACAGAAACAAGGAAAACGTACCAATTTTGTTTTCATAGCATTATATAACTTTGTAATCTTCTCAGTGATAGTATAAAATATTTCTTTTGTGATCGTAATAAATACAAAAAACAATTTTCATTATAGAAGTCAGCCTCCTTAACCCTTTGATAGCCGTTCCATTGTCACTGTTCGTTCCACTGTGAAGACCTGTCAACGCTCCCGAGGAAGAACGCAAAGGGTAATGATTAAATATGTGGGGTTGTGTCTGGTATGGTAGGGTGGTGGTGTGGTCCTCTCATGTTAAAGCTCTTTTCTCCCTTGACATTTGATAGTGCAACTTTTTTACTGGAATATATATACAAACTGTCTGATTTTGTTAGGTTAGTGACCAGTATATGTTTGTGTACATCAAACCCTCTCTTAAATTTACTTCAAGCTCTTTAGGGCGATAAGATTCATTCGAAAAGACCATCTGAAGGGCTGATTTATGAGATAGTTATTGATTTGTCTATGGTAAATGATCCCACGAGAAAGGTAAATATGTAATGCGATATTTATATGCTTTCTGTGGTGGAGGTAACGAACAGCTTGAATCCAGGGATGTGGAGTTACCTTTAGAATATATGTTATCAAACATATACATTATCACTTATTAAAACTATATAATTATGTCATTCACCGTAACATAATATAATATATCTCAGCCGATGAGAATAATATATATTTGCCATCAACTATTTATAGACAAGTCAAAGTGAAAAAAATAGTGAGTACTTTCTGGTTGATATGCAATTCTAGTGTAGGCACAGAGAAGAGCAATACATTCAATGTGTTCGCAGTACAGGCATATGTTATTTTTTCAAAAATAATTAGGATATCTTATTAAACCATGTTAAGCAACAACAGATTGTTGAACAAAATTTATAACTGAGATTCGGTCAACTGTTTTAGAAAAGGTGTTAAGCCTTTTCCTTTTACAATTATATACGGAATTCGCTATGTGAATTTGCTGTATCAGAGGCATTTTTAGCTATATTAAGCGCGTTTGAAGAATCAGGTTTACTCCCAAAACATCCCATTATACCTTTAGTGTCACAATCAATGCCAAGTTGATTAATGCAGTCCCCAAAGGAGGATCTCCACAGTTGCTGCCACGAAATTAATCTGGAATTCCCGCGGTATTCAAACTGAGGTGTGTTCGGGGTGCATATTGAATCGATCAAAGTTTAGGTTAAATCCGATCGTCCTCATTTAAATCCGATCCAAAGTCTTTATTTTGTTATTATTACACATGTTTAATATCTCAATGTGATCATTTTGTTCCAGGAACGATATGTTTTAGATACGAATATATATACAAGTGAGCTGGTCTTTGATTATTATTTAACGCTGTCATTATCAACTATAATTGTGCTGATTATTTTTAATTATAATTGAAAAACCAACAAAGAGTTGTATGTGTTTAAATTAATTCCAAAACTATACTCTTGAAACAGTTTCAATTGCAATTATAATATTGAAGCAGTAATATAAATAAAAACATAACAACAGCAACATCTTATAATTTAGGTATTCTTGACTATTTATAAATTATAAAGTGAAAATAACAAGTATCTCATTGTCTTGAAAGGTATGGAATAAGAAATTCTGCGGGTGATATGATAAAACTGTCACGTCCAGACGACAGCGGCATTTGTTTAGAGTTTAACGGTACCAAATCCGGCCTGTTTTAGGTGAAAGCAAGCAGGGGATTTTGCATAGTAAAATATTATACAAAAATCACCCCAAGATAGCGAAATATCGTATTATTTACAACCACCGTATATATAACACACGAATAGTTTAGGAAGTATCTTGCATTGTGATTTCCTCGTAAGAAAATGTAAACGGATATTTATGTTCGGTAAAGCGTTATTTAAAATTTAAAATAAACTAAAGAATAAAGATAATTCGATAAATACAAATAAATGGTACCATAAAATAATATTTTCTCCCATTTAATTAAATTTTGGAACACCCGAGAAATAAATTTTTATTGTTGAAGTATTTAATAAAAAATATATAGTGTAATACCACAATGTCAAAACATAAATAATAAATACTACCAATTCTCAGGCATTATGGGTATATTACTCAAGCTCTTACATTGTTGTTTTTACAGATCCCAGCATTTCCGCTTTTGGAGGAGAGGACGGGGAGGCCAGGGATAAACACATTACTTATTCTTCCGTAGTATATGTTATTGGGTAACTCCAGTAAGAGTAAGTTCCAAATGCCTAACAAGAAACGCCTAAACGCCTAGTACATGCATAAAACTTTACTGTGAAAAAAGCAAAGAAAAATTGAAAAGAATCTCAGTAATTAATGATAATATGGCATTTAATATATGTCAGTTTATTAAATTTGTTTAGATGCTAAAATCCAATGTTGACCCTAGTTCAGACTTTCTGTTTTATTACGTTTATATCACCGTGGTTTAATACTGGGAAATAAAAACACGAAAAACAACAATTGCTTGTGGTTAAAAATAACAATAACAAGGTAATGGGGGAGATAAAAACAAAACTAATAAAATATTATGATTGATGTCAATTATTTTAAGATATTAATGTATTATGGGTTGTAAATAAAATGTACCGTCGGAGCCTAACCATTAGCAGGTTAAAAGAAAACCTGTTTCTAGTAGAGATAACAAGTAGCTGCGAATGTATTTAGATGTGTTGCAAAATATTTGTAGAAGCAACCGGAATAAGTGCCAGGACAAGTACCTCATACAGCATTCATGACGCTGACTATTCCACTTTGAACTGTAGAATGTTTGATTTTTTTCCTTCAAGACGTCGTTTTATTACATAAACAAAATATTTGAATAATAAAATAAGCCAAATTAAATAATTATTGTATGTACTAAGGTACAGATGTCCCGGTACGTTATGAAACGTACTGAACATAATAGAAGATAAGATAGATAAATCGTATATTATTAAACGTATATTATTATTTGCTAGAGAAATTAAATACACTAACTTAAATACATTTTAAAAACATTAATATTTGACACGTTATTTTCGGACAAACATAAAAACCGATTTATTTGTTTATAAAACATTCATAAAAAGTTGTATAAATTGTGAAACTATTTAAATTTACCCAATAAAAAGAATTAATATAAAAGTGCCTCTATAGCTCAAGTCTAGTATTTCTTTAATTAAAACGCTTTGAAGTTAACAAACTATTTTTTTAAAGATTTTTGTAGAATGCTTCAATCTCATAATTTCGGTAGTAAACCCTTTCAACATAAAATAAGCTTGGTTTTAACTTAAAAGAAAATTTCAGTATTCACAAACATACAATGTTCACAGTTCAAAAATGTGATCTCCAAAGTGGATAAATAAGCTTGTGATTATTTTAAAGTTTATTTCCCCTGTAAACTCCTGGAATATATAAGATATTGTTGCTCCAGTGTCTGACTCCATTATAAACTTAAAACCGTGTTTCCAAACAAAACAATTGAAGCGTAAAATTATTCATAAATGTTATGTTTCATATAAAAAGACGTCTACTTAATTAATTATTTATATCAAAATAACTTAACTCCTTAATAAATTAGCTAGTAAGCCAAATTAAAATGGGTTTTCACTTTCAACCCGAGTTAAAAATAGTTGTCATTCCTTTAAACAAATAGGACTTATTTTGCTAAACAATAAAATCATGTATTATAATTTAATTAAAACATATTATAAGATAGAGAAATTAAGACCCCATGCTAGTGGAACACTACCAGCTACCGTAAAATCCACCATAACCTTCTGATAAATAATAATACTCTATGGTTTATTAATTCATTAATTTATTCATAACAAGTTTATAACATTTTAAACAAAATTTGATTTTAGAGACAAAGTATGTGTCCAAACATTTCAGTTCATTTTAACTCTGTAGCTTATGGTGCATAATTGATCATTATTTACAGAAACATAACTGAAAAATTAAGAACACAAACAAAAAAAACAGAACATACAATTTCTGGAAAAATAATAATATTACTAGCTTGGGATAGAACCCTTAGTTTATTTAGATGCTTTACTTTCCCGTTTAACTGGTATGTTGATATGTATTTTCAGATAAAATAACACATTTAACAAGATACATTATGACCATCGGGCAACTTTCTATAACGTGATATTAAACAGTGTTTTGATATAAAATACTAAAATTAGGCCTGTAATAATATTATAAACGATGCTTGATATTATTTGAAGCCTAATAATGTTGACTGACTAAACATTATATGATATGATAAAACGAGCATTGTTTATTATGCATTTAGTGAGATAGTCTGATCGTAAACGATGTTATGCAGAATGATAACTCCAGTGGGAGGCTATAACGAAAACATATTTAGCTGATAAAGTGCACGATATATGTACTGTATAAAAAGTGTTTTAAAACAATACCATCCAACATAAAGACACCTGAAATTACAGAAATGTACAAATTAAACCTAAAGTATAGATACAATGATATTTTTGCAGAGGTTTTTAGTATCATTAAACCTTAATTAAAAAAAAGACTAAATTTGTAAAGCCTGTTGGCTTATTTGTTCTAAAGGATAGCTATAATGTTATTTGTCTAAATAAGTATATTCTCCCGAAAAAAATGTTTACACACTCTTAGTGGGCAACACAAGCCCTAAGAAGTATTTGTTTTTACCATTATTAAGTAAGAAGTACTGAACTTTTATGTTTTAGTTAAACTGGTAACAGTTAAAGGTAATGTAAAAGTTTAAATGATAATAACGTGATATTCAAATTTAATCTTGATATTCACTAGGATAGCAGAACTAGAAAACGAGAGAAAACCCTTTTTGTGGGTGTGTATTATTGAGGACTAATTATATATTTTGCGACGAAGATTTTAGTGTATATTTATTGAAAAGTGCGATTAAATATTGTATTTAAACTGACCATAAAATCAAAACAGTATTCGGGATAACACTTGCCCATGTTAAAATAATACCCCTTCGCAGCAAACCTGCATACTCAGCGAATTTCCAATGGAGATATAAATGTCTTAATACTACATAAAGCCACTTACCAAGTTTCATAAAAATATATTCACAAATAAGCGATATATACAATTTTAATTATTCTCCATAAGATTAACATTGGGGCTGAGTACGCAGGTTTGCTGCAACAAGGAACACAAAAAAATGGGTTTTTATGCTAATATCAATATAACTCAACTAGGTGAAGTCGTATGCCAGTTTTTATTAATTTATGGTCATCATTAAGGGAGACAGAGCATTTAATTATTATCCATAAGAATAACATGGGGCCTTAGTACGCAGGTTTGCTGCTACGGGAGAATTATGCAAAAACAATTTTTTGGAGCAAATATCAATAGACCTCAACGAGATGAAGCTGTATACCAAGTTTCGTCAATATACGTTCATAAATAAGCGAGATAAAAAAATTTTCTTTTCCTCCATAAGAATAACATTAGACAACGTACTGTGTTTAGCACTTTCAATATCTCGGTAACCAATTGACGTAGAGGAATGATCGAAATACCAAATTGTGTGTTTTTTTAAGCTGAATCGAATGGTTAAAACTAAAATTTGACTTTTTCAAAAATTATGTGTAAAAAATTCAAAAAACCCATTTTTGGGGTACAAAACCGCCCCAAAATACCCCTTCGGATAGGTCGATCTGTCTGGTTTTCGAACTTAAAGTCATAAATGCTGCTTTACATGTTTATACCAAATTTCGTCAAAATCGGATAATTTTTACGAGAGTTATCGTGCTCACGGACACACATATATATATATATATATATATATATATATATATATATATATATATATACAGTATCAAACGAATGGTGTTTTTGGGGTCTGGGGACCTCAAAACGAAAAGTTATCATGGTCCCGGGCCTAGGTCTTACCATGCCGACTACGGTAATAGCTTCTTCCCTATAGGGGAAATTCGCTAAAAGTAAACTTTTTAAAAGGCTATGTAAGCCCTACATTGGTTTTGAAGCCAACGATCCATGAAAGAGAGCTATGAACTTGGTAACTCAATCACGCATCCCTCTGTAGGCGCGGCCAATCGGATGACGCACAGTGATTCTTTATCAAGTATATTTTTACTAATTGCAACGAAAATACTCAATAATCTATCTAGCCTTCATAATAATTATCTTTAAACGTTTATATATAGAGTTCATGTTATTTAAATCAATAAGATTCAAGTTTAAAATTATTAAAATAAAATAATGCAGGGTTCTTAAACACGCCAAAGAATAGTAATATGTTTAAAGTAATTTATTAAGAGCCGTAAAATACTAGTTCCAAAAGATATATAATGTTGAACATAGTTTAATATTGTTAATTCTCATAAACTTTGTGAGTTATAAGTGTAATTACTTCTTAAATATACTTTATTTAGTATTACATTTAGGTTTTATTATTTTACCTTTTTATAAACAGTGAAAAGTTAACATTAACTCTGCAACTGACACTAGATGAGTGTAATATTGAGTTTGAACTTTGGACAGGTTGGACAGATGTTTGTATAATTCATTACATTTAGGACATTTCATTACATTCATAACTATAAAACGTCAGGACCGTCTTTTGAAAAATATATATAATGTTACGAGGGAAAACCAATTAAGTTTAAGTATAGATTGTTGTTCTCTATTCAACTTTATTTCAAACTGGTTAATGTGTAAAAATTTAAATAACCATTTTTAAAAGTCCCAAAAAAGTTTCATACAACAAATGAATCATTTTTTTTAAGCCTGGTATTACTACACATATATATATATATATATATATATATATATATATATATATACAGAATATATATTATAATATATTTTTATTCGAAAAAATAGACAAATCTTTAAAAACTATAATTAGAGATATTATTGTCGAACATGAAATCCCAATTTAAACAAGGTAGACATGATGATATAATTATAGTTATAATAGTGTAGGATAAGTCGAATTACAATGCAAAAGACTGTTTCTCACTAATTAGACGCGACATTACAACCCAACAATGCAGTTATTCGACTGCTATTATAGACTATAGCAAACCACGCTCAGTGTTGCTTAATGTTTTTGATTTGTGTGTCATACTGTGTAGTGGTGTATGAGACGGTGTTGGTGATTCTTAGACGGTAATGAACGAGAGGTTTTGTGACCAGCTACAGACTTTTATGAGCCGTGATTACAACCTGGTGCGGACAAAAATAATGGTACTGTGTTATTAGATATAATATATAGAGTAGTATTGCTGATATTTCAATACAAGTAATACTGCTAATAACATTCTTTACTGCTACAAGTTCATCACTACAAATTAATGATCTTATAAATTTGGTAAAATACGCGTAGCTCTGAATTGCAGACCAAGCAAACCGTGTGGACAATCACAATTCGAGTCAAACCCGCTTCGTTAAGTGGCCAACTCCACTGGATAATCGCTTCTTATTATATTACTTAAATTTGAACTCGTTATAACATTTTTCATATTTCCCTTTACATTATATATTTTATAATTTAACATAGTTGGGATATTTGATTCCAACTAGTCATTCAAATACATAATGTTATAGTTTTTACTTACTCACTACGAGTTGGTTTTGTTTTAAATACCTTACACTTTATACAATTATAAATGTATATACAGCACAGTCAATACCCTCTATATTATGCATCTTATCATCTTATATTGACTTAAAATATATATTTTGTTTTTTGTTTACATGTTATCTTGTTAAAAGTTATTAGGTTATATAACTAATGGCAGCATTTATATATAAAAATAAGATAATTTATATTCACAAATGATAAAAACAAATACTTTATATTTTGGTGGAAAAAGCTATAAACAAATACTACGGGCTTTAATAAACTATCTGTTTTGTGAATTATGACAATTTAGACACATATACATCTTTTACTAACTCAGGATCATAAAATTCCTAATCCAATAAGACCAGAAAGGAATCCATAAGGTTCTCATGTTATAAAACCAGAAGGAATGAATTGTACATAACGGATTTAAACTGCATAGATATGTGTTATTTCTGGTGTTTTATTTTCAAGCCATTAACTTTGATAGAATTGCCGTACGTAGATAAATAAATAACTAGTTTGTACTCAGCACCCTGATATGAGAGGAGTGATTTCCAAATTGAAGGCCATAACAACTAAATTTGGTAATGAAACAAACATTTATGCAATTTGTATTCGAAAACAGTTTTAAATATTATTATTGTTACTGTACTGTAAGATTATTTTCTTTCTTTTACTCTTAAGTTTGAATCATAACTCGCTTAGCTTAGTGAGTTGGAAACCAGGAAATTGATTGAAATGACACCAGCGTCTGTAATAACATATACCTTTTAATATACATAAATCAGATGCACTACTTCCTCCTTATTATATAGTGATTAATATTCGTGATAACCCTTTAAATAGAGGCCTCTGTGCCCTAACTCATATTTATAAAATAACACTGAAATGACAAACACAATATAAATCAATACTCTCTTAAGCTAACAAATCATTAATAATGATCACTCTGTTCTGGCATGGCCAAAGTTCTTTAAGGCAACTTATACGTCACAGTCCACACCTTCCATATGAATACACACCCTTAACTCGATATTTAACATTTAATTTACATTGTTGGGCATGTAGCCGTTAATCTACCATTAAAGGTTTACTCAATTCACTTTATTAATAGTTTAGTCCTTTATATTTCATCCATCAATTACACATCAAAATAATTACCCTTAAACCTTTCCAAATTAAACATTGTCACATTAAATTACATTAAAATGTTAAGCCGTGTGGGCCTTTATATTCCAATAATAAATTCATTCATGTAACAGTTATTCATTAACACTTATTAAATTAATTGAACGATGGTTAATGACATCGAGCTACTGTTATCTTTATTTACAACTATTTTACACCTCAACTTGGCCTATAGGCCATTCCGGTTATGCCTACCGTCTTTAATTTATTTTAACAATTTACCCTGTCATTTATTCTGAGGCTTCTTAATTATATATATATATATATATATTTTCCCTTTCGGTTTGGATTATTTATTGCTTGTCTTAGTAATCTTTAACTTTTAATATCTTCATCATTGCTTAATCATTATTATTATCAAATCATTTCCCTTAACCGTCGACTTTTCTCTCAAATTTTCCCTTTTAACTAGAGGTGCAATTTAGTGAAGATCACATACCACGCAGTCCGGAATTTTGGCTGTCAGGCGGTCTCCCTGCGTTGTCGGTCCTTGGCCTCTCCGTGGTCCCGTCCAGTGGTTAAGGTGTCCAGGAGTGGTCCAGCGTCCAGAAGTGGTCCCGGGTCCCTTTGTCGGTGGTTGTCTTGAAGAATTCTCCCAAGGCTCCTCCGGTCGCAGACACGGTCCGTCCTCTTCTCCCTCTGGGTTGTGGTCGCTGTAGTGCTTCTCTTGGCCCTGCGTTGGTGGACTTGGTTGGAAGGTCGACAACACCCGGTATTTTACTATAACCTAAGTGTTGCGGGACTTACTCAATCCAGCCCCCCTTACTTCCCAACACTTCACTTCTTGCCTCCCTTTTCCTGACTCTTCACTTCTTGCCTCTCTTTTCCTGACTGTCCATCCTCTCTCCTCGATATGTTTCCCCCGATATCGTGTTTCCCCCAAATTCAGTCGACCACGCCCACGTCAACCAATCACGTCGATTCTGGACTCCTACACCCGCCGTGATTCGTGTCCGTAGCTGGTCAGCATTCCGCCGCCATCATTGGAATTTTTGGTGAGTTACTTTGATTTTGTCGCTTGAACCCTAGGTCATTTACCTGTGTAATTTGATCGTTTATTTCCTGTTTTGTTACTCTGTCATTTCCTGTTGTTCCCAATTCCAAGTCTTTGACCTCAGCTTTATTTCGTAGTTAATTGTACTCATATTTTTATGATTTTATTTTAGGGATTTTATTAACCAATAATGTTCATAATGTTTACACTCCCCTGCTTGGGAAAATTTTTCGTCCCCGAAAAATAACTTAAGTAGTGAAATGAAGGTGACATCAGTGAAGTATGTTGTGTGCGATGGCCGTAGCTGCGAGTGTCACGTTAGTATAATGTTCTATGAATTTAACCATTACTAATATAACATATATTCTTGATGTGAAATTTGTAAACATGTATGTTTCACTGGAGTTAAATGTAATTTGGAAGTTTGGGTTCACCATTAAATGTCATGAAGTATCTAGTCTGCCGGTAAATTAACTAGCCTGTCTCCACGAGAATTAATAGGTGTACAAATTTTGAAGTTATCATAAGTTTTGTTTATGGATCAATAATTTTGGTTCAGTGATTTGCTATTAAATGTCATGAAGCCTTAGCTTTAGCGCTTTTCACTAACTCTCCGTAAGATTTAATAGCTATGATATTATTTAATTGTCTTATTTCCATCTCCTTAGAGAATATAAATTACGTTGTTGTAACGCAGTAATGTAATTTCCTCAGCTAGTAGCAGCTCTATTCAGCTGAATAATCTGTAGCCTGTCTGTAAGTGCAACGTGGCTTGTTTCTCACGCGTGTAATCTTATCCGCAACATCCTTTCTGTCGCTTCGTGTTGTTGTGTCTGTGTGTTCATAGTATGTCCCCAGTCGAGAGTGAGTATGGCTTTGGTCCAGTGTCGATCCGCGTCGGATATGTGTCGAAAGCGTGTTAAGGTTTTTTTTTGTGATAAGTGGTCTTCCTTCCTCTTTTAGATGCTTTAATCTTCTGTGTTTGAGTGAGTGTGGATTATTTATCGGATACCCTCCAAACTTTAAGGTATCGCAGCTTATTTAAGTCATTAAGACATTTTTTTTTTCGGTCAACTTTAATTTCCTTTTACAAGCGTAGTACATTCATAATTCGTATAAATATTTTCCTTATTTAATTTTATCAAGGTGATCCCAATTTTGTTATTTAACTTCGTATTTCAATTTCCGCAATATAAATGACAGGACTCGTTATATTGTTTAGAGCTCAGTTCATGTGTGGGAAAACCTTTATAATTTTTTTTTGTAATATTTGTTAATTATTTGAAGTCTGTCAAATGCTTAGGTTCATAATTTGTATCGCATGAACTTAAATTTTGTAAATTCATTTGTAAATTGCAATTTATTGAGTTACCAATGGAATCTCAACTATCTAGTAATATATGGCCCATTAGATGACACTACTAGTAGTAGTTATTATTAGGCTTAAAGAGTCGAGCCTTCTTGGGTTCCTCTGTAGATTAGAAGTTAGTCTTTATTTTTAAGGAAATAACGTATTCCTAATGCGTATGTAGGCCCAAGTTAATTTATTTATTTATTTGATGGGGTTCTATTGGTAATTGTTATGTAGAAGAAGTTTCACAGTAGTTGACCTCTTAGTACTTTAAATTAATTTGCAACAGTGTAACATTGACGCAATTTTGACTGTTTCCCAAGCAGCAAGTTGTGTATTAAGTTACAAATTGAATCTCAGTTGCGCACTCTGGTCGTAGGTGATGCAGGTGTAAATAGGGTGCTTTGTAGATAAATTTTCCTAATAGGGGAAGATTCTAACAGTAGGAAAGCTCCTTGACACGTACGTATTTCTAATACGTTCATTACGTTGTCGTCAATAGAGGTTCTGTTTGTGACTTATAATTTTAATTGTTTTTATTTAATTTCTTCTGTGAAACGGTTTAATATTCTTAACATGAACTGGTTCCTCCACTAGTTTTCCTCGTTTTTCTAAAGCCACTAAGTAAGTCAAATCATTTAATTTATCGGTGACATGGTAAGGTCCTTTATAGCAATTTTGAAACTTGCTATATTTTTTTGTGTGATCCGTTGGATATTTAATTAATATTTCATCCCCTGGTTGTAGTTCTAAATCCCTTCGTGTCTTGTCAAAATATTGTTTTTGATTATTTTGGGCCTTTTCTAAGATTTTTGGAATTTCCGTTCTAATTTTATGAATTAATTTTATCTATTTTAGTACGTCCTTGTCCTGATTTTCGTGAACATAAATATAATCAGACGGGTGGTTTGCTTCTCTTGCAAAATTTAAATAAAATGGAGTGTAACCCGTGCTTTTATTTATCGTAGTGTTATATGCAAATGTTATAAATTTTAACACGTCAGACCAGTTGTGTGGGTCTTCCTGTATGTAGTGTGAAATTGCTTTCTTTATTACCAAGTTGCATCTCTCCGTTAAACCTTGAATACGTTGCATGTATGGAGGACTTGGCCGCTGTTCTATGCCTAAGCTTTGTAATAATTGTTTTAGTACTTGTCCCATGAAATGTGTACCCTGGTCGTGAGTAATAATTTTTGGACAACCGTATAAACAGAATATTTCCAATAATATCTTAGCTACGGTTTTTGCGTCTGCAGAACGAGTTGCACGTGTATATGCCATCCTCGTTGTGGGGTCTGTCATTACTAAAATGTATTTAAATCCATGGCTTTGCGTTATAGGGCCTAAGAAATCTATAATTAATCTTTCAAACGGTTTTGTTGAGGGGATTTGTGGTTGTAACTTTCCGTATTGCTTATAAGTAGCAGATCTCCTAAGTTGACAGTCTTTACATGTTTTAGTATAGTTTACAATGTCCTGATTTATACTGGGCCAATAATATCGTGATTTTATTTTCTTTCCAGTTTTAAAGCTTGAGAAATGCCCTCCTGAAAATATATTATCATGAAAGGTTTTTAATATTTCGTTAACCTTTCCCTGGGGTATTGCTAATAAATATTCCGTGTCCCTACCATTGAAATGTTTGTAATATAATATGTTATCCCTCTCTACATATTTCCTGGATTCATGTCTGATTTTCTTCGGAACGGAATCTGGTGATATCTTAGCTAATTTTATTTGCTTTAAATAAGGGTCTTTTGCTTGTAACTCTTCAAAATTTTCTGTTTTTATCTCCTGAATGTTTAATGTAGCTTGAATTAGGTCCTGGTCTAACTCTTCTTCTGGTGGATTCCTAGAAAGGCTGTCCGCTAGTAGATTGTTAGTTCCTTTCTTATATTTTACGATTATATCGTAGTCAACTAGTGCGAGAGCAAGGCGATTTAGGCGTGATGAAGTGTTTTTAAAATTCTTATAATGTATGAGTGACTGACAATCGGTATAAACTATTGTTTGCCTGCCCAGCGTAAATTCCCTCCAGTAATTAACTGCATATACTAAGGCTAGCATTTCCCTTTCTGCATTAGAATATCGCTTTTCCGTTTCTGTGTATTTTCTTGATAAATATGCTATGGGATGCATAGTATTATTTTCAGGATTGATTTGCAAGTAACAGGCCCCAAGTGCAAATAATGAACTTTCAACATAAATAACTGATTCCCAATCGTCTTTCTAATGAGCAAGTAATGGTGGATTAGTTAAAATTTGCTTTATTTTATTAAAAGCTTGTTCACAATCTTCATTCCATTTAAAAGGTAAATTTTTGTTTGCTTGTTTAATTAACTCTGTTAGGGGTAATGTAATTTGGGCATAATTTTTGATATGCTTCCTGAAAAATGATGACGCGCCTAGGAACTGACGCACACGTCTTATACAGTCTGGCCTTTTAAATTCTTGTATAGCATTAACTGTAGATTGTTGAGGTAAAATTCCTTGCTTTGAGACTGTGTACCCAAGTATATCAACTGTTTCATATAAAAACTTGCATTTTTTTGTGTTTAGCTTTAAATTAGCTTTGTGTAATATTTCTAAAATTATTTCCAAATTTTCTAAATCCTGTTGAAAGGATGATCCGTAAACTATAACGTCATCAATATACGATATAACTTTATTGTAAAGGTGCTTATTTAATAAAGCTAATATCGCTTTGCTGAATACAGCGGTTGAAATTTTTAATCCCATGGTTAACCTTTTGTATCTTAACAGACGATCTTGCGTTTTAATCGCAAGTATGTTTCTGTCTTCTTCTCTTACAAGTAATTGGTGAAACGCTCCCTTGAGATCTAATTTTGTGAACGTGTTTGCTTTATTTAAGCAATTTAAAACTAAGTTAACTGATGGGGTAGGATGTACACAGTTCTTTAAAATGTTGTTAATACGACGCATGTCCGCATCAACGCGAGCCGAATTATCGCGATTCTTCGTTACGAATACCGGTGAAGCATATTCGCAAAATTCTGGGCATTCCTCTAAAATGTCTGCTTCTAGTAATTGGTTTAAAAGTTTATCTAGTTCTTGTCTCTCCTGCATACTCTGTCTATAAGGTGGGCTGTTTACGGGTTTAGCATTTGGAACTAATTCTAATTGTATTGGTGGCAAATTAGCTGGTTCAAGGTCCTCTACCTTCGTGGTGAACATAGATTTGTATTTATGTAGCAGTTTACTGACCATGTTATGCTGCTGTACCGTTAGGTGTGGTGATATGTTAAGTTCTATGCCATCCTTATCCGTGACTGTTTGTTTACGTAGGTCCCGCGTGCCTGGCTGTTGTCGCGGCCTTGTTGTGTCAGCACAAGTGTCGTCTTTGTTTACTTCCTCAGTGAGGTAGCCTAATACAGTGTTGGCATTTATGTGTTTTGGGAAGCTAGATGCATTATAAATAGTTATATAGCTGCCCTCATCTGCTTCTGCATCTACCAAATATGCATGGCATTTTTTCTTTTCTTTTAAGGACTTTTCCGACTCAAAATATGTTTTATGACTTATTTTATGTTTAAGCTTTATTCTCCTATGCTGATGAGGTGCTATTACCATATCCTCTTCGGTTCTTATGTCTATGATTTTATCTCTGGAAACCATCTCAGTACTGTTAATGCTTTCGATTTGTATCAACCATTTTTCCCATTTTTATTTTATGTTTAAATTGGCCTAAGTTTATCACAATTTCTTTTGTGTCGAAATTTAATTCAACCCTGTTCTTATTTAGGAATCTATTCCCTAAGATTATTTCGCTCGTGATATTCGGAGTGACAAAAAATTTATCCCTGATAATTATATTATCTATTTCTAATGCAATTTCCGCAATCCCTAAAATGTTTATGGGAGTATTATTTGCCGATACCACTCTTGGCAATTTTCCTGTCTCAATATTTGTCCCTTGTACGAACTTTGAATTTATAAGGTTTATATTTGATCCGGTGTCAACTGTACACTGAATTATTTTGTTTGGATTTTGAGTTAACTTTGCATTAAGTGTTAACACTGGTACTCTCTTGTCTTCCGTTTGTTTTATTTTAAATAGAGTATCATGTAACTCCTGGTTTCTTAACTGCTCCTTTCTCCTTGGCTTATGTATCCTTCCTTCTGATACTAGTGTAATGTCACAGCTGTGGATCATGTGTTGCGTTCCTTGCTCTTCCAGCTGCCTGCATATTTCTTCCTTCTCCTGTTCCATCAATGTGTCTCCTTCTTCCCTGTTCTCCTGTACTTCTGTTGTTCCTTTGACTTCCTTTGTTCCTTCGCTTGGTACCATCCTTACTGTCTCCTCTTCCTTCTTTATAGCTCGTTGCTCTTCTCTGGCTCCTTCCATTAGTCTCATTCCACCTGATAATGGCTGTAGCTGTTTTCTCCATTGCACTCTGCGCTCCTTAGTCTTGCAAGTGTGGTATATATTGTGGTATTTTCTCCGAGGGTTAGTTATGTTCTCTTCATGTCTTCTTTCTTCTCTTCTGTGCATGTATTCCCTCTTCTTCTTTATGTTCTTAGCTTCATCTAGCTTAGGAAATTCCTTCTCGTAGTTGTATATTCTGAACTGGGGTTGTACTTGTTTGTAGGGCGAATTTATACTCTGTTTTAAGCAGGGAACCTTCTCTTTGTTGTTAGTATAGAGAGGGCCCCTTCCTATGCGTTTTTTGTATCCGGTTTTCCCCTTTGTAGTTTGTAGCATTCTTCTTTGTTGTGGTTGCTCATCCTACAATAGTCACAATACTTGGACCTTGTCTTCATCATTTCCCCTGTTTGCTGCCTCTTAAACCTGCAATCTTGCGTATTATGGTTGTTTCTTCTGCAGTAACTACAATATGTAGTAAAATTCCTGCTTCCGTTATATGGAACTTCTGCTCTTGGGGTTGCATGTCGTAGGCCCCATGATGTTGCATGGTAGTTGGTCTGGTAGCCTCCTCTGCTCATGGTGTGCCGTGGTGTCCATTGCACTGGGTGTCGTTGTGTCGTCCTATATCCAGTTGGTCCCCTGTAGTTGGTTCCTCTTCCCCTGTAATTGTTGCAGTATTCCCTGTGTTGGTTTGGCTTGTCGTGTTGTTGATATATTTGTCGCTGTGGCGTTTGTTGCATAGTCATGTTTGAAATGACCTGAGTTAGGGTCCTTATTTCTGCATGTAAATTGTTTATTTCTTGTCTATTGGTGGTGGTTTCCCTAGTGTATCCCTCTCTTTCTGCTCTGCTGTATTTTTCTTGATTTACCGATTTAATTTGTAGCTGTAACTCTATTTTCTTTAAACTCTTTTCTAGCTGTTCTAAAGTGTCACAAGTTTCTGATAACACCCTATCACAAAATTCAGGTCTTAGGCCTTGTATAATGTACTGCCCTATTTGTTTTTCTGACATATTGGGGTCATGGCGCCTACACAAGGTTAGTACCTCCAAGTAATATGTTAGCACAGGTTGGTCCCTACCTTGTACTTTTTTATCTAAGATGTTCTGCAAAGTTTGTGCCTGTGCAACCGGGGTGAAAGTGTTAATAAAGGTTTTCTTTAACTCATCCCAATCGTGTATCACATTCCCTTTTGTGAAATGTTGATGCCATGTAAGTGCCGTCCCTGCTAGGTGTGCCGGAAATAATTTCATTTTTGAAGCATCCTGCCAATTATTTGACTGTGCCGCGATTTGATACTTGTCTATAAAATCGTTGGGGTTTTCAGTTGGTAGACCGTAGTACGTACCAGCAGATATTAACGGTAAATTTTCTTTAGGTGTCGTCATGTTATCCTCGCGGTCTCCTATGTAATTTTCCGTGAGTGCTCTATGATTTGCCCTATTCGTCCCTTGGGGTGTAATTTGACCTGGAGGGTCGTCTGTGTCCACTGAAGCTAAGTCAATGTCCTCGTAGTCGTCACCGTCACTGTCCTCGCTGGCTGGCGTGTCGTAAAGGTTTTCCCTATCCCTAATGAATTGTTCAATTCTCCTAAGCAATGGGTATTTTTCTAACTCAACCTCGGTTAAGAATCTTTTCCCTAATAACTTTCTTAAAATGAATTTTTTTTTCTTCAGACCAATTATTTTTTAAATAAGCTTTAAGATCGGCTACAATGGGTCTTAATTCGGCAACCGTGTCCTCGTCTTTGTATTTAATGTTAAACTTCACTAATATTGCTTGTAGTTGTTCTTTCTTTACCCTATAAATATCCGAAGGCAAGGAAACTTGGTTTATTGGCATTTCATTTCATTTTAAATTAACAAAACCCTAGACAGTTTTATTTGTATTTATTTATTACTGTTATACAACCTGTCTTTTATGTTTTATTAAACCCTGACGACTTTTATTATTTTATGCGATATATCTGTTGATTATATCTGTTATTTCTGTCCCTATGCAGTTTTATCCTATCTCAGAAATACCTTCTTATCTCTATAACCATCTTATGCTAATAAAACATCACTCACTCTGTGTCAATTCAATCAATTTTATGGTAATTAAACCAATTCAGCGATTTCCACCATGTAAGATTATTTTCTTTCTTTTACTCTTAAGTTTGAATCATAACTCGCTTAGCTTAGTGAGTTGGAAACCAGGAAATTGATTGAAATGACACCAGCGTCTGTAATAACATATACCTTTTAATATACATAAATCAGATGCACTACTTCCTCCTTATTATATAGTGATTAATATTCGTGATAACCCTTTAAATAGAGGCCTCTGTGCCCTAACTCCTATTTATAAAATACAACTGAAATGACAAACACAATATAAATCAATACTCTCTTAAGCTAACAAATCATTAATAATGATCACTCTGTTCTGGCATGGCCAAAGTTCTTTAAGGCAACTTATACGTCACAGTCCACACCTTCCATATGAATACACACCCTTAACTCGATATTTAACATTTAATTTACATTGTTGGGCATGTAGCCGTTAATCTACCATTAAAGGTTTACTCAATTCACTTTATTAATAGTTTAGTCCTTTATATTTCATCCATCAATTACACATCAAAATAATTACCCTTAAACCTTTCCAAATTAAACATTGTCACATTAAATTACATTAAAATGTTAAGCCGTGTGGGCCTTTATATTCAAATAATAAATTCATTCATGTAACAGTTATTCATTAACACTTATTAAATTAATTTAACGATGGTTAATGACATCGAGCTACTGTTATCTTTATTTACAACTATTTTACACCTCAACTTGGCCTATAGGCCATTCCGGTTATGCCTACCGTCTTTAATTTATTTTAACAATTTACCCTGTCATTTATTCTGAGGCTTCTTAATTATATATATATATATATATTTCCCCTTTCTGTTTGGATTATTTATTTCTTGTCTTAGTAATCTTTAACTTTTAATATCTTCATCATTGCTTAATCATTATTATTATCAAATCATTTCCCTTAACCTTCGACTTTTCTCTCAAATTTTCCCTTTTAACTAGAGGTGCAATTTAGTGAAGATCACATACCACGCAGTCCGGAATTTTGGCTGTCAGGCGGTCTCCCTGCGTTGTCGGTCCTTGGCCTCTCCGTGGTCCCGTCCAGTGGTTAAGGTGTCCAGGAGTGGTCCAGCGTCCAGAAGTGGTCCCGGGTCCCTTTGTCGGTGGTTGTCTTGAAGAATTCTCCCAAGGCTCCTCCGGTCGCAGACACGGTCCGTCCTCTTCTCCCTCTGGGTTGTGGTCGCTGTAGTGCTTCTCTTGGCCCTGCGTTGGTGGACTTGGTTGGAAGGTCGACAACACCCGGTATTTTACTATAACCTAAGTGTTGCGGGACTTACTCAATCCAGCCCCCCTTACTTCCCAACACTTCACTTCTTGCCTCCCTTTTCCTGACTCTTCACTTCTTGCCTCTCTTTTCCTGACTGTCCATCCTCTCTCCTCGATATGTTTCCCCCGATATCGTGTTTCCCCCAAATTCAGTCGACCACGCCCACGTCAACCAATCACGTCGATTCTGGACTCCTACACCCGCCGTGATTCGTGTCCGTAGCTGGTCAGCATTCCGCCGCCATCATTGGAATTTTTGGTGAGTTACTTTGATTTTGTCGCTTAAACCCTAGGTCATTTACCTGTGTAATTTGATCGTTTATTTCCTGTTTTGTTACTCTGTCATTTCCTGTTGTTCCCAATTCCAAGTTTTTGACCTCAGCTTTATTTCGTAGTTAATTGTACTCATATTTTTATGATTTTATTTTAGGGATTTTATTAACCAATAATGTTCATAATGTTTACAGTACTAATGTGCTTGGCTTTGTTTACTTGCAATGTTAGGATAGTAATGTTTAGCATTATAGGGTTTCGAGGAATTTTAGTCAGGTTTAAAAGTGAGTATGAGGGTACTGGGGATGATAAAACTATACAAAGTCATACCAATGTGTAGGCCCAATGTTAGATTCCTATTAGACAACGCACATTGTTTAGAAAACTTACATCTTCTCTTATAACTGGAGAAATTTTTGTGCTTGAATGCTAAGAGATGGCATACACCATTTAGCTTATTGTGTTCTATTGTCCTCTTGCTAATTATCCACTTTTCCATTAAAAAATTCACTAAAAATAAACAAATATATGGAAACCTATGAGTGTGTGACACTATATGTGTGACATAAAATACTGTATCTGGCCATGCAGAACTGGATTCTACCCATAAAAATAAGTCAACAATTGATGCAGTACTTCTCCATTTGAATTAATAAAATTTATATTTTAAAATTGACTTTAATATTTGCATTGGTTGCAATTTTGAAAATAATAAAAACAACATTTTTATTTTCAGCTCGTGGGTATGACACTTACCATATTTAAGGAGAACACCCTAAAGGAATTTTAATAATATAAATTTTATAAACAAAAAGAAGGCTGATTAAAAAAAGTTACAATGATCCTATCGATACTTTTCATTTCGATACATTATAAAATTGTTGTCTCAAAATCTCTAACAACAGGCTCATACAGAAATTATTTACATATGGTTAACGGGAGCAGTTAAACTAGACTCAATGTCTGGCTACCTTTGTACAGGGTTTTTTGCAACCATTTGAACAGGGCCCATTTTAGCTTCGTGTATATGAAGCTTCTAGGCCGTATGAAGCTTGCCGCCCCCTCCCTCCCTTCCAACTAGGGATAAGGAAAGAAGTCAAAGTACAGTTGTCGCAAAGGGACCGCATCGACCGCAACTGTCTTCAAGAAGGTGGTAATTGCTAGAGCAATTAGCAGCTGAAATTGATAAGCAAATTTTCAGTGCTATGTATATATTTGGATATACACCCTAAAGCTAACGATACCTCAGGTAATTTAAAATGCCTATCAACGAAAAGTCTTCGAATTTCTCTACTGTAGCTTCGTAGTATGCTTAAAAATTGCTTAACTCATCGACACAATCGTTATCATGATTGATTCTGTAGATACCGACAGTTTGTGTTGCATTCAATCACACAATCTAGAGGGATCGCCGCGCCGCAGGAACGTGGCGAGGCCGCTACGCACTCGCAGACCCACAATTCAAAACACAGTAGGCGATCCACTCTCGGCGAGATCGCAGCGAGCGCGGAGATATTACTTACATTATGCAGGTGTCAGTTTAGAAATATACTAACAAATAATATTAAATTTGAAACCATTTGGATTTTAATCAAATCAACATTTAAAAATCTTATTACAAATTGGATTTTATAACATATAATTATTAATTTGTTTCTGAATTTCTAATGTATTTCTTACAATACAATATTTTACCTTTATCCTACTAATATAAATGTGAAATTATGGATGTATGCATGGATATTTGGAGTTCCATCACACAAAAACTACTGGACCTATTAAACCACAATTTTGTAGGAATGTAGCTTATATGTGACATTAACATATAGACCTGATAATGTCTGCATCTAACATTAGGGCTCCACCCCAGGGCTCTGAAAGATACCATACAAATCTTATAGGAGGATATAATTTATAATGTTACCAGCTGTATGTTAAAATGTTTGTCAGTTACTGCAAAATAAGTCGTCATATAGTAAAACATGAACAAATATTTTATAGTGCTGGTCAGGTTAATATTTAAAATGGGTTTGAATTTTTCGTGAGCGAAGCCACGGGAAACAGCTAGTCCTCCGTAAATGTTAAACTAATTCAGACTTTAGTCGGTTATTTACAGGTTACATAACTAAGGGTTTCCAGCGAGGAGTTGAATATAAAATACCCCCGTCGCAGCAAACCTGCGTACTCAGCGAATTTTCAATGCATGCATATGTTTCTCACTACCACATAAAGCCACTTACCAAGTTTCATAAAAGTACATAAATAATAAGTGATATATACCATTTGATTTATTCTCAATAAGAATAACATTAGGGCTGAGTACGCAGGTTTGCTGCAACAAGGAACACAAAATATGTGTCTTTATGCAATTATAAATATAACTTAACCAGTTGAAGCTGCATACCAAGTTTTATAAATTTATCATCATAATTAAGAGAGATATAAAACTTTACTTATTCTACATAAGAATAACATTAGGGCAGAGTATGCAGGTTTGCTGCTCCTGGGATAATCAACAAAAATCAATTGTTTGTGCAAATATCAATATACCAGTACTACGTGAAGCCACATACCAAGTTTTATCAATATACATTCATAAATAATCGAGATATCAAATTTGATTTATTCTCCATAAGGATAAAATTGGACAACGTACTGTATTTAGCACTTTGAATATCTCTGCAACGGTTGGACTGCAACGGTATATTCAAAATTTAAACACGAAAATGATTGTTTTGTAGATCTGAATCGATTTGTAAAAGCAAATGTGAAGTTTACATTAAAATTAACTGAGGAAAAGCCAAAAACCTTTTTCCCATAAGATTAACATGGGAGAACTTATGAGCAGGTTTTTTTGGATTTTCTCTGCGACCACTTAACCTAGGGTTATAATTCAAAATTCTATACTATTTTTTTTAAGCTCTATAAAATGCTCAAAACTAAAATTGAGTGTTTTAAAAATTTTAGGGTGAAATGAGAAAAAAAAGCTGATTTTTAGAAAATTTAAAACCCCCATAAACCCCTCTTCCCATGGTCCGATTTTTCTGGTTTTCGAACTTAAAGTCATGAATGTCACTTTACACAAATTTGAGCCAAATTTCATCGAAATCGGACGTTTTTTACTCAAGTTATCGTGTTAACGGACACACACACACACATATATATATATATATATATATATATATATATATATATATATATATATATATTTGAACGAATAGTGTTTTTGACATCTGGGGACCTCAAAACAAAAAGTTATCATGGTCTCGGGCTTAAGTCTTACCGTGAGACCTACGGTAATAGCTTCTTCCCTATAGGGGAAATTCGCTAAAACCGTCTGGTGGACCTCAAGATTGACAAAGATCCATTGCACTAATAATATTTATGAAAATATGTAACCACAGAATTAGAGGTATTTTACTTTTTTTTCTGCCACTTTTTTTTTGGTGGGGTAAATCGACCAAAGTGGATGGTGATTTTATTTAAGTTTGGAAACTATTCTACCAACAGTTATTATGCAATTTTTTAAAAGTGAGAAAATTTTATGTTGGTGGCCTTTATCTGTACAAATATAATGCCAAATATCCTTCAAATGAAATAGCTTATACCTAATAACCATATACCTCTTTAACGTCCTTTTTATGTAGTGTTTTTGGGTAAAATTTTGGGTAAACTATTTGCTTCTTTAGTCCGCTACTTGAGAAATACTCGCCACGATCTCGCCGGTGAACATCGGCCGTGTGAACAAGCGCGGTGACGCCGTCCTTCATGACTGGCAAATAAGTCGAATAAACAAATTAAATTCTTTGATCTCCTGCCTTCTTCTTCCTGCCTTCGGTATAACATATCTACTAGTTATTTTTACTCAATATTAAGTATGATTTAAAAACTATTATTTCAAGTAGGCTTACAATATTTTTAATACATTTATAATCTGTGAACAAACTTATATTTTAAAAATATGCTCCCAGAAATTTGTCTCCCCAAAGATATGCCGCCCTAGGCCGCGGCCTATTTGGCCTATTTAGAAAATAGGCCATGCATTTGAACAAACTTATTCATATTATTTAGCAGGTTTAAAAGAAATACAAAAAATAATATAACATGTGTTCTATCTCCTCCCGTTTTCTGTCTGTTGGTATGCATGTATATTTTACAAAAGACTTAATGTCTTTGAAAAGGTTTAAGACAAAATAATGAAACTTGGTATGAGAGTTACTGTATACCTTTGCCAAATTACACACACATTTTGTGTTCATACACCTTTCCATTTCAAGATGGTGGCATTTCTAAATTTTAAAAGTTAAAAATCGAATAAACTACAAATTTTATAAAAATGTTATGATAAAAATATTTAGACAATTTGAAAAGTGATAATGGATAAAGGTGGATAATGGAGACAAACGAAGTTTACTTGTCAAAAGTTGGCATTTTTTGATGCTGATTATGGTCTTCTCCCTACATTTGAACACAAAATTTGAGTTTTCTCCGTTATCCATCAATCAATATTTACATATGACACACCGTTTGACTAGCCTTGACATTGACTAAATATTTTGTATTTTAAAGTTTTTTAAAAAAACTTGTTGATTTTTATTTGAAAACGTATAACTGACGCCATCTTGAAACTGAAAGTTGTATGAAAAGAAAATCTTTATGAAATACGTCAAATATTTACAGTAAAACTCATACCAAGTTTCATGATTTTATCTTAAATCGTTTCAAATATATTAATGATTTATGTAAAAAATACATACAGGCCGAAGGGCAGAAAACGGGACACATTTTATACTACATTATTAGTCTCTTTTGACGTTTTCTGTTTGTACCTTTTTATTGTTTCAACCATATTTGTTGTTAAAATTCTTGAAAGGTACCCTGTATAAGTTAAACCATTAAGTGTTTACAAAGTAGAAAAACCAAAAATCCATTATCATTTCGATCCTTGTTTTATTTTTGTCTCATATTGTACAAACCTGACTACGATATAAAACACTAAGAAATAAATGTAGTAATAAATATCCTGTGATCAAGGAGTCACTTACCATGATGCCGACCTGTACATAATCCTACTGTACTTTGTAGTGTAATATGAAAATTTACAATCAGGTCTGATCCAAATTTCCTGATCAGACCTGATCCAAATCCGATCAGGATTGGAACCAGTTATGGGACGTTTCTAGATCAGGTTCTGATCAGGTCTGATCAGAATCTGTGACTATGTAAATTCCACCATCAATAGTTATTTAAGTACAAGCGTTGCTACCAGTGGAATCAAAAGCCTGATCAACTTTTGAAATAAAATCTTGCATTTTAGTGCTAGCCTAAAATTGCCCACAGCAACAACTTTGCTTTACTTTGCTGAAAATATGTTGCCTACCCTCAAGCTGCAGGCATTTCCAGGATAAAGGAAAATCTCAAAAGGCTTAATCTAGGCTATTGGAGTTGGAGTGTAAGGTGAAAGTGACCTTTAATCAGGACCTGTCTTGCTTTACTCTTGCTGACTGATATCAGAGGCCTTGGCGATTCGAATCCCAGCTTTTAACTTGTTTAGTTGATTGTTTCCAGCCCTATTCAGTGAAATTTTGGGTTTGTTAAGAGGTAAGAAATTAAATAATACGTAGCTTTAATGCAAATTTAATGTTGACAATTACTTAAAAAATAGAAGAGACCATCCTGCAAGAAGTTAAATTAATAATTTTTAAAAGGAAATGTGATTAATTTGTCTGATGATTTCATATTCATTCCATTTCCGATTTCACATGAAGTAATTAAAATGCAATGTCTATTAACACAAATTATGACCACAAATTATGTCATGTTAGAAATTATTTTATAAGTAAATGCAAAGTTTCTCAAGGATGGGTTATTTTATAAATTGTCAACAATAGGGTGAGCCAAGTCAAACACGAAATAAGTTATCAACAGGAAAGTAGTTTTTTCCCGTTCATTTTTCATGATTAAATAAAAAAATATCACAATGAAGGATAATGCCATGAAATATGTTATTGTTGAAATATTTATTTCAAACGGTTAAAACAAATATGTGTATAGTA
Organism: Allygus modestus; assembly: GCA_963675035.1. Taxonomy (NCBI): domain Eukaryota; kingdom Metazoa; phylum Arthropoda; class Insecta; order Hemiptera; family Cicadellidae; genus Allygus; species Allygus modestus. The sequence goes on from OY776111.1 coordinate 394,037,006, forward strand.
AAATAATAATTGCTTTAGACAAAACACAATGTGTCAGTAGTTTTAAGACTTGTTGAATTGTTCATGCATAAAACCTATTACTTATTCTGCTGAAAAATATGATAGAACTTTTTATATTTAACTTGGCAACAAATGGTATATTAAAGTTGATAAATTGTTTAAAACTAATTTATATCTGTAAATTACAAACAGTTTACTGCTGCAGTGTTGTAATTATTAAATATTAATGAAATATTAGTGAATCTTTAAATGTCACTGGATTATTAATGTCACAGATTAATAAGATTTTATTCAAGTATTAAATGTCATAAAGTGTTTATCTTGAATCCAATTTGTACTGGTTTAGATAGTGTGAATTAAATACTCCAGATTTTTTGTAAAAATTTGAGCAATATATTTTATTTCCCTAGAGTAGACTTTCTGGAGGTTTATCTTATAACTTTGTCTAATCAACTATATTTCAATAACAAGATTTTTAGTTAAATTTGTGATTTAAATTTGAGATAGTAACAACAAGAAAGTGAATATAGTTCCTTTTGTTATTTAATTATTTTACATAATTTTAAAAGGTTATTTAATTATATTTAAACATCACTGGTTAAACAGATAAGAATGTTTTATTTAAGTTAGCCAATCATGCCTTGTAGATAGTTGTTTAATGATTTTATCTGGTCAGTAATAATTTAGTCTAAACAATTTAAATTGATGTTTTACTCAATACCAAGTCATTGTTTAGCAAACAAAAATAATAATCTGTAAAAAATGTATATTGTTAATGTTATCTGGATATGGCATTAGACATTACAGCCACAGGGCTCATGTTTTAGGGTTGCCTACTGCTTATAGAGATTCCGGTGCTGCCCATGGACTGCTTGCGCTCACATGGACTTTGGGGACTTCAGAGGAGCATCCCCTGGCTTCACCCAAGTCAACTACCGATAAGTCATAAACTTTAATCTCTGGAATTATTAGTGATACCTAATTATTTTGGTGAACTATATCAAATTATAGAGACTGAATATATCTTAGTGTCGACTCTACTTCAAGAAAGTGCCTCCGTGCCTAGGACTTGGACCATTTCTTGAAAAATTCAAAGATTCATCACTAGATTTAAGATTGTTGTGTGACATTACTTATTTATGGAAATTGTTTATGTCAAATTAGTGATTCATGTGTGTACAGGGTTTTGTTTCAATGTTTATGTTTCAAAAGGTGGCCACCGTAAGATTTTGACAAGTAAGGTAAATTTAGTCAATTGTTTCATTTCAGGTTTTGAGACATAAATATTATTTTCTAATCTGTCTTGAAATTATCTTGAAACCAATTTGTACTGGCTTAGATACTGTAAATTAAATATTCTAGAGTTTTTGCAAAAATTTGAGCAGTATATTTTATTTTCCTGGAGTAGACTTTCTGGAGGTTTATTTTATAACTTTGCCTAATCAACTATATTTCAATAACAAAATTTAACAAGATTTTTAGTTATATTTGTGATTTAAATTTGAGATAGTAACAACAAGAAAGTGAATATAGTTCTTTTTGTTATTAATTGAAAACTGAGATTAGGGTTTCTTGATATTGAGTGATATCAGTTAATAACTATTTTGGTAAAGATAGGCCACTATAGATTATCAAATAGATAATTGCATTTTTAAGTGATTTAGCATCTGATGCTTAAGAAGATTCCAAGTTTTGTTACCTCGCTTTATCAATTAGACAAAGATAAAATTAATTATTTCTTTCTGTTAGGACTTAGTATCATATTAATATTAGAATTTTGTGAAACTTTATGACAGTCCTTTTTTAACAGTCAGCTTAAGCAATATCCCGCACCAAGATCCCAAGGCAAAGGTCATTCCTCGTTGGGCCTTATAGACTTTCCTTTACAACGAGGTGGCGCCCTCCATCAAGTCGACGGGTTATAAACTTGAAAAATTTTTTAGATGAAATTAATATTTTCAGCTTGAGTAAATCCCCACCCCAACCACTGAGCACCCGGGACCGTTACAAATTTGATCTGGTTCTGATCGGAACCTGATCTACTTTTATTAATAATATAAACATATAAATTAAATACCTCCGTCGCAGCAATTCTGCGTACTCAGCGAATTTCCAATGCCAGCCTATGTTTTCACTACTGCATAAAGTTACTTACGAAATTTCATAAAAATACATAGATAAATAATTGATCTATAACATTTTATTTATTCTCCATAATAATAACATTAGGTCTGAGTACGCAGGTTTGCCGCAAAAAAAGATAATAAATTAGTTTTTGTGCCATTATCAATATAACTTAACCAAGTGAAGTACATACTAAGTTTTATTTATTTATGTTCATAATTAAGGCAGATATAAACCTTTACTTACTCTCCATAAGAACAACGTTAGGGCTGAGTATGCAAGTTTACTGCTACGGGGATAGTCAACAAAAAATAAATTTTGGTGCAAATATCAATATACCAATACTAAGTTAAGCCACATACCAAGTTTCATCAATATACATTCATAAATAATGGAGATATCAAATTGTATTTAAGCTCCATAAGGGTTACTGTGGACAAATTACTGTATTTAGCACTTTGAATATCTCTGGAACGGTTGGACGTAGAATCACAATTTAAAGACCAAAAATTATTTTTTTGTGGAGCTGAGTTGATTGACAAAAGCAAATGTGAAGTCTACATTAAAATTAACTTAGTAAAATCCAAAAACCTTTTTCCCATAAGATTAACATGGGATATTTTATGAGCACGTTTTTTGGATTACTCTGCAACCACTTAACCTATATTAATAATTACAAATGCAATATTATTTGTTTTTTTAAGCTCTATAACATGGTCCAAACCAAAATTAAGTGTTTTAAAAATTTTAGTGTGAAAAATGCAAAAAACTGATTTTTGTAAAATTTGAAACTTCCATAAACTCATAAACTTCCTATAGTCCGATTTTTCTGGTTTTCAAACTTAAGTCATAAATATCACTTTACACATTTAAGCCAAATTTCATTGAAATCGGACTTTTTTACTAAAGTTATCGCATTCACGGACACATATATAGCTATATATATATATATATATATATATATATATATATATAAAATTTGAACGAATGTTTGTGTCATCTGGGGACCTCAAAAAAAGTTATCATGGTCTAGGGCTTAAGTCTTACCATGAGACCTACGGTAATAGCTACCGTATAGCTTCCCTATAGAGAAATTCCCTATATGATAAATTCGCTAAAACACGAAATATAACATATTTTATCATTGAAACGTATTAAATATGCATTAACAAATTATACAAATAAAACAATTCTAAAAATCCTGACAAATCCCCTGGCACGGTCGAAATTCAAACCCGAAACTTCGGTGCTGAAGTCCGTTGTTCTTTCCACTACACCACAAGCGCTTTTTGACATCCGAGAGAGAGAAGCGTTTACGAAAAGAAACTGTATATGACCACGATTTTAAGTAACTAGATTTCTTTCTGACATTATTTCATTTGTAGAGTGTAAGTATTGATAAAGCCCAACTACGTGATATTGAGTTTTGCGGCTGTTTGATAGCATAGGCACAAACAATAATTAATGATTAGAATTATATTGTTCTTATTTTGGTTGGTAAAATTTTAAAACCAGCCTTCACTTTTTGAAGATTTTGTTGTATTGTACTAATAAAGCGTGTTAGGCGTTTGGATAGGAAATGTGGGATTTTTTAAATCAAAACTTACTACATATATATATATATATATATATATATAATGTTTATGGTAAATTTAACGTTTGGCGACGTAAAACCGCTCTTATAATTCTAATTTTTAAGGAGACAATGTTTACTGGCACATGAACAAATTGTAAAAGGAAAAACTAGGCATATAACTATTAATAATGTTTACATATAATTATATAATACTAAAATAAACCCCTGTTCAAGTTTGATGTATTTGATCAGACCACATCAACTCAACCTGATCATAACCTGATCAGGTCTGATCAACCCTGATATCTAGATTAGGCCTGATCAACTCATCCTGATCAGGTCTGATCAACCCTGGTATACCAGATCAGGCCTGATCTACTCATCCTGATCAGGTCTGATCAACCCTGATATACCAGATCAGGCCTGATCAACTCAACCTGATTAGGTCTGATCAGAATCGGATCAGGTCTGATCAGAATCGGATCTGACCTGAATAAAATTTTTCATGTGGGGAACTCTGTGATGTAAAAGTATATGTGATCTTGAGTATCAAGTTCACATCTTCAAATGAAAGGTTTACATGGTAACCTAGATCTCTAAATTGTAACTGTCAAAAAAAATACAAACCAGCAAACTTTATAAAAACGAGTATATGTGACTGATGCGTAAATGGGCTCCTATGGGAAGATAGGTCTGATCTGTTACGGCAGTTACTCGATAAACGTATTATTTAAAAAGAGTTCTATTACTAAATAATAAGGGGGTTTTAGGATGCATTGAAACAAATTATACCTTGATTGTAATTGTGAATATTAATTATATTATAGTTTTGGAACAAAAAAACTTTTGAAAATTCAATAGTTTTAATACTTAATTTAAATTGATTTGATTTGTTTACATTACAATATTATTTATTTTAATGTGAGGTAAATCAGAGTGATCGGTGACGGTGGCCTGCAGATATACTACTACACTAACTAACTAAATAATGAAAATATTTTTAATCCTTATATTGTTATTATTATTATTTTTGTTTTGCTGAAAGTTGTTGTAAATTGGTTGACAGAACGCATATGCCAGGTATTTGCTAAGAGTAATAATCTTAAACTTCTTAATAATCTTAATACTTTTTAATAATCTTAATCTTAAGAGTAATAATCTTTGTAAGAGTAATAATCTTAAACAGTTTGAACTTCGGCTTCCTCTGAAGCTGCCAAAAACTCGGCATCATTACAATTATCCCCACTAACTTCACTGTGATCACATGCTCTATAACAGAACCCAATGCTAGACACAAACCTAAGGGCACTGCAATAGCAGTTGTCTTGTGTTCTAAAGTTCTTTGCCAGTAGGTGAAGTAATCAGCTGTTCCTTGGTGAATTCTTTCGAATCTTGATGGTATATATGTTTTAAAGTATAATGGCACCACCATAAAATACGTAAATGACTTTTACTTTCTCCCCTTATACATAGTATATGGAGAAAGTATTGTTTTCGTCAAAATTTTCGAATTTGAGTTGTTGGTGGGAATATTCGTTTTGGTGCTCCCTGAACCCAAAAAAGTGGTTTTTACGTGATGTCTGTCTGTGTGTGTGTCCGTGTGTGTGTGTGTGTGTGTGTGTGTGTGTGTGTGTGTGTGTGTGTGTGTGTGTGTGTGTGTGTGTGTGTGTGTGTGTGTGTGTGTGTGTGTGTGGTGTGTGTGTGTGTGTGTGTGTGTGTGTGTGTGTGTGTGTGTGTGTGTGTGTGTTTACTCAATTGTAGCATCATGGACATGCACACAACCACACTGTGGCATCGTGATCCAATTGTGGCATCTTACACACGATGCTACAATTTTTATCGATAATTTTGAGGTTAAAATGTCAAAATAAGTCAAACTAACTCAAGTTGCCACTTTTGAGTTTCCATCATGTGTGTAAGAAACACCGAAATTCGCTGGATTGTGGCATTTCGCCGGCTTACCGTTCACTAGCGATCCTAGCGGAGCAGCGTATAACTAGTGGCTAGGTCGTGCGGTGTTGCCGCTACGTTATTTCATGTTCGCGGCGTCCGTTGCTGGTTGGTTTTTACTGTTAGAAGACTCTGCTTATATTGTTTTTTTTGTCATATTACTTTACTGTTGTATCACCCTAATTATGTATGTCAGGCTACACAACAGTAAACTGAAAGATTTGTTTTAATAGAACGACATTATTGCAATTAATTGGGGCATAATTATTTACTATCTTTGTTTGCAGGATTTTGCAAACATCACCTGTGTTTTACAAATACAATTATTATACTTTATTTGTTTTTATTTTACATATAGGTATATACTATTTCATATATATATATATATATATACAAAAGGGAATTGGCTAACTCAAACTTGTCTACTTAAAATTCATTTTTTAATCAATTTTGTTCTCTACTCCCTAAGCATTAAAAGCCAAGTCATAGTTGTGGCATGAATTATTAGAAGTTATTTATCTAAGTACGCTGTTGATCAAAATCTTGATTTTTTCAGTGGAGCATGAGTTATTTATGACACAAGCTGCCATCCGAAGAATAAAGTCCTAACAGTAACAAATAAATAAATTATTACTCGGAGCGCTCTGACTGAAACCTTTAATTCGCTTCAGCGCACCTAAGGTTAAAATGAGGGTGGTTTATTGTATAACTGGAGGTAACACTGATGAACAAACCTGCGAGCCGTTCTTTCCAAATTTTGGTGAAGCAAAGAACTATACTCGCTGAAATCGGACGAGTCGACAAAGTGAATCAAACAAGTAACTATCCATGATTTTAAACACAATATACTTGTATTTGTTTATTTCCTCATAATACATTATGTTTCACGGAAAGATTAGATACATAAATCAAACGAAAATATGGATTTACTTCAACTCTTTTTACTTTTATTCCAATGATTTTCATGAGTAGATTCACTTATTGGAATAAAACAACCAATCAGGATAGTTCAAAGAACGGATACATTTACCTCACCAAGTGTACCAACCTGACAAAATCACCGGCTCGCGTTTTTTACCAAAATCGTTAAGCAGTGTTACCTCCAGTTATACAATAAACCTCCCTGGTTGAAATTAATAAGTTACGCCACTGAATCACTCTGCACATAGAGTACATATCATCCTCGTCATTAAAATAAACTAGTCTTTATATATAAGTATTATAATATATAAAACTAGACGGGTTCACTCATTCACTGACATAAACTATGAGGCACTTCCCATAATCTAACCTCCCTCAACATCATACTTGAGTTAAAGCTCTTGACGAGAAACTGACAGAAATTTTGCTTAAGGTTAAAGTTTTTGAGTTTTTAAGGCATTTATGGGGCGGGGAAAATTCCACTTTTTCAATTTTTCCACTTTAAGCGCGTTTTGTACGGAAACGGTAAGAGATGGCAAAAAATGTTAAATACAAAAGTTGTATACAAATTAACTTCCAACTAACGATATTTCGTCAGATTTAAGATCCGATCATCTGTTTAGCCACAATTTATCGTAGAAGGAGGAATTTTGAGTATTTTGGCCCATTTAAATGTGTACAGTTTTGGAAAGCTGTTTAAATGAAAGAAACCACACCACCTTTCATGACCTTTGGCTAATACCACATGTTTGTATCAGCTGATTTAAATAAACAATAGCTGATTTATTTAGTAGTGTAGGCGATACTAATTTGCTCACATGAGGTGTATATAAATCAGCTGTTACAAAATATGGTAAGCACATTACACAGGAGGTTCAGTATCGCGAATATCGTTTGTTGCGAGAATGGAAAATGTAATCAAACCGATTCTACCGGTTCTATGGAATGAATTTAGCCCAATAGCCCAGTGGATATGTTGTCAGATGATTCAAGATCAGTGGTCACGGGTTTGAATCCTACTTTCGATGCTTACTTTTTGAGGTCTGCAATTTATGTTTATTTGACTTTATTTTGTTTTTACAAATTCTTTTATTTGTAATTATGTTGCTCAACGATCAGCTACCGTACATCGCTCTGTGGAGTTAGGTTAGGTTAGGTTACTATCATTTTGTCGTGAACTGAAGTCTAATTTGTTGTTATCTTTTACACGTAAATCCATTTGTAGAACTCCAATTTAACATTGTAACCACAACTTTTTATTTATATCCGATTGACTATGATTGAGTGAGTACTTTTTTGCTTTTATACACCTCGAAACAACCATCGTAATCGGGAGTTCATTCGATAAAACGAACAAGCAGCCAGTTGATAAAATGTTTCGATACCGAAACGATACGGGAGCGCTGGTGTAGGTGCTCACCAAAGGTCATTGTTTTGTAGTTTTTCTTTGGTTAATGAACTACGAGTTTGATTTAAACTTGAGTTGACTGAGGAATGCAAGTGAGCGAAGCGAACTCCGAAAGGGGGTTTGGGGGCGAAGCCTCCAACGGCGATAAGCCTAGTTATATATAATTCTGTATGGGAAATATTTTACGTCAAAATTGTGGGAATTTGGAAAATCGAAGGATGATGGGAGACGGTTCAAATTAAAGGTCTTGATCCCAGGGACTCGGGAAAAACAGCTGTATTTCCAAACATTTAGGAGCAAACGATAAATAACGTAAAACACCCTCCATAAGAAAATTATGGGAATTTAAATCGTCTGCTTTGTTTACAATAACACATGTGATTGAGAGTCTACTTTGTTTACAATCTGACATGTGTTCCTACTTGGAGCAAGGTTAGGGGCTATCGCCCCTTCAAGCCACTAGTTTTAACCTATATAAAGCAAATATTTCATCAGACATGTGTTCCGCTAAAGATATATAATTTCTACATTCAATAATCTATATTATTAAAAGAATATCTTGACTTTTGTTAGGCGATTTTCAACCCTTAAAAATAATATTTCATATACATATTTCGTATTAATCGAAAGCTCTTACTCTCTAGATGTGTCTTGTAGGGTTTCCATACACTCTCGACCACGGGGCTTCGCCCCACGAGCTTTCATAGTTAGTTTTTATCCCATAAGATTAACATGAGGAATATTTTGATTTGAATTGCAGCTGTTAGTACATTATGGACAGGTTATTAGAAAACCCGATTATACAAGTAAGGAATTAATTAATTTATATAAATTAAATAAGTTATTTTTCATTATCGTTTTGAGCAGTGAAATGTTGTATGCTACGGAGATATTTAATTTGTTTTAAACATTTGTTTATCCGTCTGTCAGTTTATAAGCCAGATTTTTTCTGCGCTTCACAAACAAATTTACTTAATGAAATTAAATAACTTGCCTGTTTTCGTGTAGAGGAGGAATCTCTTTTGGCTGTTTTAAATCATGGTAAGTAATTAGGGTTACGCCCCTTTGACCGGCACTGCTACAAAGTCGATCCTAGGGGTACAGGTTACTTAATATTTCACTACAGCTTGCACCGTATTTGTTATAATCAGCATTTAGTCAGCTAATTATATTTTATCACGGAATGAAGAAAACAAGAATGGATATTTTACTACTCTACATAGGTATACTAAATCATTTAAAATAACGGCATGGTAATAAATCATTGGCTATACAGAACACGTAGGCTTTACATGGTATTTATTAAAGCTCAGTTTGTCCAAGTAGCCATTGTGATTATAATATCGAATATTTTATGTTTTTAAGCCCACTTTCAATAAGTTTAACAAACTACAGGAGTTATTGAGCAGATATTTGGAAGAAGACGGGTTCATCCCAAAAAAGATTGGGCTGATTCCCGTTCCAATGAGGCTAGGCCCTAACACCCTTCAACATTTCCATGTTAATTATGTACTTACTAGACAGATTGAGCGTATATTTTGTAGAAAGACAGCAGGCAAAGCACTTTAGTCAGAAACAGGCCTATAATTTCAACCAGTATGCCCTTTGGGACTTATCTGCTCTGTCGGCTTTTAAAATTGTAATTTATTCATCACTAATGTAAGTAGTTAACTAAACCGATTGAACATATATTTGTTAGGAGAATAGTTAATATATCAGAATAAAACCTTTGCCTACTCCAGCTCCAAAATATCTTTACCAAATGTTAAAACTATCAAATTTATGGGTTAATAAATGTGTTATGATTAGATCTCATCCATAGAAAAATATAGTATTGTATAGAAATATATTAAAAAAACTAACATTGGAGTTATGGTTAAGATTTGTAAATAAAAATAAAAGAATCATACCAGCTGTTCAAAATCAACCATTCAATTGTAAAAATAACAATCACTTGGTAAAGTATCATGTGGTTTTTGTGGGAATAGAGATCAGAACCAATGAGTACATAACTTTAAATATACATGATTAGGTTATTTATAAATTGTGAGCACTATTCAAACTGAAGATTTAATATAAAACGGACATGCCCAAAATGAAAAGAAACGAGCAATACGCAATAAGCAAAGCAAATACGCACGCCTTGGAGAGGAATCGTGAATATAAGTACTCTAGGCATTTTTAACAAACTGACTGGCTTTTCGAACAAACCTGGGTCCTCCAGGTGCTTTAACAAATGGAACTGACATCTAAAACATAACACTGTACTGTGATCGCGAGCGAAGCCGCGACGGGCTACTAGTTTATTAAACAATAGTTTTCAAGGCTACAAGATGTGAACTTCTCTATCCATCAGTTATTTTAATTTAAAATTAAGATTATCAAAGAACTAGGCACATGAACTATGCTGTGCTGTGCTTTGTTCTATCGTTAACATAATGAACAACTCCAAAGATGTAATATTTCTTACGCTATTAAGTAGTCAATTAACATGAATGTCCGTAAGAATAACTTTTAAAATTTGACAATCGATAGGGTGAAGCACTATGGAAATTTCTTGAAATCATTAGTGCTCATGTATATTGAGTAAAGTACATGTGTGCTACAGTTCAGTCATCAAGACCCACCGTTTTAGGCTCTGCTTTGACTGACAGCCACTGGTAGGAGATAATTATTGATTAGATTCTCACGTTCTCTTTAGTTTAGTTAATGTTGTTTTTATTTCACTTTCGAGTTTTATTTGGCTTTCATTTCATGTTAGCTATTTTATTATTGACTAGTGGTAACTGGCGTACGCTGCTGTATTTCTTATGAGATTTACAAAAAATGCTTGTTGTATTATATTTTTTATTAAATTTTGAATAAACTTTCCAGGAACCATCCCGACCCAATGCTACATTAATAATGAAAATGTCATTAAATTCAGTTGAGTGGTTTAATAGTCCATAGGGAACATAGATTCAATTTTATATATTAAGATAGCATGGACATAACAGTATGTGGATTGGGGGACAATTCAAGGACACGAACATAGTCGCGTCTAAACTAAATAAATTGAATCAGGAAACTAACACATACTTAATTTCTAACTCGTTTTTACAGTTCCTAATTTTTATTTACTAGTAAGTGATTGAAAATGTCTGCAATAACTCCTGAAATAACATGACCTCGCTATCACCAACAATGAATTAATTACAATGAATTAGTTTTAGAATGAGTCAGTGTGTATATGTATCAGTTCTATCTCCGTCCCAAGTTTCAGCTCAATTGGTTCAGTAATCCTTAATTTGATAATTTCCAAAGCTAGTGTGGCGGAGCCCAAAATGGCACTTAGGTCATGAGCGGATTTGCGTGAGTATGATTATTCTAACACCAATCTCCCTCCAGAAATGCAACCCAATTGGTTCAGTAGTTCAGTATTTGAGAACTTTTAAACCAGTGGGACGGAGCCCTAAAGAGTACTTAAATTGTGAGTAATTATATGTCATTCATAACTGTACTACTTACCTCCCTCTCAATATGTCATCTCAATGGCCTCAGTAATAACTAATCTTCAAAGGCAATGGGAGAAGTCCTAAGAGATTTTTTTTAGATATTTTGAAGGTTTATGTCAGTAATAATAGCAACTACTAATCAACTAACAAATTTTAGCTTAAATAGTTGAGTAAACATTAATCCATAAGTTTAGCTTGGGGACCATGCTCATCCCATGATCACCCGTGAGGCAGAGCGCCCTAAAGGCGAAAACAAAATCAAAATCCCGTAGTTATCCTGTTTTGTACTGTTTTTTTTTTATTGACATCCGTTTACATATCCTATTTAATTGATTTCTATTATACAGTTAGAATAACATGGGGAGTTTAACAATGCCTGGGGTTAGATCCCCTAAGGTTAGATCGGGACACATTTTATCAGGCCTGATCAAGGCAGTCGATCAAGTTTGATTAAACTGACTTGTTTAGCTTGCTTGATCAGAGTTTCCAAAGTTAATCAAATCTGTTTTAATTTGATATTTTTAATAATGTTTGATCAAGTATGAGGAAATTTTTTTTCCAAATCCGTACCATTCGGTGTTAACACATTTTGCACCTTTGTTTATTGGCATGAGAATTATAAACTTGTTTTGGTATCTCAAAGCGATCAGATAACCAATCAACAAACTAGTTTTACTATTTACTTACAATTATTGAGTTATATTCAAATTTTACGCTCATTACTCATGAAAATACTCATTGAAAATATTTTAGCATTTAAATGCACCTTATGCATATCAAGACATCCATATCATATAAATGGATGTCGTAGCAAACCCCCGTCGTACCAAACCTGGAAACTCAGCGAATTACAAATGCATACATATATATGTGTCTTAATACTACATAAAGTAACATAAAAAGTTTCATCAATATGCATTCATAAATAAGCGATTTATAACATTTATACGCAAGTTTGCTGAAACAAGGAACACAAACAAGGGGTTTTTATACAAATATTAATATAGCTCAACTAGGTAAAGTCACACAGCAAGTTTTATTAATTTATGTTAATAATTAAGGGAGAGAAAATTTGACTTATTTTCCATAACAATAACATGGGGGCTGAGCACGCAGGTTTGCTGCTACGAGAACTATCGGCAACAAAACTGCTTTTGTGAAAAATTATCAAAATAGCAATTTGTTTTTTTTAAGCTGAATTAAATAGTCAAAACTAAAATGTTATGTATAAAAAACTAAAAAAAACATTTATGGGGTACAAATCCCCTCCCTCCCCAAATACCCCTTTGGATGGAGCGATCTTTCTGGTTTTCAAACTTAAAGTCATAAATGTTGCTTTAAATGTTCGTATCAAATTTCGTAAAAATCGGACAATTTTTTTATAATTATCGTACCCACGTACACACATAAATATATTTTTGAACAAACGATTTTTTTGGTATCTGGGAACCTCAAAACGAAAAGTTATCATGGTCCCGGGCCTAGATCTTACCATGCCGACTTCGGTAGTAACTTCTTTCCTTTAGGGGAAATTCGCTAAAATAAGTACCGAATACTAATAACAATATAAAAGTTCTACAATGATTTTAATTATTAAATAATATAATATATACCATACTATATTAACTAGTTTTAGGGCCTACTGTTCAATATACGTAAAAATGGGTTTCTATTTTAAATCAGAGACAATTTAACATACAGTGATTTCAACAATATATTATGATATACAACATGTAGCCCAATTATCAAAAAGCATCAATAGAGCATTAAAAACGAACATCTGAGCCAACAAAGATCACGGAGTGGAGGCATGTTACCCAGTCACCAAGCTGGCCACCGCGCCGCGCGCCGCCGCACCGGCACGAACTGGCAACAGCGCTGGGGTGACGTGGTGGGGAGTACACACCAGAGTTGGAGTTTGCACGATTGTGGCACGTTGCTACAATTGTTTTCTAGTGTGTAAGGGCTAAATTCGGTGTGTATCGGGAAAGTGAGCTGTGGAACATACTGTCCACACTATTGTCGATAACGCAGTATCTTTCGTCTTAAAGATGCTACAATTGGGTGTTTTCCACAATTGAGCGAATACATGTGTGTGTGTGTGTGTGTGTGTGTGTGTATGTCTGTGTGGATGTGTACAGAGCTACAGCCTTAACCAATGGGCCGATTTTTATGAAATTTGGCATGTAGGTACTAATCCACGATATCTCCAGGCATTTTTTCATTTTTTGGAATTTTTGATTTTTAAAGGTAATTATCCCCCCAAAACCGCCAAAAAACATGAAAAATCCAAATTTCTCAAAAACGGCTCCAACGATTTTCATTAAACTTTAGTCGTTTGTAGAACTTTAGTTTTCCAAAAAAATGGCACCACCCGCATTCCTGTAAAAATTCGGGTTCAGAAATTTCACCCAAAATTCAGTTTTTTGGATTTTTCACAAAAAGACATAAATGTAAACAAATATTACTATTCACCATTAAAAAGAGCTCAAAAAACTAAATAATTTAGTATTTTGAATTACTATTCTACGATAGCTGGTTTCGGAGAAAATTAAAATTTTCATTTTGCGGTAAACGCAGTACGTTGTCCAATGTTATTCTTATGGGGAATAAAAAAAATACAATTTCTCTCTTATTTACTGGTCAATTTCATTCAAACTTGATATGCTTGTCAAGTTAGCATTGACCAACAGAGGAAATTCGAAATATGTTGCCCTTAATAACCCTGGGGGGGAATAGGGGGCATTTCCCCTCTTAAAACCACGAGTGTAGCAATGGATTCTGTAGTGCCTCCAAAGCAGGGATTTGGGTGGATATTTTTTAAAACAACTTGTTTACAAGATTTTCTGTACATTAGGCCGTGCTTTGTATTCTATATTTAGTAAATAACAAGTAATTTATTCATTAAAGTTGGGCTAAAAGGGAGAAAGTATGTGTCAGATTCCTGATACCGTTTATTTTAAGTATAAAAACGTTAGCTGTTATAAATTGTTACAGGTAAGGTTTTAAGGTAATAGCCGCAATAGCCGTAAAATACAGTGGAACACATTTGTTAACTAATTTTTAATATGTTATTAGGATAGATTAAATACATATTTGGACCATATTATGTTTCATAGGAAAAATATACAATACACACTTTAGCCCCTAAATTTATAACGTCCAACATGCACTGGCATTTGATTTCCGACCAACCAAAATCTTCTTATAATAAGAGGGTATATTTAAGTATTATAACTCTGCTATGTAAAATTCAGTTAAATTTGATTGGTAACTAATGGTTATATTAAAAACTGTACTCCTCTTTTGTCTTGTTAGTGATAATAAGGTTTTTGTTATTTCGAATGGGTTTTTATATTAGTTTTTTGAAAATTTTTATGTTTCATATTTTTATTTATAAGAATAAAAGATCGCGGGGGAATAGCAACGATTTATATACAAAGTAAATCCATGATTCCTCTCACTAAAAGCAATAATTACTTAATTACTAGAAAATTTAAATAGAGCTCAAAATATCTTTTACCCAACATTGCTTTTATAGTTTGAATAATACCAAATTAGCTTGATTGCCAAAATACCCACCAAACCAAACAAAGATACACCACTAACAACCCAGTCAACCAACTTACCCTAACCAAACCAACCAACCAACCAACCTTCAAAGAGATGGGAATATAATGCTCCCAAAACTCTACTAGGGTCAACGGGAAAGAAGAAAAAGTACAAGTAAGTAAGTAAAGAAAACTTACATACTCAAAAAAGGTCTACTTTAATTTAATAACATGGTCCTGTTGACACTTCCACAGAAAATAGCAAGGATGTTTTGGCTTAATTTATATAGTAATATATACAAGTTATTAACCAGTATATATAAATTTAAAATGCAAATAGTAACATTTTCAAAAGAAGCATGCACGTGGTTACATGTGACATTAAGTCAGGTCGAACAAAATATTGGCAGTAGTAAGTGCCATGACAAGCACCTCATGCAACATTCATGTTACACATTATTCCACCTTCAACTAACTGTATATTCCTCAGAAAACAGAAATTCTTTAAACAATCATGCATTATGGTCTTAATAGAATTAAAGTTACATACATTTAAAAAATGCTCCATTTATATTATACATTTTTAGGATCAGATTCAAATACTTTGTTTTAAATATTTATTCTTAACTTTATTTTAATTCATAATTCATAATTCATTTATTTCATTGAATTATTTGCAAGTGAAATGTGCTTGATATAAGCACGTTTTAATGGTTGTTTCTAATTCAATTCAATCCAATTCAAAATATTGTTATTCGTTTGTAGTAATACATACATACATGAATAGTGTCTTATTTCAGTATTGAATAATTTTAAACAAGTTTAAACAAGTGCGTAGGTTTTAGAATTTAATATAGGAATGAAAACTACAGCTCTTCGAAAGAATACATAGCTTTGTTGATGAGATACTTTTTTTTTTTTACGTAGGAGGAACGCTTAATGCGCGAACCCAAAGGAACAGTGTGGGACTCCCTCTTACGAGGTATACCCACTAAACCTCCTACGGAGCCGCGGGGGAAAACCCAGGCCGGAACCCTTATCGGACAACTTCGGCACTGGCCCGCGTGTCTTGCGCCCAGACGGGTCACGTCACCGTTTCGGGAAACTTAGAGGTCACCTAAGCATCCCTCGTCTCGCTTTCCCCGAAGAACGGATTGCACGAAGAGCGCAACCGCTCTCCAGGAGTCTTCATCTCGAAGCATCGCCCCCACCACGACGTCCGGGGACAGATCGCCGACAGCAGAGACGAGCCTCCTCCTGTCTTCAGCGAAACGACTGCACCGGAAGAAAGTATGATGAGCATCATCCACCTCCTCCGGGCAGTACCTACACTGAGGTGACCTCACCTTCCCCATGCGGAAAAGGTATTCCCTGAAGTACCCGTGGCCCGTCAGGAATTGACACAAGAAAAAGTCAATTTCCCCAAATGCACGGCTCAACCACGGGCTTATGTCTCTGATGAGACGAAGCGTCCATCGCCCTTCCAGTCCACCGTTCCAACGCTCTTGCCAAACTCGCAGAGTTTCGAGTCTGGCTTCCACAGCAGCTTGGTCTCTTCCGAGATCAGGAGCACGGCGAAAGATGTTCTGCCTCTCAGCGGCGAGCAGATCAAGGGGAAACACTCCAGCCACAACCATTACAGCCAGTCCAGACACAGTGCGATACGCACAGGCAACCCTAAGAGCCGCCCTGCGCTGAACGGAGAGAATTCTCTTGCTGTGTTTTTTGACTCTCATGGCACCCGCCCACACTTCTGCGCCGTACAGGAGAGTCGCGTTGACGGTGGACATGAGAAGTCGCCTCTTGCTGGACCTCGGGCCTCCGACATTCCCCATCAATCTGCTGAGCGACAGAACAACCCTCGTCGCCTTGTTGCAAACCGCCTGGATGTGCTCCCACCATGTGAGGCGGCGGTCAAGCACCACTCCCAGATACTTCGCCGCAGTCTTCGTCTGGACCTCCGCGTCACCAACAGTCATAGGGATTACTGTTTGGATCCTCCGTCGCGTGAGCATGACGATCTCGGTCTTGGCGACCGCCTTTTGATTGACCTTTTGTTGATGAGATACTGTTTTAACTTAATTTTGAATCTTTTATTTGAGACCTCATCTGTGATATCTTTTGGGATTTTATTGTAAAATTTTGAACCAGCATATATAGGTTTTTTTTGAAAAGTTGCAGAGTGTGAGAGCTTATTGCGAGGCGTCCCCGATTTCTGGTGTTATGTTCATCATTATTACCAACCAGCTCCATTTCCTGAAATCTATTTCTTACGGATAAAACTGTTTCAAAAACATACATTCCATAAACTGTCATGATGTTTTCTGATTTGAAATTTTCCTTAACTGAAGTTCTGGGTTTTAAGTTACAAATTATTCTTATAGATTTTTTGCATTATGAAAATGGCATTTAAATTATTTTTAGTTGTTGCACCATACAGTGATATCCCAATAGATATCACTGAATGGATGTAAGAAAAATAAATTACTTTCAGGGTTTCTTTTTCACAATAATTTTTTAACCTAATCAATGCGTAGAGGCCAGAAGAAATTGTTGTTAGTAATTTTTCAACAAGACGGTTCCAGTTGAGTGTGTTTACTTTTTCTAATCCTAAAAATTTAATGCTGTCCATGACTTCAATTTTCTTGTTAAGGACGGTAATATTAGGTTGAATTATATTTTGAGCTGATCGTGTTTGGAAATTAATAATGTTGGTTTTTCAAGATTTAAAAGCAAATTATTAGAATTAAAAACCCTATTTAAAATTGTTAGGTCAGAATTAATTTGTAATATGTAATGTTTACTTTGTACGTCAAAACTAAAGTTTTTATAGCAATTAGATTACAAATTTAATTGCATAGGATATACAATATATGACACCAAATATGAACGTCTTTGATATAAATCCTCATGAGTGTAAACAAATCAATATTATAAAAAAATCCTAATTTTACTTGGCACTACCCTCCTTCAGGTTATGCGGCGCTAGTCCACATTGGCGACGATTTTTAAGAACAAAACCTCTTGTCATACACTTATAACAAAACACACAAAATGGACTACGAAATAAGGGGACACGAACACAACGATACGCCATATATAAAATAAAAAAATCTGTTATTATTTTCGTCAGGTATTTTCCAATAAAGGTGGGTAGTGTCCAATAAAATTAAGATTTTTAAATAAAAAACCCACCTAAAACATGTCTTTCAAAGAACGTAAAACAATGTTAATATTTTTTAGAAAACTACCTTCTATTAACTATATATTGTTACTGGCTTAGGCTAAATACATTTATTAAACTTTGTGTGAACATCTGATAGAATAGTGAATTAAGGTAAAAGATATATTACCATGACACTCTCATTACTGACATGCTAACCATGTAAATCAATAAAACATAAATATACTGTAGTAATTATTTGCAATCAAACAACGATTTATGAGTATAAAGTTTATTCTTATGTTTATTAGAAGTACAAAAAATATGAAGAAACAACTTTTAGAGAAAAATACATTGGACAAATTCCAAATTGTGAAAACTATTAGATTACAACCAAGTATGTTCATCTGAATAAAATACAAATTATCTATTATGGTAAAACATACTCCCGTAGCAGCAAACCTGCGTACTCCACGAATTTCCAATAAATATATACGTATATTATTACCACTTAAAGCCACATAACAAGTTGCATCAATATACATTCAAAAATAAATGCTTTATAATATTTTAATTACTCTCCATAAGAATAATATGGCGTCTGATGATGCAGGTTTACTGTAACAAGGTACACCAATAAGGCTTTTATGCAAATGTTTTTATAACTAAATATATAAATATACAAATATATAAATTTATATATTAATATATTAATTAAATGTATAAATATATAAATGGTATATATGTTTTTATGCAAAATTCCCCCAAAATACCTTTATGGATAGAGCGATCTTCCTGGTTTTCGAACTTAAAGTCATATATGCTGCTTTACATGTTTGTACCAAATTTCATGAAAACCGGACAATTTTTACGAGAGTTATCGCACCCTCGGACACACACACACACACGCGCGCGCATACACACACACACACACACACACACACACACACACACACACACACACACACACACACACACACACACATATATATATATATATATATATATTAGTTGAACGAATAATGTTTTTGGCATATGGGGACCTCGAAAGGATATTATGGTCTCGGACCTAGGTCTTACCATGCCGACTATGGTAATAGCTTCTTCCCTATATGGGAAATTCACTAAAATAAAATATGTTAAGCCATTTGGGTGAAGTTTAGGCCACTATTATAAAATTGTAACTTGAAAATCTATCACCATAAATAATATAGTACAAATTAAATAATAAATACTTTAATCATATTATATTTCATGGAATAAACCCCATTTAACCTTTTATTTGTGTAGGATATATTTCTTATTATTAGGTGTGAGCTTTAATTATTATAGGGCTTTGCTACATTGAACAGATTAAGTATTCTGGCAATCTAAAATAAGTTCATAAATCCCGGAATATTACAAGACGGGATTATTCGCCAGAGTTGGTTGGTTAACGAAGCGGAATGCGTCTTGAGTTTTGATTGTCCGCGCAGTTAGCTTAGTTCATAATTTACAACCGTCATAACTACGTTAATTAGTGAGAGAAATTTGAACTCTATCAATAATAACACGATTTCCAACAATATATATTCCGTATAAAATAACGCACACAAGAGTAAATTCATAATAAATACTTTACTAATACTGTGTTAAATTATAGAGAGCTTTATAACTATGGGTTAAGATATGTAGATGCGTCTGCACTTGTAAAATACTAATGTCGATCAGCCAGTAATATATTGGTACGTATCTGAAGAAAGAAAAATATTAAATTACATGTAACTAACGTAACACTGTTAGCACCTAAAAAGATTGCTTATACGCTACTGGTAATTAAAATCCGTATTGTATATAGTACTGTGAAAATAAATTATAACTTTTTAATAATATTTAATCTTATTTGTTTATTGTTGGATTAGTTACGGAACTTACGTAGCGGGTGGTTCATTATCATACTTGGTTTTGGCTTAAGTATAAATGTGGATAGTTAATCATAGTGTAAAAATATAATCCCATTACATAAACAATCGGACCTTTACATTGAACCCTTTTTGCAGCGGTAATTAAGGTCAATGTCAATGTATCGTATATATTTATGATAATATACATCCACGGATTATTTATTGTGTTAAACCGAAGTAATGAATTTATAAAAAATAACATACTTAACAATAAATACAATTTATAATTGTGCTCTTAATATAGATTTTAATGGATCTCCTGGCTCTGCTGGTGCTTCTCACAGGTTAAATGAATTTAGATAGTGGCATCATATCACTAGTATCAATTATATAACTATAAAATAGCCGTAAGGTTCATTAGAGAACGGAATTCGTGCTGCGATAATTAATTGCTTCCCTGAGCGTTGAAACATTGTGTGCTCCTGTTTTCCTTATACTGGATGAGTTCATATCAGTGGGTTTGTGTTTATAGATATATTAAAAAATATACTTTTAGATATAAAAATAAAACAGCTCAAATTAATACGAAAAACAGACATTGAGTGTAATAAAGTCACATTAAAAATAAAATGATTTCAAAGGCTTTAAAATATGTTTGTTACTGTGCTAAAATGTATGACTGATCTTAAAATTTAGAACAATATATCAATTATTGTGGAATAGGTATGAACAATTACTTTGAAGTAATTAATATCAATTATAATTATCTCGTCTTTAAGTTTTAAGTAAGCTTTTTAGTATTTAAAGGGAGCTAGACATTTTATATTGCAATGGATTTTTCTGATATCATAGACTTTTACCAAACAAAATCCCGGACCAGATTTTCCTGGTCATGGTATTTTTTTGAAAAATCATATCACTTGGAAAACCTCTTCAAATTTAGCAATGCCTTACCTAAATAAATGTAAAACAACAAATAAGATATTTTGTTTATTAGTAAATTAACCATTTTTAGAAAATTGTAACTTTATATTGCATTGAACGAGTTACGTGTTACATAAAAAAATATTTAACGTAGCAGACGACAGCAAACTGTCACGCGTGGATGCCCCGGCGGCCGTGGGGAGACGCGACCACCCGCAGCGCTGCAGCTGTCACATCCGCACCGACACTCACTGCTGAATTTATTTATAAGTCCTCACATTTTACAGTACCTTTGTTTTATATATGTAGCATGTATTAAATAACTGCAGAATTAAAATATTTTTTAGTCTTGGTGTAAGATGTCTCAAAATCTCCCTGTCAAATCTGCTTTAAAATAATTAATCGGGGGCCATGTTCTAGAATAAATCGTGGAGTTAATAATGATTAATTACTATGAGCATTGGAAATAGCCTATATAATCGAATACGTAATAAATTAAATTTTTATCAAATGTATGCATTAAAGCTTTATACATTACCATAAAGAATGTATTCAAGTATCTACTCGCATTCGATTTTTAAGATCAAAAACTGGTTTTTGGCCTCTCAGCATCCCTTGGTGGCACTCCGGAAAGCTATGAGTTAGAGAATATCCATAAGTTATATCACAATTATCAAAATAAGCTGGGAAGGTTCAGTTAACAGTGACATTGCTATGGTGACATATACTTGGTAGGTATGTGAACCTCGGTGTCAACAGTCATAGGCTACACCTTTTCTTGTCCAAGAATTTATATGCAAGATGTAGATTAACTTTTAACTCTCCCCCAGGCAAAAAAAACTTACAAGTTGAACCCCGGAATATAAATAATTGTAAGGGCAGATTTTATACAGAAATGTTATAAACCGTTAATAATCATTAAAAAGTCCCCTTTAGGACATTTTTCCAATACTTGTATCACCTGGCAGGACGAAAGTCTCATACAAAACAGATGATCCTTTCGTTCCGGATTGGGACGTGTTCTTACAAAAAAACTGTACTTTTAACACACGCCAATATCGTTTCGTGAACATTTCTCTTGAAAATGCTAACAATTTCCAAAAAACTAGTAATAATCGAGTCGCATGAGGTTAAGATTTGGTTTCATGTTTTTGCCATGAGGTTTTTTATATTACAGCCTTAACATACTAATAGTATACTTCACTAGTTGTCACGAAAGTGGCCTATTTTTGGGCAAGATAGCATTTTACACGGTGGAAAATGCTATCGAGCCCCGAAATAGGACTTTTGTGTCGAGTAGTGAACGATACTTTTCATCACGATGCAAATAACCACATTAAACTTAAACAAAAATGATCTGATGTTTCATAATCTAGTAATTTCGTATAAGTAAACACAACACGGTTTTACAATTCATTTTAGTGTTAAAGTCAGCTTGAACACAGAATCGTCAAAAACAACGAAATCACACTGGTATTCCTGTTGAGTACAACGGGAACTTCAATTGTTTAGGACAGGTAAAGGTTTGTTTGGGACAGTCAATGTATTGTTTTTGACAGGTAAGGTAATGTTTAGGACAGTCAAAGTCAGCTGGTCATTTTGTGTTTTGTTACAAAGAAATCGATAATTTTCTAAAACCTCAGCTGCATGGTTATGGGCTATTTTCGAATACAAAGTAATGAAAAGTACATTTGCAGCACTGGCTCTTGAAGGCGGGGGATGCGGTTCGGTTATAATATTCAACCGCACTCATACATTTTTTAATTCTACAGTACGCACACTAAAAACTCCTCGAAACTGTACACCTTTACATATGACATCAAGTTCAAGGAGGGGAAAATATTGGCTGCGACGACCGAAGTAAGTGGCGTGACGAGATCCTCATACAACATGCAGCTCGTCATCATTCCAACTCAAGCTTTCGGTTTGTAATGTTAAAAAGCAATCTACAATGTTTTGGAAGGTAAAATCAGCTATAAACGAAGTGAAAAGATGTGTACATGTATATATAATATGGCATGGAAAATTGTTGTATGCCCATTACAGTTTATTCAACTTGTTTGAGTATTTTGTCGCTCAGGATATATGTGTTATTATATTAACTGTAGGCTTTTAATATTTACTTTGCTAATGGTATTATATAAAATGCTATTTACGTGACATCTAGGAATATGGATTTTGTATATATCAGTTTGGAATGGACTTATAGTAAACGGTGCAGTTTGGAGGTTTTATTCAAATAAACTCTTCTACATTTGTCCAAGACATTAATCATGATAGAAGCAACTGAGGTAAATTAAATTGCAAATTTAGGTTGCCATAAGTTTTGCCTTCCGGTCCTTATTGTGAAAGATAGGTAACTTATCAGAACAAGAAGTTTTTACAACATAATTATTCTAGGAACGTACCTTATGGTATTAGTATTATTTTGTATAAATTAAGCTAAGTAGTTTATTCTTATAAAAAGTTATATTTATAAAATAAATGGCGATGTTAATATGTTTATAGTTAATTATTACGTATTTATAAACTTTTTAAGGAATATACCAAGTATAATGCCACCTTACTTAATTAGTTTTATTTTAAAGCTAACCTATTTTTTTTAATGTTGTGCCTATTTAAATACTAAGAATCTATATTAAAAAACCTTTCTGTTGCGTCAATACTTTTATATAAATACGTGTTTCTTATTTCTTTCCTTTTAAAATTGCATTATTATACGAATTATAAATGGAAATGTAAAAACCATTTATACAATATCGTATTATTTCTTAATAGCACGAATACAAATGGGGTCCTAGCTGAATTATCAGTTTAAATTTACCACAAAAAGGTTAAAGAGAGAGTCACAATGGGCTTTTTAGGCAGTTTTAAATGGACCAGAGATTTTAATTAAGATACGAGATAAGTGAAACGACGAACAATGTGGACAGCGCCGTGCATTCAGCATAATCGACTGGTTCGTCATTGTTGCATAGTAGTTAAATGTTTAAAAATTAATTTACTTTTATTTAAATGGTATGTAAGAGGTTCAATTGTATTCGTAACTATCCCCTACATAAAATACAAAATGTATAGGGAGTTTTACATATAAATTGGTTTTAGATTATTCTCTTAAGACTTTCAATGTTTAAAAAAATATTTAAAAACACCATATAGCCTACCTACCTTGATTGTTTATTATCTGTCTTTTATTACCTAGGCCTACCTGTTATTTGAATATCATTTTAATTATCATATTATCATCCATTTACTCTGATTTCTCTAGTTATTGTGTTTCTGCTTGCCTGTCATATAAAGGGAATGTTAAATTTAAACATACATATATCAACATAAATAATCTATAATTTATAAGTACACTGGAAAAGATTGACTTTTTTAAACGTGCATTCAAAATGCATTTATTGCAATTCACTTTTAATCAAGTGTGTGGAATAAATTTAAACATACACCACCATTAATATATTAATGACAAATACCATGTTGAGTTAGGAACTACGAAAATTGAAGCAGATTGTTTCTTTATCTTCTAAAAAGTTGTTTAGTTTTCTCTACGGACAGAAACAGCAGCTGTGGGATTGTACAATAAACTGTTACTTCCAGATTATGACGATGTTTGTGTCTAAGTTTGCCACAAAACTATATCTTCCTTAACTCAAAAAACCCATTCTAAGATAGCCATTTTGTTTGGAAACTAATTATTTAATCATCCTAATAAGACTTCTCATAGTTTATAATTAAACCTATATAACTATGGTATTAATAGCTTAGATGTGCTACCCCAGTATATAAAATCCTTGCAGAACAAATTAGTATATATACAAAAAAATTGTAAAACAATATATTACCAATAAAATCTTCTAACACATTTTTAAACCCCATCAACTTCACCATACTAAATACCCCATCGCAGAAAACCTGCGTACTCAGCGAATTTTCAACACATAATATATGTCTTAATACCACATAAAGCCGCATAGAAATTAAGCTCCATAAACATATATTCACAAATAAGCGATATATACAATTTTAGTTATTCTCAATAAGAATAACATTGAGTACGTAGGTTTGCTGCAAAAAGGAACACAAGATATGGGTTTTCATGCAAATATCAATTTAAAACACCTAGGTGAAACCACATGCAGAGTTTCATCAATATACATTCATAAATAAGCGATATATACCATTTTGATTTTTCTCCATAAGAATAACATGGATAATGAGTACGCAGGTTTGCTGCTGCGTAAAAAATCAGTAAAAATTGATTTTTTTGTGCAAATAACAATAGACTAGAACCATATGAAGCTGTATACCAAGTTTCATTAGTATCCGTTCATAAATAAGCAAGATGTAAAATTGTTCTTATTCTCCATTGGACAACGTCTTGTGTTTAGCACTTTCAATATCTCTGTAGCCATTTGACGTAGAAAAATGATCAAAACACCAATTTGTGTGTTTTTTATGTTGAATCTAATGGTGAAAACTAAAATTAGACTTTTTGAAATATTACGTGTAAAAACTTCAAAATACCCATTTTTGGGATATAAAACACCCCCCAAATACTACTTGGGATAGGGAGATCCGTCTGGTTTTCGAACTTGTAGTCATAAATGCTACTTTACACGTTTGTATAAAATTTCTTCAAAATCGGACCACTTTTACGAGAGTTATTGCACCCACGGATACACACACACACACACACACACAACACACACACACACACACACACACACACACACACACACACACACACACACACACACACATATATATATACAGTTTCAAACGAATGGTGTTTTTGGGGTCTGGGGACCTCTCAAAACGAAAAGTTATCTTGGTCCCGCGCCTAGGTCTTACCATGCCGACTACAGTAATAGCTTCTTCCGTATAGGGGAAATTCACTAAAAATGAAAATAGTAATTTAATAATAATTTTTATTTATTCTCTGGAATTCTACAACGTTTACAATTCATAAATTAACAATTGAGAATGGTCCCCGTATAGGCATTGCCCGTGCGCAGGGCCCGAATCCTTAAAAGTCTCTCAAAGTTCATAAAAACTTAGAGAACATAAAAATTAAATTAAATTCACTTCCCTTAGTAACACAATATTTATAAAATTGAATTAAAAATACATATAAACATAGTGTGGAAACTAACAATTACAACAAACCTATACTAGTTACGTGGATGGAATAATGAAACTCTACAAAATATGTATATTACACTCTAAAAATAACAATGCATTTTTGACAATCTAAATATTTTTCTACTTGTACATTTTTTCAGTTCCTGTTGTTACTTACATCGACTTATCTAGAGTTGCCCGTGGACATGCACATTTACAACAATTTACACAAATATTAACAACTATTAATTCGTGTAAAACACTCGCACATATTTACTTAACTTACACAGCTCGTAATCAGTAGGTCTAAATATATTTAACATTATAATATATTCGCAGGAGAGCTCGTCCTGTCTATTATTTGTTTAACATTTATGCAAGCTCAATTTGCTTGCTTGAATTTTCTTAGGTAATTTTTTCATGACTTATAAGTTAGCCCGTGTATAAAGTATTGCATGATTCTTCTACAAAGTTTTATCAAACTCGAATTGGTTATTGAGACGTCCTTGACTACTGGGTGTTTTCGTGGGAGACATTTCGCAACAGATCAATGATCTCACGATTTTCTTATTTATTTTAGTTGAAAATAATACACAAATAAGAGAAAAGAAAATAATTAGACAATGAACTACGTTTAACAGTCGGAAACATATATTTCCTCCGCAAAAAAATTAAACAAACAAACTAAAGGCACTGAACTAATGTAGCGTTTTAAGCCTTTTTGAATGGGAATAGATACGTTCAATTTAAATTTGGTCGAATATTTAATTTTTATTACCTAAAAAGTAAACATCAGCACTCAGCCTAAAAAGTAATTTCAGCTTCAATTTTAGGCATTTTTCTCTATGCCCAAAAGATAGGTGCTCCCAAAATTTGCATCACATTCCTAGCCGTGGTTGTTCAACCTAGGCAAAAGTCTATTTTATCTAAAACCCATTAAATTGATTCTTGGATATAGCATAACTCTGATATATTATGTATATATTTTTATACTTTTATGCAAAAGCTATTGAAACAAATGTCAGTTTTATTTTGGAAATGAATATTTTATTTCTGAAGTTAATTAAATATTCAGTCAACAGTGTCATAGTCTCTAACGTTACAGAACTTATGGAAAATTGTATTCATTGCGTTAATGGCTTCAACCTGACAGACTCATCTAAGGAATTTCTCTATATATATAAAAATGTATACAATTGATATGTTTATAGAACATTATTTTAAATGGGATTTTTGTTTTAGCTAAACCACTTCGTCATTTAAATCACTTTTTCCTTCCAAAACTTGACAAACTGAAGTTCTAAAGTCAGTGTCAGGGATTTTTCTCTAAGCATACATGTATTAAGTAACGGGAACACATCTGGCCTGCGTCCCAAAAGTTGTTAATATTTGTTGTGAACAATTAAATACGAAATACTTGTTCCTGCAATGCGATAATTAAAATCCTGTTGGTATATTGATATAAATAATAGAATGAGTAGGGCGATCAAGAAGGTAGATTTTCTTATTACAAGTATATCCTTACCTATTTGCAGCTAATACATTATAATCATCAGTGTAATTGTTTAAAAATCCAGAATCACTCAAGGGAAGGAAATATATACAAATATTACATTTTGTACAAAATGAAAAGGGATTTTAAGAAAGTATAAAACTGTATAATCGTAATACAAAATTTCATTTAATAATATTTACGCGCATTGAAGTATTACCGTGACTTATGATTATCAGGCATTTGCAAATGTAGGATGTTCGTTTTGTTGAAGACATGCTAACTCAGGAAAATGTGACAAGAGCCAGGAAGGTAGGGAAATATTGGCCACAATGTCGTGACGCTTGTCCCACATGCAACATGCATGAATTCTGTTTCATACTGCCTGAATCTTTTCTGTAGCATAACAGTCTTACATACAAAGCTCTCCTATAATGTGGAATACTGAAAAAATGCTTGGCAACTAAGTTTATATTTATTAGAACCAGCAAATTAAAGTAAAACAATTGAATATAATAAAACTAATGTATTGGAAAAGTCATACAGCATGAGCTTCTGTTTATTGTGTCAAAATAAATATTTTATAATCATCGGGGTGGTATATTATATGAGGAATTGACAAATTATAAATTTATATTGAATTTTTAAACAAACAAATGGTATTTTAATGACCAGAACTAAAATAAAACCACTAATGAGGGTTAAAACTAAAGTGTATATAAATAAAGAATAAATTTGTGTAATAGGAAATGTAGTATGAAACCAGAGAAAGTAATTACAGCCTAACATATAAGACTGTAAGAATCACGTACGTAACGTTTTACGTATGAAACTTATTACGTATTAAATTTATATATTTACATAAACCTAATGATTTTTCTATGATCAGTTTAAAAACCGCCCTAAAGCGGCTATAGAATACCGCCTAAAGTGATTTAGCATAGGAATACTGAATACACCATAACCACTAACCAGTCACTGATACTAAGCAACACTCACAGGTATACGGCGCAGTTTCCATAAACTGAAGGCGCCAACACATTGTCAGGATTATACCAGGTGAAAGCGCTTTAAACTGACATTCGCCTGCTGAAAGTTTTAGAAACATTAAAGTTTATTTTCATTTCACACCTAAAGTTGATACACAAATCTGTATTTTACCCATTCAATAAATTATAATGTTTTAAATAATTTAATATGGCACGCTAATAATTTTTAAAATATATCGTTGATTTTAATGGTACATCGGTATGCATACTGTTTGCCGATTGTTTTTGCAGATTGTTTGCAGACTATTCGCAGACGGTTTTCAGTTCTAGATATAATTACTGACTGCTATTACCAGATCTCAGCCTTGTGGTTGAGGTTTTCAAAGCACTGCAATAGGGATGAGGAACCAAAATCCGCACAAATCTACAGTAAAAAGGCATATTCAGACGGGAATTGGGTATACACCAAACTAACATTAGATTATAGTTAAAATTGTATGTAAAACACAGACTAGAGAGCCATTGAACAGAAAAGTTCAATTTCAAAATTTAATGAAAAGGATGTATTGCACACTCTTATCAGCGGAAATGTTTTTAAAACATACGCGATGCAAATATACATATTAATGTATAAACTGAAAGTTTGTTTATCTCATTGTAATTACTGTATTGTTATTGTATATACAGTATTTAAGTTGTATGTTGTTTCATGGAAATAAACGATTTTGTTTTATTTTTAAAATATTCGATTTATTATTGGTGTTTTAAAACGTTTGATGAACGAAGCAAATAAGTAGAAGATCAATGCTTATACTGTCGGTTTTTATTTATATTACGAAATATCATAGTCGATGAAATTATGATTCAATGACATTTGGTACAGTAAAGACGGATCGAAGTAGGGCACCGATTATATTTTAAGGGTAGCTACATGTTAGGGTGTTTACATACTTTCTTTAAAAAAATTCGTTTCACTTTAAAAGATCACCTTCTTGTAGTTTGGTAAATCTATAACTTTTTAATAGTACAAATAAAAGAACTATTTTTTATAATTTTAAAATTTGTATTTGTTTTGCGAGAACTCCATGCAATACAAATTTACTAGTGGTTTTACCAGACCACACTTTTTTAAACTTTAGGAGTAATTTGGAGTAATCAGATGTCTGAAAAAACTCAAAATTATTCAAGCAGTTTTTACTGTAATACACTTAAAATAAATATATACAATATCCTATAGAAGTTGTGAGTTTACTTTAAAACGTATACAAAAATACAACCCACTTAAATACTTTGAATTCAATGTATTGCATCGTTTAAGACACTTCGTTTATCATTTGGAGCTATTCTTTAAAAAATATCATTTAGGATAAACATTCAAACTACGATATAAGTAAACAAAATTCAAAAATGAAAAACTTCTTCTGAGCGGAAAGGGTTAAGAATGATAAATAGCTCCAGGGGTTGGTCTCCCCTGAGAAAAATAAGCAGCACGAAAATTTTGTAAAAAATTGGACGGGGTTTTCATTTAACCCTTCCTAGTTTTTCATCTGGGACGTACGCCCTGGAGATTTTTGTATTCTAAGGATTGCCTAAAGTTGAGAAAGATCTCTTGTTTGATAAATAGCTTCATAGGAATCTTAAATTAAGGTTATTAGTAAACAGTTTGAAAGATAACTAATAGTCCTCATCTAAATGGCTAATTTTGTGGTATTTTGTTTTTATTACTACCATTTAAATTTATATAATTTGAAGAAATAAGCAAAGTGTAAAATCTGTTTATTTGAAAAATACAAAACAAAATACAATAGTAATTGTGTACAGTTTTTAGAACAATTTGTCAGTATAAGTGCAATGATAGACTCAAAAATCATAAATTAATAGGAATATTTTATTAAAATGTTTAAAATAATTACTATACTAGACAAAAACTCATTTTTTTTCTAGTTATATTGCTAATTTATATTAATGCAAAAATAAGTTAATTATCCAACGTTTGCATCCAATATGCCTCTCCCTTCTCGAAATAGTTATTTGCTAGGCTAATTGCTATGTTTAATCTTCAATGGTGGCGAGTGATGTTTTAGGATGATAACTTTTAAGAGTAATTACTTAAAAAATGTATATATATCCTCGAGTCCGATGACATTGTAGCCAATGAATTTTAGAGCAAAAGTTCAGTAAATTGACCGATAAGCTAAACATGTATAATTGTTTTACCATCATACCATCTGAGTAAAACGGTATGATTCCCTATCAAATCGACATTTTTTATCTCGATATAACTTAAAAGGAAACGATGGACCAAGGGAATCCAGCTGTGAAGTGCACTGCTGGAGATCTGCATATGTACAGGTGTGCTTGGTTTATATTCAGCTGAGTGACTCAATAAAATAAAATGAAATAAAATAAAACCAACAATTACAAATTTAAAATCAAGTTTTGTTTTTCACAAAATTTTATAAATGAAGGTTAGTGCATTTCAATTTACATCTCTTTAGTTTTTCTGAAAAATAATACTATCTGTGAAAAACTCAGTAATATGTGTCTTTAAATCATCATATTCATATGACGCATGTCACACGTGTAACATCCGGCTATTAGTCCACTTGCTGAGAATACTTCTGTATGTCATTCATTTACCAGAGAATTACTCAGTTGGATGTTGACGGTAATAGTGTAGTGAATTAAAAAATGTTGGGTGATAGTCTGTGAGGGCGGCCATTTTGGAAAATGGCTGCCATATTTTATGTTAAAAAAGTTGTAAATACAATGAAATAGGCACGTGACATGTCACTTTCACGGGTTTTTAGGGTGCTGAACACGTAAAGACATTAAAAAAGCAATTCAACGAACTTTTGAATATATAGAATTGTAACTATAACTATTTTATTATGTTAAATATTATAAAACTATTAATCGTTCCACTGATTAAACTATTGAAGACCAATTGACGATTTACCGGACCACTTAGTGTACGAAGAAGACTATGTAGTGACAAACCATATGGTGTTATGATCAATGCTCGCCGTCAATCTTTTGCAGAGATATTGAAAGTGCTAAACACAGTACGTTGTCCAATGTTATTCTTATGGAGAATAAGTAAAAATGGATATCTCGCTTATTTATCAAACTTTCTTAACTAAACTTAGTACATTGCTTCATATCGTTGTGGTCTATTAATATTTGCACAAACAAGATTGTTCTGCCTATTCTTTCCGTAGCAGAAAACCTGCGTACTCAGCCCTTATGTTGTTCTTATGGACAATAAATAAAATGTCATGAATTGTTTATTTATGAATGCATATTGATGAAACTTGGTATGTGGCTTTATGTGGTATTAAGATATAAAGAATCAAGAATCAAGAATATTTATTGTCTTAAACTTTACAGCGTGGATCATAGTAAAACAAATACAACACTTTTACAGAAACAACGTAAAAATAAATATTCTTATAGGATCATTAAAACATAAAATTCCTGTTGTTGTCAGCAAAATACTCCTGGACACTGTAGTACTCCTTTTCCACAAGAAACGATCTCAACCCTCTCCTGAGTCTAATTTCATCTGTCTCTTTTTTATGGATAATGGAAAGGAGTTGAAATGTTTGACTATATTGTAAAACCACTGCTTTTCAAAAAATGTGAAGTTGTGTTTGGGTATAGTTAGGGTGGAGGAATGTCTAAGATTATAACAACGACTATTTAGAATATGGAAAAGATGTTTGTTCTTAATGTGAAATGAAAGGCACTCATAAATAAACAATATATGTGCATTAGATATTCACTGAGTAAGCAGGTTTGCTGCTACAGGAGTATTTAATTTTAGGAAATAAATCACAAAACGTTTGATTTTGGTGTGGCCTTTTCGCACCTCCCGTGTAAATCAAAAGAAAGACACGAAAATGCTGATGCGAAAATGCATTTTTTCCTGGGAGGATTCAAGTTACTTTTTTAAAGTACAGAAAATTAGAAATGTTATAATATGATGTTGAGGAATATCATGTTAAAGATAATTTAAGTTTGTAATAGACAAATATTTTAACTTCTGTCATAATTAACATATGATTATATTTATGTATCATGTAAACAATAACAAGTAAGAGTAATGAAGTGTTAAAATGTGGCAGTTGTTGTATCATTTAATATGTTAAAGGCTTATAAAACAAAGTAAAGATCAATAGGTTATGGGCCCAGAAATTGGACTTTAGTAAAAAGTAAAAGAGTAAAAACAGTTTGCTGCATGATGGCTTTAGCTCAATGTGGACGTAATGAAGAAAATATGGAAAAGTGGAAAATAAAACACGCAACTGCCAAGCAGTTGAGAATATATTGAGAACAATTGATAAAAGAGTAAAAGTGCACTACATGTCATGTGAAACTGCAAAAGAAATGTATGTTACTATATACAAGAAAGAAACAGGTCAAAAAAAGTGTTTGCTGCTTCAAGAGTTTTATAATTTCAAGTTCAACAAATCCAAAGGCATCAATACTAATATCAGTGAACGCCAAAATGTAGTCTACAAACTAAAAAGCCTCAATGAAGAAATAGCAGAACCATAGATGATCTCTAAAATTATGACTGTTCTCCCAGATCAATCCAAACGTTTCAGTAGTGCCTGGGATTCCACTCAGGAGACTGGCAAAACCTCAGAGAATCTCATTGCAAGACTGTCACTGGACGAGGATAAAGAGAAAATTAGTATCAAAGAAGACATGGATGTAACTTTTAAAGCTGAAACAAAGTTTAGAGCGAGAAATAAAGTAAGCTATTTTTTATGTGGTGAAGTAGGACATATTAAAGCTATTTGTACAAAGAAAAGGTATATGAATAATACTCAAGATGAGGACTGTAAAATAAAAATTAATGCATGTAGTATTTGTAAAAATACAAATCATCGAGAAGAGGATTATTTCTTTAGAAGTAATTTTAAAGGTAAAAATGAGAAAAGTAACAAATTTCGTAAAAATGACAAACTTAATAAAATAGCTTTCATGTGTAAAAATGAAGAGATTAATGAAAGCAAACCTGAAGCAAACAAAGTAGAAGTAAGAAATGATGTTCAATTCAGAGTAGATAGTGGAGCAAGTAATCACATGGTAAATAAGAAAGAATGTTTTTAAGAAATGGAACAATGTTGTGTTGTAATAAATACTGCTAAAAATGGTGAAAGTACGTCCATAACAGGTGTTGGTTCCGTAGAGTTTGACAAGTGTGTACTAAAAAAACTGTATTGTGTTCCGGAATTGTCAAAGAACCTCATATCTGTAAATAAAATAACGGAAATAAAAGTCCTGTATAATTTGACGATAAAACGGTGTATATCTTAAACTAGAAAGTTGAATTGCCAAAAGAATGTGTTGCACTCGAAGGAGAGAAAAGTAAAAGTGGTATGTACATAGTAAAATTAAATGCTCAAGATGAGGCTGCTCTAATGTCAGATCAGGAAGGTAATACTTTAGAAATGTGGCACAAAACGCTCAGTCATCTTAACGTAAAACAACTTCAGGAAGTTCCTGTAATGTGTGAAGGTCTCAATTTTAATTTTTAAAAAGGTAAGGCTAATATCGACTGTTCAATTTGTGCTAAAGCGAAAAAAGTAAGACTACCTTTCAAAACTGTTAGAGAAAAAGCAGAACGAGCGCTTCAAATCATTCATAGTGATATATGTGGTCCGATTGATCCCCACATGATGGTAAGATGGTAAGAATTATTTCCTAACACTACTTGATGACTTCACACATTTTTGTAAAATGTACCTGCTAAAAACCAAATCTACTAATGATGTTTCTGATTATGTAAAACAGTATATTAGTGAAGATGAGGCTCATTTTAACCTCAAAGTAAGTAAATTAAGATGTGACAATGGTGGAGAGTATAAAAACAACCAGTTTATGGACTGGTGTAAGAAGATAGGTATTAAAATAGACTTCACTATCCCTCACACTCCACAATTAAATAGGAAAATAGAAAGACTCAATTTGGCTTTACTGAACAAAGCAAGAGCCATGTTTTTTGAAGCTCAGTGTGAGAAAGAAATGTGGGGAGAAGCTGTATTGACAGCGGGATACCTCGCTATCAGAAGTCCTACAACAGGATCTACTGTCTTTCCAGCAGAGAAATGGTATGAGAAGAAACCAAATCTCAGTATACTTAAAATATTTGGTAAGAAAGTTTATTCAAAAGTTGTAAAGCCTCTAAAAAAAATTGAAAGAAGGAGTAAAGAAGCAATGTTTGTTGGATATGTTTGTTGGAAAGCACATGGATACAGACTGTGGGATCCAGAAAATAGAGAAACCTTTGTAAGCAGATTTGAAACAGATTTGATTTGATTTTACTTCTTCATTCTTCTCTCAAAATAAATAGAGAGAAAAGGAGTATGGAAATATACAGATCGTTGAAGAATATGAGGAATCTTCTGATGAAGAAAATGAAAATGAAAAAGAACAACAAGATCAGGAGATGGATCGAAAAATATATCAAGACGTTGATGAAAATCCAGAAGAAAAAATAAAAGATGAATGAAATTTGGAGCAAGATAGAGAAAGAGAAGTTTACAATTTTAGAGCAAGAGATGGTCGCAGAAAACCAAAGAGATACGAAGACTACGGTCTTAAGGAAGACGAAGTACTTCTGACATACCTCGAAACATTAAAGAGTCGATACAAAGAGAGATGTCAAAAAGATATAGAGGAAGAAAAACATTCACTTCAAATAAAATATACCTGGGAACTAGTAGATGAAAAGGAAGCTGCAGGTAAAACATTACTTACAGCTAAGTGGATTTTTAAGATTAAGAAAATTAAAGGTATAAAGCACGACTTGTGGTCAGAGGCTGCCAGCAGAAGGAAGATAGTCTTAATTACAAAGACACGTGAAACAGTACTCATGACACATATTCAGTCCAGTTATTGATACAAGTGCGTTGAGATTACGTTTCGCAATTCCTGCTAAAGAAGACATGATAATCCAAATATTTTATGTTAAAACAGCTTTTATACATTGAGAATTGAATGAAACAATATACATGAGGTTGCCGGAAGGGTACAATGAAACAGGAAAAGCCTGTAAACTTAAAAGTCTCTCTACGGTCTGAAACAAGTACCATGCAGATGGAACAAAAAGCTGACGAATTTCTTAAAACAGTAAGGTCTTGAACAACAAAAAACTGATCAGAGTATTTTTAAAGACGAGGAATGCTAAATCTTTTTAGCCATTCATGTGGATGATGGTATCGTTTTTGGAAAAGAAAAGGAACAAATTGAGAAGTTACTAAGGAAGCTTAACAATCAGTTTGAAATGTCAAAAAATGAAAATCCTAAAAACATATTTAGGAATGTAACTCGAAAAATGAATTGACGGCTTATACATTTGTCAAGAGAAGTACACTAAACAAGTGCTGCAAAAATACAACATGTTGGATTGCAAATCAGTAGCAACTCCAGTAGCACCGCAAGGTTCAGGAAGTGTACAAAACCAAGAAGAAAGTTAAAAATCTAATGATGATTTTCCTCACTACCGAGAAATAATTGGAAGTTATACTTAACTAGTAAAACAACACCTGATT
Organism: Allygus modestus; assembly: GCA_963675035.1. Classification (NCBI taxonomy): domain Eukaryota; kingdom Metazoa; phylum Arthropoda; class Insecta; order Hemiptera; family Cicadellidae; genus Allygus; species Allygus modestus. The sequence continues at coordinate 394,073,173 of OY776111.1, forward strand.
TGGCAAAGCTATGAGAGCAGATTTATGGAAAATCCTAAAAAAGAAGACATTCAAAATGTTAAGAGGACACTGCGATATCTAAAAGGTACTCAACAGAATGGAATCAAGTTCTACAAAACAGAGCAAGAGACGAAATACATTGAACTGATAGGATATTGTGATGCAAATTATGCTGGTGACAAATAACAAAGAAAAAGTACTACAGGATATGTTATAATGTGTGCTGCAGGGCTGGTCTCTTGGTGCTACTATCTTGGAGAACATAGTGGCAAAATCTACTACAGAAGCTGAGTTCATTGCCACAGCAGAATGCTGTACAGAATTTACATATTTAAGATCATTGATTGAAGAGATAACCGGAAAACGTCTGAAGGTGACTTTGAATGTGGACAACCAGAGTTATATAAAGTTAATAAAGTCAGGACAGTTAAGTCTTACAGGTAGACGGCACATTGAAGTGAAATTTCACTATTTGAGTGAGAAAGCCAGAATGGAGAATTTGAAATTAAATATTGTCCCACAAACAGTAAACTATCTGATTTACTCACCAAACCACTGTGTCGCCTGAATTTCAACAAATTTCGAGTTGTGTTTGCAAATGTAACGTATAAATGTATACTCATCTAAAATATCTGAAGAGAAAACTTTAACATTAAGGGAGTGTGTTGCGAAATATCATGTTATAGAGAATTTAATTTGGTAATGGACAAAAGTTTTAACTTCTGTCATAAATAACATATGATTATATTTACGTATTATGAAAAAAATAATTAGTAACGGTAATAAAGTTTTGTTAAAATGTTGCAGTTATTGAATCATTTAATATGTTAAAGGCATATGAAACAAAGTAAATATCAACATATGAAACCAGAATGTGAACAGGAAAACGACTTCCAGTTGATTCTGAATTATGTGTTACAAGTCAGAAAGTTGCCAAAGTTGAGCCAGTATCAACGGAACACAGACGGAAACGAATCTGGGAGGCAGGTGCTATTCGTCAATATAGAACTCAACAGATTCAAGTTGCTTTCAACAGACTCACTCAGATTGGTGAAGATAGCACCTTTAAGTACCATTTACTATGATTAGTAAGATGATTTATTAACGAACGATTGGTCGTACTTGGCTTGTACCTGCGGCACTGTCCATTTCATTATCACGTTTTCTACGATTAGCGACGAACCTCTCTAGGTGAACCTTGTGAGTGTAGTTTTTATAACATGCATTAATTACATGGTACTTAAAGATTTTATATGAACCAATTTGAGTGATATATTGAAAGTTGCATCTTGACGAATAGCACCTGCCTCTCAGATTCATTTCAGACCGATTTCCGATTCAAATTTGGCAACTTTCTGACATGTAACACATAGTTCAAGATCAACTGGTAATTGTCTTCTTGTTTACCTTAAGCTTGCCATATTATAACCTCTGAACCACTCTAATTTTCTGCACTTTAAAAAAAGCAACTTCATCTCTTACAGCACCAAGAAAAAAAGGGCCAAACAAATATTAACTAAGCACTTAAAAATAAAACCCACTATACCAGATCACTCAAAACGAGGTCAACGAGAGCAGACATCAACTAATAACAATCAGAAACAGTTCAACAATAGAAATAAAACTAACATCTTGGAAAAAGACCAAAAGAGGTTAGCAAATATCTAATATGCCATTTGGAGGAGGTCATAGAGTAAACGATTTTGCCTGGCAACTAATATTTAAGACGAAAAAGTGGTCCATTAAATAATCAACTGGTATTTTCCACGGTGATATGAGATGGCTATAAACCAGACTACTTGGTCTTCATCGTATACTATTAAGTGGGCCGGTGAATCGTCAATTGGTACTTAAAGGTTTAATCAGTGGATAAACGAATAAACGATTTAGGACATTTTACTTATTCTCCATAAGAATAGCATGGGGCTGAGTACGCAGGTTTGCTGCAACGGGAACTATAGGCAAAACAACCTTTTTTGCGCAAATATCAATAGATCACAACGATATGAAGCAATATACTGAGTTTAGTTAAAAGAAAGATTGATCAATAAGCGAGATATACAATTTTTTTTATTCTCCAAAAGAATAACATTGGACAATTTAGCACTTTCAATATATCTGTAACCATTTGACGTAGAGTAATTATCATAACACCACATGGTTTGTCACTACTTGGTCTTCTTCTTGTACTAACTGATCCGGTAAATCGTCAATTGGTCCTCAAAGGTTTAATCAGTGGAACGATTAATCGATTTGTAATATTTAACATAATGAAATAGTTAGTTACAATTATATATATTTAAAAGTTCATTGAAATGATTTTTAATGTCTTTAACGTGTTTAGCACCCTAAAAACTCATGAAAATGACACCTCACCTGCCTATATACATTGCATTTACTATTTTTTTTACATCAAAGATGGCGGCCATTTTCCAAAATGACTATCACCCAACGTTTTTTCATCCACTACACCATTACCAACAATATCTAACTGAGTGATTCTTTGGTAAATGAATGACATACAGAAGTATTCTGAGCAACTGTATTATATCTAACAAATGTAAATATGGGCAAATATATATTGATATGGGCATATCTATATGAATAGATATGGGCATATCAAATCCATTTCAATTATTTTGATTCCTCTTGATTTGCAAAACTCAATATCCTTAATATTGTATTTATTAAAACCATTTAGTTTGCTTATGATTTTTAACTATTGTTATGTAGATGTAATAGTTTTATTTATACATATCAATTTATATGAATAAGGAAAAGAAGTCAGTAGTTGTATACTACTTGCTAGACATTTGTTATCAATGTAAAACAAATTTATAAAGGTGATAATTATTTTTTTAATTAAATCTTTTGCTGGTTTATATTTTGTTTAGAATACAAGCATTTAAAAATGTGGTGCCCCTCATAGGCCTTTTTAATTTGTTCGAATTTAATATATTGTTATGCATAATGTACATCCAAAACCAAAATAGATATGTTTTCTTGGTTGCCCAGAATATTTTCGCAAAATGAACGAATGTCAGTAGTTTGGTATAAAACATAAATTGATATCTTAACAAATATTCAATCAACGATGCCTTAAATAAAAAGATTAAGAACAACGAATTTGTTGAAGAAGTTTTAAATATCATGCTTAAACATTAGCATTTAATGCTAATGTTTACAAACTGACTACTGTCAGTTTGTAAATAAACTGTATTAATTTATGTCTAATAAAATGTTAAAATAAATTGTTTAAGCACGTTAAATGGGCTTTAGCTTGGTATGCGAGTTAGTGATGACAAATATAAATATTGTTACTATTATTCTACATGATGATCAAACGATTTTCTAAACTGAGAATTCATCTTTAATATTATTCTTAAAAAACAAATCAACAAAAATAAAAAAGGAGAACAACTCAATGAAACTAGACATTTAATCACAAGTCAATCAATCAAAAAACCAAACTTAAGTACGTAAAACAATCTATCAGAGGTCTGTACGAAGTTTCTTTCTTATGTTTTCCCATAACCTTCCTGTGGGATATTCTCAATCAAGTAGCAAGTCTCCCCCTTCTCCCCCCTCTTAAGGTGGTTCGGAATGGGTAACGCGTGATCACGCGTCAGATTTTTGTGATATGGCGCGTGAGGAGGTGAGGGAGAAGTTATTGCTTCTATTGTGTTCTTAACCACTTTCGTCAGCCTGACACCCTGTCAAAATAGTTATAATATTCAACAGAAGATTCACATAAATACTCCCAAAGAAAATAAATACTCCCCATTTGCTACTACGAACTGTGGTAATTATTATTTTTAAACTATTTTCCAAATTATTGTTAGTCCCTGTCATATTACAGTTACTTTAGGCAACATATGTGATACATACCAAAGGTATCTATAATATATACACACAACTATTTAACAGACTCTCAGTTAAGGAAAATTACAAAATCAGGAATGTTGAATATTATGGTATCAAATGTTAATTTTGTAAATGTTAAATATCAAAAAGGCGTTGAAAACCCTATGATGAGTAAACTATTGTAAGCGTTTTTACTTGCCATAGTACATTACATGGTTTATGATACCTTCCCTAGGGGCAACACAAGCTCCAATAATAAATTCCCTAAAAAGTAGTAAAGCAAAATGATTACAAATTAAAACAAAACTTAATGTTATTAGAGAATTTCCGATTCAATAGCGAGCTATTATGGAGATAACGCTTAAACTAAAAATATGTGGGTGGTCACAAAACTATGTGTATTCGTTATCCGATTTACTTCAAATTATGTCAGAGACATTTATTAATATAATCAGTTGGACAAGTTCTTTGAGAAAACCCATCAAAAAGCCATTACCCCTTTTTAAAGAATTTAAAAATTAAAATTTATTGTTTTGGGGGCAAATTCGATTAAGAAATACCAGGATGAAAAATTATTGCATGTTAAACGGTAGAACGTAAAAGTAAAAAAAAATACCTAGTCGCATAATTATAGTATACATATTTACCAATTTTTACTTTAAAAAATAAATTGAATGAACACAGTGCCACTTTACATAGGAAAAGACGGTTTTTATAATTTGGTGTAGTTTTATCATCCTCAGTAACCTACTGAGGTATTCCTACTTTTACCTTATTGAATCTCCTCCTAATTATTTATTGTGCAACATTACTATCCCAGAATTGCAGATGAATGGTAGCAAGAGCATCAGAAGAGAAAGAAATTCAAAGTTTTCCGATTTGAAAAAAATAAGATTAGTATTTATTTCAACCCATTCAATTTTAAACTAACTGTAAAGCGAAAATTCCCTTCCCTCATATCGGCGTGTGGCGTATGAACTAGTAAGTAATATAATAAAAATCATAAGTTAATATTTCAGTAAAATAGTTTTGTAATTACTATAAACACTGGTATAAAGCATATTCTTATTGACGGTTACAAAAATGTTTTTACAGAACATTTTTTAAAATAAAAACTATACGGTTTTTGACTGTTTGATCAGTTTTATACACGATGTACAAACAAAAATTAGAAAATGTAACGTTTTTACATTAAACCAGAAATCTCATGATTTGGTGTAACTGCAAATCAAACGTTATTTAAAGTTGTTTAAGTTTATTTATCTTCTTGATTGGGACTTGAAATATTGATTGGGGGAAAAACCAATTTTAACTTTTCAACTGCCCTTGATACCTTCATTTCGTAATTTAAAGTACGCACACCATATTTATTGAACGTATTTTACCTTAACTAACTTAAATTTGTTTGCTTAGAAGACCATGCGTAAAACACATAAAAATTAATTTTATGTTAAGGCATATTTAATATAGAACAACTTTAATATAACATATTGACACTAACAACCTAATGTGTATAAGTTAAAAATAGGGGAAACATTTTTTGATCTTGATTCTTTTTGGTTTATATAAAATCATAACATAAAACACTTTATCCATTAATATAGCTGTCCTGAAATTGTAGATCACTTAACGTCCGTAAGTGTGTATAATTACGTTAATAATCCAATTAAATAATATATTAAATGATAATTTAAACAATCATAACCTAAAACTATTACTACATTAAAATATTAAATTTAAAAACTTGTAACAGGATGTTAACTGTCAATGAAATAGTTACAATTTTAATAATAGTGTATTTTTACAATACGTTTCTCAAATTAATTTATATATGCAGTGTGTAAACTAAGCATTGAAACAAATATGTATTTATTAAACTAAAATAGATAGAAATGTTTTATTCGTGGCATTGGCTGTTAACAAATGTTCCGGGATTTTGTACAAAAACCATTGTTTCAACACCCCTCATTTTATAGGTACTGTCACGCTAAAATCAGTTATATAAAGATAATAAAAATCTGTTGATCCTAAAAAAATTGACGGCCAAAAACGTCAACTATGTTTGAACAATCATAATGAATGGAGTTATTACTTAATAAATGTTTTGGTATGTGTTTTAGAAAGATATTCCTAAGACACTCAAGTTTTATTAAACATTTCAAATTAATATGGTCTTTTTGAAGTGAAAAATCCTTTTGTAATACTAATAAACATAAATTTAGATAATAATTTAAGTATTAAAATTTGAAAAAATAAATTTTGTCAACAATAAAATGAGAATTTATATGGGCCGCCATTTTGTTTAGGATCAACGGATTTTAATTATCTTTACATCATTGATTTACCGTGACAAGACCTATAAAATGAGAGGTCACTCAATAGGGGTTGCTATTTAAAAAAATAAGTTACCCCCTAACCCTCACCCTCCTAGGGGGTTGAAAAAATTTGTTAGATGTCAAAAATCCCGGAACCTTTCTTAACAATCAATGCCACGAACAAAATTTTTCTATTTTAGTTAAAAAAAATACATATTTGTTTCAATACTTAATTTTCACACTGTATATCTATCTATATAAATAAAATTAGAGTTTTGCCTGTACATTGCTTGGATTAATGAAATTTATGCATATTTTCACGTTTTTCACCCTAGGGAAGACAAAACCAGTCTTATCTCAATTTCTGTCGGTAACGCTCAAGGTCGGGTTTTTGTTCGTGTTTCACTGGAAAATGGTAGCACTAACTTTGTTTCTTTGTTCTATGCATGCGTGAGAAGGTTTTAGGCTCCTTTAAACTGGCATTCGCCTTTTGTAAAAATAAAGGCGGCGGCTCAAAAACGTGATTTCCTATGGTTTTAGGTTGTGTTTTGTTCGCTTTTCACAGGGAAACGGGTGCACCAATTTCGATGAAACTTTTTTTCTATGGACATTAAAAGGATTTAGGCTATTTTTTTTTAAATCACATTAGGACTCTGCCCCACGGGGTTTTAAAGATCCTATGATATTTTTATGGGCAAAACATTTATTTATATTGAACCAGCTGATAACTTAAGAATATTTATTCCATAAACAGCTGTTGCAGTTCTTATTTAAAACGTTGAGTGGGGATTGGTAATAAATAACATAAGTATACAGAGTGGATATATGATCTAAATCTGTATTATTTGTTAGACTCATGAATTCACTAGATAGTGATCACTTCATCTAAAACACGACAATGTCTATGAAGATTAAATGTTGCATGGTGGTCCCCTTTTTGCTGCATATGTACAATTTGAATACATTTTAAAAAATCCTATAGGGCTCTGCCTTAATTTACTTTCATGGAAATTCTATGAGTATTAATCAGATCAAAATGCAAGCTTATTCCCGTTACGGAAATATTTAAGGGATTCGCCTCCCGGAACTTCAAAATACAATCTTTTAACAATCGTACACTTACTAATGAGCTGACTGATGGAGCTGAAATTCCGAACGTGAGTGTCCGAACGTAACAGCTAATATAAACTTGTATTCTGGAAAAGATTAAGGGATTGAGGAGTTTTCTTATGCCCTTTTGAAAGGTGAGAACGGGACATCTAGGCACAATAGTTGAATCACAGGATTTACTAAGCGACAGTTATTTTACGAGGTTCATAATCAGTTTCATTTGGAAAGTGCCTGGCTCTGTGATTGTGCCATCCTCACGTCCACCAATGAACAAGCAACGGAGATCAACACAAAGGTAGGTAGGTCTTTTCCAATGCGAGTAATGAACGAATAAATGGTTTAACACCGTTCTTTTAACCATGACCACGCGTTCACTACCTGTCAGAATTCCTCGACTTAGGAACAGTACCCTAACAATCTGCCAGTGTATTTCGTTAACTTTTATTTAATTGTAAATTAAAAATGTAAAATGTAATTTACATAAAGTAAAACTATATGGGTTGTTATTCTCTTTATTTCATCTATTATTTATACATACAACTCGTACGAAGGACGGGTATACAGCTAGTATATAATAAACATAAGTAAATAAACTCTAATACACTGGTAAAATCATTTTAATTACACTTACACGTGTTTCGGCTCTTAGGCTATGTTCACAGTGTTAGTTATAATACATAACCTTATTTTGTTTATTTACTGACAGTCAGTCAAGTCAGTCCTCTCATGACCTGATGATGACTGGTGTGACTTGTCTAAATCGATAACCTAGTACCATATTTTTTATATGTTTACCGTCTGTATGGGAAACAGTATAAGTGTAAACATATCTTAAGTGTTGTAAGACGTCTTTTATTACATCCCGTAAGTAATAACAACACGTAATATGCTAATAAAAAAGTTGTTAAATATACTTATGCAGCATCGCCACTATTGACACAAGTATACAACACCATTGTCACCACGCGATTTAAATTTGGGTGTAGATGTGTTGCTTTCAATTTCTGCTGAGAAGGATTCCGTCTAAAAGTATTCAACTGTCACAAGATATTGCCTGCGCCAAGCGTAGTTTGTGTCTCTGCAAAACGTAAATAAAATATTAGTTTTTCAACATACAAAATAGTCGCGTGAATTGATATACAATGAGTTGCGATGTAAATATAAAGATTTCCTAACCGATTCAATTTGTTGAACTTAAAAATACCAATGCATATAGGGGGAATGTTTTTAAACAGCTTGTACTCGTACAAACCTCAAGTGAAAAAAGTGCGCACAGGATTTGTACGTTAATTTAGGTTTGATAATCGCAACTAAGCATAATGGTACGAAAGCCGAGAGTGACTTTAGGTAGTAGAGGGTACAGCGCGATTGCGTGATCAGTTGTTGTGATATGGAGCGAGACCTGGGAAGGAGAAGTGATTGGTTCTATTGTGTTCATAACCACTTCCGTCACCTCTGCACCTTCACAAGAATCAAAAACTGTTTACAGAAAAATACAAGATACGATTTAAATATTTCAGATAAACTATCTGTCTATTGTTATCTAGATTTTCAAGGCTACGTAATTACAAAATATGGCTTATTTTCTAATAGTTTTAACGGAATTCCTTTGATGTCACCCACTTCTTCCATATTGAAATTTTCTAAATGCTGTTGAGAATAATAAATACAAATAATTGTTGAATATTTGAACAGACTAGAACTAGTTTTGCAGCTTCGAAATGTTTAATCACAGTAAAATGTTGTCTGTAGTGTGTGGTCCGGGGGTTATTTTGCTATAGAATGGTATCATTATTTGAATATGCTTCGTTCTATGTTTAGATTAATTGAAATTGGTTACTTGTTATTACAATTTGGTGTTTTATGCATTTGTTTATGCTTTCAGCGAATTTCCCTATAGGGAAGAAGCTATTAGGTGGCATGGTAAGACTTAAGCCCGAAACTATGATAACTTTTTGTTTTGAGGTCCCCAGATGCCAAAAACACTATTCGTTAAAATTTATATATATGTATATATAAATATAAATATATATTACGTATATATATATATATATATATATATATATATATATATATATATATATATATATATATATATAGTCCGTTAACCACGATAACTTTTGAAAGAAGCACCCGATTTTTATGAAATTTGGCACAAATGCGAAGAGTAACATTTATGACTTTAAGTTCGAAAACCAGATCTATCGGTTTAAGGGAAGGGGATTTTATGGGGGTTTAAAATTGTCCAAAAATCAGTTTATTTAACTTTTTACCCTAAAATTTTAAAAACACAAGATTTTGGTTATAGCCATTTTGTAGATCTTAAAAAAAAAATTAGCATATTTAATCATTAAGCTAGGTTTAGTGGTCGTGGAGAAAATTCAAAAAATGTGTCCATACAATTTCCCATGTTAATCTTATGAGAATACGGTTTTTAGATTTTCCTTAGATAATTTCACTAAAAACTCCACATTTCTTTCTACCATTCAGTTTAGCTCTACAAAACAATCATTTTGGCGTTTTATTTGTTGTTTTACGTCCAACCGTTGTAGTGATATTCAAAGTGCTAAACACAGTACGTTGTCCAATGTTATCCTTATGGAGAATAAATAAAATATTATATTTTGATTATTTATGTACGAATATTGAAGAAACTTGGTATGTGGCTTCAACTAGTTGTGGTATATTGATAATAGCACAAAACAAGTTTTTTGTTGATTTTTCCCGGTAGCAGCAAACCTGCATACTCGGCCCCCATGTTATTCATATGGAGAATAAGTAAAGTTTTATATCTCCCTTAGTTATGAACCTAAATTAATAAAACTTGGTATGTAGCTTCACCTGGTTGAGATATATTGATAATTACAAAAAAACACATATATTATCTTCCTTGTTGCAGCAAACCTGCGTACTCATTTATAATGTTATTCTTATGGAGAATAAATAAAATGCTATATATCACTTATTAATGAATGTATTTTTGTGAAACTTGTTAAGTGGCTCTAGGTAGTAGTGATACCCACATATTTGCATTGGAAATTCGCTGAGTACGCAGGTTTTCTGCGACGGGGGTATTTATACTTTATATTATTTTAACTATTTTAACTTCCAACACCGTAACTCTTATAATCTTTTGCTTTACCTTTTCCCTTGCTACCCCATAATCCACTTCTTTGTTGTTTTAATAAAAATAACATCATTAATAGTTTAGTAATCCAAATAGTGAGTGTTAAAAAATAAATACTGTACCTATTTATTTACATTACTATGTAATCTGACTGACGTAATTTCTATCCAAAAATTTACAAAAGCTCTAAAGCCATACACTAGAAAACAGTATAGCACTGATTTGACATGAAACTAGCAAATATTTGTATACTAAAAATACAAATATTTGCGTTTTAATAGTACCAAATTGTTTCAACTGATAGATTTGTTCACTGTTATGTATAATTGAATAACATATGTTTTATTTTAAAATGTTAGATGGTTTTGTTTGTTATTGTTTTTGTTTACAATGATTTCAGATCTTAATGTGTTTACGTAGATTTAACTAAAATGATGAACCTAAATGTTTTTGTTTTGCTTAAATAATAAATGTTTTCCATTAATTATTATGTGCAATTAAAATAATACACATCATGGTGCAGTCGGATGATGAATTGAATTTTTTAAAGATCTATTAAACTAAAAATAATTCAAAGAAATCGAATTTAACAAACCGAACATATTGAGCCTAGATGGGAATATCGCAGATAATTTCAAGTCTTTCGAGGAAAAAGTTATTATTTATTTCTCGGCTTCATAGTCAGACAAAAAAACCAAGGCATGTAAAGGTAGCCAGATTGAAAACTTGTTACGAACTGAGGCACTGAAATTATATCGGACACTAACCTGTGATGATGAAAGTTCAGATACTGTTTTATCCATTCTTAGCATTTTGGAGAACACTGTCTACCACCGCAAAATGAAATCATGGATATGATCAATTGTTTAAAGGTAACAGCAACCACTAGCACCCTTTGAAAAGTTTTATTCAATCTTATATCAATAATTTAATTAAACCTTGTAGTTTTGCTGATCAAGAGAAAAACTCTTAAGAGCACAGGTAGTTTTTGGAATTAGATCTAAAAGTGTGAAAAGAACGTCTTCCAAGAGAATACATTTCGTTAGAAAAACCATAGCATTCTCAGATCAGTTGAAGCTGCTGAAACAAATCTGCGTTTTATAGAAGAAAAAGAAACGAAAACAAAATTGAACTGAATGAATTGGGGAACCCTAAAATTAAGCCTGAGAATGACCGAGTATCTGAAGATGACAACATAAATACTGTAAGTAAAAATATTACTCATTAATGCTGTTCTACAGCAGGGTTTGCTAAATGTCAAATTAGCCATTAGTTCCAAATGTGCAAATTGTAGTTATATTCATGACAAACAAGCGACGTGCCCAGCTTTAAGAAAACGTGCAACAAATGTAATAAATTAAATCTCTTTGCATCAATGTGTAGAACTAAAACATTAACTTTCAATAAAGAGTTACAAAGCTTTCAGGACTTAGCTTTGAGGGATGAACAAATTCAAAGTTTTTATGTAAATTCAGTAAATGAGGATAGTTCTGAAGACATTAGGTTTTGGAACGAAATTGTTACAGTTGAGGGTGTTGATGTAGAATTTTAAATGGATTCTGGTGTAGAGGTGAATATTCTCCCTTTCTCATTTATTAGGGACAACAAATTGCATTCCAAATTGAAAAAAATTCAATGCAAAATTGCAGGCCTTTGGATGATTTACCATTGAGCCTGTAGGAAAAATCAGATGTTTGGTTGAGAGTAAAACAAGATTTAGTGTTATCTTTCAAGCTCCCATGACGTACCTATTGGTGAAAAATTAAACCAAAAATAATTTCTGCTAGTTCAGATACATACTATAGGTATCAGTAACAAAATACTTAACTATAAAATAGCATAGACGTTTCGCGCGACCAAGATCATAAAATATGTAATAGTTAGTGCATATATTTCTTATGCATGTAACATTTTCAAACGAAACATACGTGTGTTTACATGTGACACCAAGTCACGTCGAACAAAATATTGGCAGTAGTAAGTGCCATGACAAGCGCCTCATGCAACATTCATGATGGAGATTATTCCACCTTCAACTCTAGGTTTCTTCTAAATATAAATTTCTCAAACATACATGCAGCAATGAGTTTATTTCAACAGCATTACCGGTAAATTTGTTAAAAGTGTGTTCTTTCTTGTTATGTAAAAAACAAATCAGTACTTCACAATATTTTGCACAATAGAAGAAACAAAATAAAAATAACATTGTTCGTCAGAGGTTAATATAAGGTTAAGTATTGAGATTACCAATATATGGTATATGGGTTGGCATTATTTAAATTATATTTGTGCTTTCATATACGTTTAATTTATTTGTTTATAGTAGGTTGAATATGGGTAATGTTAGTAGTGTTTAAGAATTGATTCTAATTCGTATTGTTTACGTCAAAGTCAAAACTGAAGTATTTGTTGCAATTATAATGAGGCTCATAGCATTAGGAGTAAATTAAAACAATTATAGAGCACTATCAATACACTCAAGAAATAAATTATGAATTAAATAGTAATGATAATCAACCTCTAAAATCTCTGCAAACCTTTAGACTTACATTTAGTGGTGAAATCACCAGCTCTTGTTCTATATAATTAATAAATAAATATATAGCTAGAGTTATGGCAATTAATGAGTTAACCCGATATTTATAGCAATACTGTTATTACTGACAACTTCACTGTTTCTATTACTATAACTGAATTTTATTCATATTTCGTGAAAGAGTAAAACGATTTAAATAAATATAAAGTCGGTTTGGGTTAGTTAATATATAATAAATAAGGACAAAATTGTTGTGTATGTATAAAGATATCCAGTGTATTAATATTTAAAAAAATGGGTTACCAATCAGATTTAAATATGTCCTGTGATAAAGATTTGATCACAATAATTAAGACACAACCAAATGCACTTTTTTGTCATTATTTAAAAATAATAACATAAAAAAATCTTGCTGTACAATTTTGCAAGTACTATCTGGTCAAGTTGAACTAGTGGGAGCATTATTCCTTATGCTTGCTACATTTAACAGACTAGTAAACGGACAATGTAAAATAAGTTTATAAATCCCGGAATATTACAAGACGGGATTATTCGCCTGAGTTGGTTGGTTAACGAAGCGGAATGCGACTTGAGTTTTGATTGTCCACGCAGTTTGCTTAGTTCATAATTTACAACCGTCATAACTACGTTAATTAATGAGAGACATTTAAGTTTTAATAATAATTACACGACAACCTCTTAAATTTCTTCTATAAAAAGTATATTTTCCGTCCACACGAAAGTACATACCAGTAGTTAATCAAAACTTGAATTGAAATGTGCTAAATTTAATGGTGTGTTAGAATTTCGTTTTAAAAGGTATATTATGAGTAAATTACAAATGCTATCCAGCCAACACGTTTACTAACTTATAGCTTGTATGGCTTATTGAAGTCACTACTTGTCAGGTATAGGAGTTACAGGTTTTTTGAAGTAGTAATATTAACAATTAATAAGAATGAAATAAATATATTAATACATATGAATATATTATACTAATGTAATAGACCAATAAAAACATAAGAGTCAAGCATATTTTAAAGTGGACTGTTTAGTGGTTGATTAAGTCATCATCAGCTCATAATCTTTTATGAGCCTAAACAAATTATATCAATTTTATTATTGGATCTTTGACTGTAGCCAATCAAAATTAAAGGCTCTATTTTAAGTATTAATTTGAGAATAGTAAATGTATGGTTTAATTTAGACTGAAACACGTATATATATGTTGAATGCATTATTTATGTTTTTAATACTCGCATAGCCCTTTATTTCGTTGTTTTATTTGAGTAATATAACTCCGATGCCTTGTTATAGCCGTAAGTTTATTAATGGAGGGAAACTGGTGACCAGTGGTGATTAACTGATTTCCGTTTTAGTTTTTAATTTTAGGGAACACCTGTTTAAACTATACAGAATGTTTACGTGCAAGGTCTTCATAAACAGATATCATTGACAAAGCTTAACCTACCAAAAAAACAACAACAAAAACACAGAGAATATTAGCATGTAACAGCAGAGATTTCGTGTATTAAGTATGTATATAATACAGTATGGTTTACATTTTTAATGTGGGTGCGTCGGTAGCCATGGGGACGGCTCCACCACTGGCATCACTGCAGCTGCCACATCCGGTCCACTTTTATTTATAAGGCCTCACTTTTTACAATGTTTGTGTTTTACTTTATTCATTTTGTTATTTAATCATGTGTATGTTGTGGTTAGACAACTGTTAAGCATGGTGAAGTAAGAAATATTATCTTAACGATTACCCTCACTGAGGTAAACAAATTTGAGGGCGTTTACCGATTCATTTGAGGTTACGCGGCCAGCCTGTTGGAGAGGGGAGGGATAGGTCGTACATTTGTAGGCAGCTACAGAACCATGGGAAATCCATTAAGTTCTGATACGTCTCTCGTGAAGTTACCTCCTTCATGAGCTTCGGTCTATTCCTCTATCGTCATCAGAGATACAGGTTCACAGACCACACTTATTGTTATATGAGCCACGTTTTACATGAGTGGATGGATCACAAAATTCTAAGACACTTCAATTTAAACTGATAGCCTACAAATAGGTAACTGAGAAATTATGGACTTTGGTTAGCTAATGTGGCTAATTTGAGAGTCTATTCGAGCTATACTAAAAATTGAGGGTCGATCGACAGATAAGAACTTAAACTACACTGCAGACACAAATTACAATAAAAAAAACTAGTGGGACGAGCTAGGTGAGGAAGCTGCCACTTTTCAAAATTAAGTAAAATACCGGTCAAAAAACAATTTTAACAATTTTGGGGACAGTTTCTGGCTACCACTGCTCAGCTTAGCATGGTCAAGTAAGAAATATTATAACAATGATTACCCTCACTGAGGGCGCATTATCTTTGAGGGCGCTTAGCGATTCGTATGAGGTTACGAGGTCAGCCCGGTGGGAGGATGATAGGTTTGAATAAGCTTGAATAAAATAACCAGAACACTTTAATTTATAAGAGTAAATCGTTGTTGTAAAATACTGTTTAATGTGATCAGAAACAACGTTTATCTGAAAGAAAACACGTTTTTAACTAAATTGAAAAAGAGATAATACATACGCTTATCTCCTCACATTAAAATGTAACGCCAAAAAAAACACTGGAATTATTAAAACTACTGAGGTCTTAACCTCTACAAAGCTATTGTACTTACGATTAAGTAAAACATAGTGGTGACGTTTCCGCCAAACAGCTGACCGACAGGAAAATCTGATGGCAGTCGGGGCACCCTCTCGCGAACAACGAGATAAAAAGCAAACACTATATGAGTAGTGACATAGCGGTGGGTCAGTCACGGCTCAAAGCTGTAAAACTGGGAATTACCAAACCGACACGAATCATGCGTATTTGGTCCAGTTTGAGGTTTCAAAACAGCCAAGATTATTAGGGAGAATTAAGAGTAGTCAGCTGACAGGCACAAGATCCGAAGTTTCCGGCCAGGTATCCGCCACAGCAAGGAAATCGGGGCTTTTGTATCTCCGGTCATTGCTCAGTGATACATTCATTAATGGTAAATTTTGTGTATCACAAAACATAATACATGGGTGTGATATATTAATTAATATTAATTAAGTAAATAATTTATTTATTAGCATGATACGTGTTGTTACAACTAAACAGGATAAATAAAATAGTCTTACAACTCTATAAAGAATATTTACACTTATACTGTACTTACATTCATGACGGTAGAATATACACAAAAGATGGTACAAGGCGATCTATTTCAACCAGTTACACCGACCATCATCAGGCCCAATCAGAGAAACATCTTCTCTGATTGGGCCTGATGATGACAGGTGTACCTGGTTGAAATCGATCGCCTTGTACCATCTTTTGTGTATATTTTACCGTCATGTATGTAAGTACAGTAAAATTTTAATTATACTTTATAGTGTTGTAAGGCATATTTTATTCATCCTGATTAATTAAGTAAAATTATTAGTATTTTAGATCAGATTTTTTAGATAAATATATTTCTATGAAAATGCATAAGTCATAAAAGTGTAGCAATATAGAAATCTAACCAGAAAATAAATTTTGCAAAAACAAATTCTTATAAGCCTAATATTTATGTTTTAGGCTAAATTCAGCAAACTTCAGTTATTGAAAATCCTTCAAATAGCCTTCAATACGTCTTTCGTTTTCAATTTCAATACATTGAAATTATGTACACAGGTGAATAAGTTAATCTCATGTAGGGTTAGGGGTGGTAGGTACATAGTTAACAGAGGAGCTTTATGAGTTAGCAGTTAACACTGATGTTAATGATGGCAATAATGTTACACTGTAATTTACTTAAAACCAATAGAAGCTTTATGACTTGGTGCACTACGATTGAATTGTTATAGCTCCTTAGACGTAATTAATCATTGAAGGGGGTGACAAAATAAACTAATTCCATTAAAATTGTCATCCGCGTGAAACCATCACATTTCCAACTCGCTAGCCTGTCTGCAACCAACGGAAATAAATAATCATCACTCAGAGGGAGACCGTAGGGAACCAAATACTCCTGATTCCCCTTTTCCCCAGGGCTGAAGATAGCTGGCTCCGACAACCTGACCAGGTTGTGGCGGATTGGAAACTTGGGATATTGCGAGTTGTCCCTTCCTAACGCTCTCTAATGATCGTAGGGGTTTTGATACTTTAGATGCTCCCAAAAACGTGTGGCAGTTTGGTGCCAGCCGTAAAACTACTGAATTATGTATAAATTATATATGATTATGTTAAAACAAACTAAATAAATTTATGCATCGTTATTCCTCCATTTATTTTTTTAAGTTTTTATTGTGTTTCGCTGTTGAGTCCTATACTAGGCATAACAAATATCCTAAACTTAAAATTCACAGTTGGTTGTATTAAGTTTGTGTTAGAAACTATTGTTCGCATTTTCCATCACTGTTCATTACGTCTTCAAAAATATATAAATATTAATTTATAAATTTCGTCAAACATCATATTTTACTAACCTCTGATGGAAAAATTCCGCAATAATTTTTTAAATAACATAAATTGAAACTTGTTTTGTGACTTTGCAACGAAACTGTGTAACGAATTGCTTATGTTACAATCGTCTTAAGTACCCTTTTGTCTTGACCTGCATTTTCATCCTTTAGAGTAGACTGAAGACTTAGTTTTAACACGGTTCAGTCCGTTTAAAATTTAGCCACTTCACACTCCTGGATGACCGTTTTGTTGAGACAGTTAGGTTCTGAGGTAGAAAATAGGAATAGTGAAATTTACCAGTTTAAAACCGTTAACAAACTATATTGATCATACTCAAGTAATGTAAAGTCAACATTCCTTTATAAACACCAAAAAGGAATAAACTTACAAATAAAATACAATGACCAAAAAACACTTATATTTATATTTAAAAGATGTGTTGAGTCTGGCTCATTTATAATTTCGTAATTTACAGCATTATATATATATATTTCAATACAATTTCAATAGCGACTGATTTTTGTATGTAACAAACGACGGTGCAGTTCGGCTGATAAATTTATTCACACTTATAAGTTTTGTTCTCCAGTATGCACCTATAAAACACTTTCATATTATTTACTTTTACATGTGACACAAGTTCAGGCAGGGAAATATATTGGCTGTGACGACCGAAGTAAGTGTCATGACACGAGCCTCATACAACATGCAGCTCGTCATCATTCCATCTTTAGCTTTTGGATTTTAATGTGATAAAGTATTCGAAATAAGTTCAATAATATGAAAATAATTATATGGAGAATATATATTTAAATTGAAAAACATAGAAAAAAATAAAAAGTTATAGTAAGAAATATATAGATGTAGGAAAACAGTTCATAATATATGCTTACCAAGAATTAAACCTGCTTACGTTTTTCCTACTCGGAACCTAAATTCAATAACATTAATTTAGATTGGAAATTAAATATCCGCTTTTTAATTGGTTCAACATAAAATGTAACTTACATAAGATTTGCCAATGTGACGCTTTTGTTTTTGTAAAATAATTTTGGAGTAGAAATGTTAAATATTTTGGAGTGTGAGCTTATCTTTCGGGTTTCATTTAAGAAACTAATCCAAACAAGTTTATTTCTTTGTGATTAAAATATGACAGGGGCAGCTTAAGAAGATTAAATTACAAATCGAGGTAAACACAATTTTGCCTTTGGGTTTGTATTGATAAAGGCAGATAACAGGTATGAGTAAGATTTTAAACAAATTATCCCAGCAATACCTTAGAGGTAAAAACTGTTTCCTAAATTTAAAAATGTATCATGAATGCTATATACATAAACGTATGTTTAAAATGTTTATAATCAACATATTACCAGCCTAACATATTCAAATTGTATCTGTACTTTAAAATATGATATCTTGTATGGTGTAAAGTTATTTCTTTTATTTTCAAATAGCTTAAATTTAAATGTGCTTAGTGTGTTAAGAAAAACTTAAGTTTTAATTTGAAATAATGATAGTTGTTTTTAATGAACGTATGAACACGTTTGGCTCACATTTATTTTGCCGTAATGCATTAATGTGGTTGTATACAATGAGTAATGTTATTTAAAACTTAATTATTGTTGGCTGATGAATTAAACGTTAAATCGACGGCGTTGGTGGTGTCAAGTGTAGGCAGATCTGAAATTAGCCAATCACCCACTTTCATGTCGGGACCAATGTCCAACAGCCACTTAGTTATGAGCCGTTTAAATTTGCCTCCCTCTCCTACAGAATATTGCGGTATACGATATGAATTTGATTATATGAGTTAAGTCTCCCAATAGACTGGTATAGTTATGAATTATTAACACCAAAATTTAACCTGTATGTGTTTGGGCATTTATGGTTTATTGCGGGACAAAACACCTTAGTTGTTTTATACAGCAACGAAGAGGTTTCAAAAACATTTATCGTAGGTTTAGTAGTTTAAATATATTTGAATATTAATTGGAAGTGCAATTTCCCCACAACCTCACATGGCCGAGCTCTGGTCTCCATAGTAGTGCGGTTTGAGGGCCAATTGTTACTCTACATTACAATGGTAAATGGATAGTTTTATTGATATTGACGGTGGAGGAATTGTTATCAAACCACTGCTATAGATTCAGAAGTTCAATGACACCTGGCAAAGGTCTCGTCATGTGTGCCATTCCAAGCAGGAAAACAACCGTCAATTTACCAATTTTTTCCCCTCAAAAATACTTTCGTGATGTTGATTACGTTCATTAGGAAAATTAAAGCACCTATTGTACCTCCCTGAACCACACCATACTCCACATTACTATAAAGTAACTTCAAACTACCGAAGTGAAAATCCTCTAATTAGTGAGTGTTTAAATTTATTAAGGGGTTTAATTTAGTTAGTAATGAGTGCCATGCATAGCTCCGAAAAGCACAACTCCGACAAGGCGTTTCTCTGACAGATTTGTCGGAGTTGTGCATTTCTGTTGGTTTTACTGTCGGAGTTGTGCATTAGTTTGTATTATTTTGTCGGAGTTACGCCTTTTTGGTGTTATTCTGTTCGACATCATGTAAATGATTTCGGAGCAACGCATAGCACATGAAATACATAAATCCAATACGTCAAAACCCTTAAAAAGTCTGATTTAAAGCTTAAGTAAATGTTTTAATTCCGAAATGCACAACTCCGACAAGTTTTGAGCAGTTTGGCGTTACTCCGACACAACTGCAAAGTTAAGCGTAACTCCGACAAAGGCTTCCCGCCTGGGCGCTGTTTCGATACTGGCTAGGACCCGATATTAAATTCCGATACAATATCGAAACAAAATTATCGATAATTGAGACTAATGAACCCAGAGTATACAGTTTTTTCCTTGTTTTATGCTTACCATTGGGATCTCGTAAACCATAACAGTTACGAGGAATGTTAAATGAGCAAAGTAGTGTATAATGGAAAACTAAATAAATTAGCGCCCAAAATAACATTAAAATAGGTATTATTAAAAATAATAAATAATAATAAATAATATTTTAATCATTTTTCATTGAATGGATGTAGGCCTACATTTATTTGTCTTGTAGGCGGGACCATTAAAAAACACTGAATCAATAAATAGGGCCTAATATCAATCCCTATATTTTAGAAATACTTTATTTCAAATGGTTTCTGTAGTGTAGGGCCTCTGAATCTAATTTGTTCGTGTTTCTGAATAACTGTAACTCTAACTCTATGTTAAACCTGAGGTTGTAGTTAAACATATCGCCGTTGCTTAACAGCACCACCCAGTAAGTGCTGCTACCTAGTGGGTATTCCTTAAACTAAGTCCTCCAGGTTCGAGATTTTATCGCAGTACAAGTTGCCCAGGCCTGCTCAATTTCATAAGAACAATAAACAATGTCTATAACGAAGACAGTGCAAGTTACGCCTGCTAAAATTCGTAACAACAATAAGCACTGTAAATAAAAAAGGCAGTGCAAGCTGCCCATGTCTGCGTAATTTAATAAAATCAATTTTTGACATCCTTCGATGTCGTTCAAAAGGTCTGTAATGGTATGCGAGATAGTCTAGAGGTAGTATAATAGAACTGTTCCGGCCATGTACTAGCTCCAAAAAGAGTGAACCGTTTTTTTAGGCACATCTCAGTTCAAACGATCCCTCATTTTTACCGCACGTGCACACTGTAGTGGTGGTGTTTATTTTACTTCTTAATTGTACCGTTTAATAAT
This sequence comes from Allygus modestus, assembly GCA_963675035.1. Classification (NCBI taxonomy): domain Eukaryota; kingdom Metazoa; phylum Arthropoda; class Insecta; order Hemiptera; family Cicadellidae; genus Allygus; species Allygus modestus. Next base: position 394,094,337 of record OY776111.1, read on the forward strand.
ATAATGTATTTTGTTATTTTAATAAAAGTCTGCTATTTGCATTACCATATATTATTATATTAAAAAATGCTGTGAAGTTAGTAACGAGATTAAACACGCGATACGTAATTGCGCAAAGGATTATGGTTTGTGGTGATGTATTCCAATAATATATGAATGAATTTATATTTATCAGCAATAACCTCGTGTGTGTAGTGAATGTTTGAGTGATATAAACAATCTAATATTTAAGGAGATAATTTATCCAATTTGAAGATACGCTCTAGTTGTATTTAATCCCATTTTCTTGCATTATTGTAATGTTATTTAACAATTAGTCACGCATCCAAAGTTGTTATTTTTTAAGTTATACAGTTTATATGAGCAAACCTAAAACGAATATTAACTAATTATATTTCACTCATTTTCAATATTTCCCTGTTGAATACTACTTTTATTGCGGTTGGATTACAAAATATGCATTATTTATAAATAAAACTGTAAAAAATAAAAATAAGTTTAAACTATTTGATTCAAAAGTTCACACACATTAGTAAAGTAACATACACACACATATACATTGATAAACACGCACATATATACAGATATAGCCTAATATTAACAAACTGTCCATATTAGTAAAACTGTTTTCGTTAATGACAATTCACACCTTGCGAATAACATTTAGGCCTACATCAGTTCAGACCGGAATCTCCTAAATATGATGTTTGCATTAGCACGGCACAGGGGGCACCGAAGGGGATTGTCCCTTCTCACATGTCGCGGTAGTTCCTCGGCGGAAGGCCAACAAAGGCAGATGTGGCCGCACGGCGCCACAACAAAGGTTGCCGGCTGCCACCGACACAGCGCAGGTCCTGAGCCGTCGAAATTGTTCCTGCCCGTCGTCAATGACCTGGAAATTTTGCTTTTTGTTATTGTTTTTAGTACATTATTTTAAGACATTTTCCTTTCTTATCAAAATATGTATATGCATATGCTTGTTGTAAGTACGGTGATGGTAATAGTGTTCAAAGTTTATTTGTATAAGCTAGGTAATTGCTAGCAACACAGGATGTACATTCATGCTCTAAATACAAATCAGTGTGCATACTGAAAGACCATTTACATTGAAGGTGTCTTAAGTTTTCCTTTGTATCTAAACATTGATTTATCTATAATATTATAAAGAAGAGATGGTTTCTGTCTGTCTGCCTGTCTGTCTGATGTTCCGAGTGAACGCAAAAACTACTGAACCGACTGGGCTGAAACTTTACAAATAGGTAGATCTTGAACCCATGCAACACGTAGGCCTATTCACTTCCTTATAATCCCCTCGGGCTACGCCCCGCGAACGTCCTAAGTTTCAATGTTTACATTTCAGAATAAAGTAAACATTCAGAAACTGTATTGCGAACAGCTGTGGATACTTCCATTTGACAGCTTAAAGAGCATACACAAGACTAACTAAAATGCAAATTACATTGACTGAAGAACGGGTACGTGAGCTAGTTTTTAATAATTAGTAGTTTTTAATTCCCAAATCATTTGCAGATTACGCTTAGTTGATGTGGCTAGAGTATTTGTTATTAAATAACCCGATAACTTTTCCATATTTTTCTAAACAGATCTAACATATAACATTAACAATAACACAATAACAATAACAAATACAATAATATAAATATATAAATAAAATATAAATAATAATAAAATATAATAAATAAAATATAATATAAATAACAATAACAATAACAATTAACAATAACATTGGTAATGAGTACATAGGTTTGCTGAAACAAGGAACATAAAAAATTTGTTTTTATGCAAATATAAATATGATTTAACTAGGCGAAGCCACATCCCAAGTTTAATCAATATCCAATCATAAATAAGCGCCATATAACATTTGAGTTATTCTCCGCAAGAATAACATGGGGGCTGAGTAAGCAGGTTTACTGCAGCAAGGAACAAAAAAGGGTTTTTTATGCAATTATCAATATAACTCAACCAAGTGAAGCTACATACCAAGTTTTATTAATTTATGTTCATAATTAAGGGAGTCATTACATTTTACTTATTCTCCATAAGAATGACATGGGGGCTGTGTACGCAGGTTTGCTGCTACGGAAATAATCAACAAAATAAATTCTTTTGCAAATATCAATATACCAGTACTACGTGAAGCCACAAAGCAAGTTTCATCAACATACATTCATAAATAATCGAGATAACAAATTTTATTTATTCTCCATAAGGATAACATTGGACAACGTACTGTGTTTAGCACTTTGAATATCTCAGCAACGGTTGGGCGTAGAATCACAATTTAAACACCAAAATGATTGTTTTGTGGAACTGAACAGATTGGTAAAAGCAAATGTGAAGTTTATGGGAGCCAGTGATACCAATTGTATTGTTTAAAAATTGTAAACCGATAATGACAAATTATATTTATAATAAATATATTCTTTGACTTAGCTAACAACTGATAAATCATTAAAAAGTAAATAAAAGGTAGTATGCCTAAAATGTTACTGTTAAAGATGCTTATGATCTTTAATTTTATTTATTTTTCCTTTAACCATTTTGGGAGAGCAGTTATATGCATAAGGTTTGTAAAGAAACGTGAAGACAGTTATTTTACTGCCTTGTGAACAGTGATAAGGTGTTCTGTATAAGCTCTCAATAGTGTTTTCTTGATATTAAGTTGTGAAATTGACGGAATAGGCTTGGGTAGCAACAAACTAGATTAAGTGACCGTGTCTATAACATAGTAATGTAGGCTAATTACTTAGCACTTTTGTGGTAAGGATATTCCAACACAGTTTTCATCTATAAATTAACTGTTTGGTACGCTTGTAAGTAATTCCTCGTGCATGTACAGTTGGCTTGAAATTTTTTGCTCTTCCACCTTGGCCTACTTAAAATATATTGTCTCATTTTGTTCATAATAAATCATGGAGGAAGCGGTTACTTGTGGGCAATGTCATGCCATCATTGTTGATTCAGATTGTGACTCGATCCAGTGTGATATTTGTGATTGTTGGCTACACTCTTGGGAGAAATGTTCCAAAATAAAGAAGATAGCTTTTCGAATAACTAATAATGTTAATTGGTATTGAACCCCAGTTGTATTGAACTTTGTAAAAAAGTAGAGAAAACAATCTGGATCTAGTACTTGTGTTAAAAGAGGATCGAAGAGACGTCAGGGACTTGAATTTGATTCTAATAGAAGAGAACAAAACTTTAGTAGGTAAGTTGAATGTCCTTAAGAAAGTCAACTTTAGTTTAAGCAAACAAAGAGAAAGACATAAAAATACAAATCACACTTTATTGAGTAAAAGCTTTTTGGATGTAACCACAGGTGTCAAATCATCTGACCGATCGCCTAGTCTTAGTTTGAATAATAGTTCATCTTTGGATCGATCTCAATTGGTGATTCCAAAGCAAGAGTTAGGCCTAATTGCTGGAAAAAATCTTCGGCTACCTTGCCTGCAGGAAGAAAGAAAAAATGATCATGAGCATGGTTGCAGCCTAAACACTAGTAGGCCTAGGCCAATTGACTACAAAAGAGAAGAGTTAAAATCTATGATAAATGTTAAAATCTAAGAGTTATGTCAATGATTTTGAAAGAGATTTAAACAACTAGTTTGACTGTTTTGGACTTAAAATCACTACCTTAGAAATTACTAGGCCGGGTTTATCAAGAACTGGTAATTGCATTGACAATGTGGTTACAGACATGCATAAAACAAAGTGGTCTTCAGAAGTAATCCATACAATTTTGTCGGACCACCACGGAATTCTTTTTAGTTGTAATTTAAATTTGTGTAGGCCTAAGCAATTAGTTAGGATAGTTAACGATCAGAATGTTAAATTATTCATTGATATGTTGAAATATATAAGTTGGCTGGAGGTATATGATACTAAAGGTATGGATGACTAATTTCAGATTTTTCATATCTTGTTAAAAAAATTTAAATAAACAATTGTTGGAAACAGGGTTGGATTTAAGCATAGGCTACACAGACGCGTGCCTAGGGGGCCCCACCATATTAATCCCACATACAACAACATCAAACATGCAAAAAAAGGTCGCCAGATTGCTTACCGGGTGGTAAGGGCCCGCACCACCGGCTGCGCCTAGGAGCCCTCAGCTCCTAAATCCGGCGATGGTTGCAAATAAAAATAGGATGGACACAAATTATAACCTAATTTCCTTTTAAGAGGATTTCACAATCTTAAATTTACATGAAATTTGAGTAACCTTATAGGTATTTTGTAGCCTGTATTTAGTATATAGGCACTACTCTTAACTAAAAATTATTATTCTGTAGTATAATAATGTCAGTCTGTAGGATCATGCACTATAATGTTTTGTTACGATACAATAATATATGCATAGACTAACTACAGTGCTGTAGCTAGTCTATGATATATGATTGGTGATATGATCGGTATATACACAATGAATTACTGCATAATTATTAATTTATTTTAATTATTATTACATTTTCATTCAAGACTAATTGATCTTGCACTATCTCCGTTGATTACGGCAATGTCAGGGTTTCATCAGAACAAGTACTGGATGTAATGGCGAGCGAGCCCAGGAAGCTGGTTCTCTTGTAGTTTGTTAGGTCATCAAAGCAATTTTAACATTAAATATACAATTAATTATACTATAATAAGTGTTCTGTTTCAAGCAATAAAACAAAAACTTTTTTTATTTTGTCTCTTGTTCGTTTTTGTACCCTAATGAATTTCAATTTAGTTACTATCTGTTACATCCTTATAAATCAAGGTGGTTGAGCAATCCGCAAAATAAAACATGGCTACGCCCTTGTACGGCGTTTAAGCCTTGTTCTCACAATTCCATATAAAAAATAAATAAATTCCTTACTATGATCGCTCATTATTTCTAAATTCACAAAACCAGCTTAATTGGCTCGGCCTGGTCCACGACCCGTCCGTGGCTAGTCTTTACCTACCGTGCCGCCCCGCACCGGCACCACGCCGTCACAACAGTCGGCTCGTAATTGCAGAGACAACTTGTCTTCTGATGAATGATCAATGCCGTCTGACTCGGCAAGCCGCGCGTGATGAGAACGAGGCTTTACTGATCACAGGCACTCAATACTCCATAACAGTTGTCAATATCAATACTAATATCATGGGTTGGGTTTTCTATGAGATGAATAATCTACGTTTAACAGAACAAATAAAACTGCAAAGTAGTTTATTTTTGGTTGCAGTTACCTATGCAAATTATAGGTTGTCAAGCAATTTATTGTAGTAAGTAATAAGTCTAGTAAATGTGCTAATATCTTTTACACAAACATTAGTGCACAACATTTGGTTAAATGACAGCAGTTTAGGTTAGCCTCTAAAATATTATAATTAACAGTTGATGGGCACCGGTCCGCTTGTTATGGAAACTACAAACACCATTTTATCAAACAATTTGATTTTATTTAAAACTATATAAACTAGAATAAATCCAATTTAACTGTTGCATATATCACTAAGTACAAACACAAAACTAGAAATACACTGGGACTAAAATTGTTGAAATGAGAGTGTAAACGTAATTAATTGCATCACAACGGACACAATAAACATTTTAATACTATAAGTGGTAGACATGCTCTAAATGCAATCTCATCTTTAACAACATAACTGAATAACGGTGTGTACTACAAACTACGGAGACCATTGTCAAACAATGACATCAATCATGCATATTTGACAAAATATGCCATTGATGTGTTGGCGTCTAAGAAGAATACTATGTATTTTAGTAAGGGACAAGCGCATAATATTATTATAGATCACTTGGAAATTTATAATATATTAAGATAATAATAAGTGTGTATGCTGTAATCCGGGTAACATCTGGGTAATAAGCAATCCGGGTAAAGAGGCGAATCCGAATAATAATATCAATTATTTAAAATCCTTGTGTGAATATCGATTGAAAATTCTTCATGGAGAGATGTTATAACCTAATCAACGATTAACCATGGAAACCAGTGGTCTCTCTGAGGTTAACCTGATACAAACAATAGTAAATAAATACAACTTTTTTGGCATTGCCGTTTATTACATTCAAATACGCCTGTCCTTTACAATTCAAATTGTATAAACTTTGTTTTATTAAAACAAATTGAATATACTAACTCATACGTTATTTTTTACAGGCACGAGAAATTGGACAATTAATTACATTTACAAAGGATGTAATTTCTAAGAGGGTGCAAAAAGGTGGTCAATTACGCCTTCAACTACAAGTATGCACTAGACAAACACTGCCATCTACAAATTGCGTCGGTTAGCTCGCGGCTTGTTACATTGCAAGTTTGTCTTATCAAGAATAAATTTTACAGGTAACCTCTGAGGTGTATTTCTGATGTAGTTATAACAACTAACTACTGGTGTAGCGTTTTTCTTCTATCCACCAAAAACAGGATAGTCATTTTATACAATTGTGATTTTCCCTTAACCCCACTTTAAATAGCTTGTTCGTAAACATCACGTTAAAATATATTAAGATTAGGATCTTCGGTTTCGGAGGAATGTGGCTTTAAAATAAAAGTTAGTAAGTAATAAAGTTATAAACAAAAATCACAATGTATATGACATTGCAAAACCTGAACAACGAATTTATAACTTAATATATATATGAACTTATTAAGGTATTTGGGAAGGAACGTTACAAAACGTTTTCCAAGAGTTTATGCCGTTACAATGTTTTCAAGCAGCATACGTTTGTTGTATTTGGTATAAGGATACTTAAGGAAAAACTAATAGTTCGATTAAAATAAAACGAATGAACATTAGATTAAAATAAACCGAATGACCATTCGATTAAAATAAACCGAATGACCATTCGATTAAAATAAACCGAATGATCATTTGATTATTGCTATAATCGTCATCGGTTCGTTCGGTTCTCCTTATTTGGTTTTCGGCCGCTAATGCGTTACTCCGACACTTAAGCAGTTATGCACAGCTCCGACACGAATCACTCCGTAAAGCATAAGTCCGAAAAACATCTGTCGGAGTAACGCATTGGGGACAACTATCTGTCGGAGTAACGCCAAACGTAAACTTTATGTCGGAGTACTGCTTTAGAGCCGTAAAAGTGTCGGAGTTGTGCATTTCTAATTTATTTAAGTTAAAATCCGTATTTTTGTCGAAGTTAGGCCTTGTCGGAGTTGTGCTTTTCGGAGCTATGCCGTGCACCGTTAGTAATAATATCGAAAGACTGCACTAAATATGGCATTTAATTATAACCTTTTTTCTAACCAAAGCTATAACCAAGAAATCGTGAAAAAATCCTCTGAAGTATTGGTACTTATCCTAAACATTTAATAACTTTCAAACTGAATTTGTTCACACTTCTTGAACGATTTATATTCAACAACAATTTTTTCCAACAATTTTTTATAGAGGACTTAAACCCCTATTTGTAAAATAAAAGTAGGATAACTTCGGCTATTTCAAAGGCATCATATGATATCTACGTGAACGGACAATTGCGTTGGTTAGCCTAGTTCACACTGGGGTACGATGTTTGCAGATTGTCTCAAGACAGTATCCAGACCGTATGTAGACTGTATGCAGACTGTAGTAGACTGTTTGCATACAGCCTGCAAATATCGCCACATACAACGAGAAACATCTGGGATACAGTCTGCATACAATTTATCCTGATACAAATGTGCTAGTGTGGACTAGGCTTTAGGGTCATTAAGAGTAACCGTATTATTTTAAAAATATATACCAATCCCAAGCAATATATTTGATTAGCTTCATTAGATATATGTGCACATGACTCTTTTGACTTTTAGAACATCATCAGTAATGATGTGTCAGGTGTAATTCCTTTTACTGATTTAAAATGTATTTAATATCATGAAATTTCCTGGTTGACTTACATACACAGCTTTAAATGAAGCATGCCACTTTTCAATGTGGAAAATTCAATAGCATTTGATTATAACGTGTAAACATTTTAAAACCCTTTGCTTGGTATTTTTTCATTTTTTCAAGTCATGTTGTGCTGAAAATGTCAAAGGTATTTTTACCAATGATTACATATTAATTTTAATTCAATTTTTAGGTTGTAATTAATATAAACTAAATCGATAAGTTTTATGGTTTAAAAACTTTTAGGGGTGATTTTGCAGATTTTTTTTTAATACGTTTTTTTTTAATAGAGAGAACGTAGGTAGTATGAAACCAAAATTCATGCATGTTGCATGTGGGGCAAGAGTCACGACATTGTGGCCAATATTTCCCTACCTTCCTGACTCTTGTCACATTTACCTGAGTTAGCATGTCTTCAACAAAACGAACATCCTACATTTTCCAATACCTGATACTAGTAAGTGACGTTAACAGTTACATTCGCACGCAATGCTGATAAATGACATGTCTATTAAAAATATATGTTTTTATTTCTTTTGACATTATGGTTTATTCTAATGTAGTTTTACACTTTTATCATTGCGTATACTGGGTGGTTTTAGATTTTACTACAATGGCAAGAAGTTATATGCGCCGCATTAGCAAAAAAAATATATGTATAAATATATACATGGATACTATTTATTGTGTAAGCTACCTAATACCCCCGTTGCAGCAAACCTGCGTACTCAGCGAATTTGCAATGCATTTAAATGTATCTTAATGCCATATAAAGCCTCATACCAAGTTTCATCAATATACATTCATAAATAAACTATTCATCACATTTTTTATGTCTCCATAAGAATAACATGGCAGCTGAGTATGCAGGTTTGCTGAAACAAGGAACACAAAAAATGAGTTTTAATACAAATATCAATATAACTTAACTAGGTGAAGCCATATACCGGGTTGTATTAATTTATGTTTATATTTAAGGGAGAACATTTTTCTTATTCTCCGTAAGAATAAATTGGGGGCTGAGTACGCAGGTTTGCTGCTACAGGAACTATCGGAAAAAAATATTTTTTTGTGCAAATATCAATAGACCACAACGATATAAAGCAATATACCAAGTTTTGTCAGGATAACTTGATAAATAAGCGAAATATACAATTTTTCTTATCCTCCATAAGAATAACATTGGAAAACGTACTGTGTTTAGCACTTTCAATATCTTTGTAACCAATTGACGTAGAGAAATGATAAAAAAACACAAAATTATTTGTCTTTTTAAACAAAATCCAATCGTGAAAATTAAAATTTTATTTAATAAAATATTATATGTAAAACCTCGAAAAACCCATTTTTGGGGTACAAAACCCTCCAAAATACCCCTTTGGTTAGAGCGATCTGGCTGGTTCTCGATCTTAGAGTCACAAATGTTGCTTTACATGTTTGTACCAAATTCCATCAAAATCATACCATTTTACCATTGTTATCGCACCCACGGAAACACACACACACACACACACACACACACACACACATATATATATATATATATATATATATATATATATATATATATATATATATATATATATGTATATACATATATATAGGCTATGTATACAGTTTTGAACGAATGGTGTTTTTGACATCTGGGAACCTCAAAACCAAAAGTTATCTTGGTCCCGAGCCTAGGTCTTACCATGCCGACTACGGTAATAGCTTCTTCCCTATAGGGGAAATTCTCTAAAACAATCAGAATTTAATATTAATTTGTTTATAATGATGAACTGATAATAAACTATGATGAAGTGTAACCAACTGGTCGTAATTAGCACACTAGTTGCTATTGAAGTCCAAGAACCTGTGGGGTTATTTTTTAGAAATTTGTTGTTGTTTTATGAACTAGGCCTGTGAAATATTTTATAACTGTACCAAATTGTGTTTTATTATAATTATTATTATTTTTAGATCTCAAACACTAATTTACATTCTGTTTGATTTCTATTAGAACTCTTTATTATTCATTGCTTCGGAACGTTTGCACAAGATACTATGAAAAATAATTTGTTTCGGTAACTCTTGATCTTAAACTATTCTCTACAGTTACTAGTGATTTTGAGCATTTGATTTTAGTAAAAATGAGCACACGTTATGGATGCAAGTTAAGTTTTTCACAGTAAAATGTTCCAAATATCTTTCTATCGAACTTCTTATAAATACATTCAAACACCCTATTTGTATTTTTCATTTTCAAACAAGAAAAGTATATAAATTAGTAACTGTTTTTTTTTTACTTTAGTAAATAAATACCCGACTGGAGCCTCGAACGTAACGACGCCACCGTGAGGTAGTAACACTGGAAACTCTGAGCTGACAACAATATTTAGACCGTGATATAACTTCTAAATTAACAGACACCACTTACATACAGTTTAAATATGATATAATTCAAATCATAAACTCTCATTCAACAATGACAAACCCGTTTAGTATGCCCAATGCACAGAGCTGCCCACAATGTTCGTCGTTTTACTTATCTTTTATCTTAATTAAAATCTCTCGTCAGTTTAAACCGGTCTAAAATGTTGATTGTGACACTCCATTTAACCTTTGTTAGATGTATTGTATCTGTTATTTTATTTAAGACAATACATGTATATGTAGGACTATCTAGACTTACTACGTTTCTGTATAAATCAACATTACATTAACAATTATAATCATGAGATAATTAAATGTGAATGTTTTAAAGGGAGCCAAATGTTTAAATTCATTTATTATTATTAACAGATATTTTTCTAAAATTAAACTTTAACTTATCTTAACACACGACTTATTTTTGAAATTTAAGTTACTCTGAAATAAAATAAATAAATGCACGTCTAGTTTAAACCATATACTTGATGTAATATGTTACACTAGTCATCATTTGATTATGAACGTTAGCACATTACCACTCAGGATATGCTATGCAACTATTTTGGAAATTATTACTCATCTCCCCTAATTACAAAACCTTTTGTAAACTAATAATTTAAGAATTAGAAATCAATAAATTCAAGCCGTTATTGGTGAATTCATTCTTTTATATATATGATGATGGGCAAGAATTAAACTTCGGCCTTTTATTTACATAACGGCCTTGCATAAACGATGAAAGTCTATTACGATGCTATTACCAGTGTTGACATTTGTCTTTGTTGATGCCGTTTACTTAAGGGTAGCTGCACCTGAGGGCTTAATTAGACTCCCCCCATAAAACATCGTGTCTCTGTGTATTTAATTTACTTTTATTATGTTTTCAGTACAAAAACAACTTAAAAGCCTAAAATTCTGGGTATTTTATGTAAAATAAGCATCATGATACTAAACAATTTCATGGATATTTTAGTACAAACGTTTTATAACGTAGTTTTGATGGTCAGTTTAGTTTAGGTTAATTTTAAACATACAAAAATAACAGAAACATTAAGTAAACTAACCATTACAACAATAAAAACCACAGTATAAATGCACAAACTATCCATAAATAACTAAGTGTTTACCATAAATAAATACAGTTTTACAGAGGCATTAGGGATTTCCAAATATATTTTAGTTCACGTTTATTTATATAAAATCATTTGTACTTAACGGACTAAAAAACATTAAAAAACTATAAACCAACACAACATTACAGTTTTCCAGCATTTTAAACATTTCACAGAAACATTTTCTGTATATTATGTTAAAAAGGAAATTGAAAGCCACTATATAATTAATGTAATTTATTATAGTTATATTTACCAGTGGTAAGTAAAATACCCCCGTAGCAGCAAACCTGCGTACTCAGTGAATTTCCAATGCAGATATAAATGACTTAATACTACATAGTGCCACTTACCACGTTTCATAAAAATATATTCACAAGTAAGCGATATATACGATTTTAATTATTCTCCATAAGAATAACATTGGGGCTGAGTACGCAGGTTTGCTGCAACAAGGAACACAAAATAATGGGTTTTTATGAAAATATCATTAGAACTCATCTAAGTAAAGTCACATACTAAGTTTCATCCATATACATTCATAATTAGCCGATATATAACATTTTAAGTATTTTCCATAATAATAACATGGGGACCAAGTACCTAGGATTGCTGCTACAGGCGAAAAATAATGGCGAAAAATTGTTTTTTTGTTCAAACAACAATAAACCACAACCAGATCAAGCCATATACCAAATTTCGCCAGTTTATGTTCATAAATAAGCGAGATATACAATTTTTCTTTTTCTCCATAAGAATAACATTAGACAACGTACTGTGTTTAGCACTTTCAATATCTCGGTAACCAATTGACGTAGAGCAATGATCAAAATACCAAATTGTTTGGTTTTTAAAGTTGAATTTAATGTTATAAATTAAAATTTGAATTAAATTAAAATTACATGTGAAAACCCCAAAAAACACATTTTTGGGGTACAAAACCCCCCCCAAAACCCCCCTTCGGATGGTGCGATTTATCTGGTTTTCGAACTCGTTCAAATAAATGGTACTATACACATTTGTACCAAATATCATTAAGATCGGACCTTTTTTACGAGAGTTATCGTGCTTACGGACACACACATATATATAACACACATATATATATTTATATATATATATACATACATATATAAACATTTGAACGAATGGTGTTTTTGGCATCTGGGGACCTCAAAATGAAAAGTTATCATGGTCTCGGGCTTAAGTCTTACCATGAGACCTACGGTAATAGCTTCTTCCCTATAGGGGAAATTCGCTAAGAGGCAGGTACCATTTAGATAAGACTGAATAGTAAAAGATAAGTTTCCACAAAATAAAAAATAAATTTATTATTATTTTCAAACATACATAAACCGTTGGTGTGCTAAGTTAAAATGATTCTAGACCTTTAATTTATCATGTTTATTTAGGTACTCTAAACCTCTCTGAAAAATAGTGCTTACTAACATTATTTATAAACAAAATGTAGATTGAGTGAAAACACATAGAACAAATTTATTGATTGAATATAAACTTTTAAAATTAAAACATATATAAATTATAATAAATAAAGTATAATACAATACCCCCGTCGCAGCAAACCTGCGTACTCAGCGAATTTCTAATGAATATATGTGTCTCATTATTACATAGAGCCACTTACAAAGTTTCACAAAAATACATTCATAAATAAGTGATATATAGCATTTTATTTACTCTTCATAAGAATAACATTAGGGATGAGTACGCAGGTTTGCTGCAACGAGGAAGATAAAATGTTAATTTTTGCAATTATAAATATAACTCAACCAGGTGAAGCTACATACCAAGTTTTATTAATTTAGGTTCATAACTAAGGGAGATATACAATTGTACTTATTCTCCATATGAATAACATGGGGGCCGAGTATGCAGGGTTGCTGCTACGGGTAAAATCAATAAAAATCTTTTTTTGTGCAAATATCAATATACCACATCTATTTGAAGCCACGTACCAAGTTTCATCAATTTACATTCATAAGTAATCGAGGTTTCCAATTTTAGTTATCCTCCATAAGGATAACATTAGACAACGTACTGTGTTTAATATAAATTTTAACGAATATTGTGTTTGGCATTTGGAGACCTCAAAACAAAAAGTTATCTTGGTCTCGGGCTTAAATCTTACCATGCCACCTACGGTAATACCTTCTTCCCCGTAGGGGAAATTAGCTAAAAAGAAATATAATGCTTTGTGTAGAGACAGTTCTTATTTGACCATGAACATTAGTATTTTAGTTTGGTAGATAACTTTGCCTATGGCTCAATGTTGGCTCAAAGCTACAGCGTCTTAATCAAATTGCGAAATCAATTGGTGTTTGGTTCGGAATTAAAATTCTGTCGGCAAGTCGCAAACTCTAACCCCACGCGGGCCCTGCATCAGAAATATGACCAATGACTCAAATAAACACATCTATTTTCCAGTGCATGATATCAATGATATCAATGAATATTGGTGATGAATCCTACAGACATTTTATAATAGGTATTTTAACTTTTTTTATTTAGTATAACGAAAACTATTTTTTTTCACACGATTCCCTATTCCCCACCTTTACCTATTGCAGAAAACCAATAATATAACCGTTAAATTATGAGTTCACATAAATGTAGCACATTAGCCAAACATGAAACCTAAATATTAGAGTAGTTGCTGGAATTTATGTTACAGATCCCAAACATAAAATATTAAACGTTATTTAAAACATACTAGTGGCTTAAAGGGATCATAGCACCTAACCTTGCTTCAATACTCTGCCTCGTATGATTTTTATACTCTTTGCATGTTAAGGAAAATAAAACAACATAAGTAACAGAACACATGTCGGTTCGTAAAAATATATACACTTAATCACATGTGTTGATGTAAACAAAGCAGACGTTTTGAAATCATCATGTTTTTCTTATAGAGGATGTTTTACGTTGTTTCTAGTTTTATGGCAACTTTTTCGAACTACTGTTACTTTTCCTAAGTCTCTGGGATCAAGACCTTTAATTTGAGCCCTCTCTCATTTTCCTGCGATTTGCCAAACTCCCACAATTTAAACTTAAAATTTCCCTTACAGAATTATATTTAGAGATTACTGAAATGTATTAAATAATTGTATGCACTCCCTGAAAAATGCTTGAATGTATTTAATATGTAGTTATTTTATTTATTATTATTTGTAGTAAACTTTAAATAATAATAAAAATAACTAAAACAAAACCAGCTGCACCTGGGCGGTGGAGGTTAAGCATGATAAATAGCCTCAGAGGCCAACCTCCCTTGAGAAAAATAAGCAGCAAAGAAAATTTTCTTGAAAAATGGACGGATTTTTTCATTTAACCCTTCCTAGTTTTCATTTATAACGTATACCCCACAATACACCTTTTATCCTCAAGATTGCTAAACTTTAAGGAACTCGTTTATTAATTAATTTGAATTTGAGTTAATGATATTTTTATCGAAGTATATTTCAAGAGATGGAGTTAAAAGCTACTTTAACGAGTTAAATACTTCACTAATATACATCGCCGAAGTAGCTACAATACATCAAATAAAAACAGGTAGAAAACACGTATTTAAACATTTAAACTCTGATTTATATTTTGTTTTAAAAATATAAATCCCAATACAAATATGTCTTGTCATTAATCCATCTATTTATTATAGTGCTCACTTAAATACACGGCAAACCTGAAAATATTGGTTATCTTTGTGAAGGCGGTCTCAAATTTCTCGCGAACAGGCCCGAACATTCAGCCGAACTCCGAATGTTCGGAGTATTCGCGAGAAGTGTGGGAGCTGCACGAACTTTTGAATACATATGGGAACATACGGAATGGGATGTTTAGTGAAAATTCGGGGAAATTTTCGGCCGAATGTTTAGGCGTGTTCGCGAGAAGTTTGGAACCGCCTTTAATTTATAATGAAATTATTTTTACAGCTATAATATTATATCACTTACGATGTTGGCTGTAGTTACAGGGGTATATTATTATTAACTATGTATCTAATCAAAAATGCGTCATGTATGTATTTATCATCGGGAACGGAAAGAGCAATTATATATTAAATATATTACTAAATACCATGTTGTCCATGACCACTCTATACATTTATTAAATAAAAAGTTAAAATATTGAAGAGATCTTATTTTCGGTTTACATTACAGTTTTTTTTTTCTTATTACGTTATCTTATTTACATTTTGTTTTGTTAATACTAAATAAAAGGTTGCTTCGTATCCAATTAACTACGTCATGTACATTCACTGATATTCTTTTGTTCTAACAGGAAAAATCTATTTGACCTTTTGAAAATATCCTTATCAAATGAATTTGCAAAATTCATTTATCTGTCAGTAACTTTATCCCCAGGGACAACGAACTTGCTAATTCCTATGCATAACTTATAAAATAAAACTTTGTGAGCATTACGTGTTCAACATAACAAACAAAAACAACTACCACTATGACAAACTGAGGTAATACAAAACGTAAGTAAGTTATACAATTTATACAATCGATTTGCCTTCCAAACGAGGTATTGATATTCTTATGTGTTCACATAACTGTAAAAGTAACCTTGCGGGATATTCTATATCAGGTAGCAAGTCTCCCCCTTCAGGTGGTTCGGAATGGGTAACGTGTGATTGCGCGTCAGATTGTTGTGATATGGCGCGTGAGGAGGTGAGGGGGAAGTTATTGCTTCCGTTTGGTTCATAACCACTTTCTACAGTTTGGTATCTCGTCAAACAAATCAACGTATACTTCAAAATGTCCGCATTAATATTTATTGGACAAATGTTTTCCCCATAAAATTAATATGTTTAAAATAACTTTTCGGACAATTACTAAAAGTTTCAATCGTAGCTATTCAAATGTTCATGGCTAAAGTCACTATAAATTGCATTATTTCTTTATTGTTTTTTATTTTAGTTTTTCCAATCATACTTTAATTTATACTTTGCATAGTTTAGGGTAACGCACTTTTCGGCCTACACACGATGACATCATAAAATCCTAAACTAAAATGCTTGGTTTTAAAAGTTAAAAGTTAAAACAAAATTTTAGTTTTTTTTTACAAGTAGTGAGAATACTGCTGTAAAGCGTCCTATTAATGATATTCCACACAACGCCGCTTTTGAGTCAATTTTAAATTTCAACTTATTTTATTTGTTTTGATCACTATTATATTCCATATTTATGTTGAGGCCAAACACAGTTTAAACATACGAAATGTGAAAATTCCAGCGTTTTCACTTTCAAAAAGAAAATTATTGATTTGACGTGATTGAAAATCAATTATTTAAAAAGGTTTAAGTGTATTTATATTCTTTATTTGGTCTTGGATGATTACTTAAGAGGAAAACCAACTTCTCAATCAACCTTAATGCCTTAATTTAATAAGCTATAGTAAATACAATACCCCCATCGCAGCAAACCTGCGTACTCGGCGAATTTCCAATGCATAATATATGTCTTAATACCACATAAAGCCGCATACCAAGTTTCATAAAAATATATTCACATATAAGCGATTTTAATTATTCTCCATATGAATAACATTGGTAATGAGTACGTAGGTTTGCTGAAACAAGGAACACAATTGGTTTTTATGCAAATATAAATAGAATTTAACTAGGAGAAGCCACATACCAAGTCCCATAATATTCGCGAACGTATAAATAAGCATTTTATAACATTCTAGTTATTCTCATAAGAATAACATGAGGTCTGAGAAAGCAGGTTTGCTGCAACAAAGAACAAAAAAATGTGTTTTTGTATAATTATCAATATAACTCAACCAAGTGAAGCTACATACCAAGTTTTATTAATTTATGTTCATAATTAAGGGAGTCATTACATTTTACTTATTCTCCATAAGAATAACATGGGGCTGAGTACGCAGGTTTGCTGCTACGAGAATAATCAACGAAAAATAAATTTTTTGTGAAATTTCAATATACTAGTACTACGTGAATCCACATACCAAATTTCATCAACATACATTCATAAATAATCGAGACATCAAATTTTATTTATTCTTCATAAGAATAAAATTGGACAACGTACTATGTTTAGCACTTTGAATATCTCTGCAACGGTTGTGCATAGAATCACAATTTAAACACCAAAACTATTGTTTTGTGGAAATGAACAGATTGGTGAAAGCAAATGTGAAGTTTACATTAAAATAAACTGAGGAAATCCATGTATATATATATAAATTTGAACGAATAGTATTTTTGACATCTGGGGAACTCAAAACTAAAAGTTATCATGGTCTCGGGCTTAAGTCTTACCATAAAGCTACGGTAATAGCTACGGTAATTTCCCTTATAGGGGAAATTCGCTAAAAGTACAGTTTATTATATTTTACATATATTCATTTACTTTTCATAACTAAAGTCACTCCCTACTCATCAAATGTATGAGAAATAGTTGTTTTTGAGGCATATTGTAATATATAAACACTCTAAAGCTACAATAAATAAACAACTGTTATAATACTCTGAACAAACAATCGTATAATTATCTCAATTATAACATTAACAACACAATGTTTCTAAGTTGGTAATGTAAAACAGTTGTAGCTTGTTTTATAATAAATATAATAATATATAATAAACTTTCCATTTAGGTAGCAGTAACTTATAGGTTTCAAAATTTAATTCGTAATATATGCTACCTATAGGCAACTGCTACTTAAATGGTAAGTTTCTAATAGATAATAAAATGTGTCAAGGCTTCAGCAAATACAAATATAATAAAGTTATTACTGCAAGTTTATCTTTGCTTGCTTTGTAGAAAGTCAACATTTTAAAAGTGTCTCTTACATTTTAAATCATTATATAGTTAAACAAAAATTAAAATAACGAACAACAAATGCCAGGCCATTACAACCGACTCGACTCTTTATTTAATATCATGTAAGTTTATTCATATTGAAATAATATTTAAAGAAATTTAAAATAGTTTGAAAACTCAATCTAATAGCTGCAATTAATCAATTAGTCTATTATAGATTACATTTTCCAGGACCGTTAACACTACATGATTCAAGTTTGTATCAGGACTTGTGTCGTTCACTTTCTGATGATGAGTATTCTACAAGCGGTGTGCTAATATCACATCATCACCAGTACCATGAACGGCAAAAAACATTTAATTTTCAATCAAAGGAAGTAGTGACAAAAAAAATACCAGGAAGCCACGCTTGTATTATCTTATTCTTTAGGAAGAAGTTTTTGTAATTACTTTAATAAACTCAGCTAGTGAAATAAGGAAAGGACCGTTCAAAATAATATGAGGGGAAGTTGTTTTTATTATTTTAATTAACTTAGTTTAATGTAGAGAGAACCGTTTATATTAATACAAACAATTTCCTTGGTTTACTCCCAAATATTTTATTACCAAACGCCCAAACCTTGACTTTTATTACGCCGAACAAACACACTTAATATTAGTAATATATAGTATTTGTATGGGAACATTTAATACGACTTGTATTCCTGAGTTACTTTTTAACTTAAATTGCATCCCGGTTTCAATTATGGTGGTAAGGTATATTTATGTTAATCAATTGTTGGTTTATTATATTCACTTAATTAAATGTTTCTCATTCACAATAGTCACAACAAAGAATAACTATCATACATATTTCCATAAAATAATTGTATTTTGTTTACTCACGATGAATGTTTATTAAGTAAACATATAAATAAATGGCTATGTAAATGTAATAGCCAGTTGCCAGTATGAGGAAAACCCAGTAATCTGTCACTAAAACATACATACATTCATCTGTAAACATAAATATCTAACAGATAAATAAAATATATATTTCAATAACAAAAATCATAGACATATGCATAAATAACTTAACGAAATTCTGTCAATGACTAGATTCAGTTATAAATCATAAATAAACTGGAATACATATCCTCTGAAAATTTAATAAATTAACATTGAATGACAACAGTTTTTAATAAAATAAAATATATAGCCTATTCAAAAAATAACAATAAATAACATTTATCTTTGTGACATATATACTTGAGCTCAGGTAAAGTTAAATACACCCGTCGCAGCAAACCTGCATACTCAGCGAATTTCCAATGAATATATAACATAACACTTAACAGGATTCATAAGAAATGTATTCACAAACAAGCGATATTTAAAATATTAATTATTCTCCATAAGAATAACATTGGGGATGAGTACGCAGGTTTGCTGCAACAAGGCACGCAAAATAATGGGTTTTTATGCAAATATCAATAGAACTCATCTTAGTGAAGTCACATACCAAGTTTCATCCATATACATTCATAAATAAGCGATATATAACATTTTAAGTATTTTCCATAAGAATAACATGGGGACCATGTACCTAGGTTTGCTGCTACAGGAACCATAGGCGAAAAATTGTTTTTTTGTGCAAACAACAATAAACCATAACCAGATCAAGCCATATACCAAATTTTGCCAGTTTATGTTCATAAATAAGCGAGATATACAATTTCCTTTTTCTCCATAAGAATAACATTAGACAACGTACTGTGTTTAACACTTTCAATATCTCGGTAACCAATTGACGTAGAGCAATGATCAAAATACCAAATTGTTTGTTTTTTTAAGCTAAATTCAATGGTATAAATTAAAATTTGATTTAAATTAAAATTACATGTGAAAACCCCAAAAAACACATTTTTGGGGTACAAAACCCCCCAAAAACCCCCCTTCGGATGGTGCGGTTCATCTGGTTTTCGAACTTGTTCAAATAAATGGTACTTTACACATTTGTACAAAATTTCATTAAGATCGGACCTTTTTTACGAGAGTTATCGTGCTTACGGACACATATATATATATATATATATATATATATATATATATATATACATATATACAAATTTGAACGAATGGTGTTTTTGGCATCTGGGGACCTCAAAATGAAAAGTTATCATGGTCTCGGGCTTAAGTCTTACCATGAGGCCTACGGTAATAGCTTCTTCCCTATAGGGGAAATTCGCTAAAAAAGTGAAAATAGCGATTTAAAGCTCAAGAAAGTGAAACTATTCAAAATATATCCCATGCCTTATAAAGTCAAACAATTTATTTTCATATATAAACTCATCAACAGTATAAAATGGATGAATCAGAAGCCAATCAGCACTAATTTTGGGTTATTTAAAGTGGCTTGAAAATTTGGAATTGTTGAAAACTTTGGCCGATATGATAACATGACTATGGAGTGAGTTATATAACCTAGACAATGTTCTATTGATGTTGTTACTACTCCTCGTATTATGTGTAAGAACATCAGCGTGTACACCAGGAGGTCATATAAATATATGACCCTTATACAACGTATAAACGGACACCAAGAGTAACGTTTTAGCGACGACTCAGTTTTCTACCTGTTTTACTCATAGATCATAAGTGTTGTTTTGAGATGGTCCTTAAACCGGGATCAGAAGGCACACAGCTTGCGTGATAGGTGTTCACTGGTTGTGATATGGAGCGAGCGCTGGGAAGGAGAAGTGATTGGTTCTATTGTGTTCATAACCAATTCCGTCACCTCCGCACCTTCCCAAGAATTGAAGTGCAGGTCACACACGAAGAATTTGGAAGTAGGATTTTAATTATTTGGATTTACTTGCCCACACACATTTTATAATTTTGTTTATAAAGATATTAAAATATGACTACTTCCCTAGTAATTGGAATGGGAGGTCTTACGAAGTAAACTAGGATGAAAACATTTTCGCCAAAGTTAATCGAATAAAAGCTATAGAGACTAATAAGAATTTCTCATTCTGATAGTTACAGGATAATAAAATTAGTTTAACAGGTTTACCAAGTTGAATTCACAGTAAAATGTGGTCTGCGGTGTGCGGTCCAGGGGTAATCCGACCATTCAATAGGTTCATTACTTCTGTAGTCTACTGGTTGTTCTGTTTTACCTTATGACTAGATGGGGTTTTCATTATAATTTTGTTTATATCGTTCATGAATTACATATAATGATCATACCTACCATAAATGAGCTTATTTGTGGGCTTATAGCATATGCATACATTTAATTAGTATGCATTATAAGGAGTAAAACTCTTTATTCCACTAATTTTCTTGCCTGACTTGATGTAGGATTATTTTCTTTAACCAAACCAATCTTTGTATCTAACTGTTCATTAAATCCACACTAAAACTTTACAAATAAACATTTTGTGTATAACGCGCCACTTTGATATATATAAAGTAGGGTCAGTCTGTTGTTACGTTGGGTCAGAAAAGGTTCTTATTCAATTTAGCTATAACTGATTTCGAGTGAAGAAAACAAAAGCAAAATTAGGTCTATAATAGCCATAAATCTCCTATTGGCGTTTCAAGATACCTAATTGTTTTTCAATAGATGTTTAGCATACAAATTGTGTTATTATAAACATTGTCACCATGACTGAAATAAACAGGAAAAACATGTTCAAAACCTTTATGGATTCGTGGAACGTGGGCCTCAAACTAATGCTAATACATTGTGCCATGTCCCTGGCACTAAAATCAATTACCTTTGGCTTTCTTGAAATTGTATTTAATATGTTTAATAATATTAAGTAAAAGGAATTTATCACGATACAGTTTTCTGTGCAAAAATATTATTAGAAAATAAGTAATTTAAAAATATCATAAGTGTTAATACATTTTATCTTTGATTTAAATCATAAATCAAAATAAAGTTTATAAAGATCAAAGAAGAAGAATAGTTAAATAAAACTGAATAATCTCTTATATGTATATACCTTGTATAAAAACGTCTTGTACGGAATGAAATGGAAATAAATACGCACTAAAAGCGTTTAGTAAACTAAACCCTAGCTTTTTTTATATAAACTGATATCCTTTTGATAAAATTTAATACTGTCAATAAACTTATACTACCAATCGCCAGTCCATCTCCACATATACATTTTAATAAATCGCAATACATTGAAATGCATTATAAAATCAACTCCAAATATAAATCATCAGATAGACCAAATATCCTGTTGGAAGACTGACATTGAGGGAGACACCACAATAGCGCATCCAATTACTTGTGGCAGGAGATAGCAATTTTCCTTTCAGACATTTCAGATTAGTTTGGTGATATATTTGTTGGAATAATAACATTATTTGTGAGTAAATTAACTATTTTCTAGCTTGTACTAAAGTGATTACCCACATTAATTACGTAAAATAATAACAGATTATGTTTTGTTTAACTATCATAGGAACTGAAGGTATTAAATGTATGAAAAAATATCAAAATCTATAAACTGTGTGATAAATCCGTTGTACACCGACGTTTTTACTTGTTTGGTAAGTACCTTTCAACTATGTCATGATTACTTACAATAATTTTTTTAAATATATGCTTAAATAATATGCGAAATACTAAAGTAAAACAGCATAGTAAAATATAAACAAAATATTTGTATGAAAATTGTGCTATTACACTCTTGAAACTATTAAATCAAATAATTTTACTATTATCCTATTCTAGCTGTACAAACCAGAGATCGAACTAGTAAAAATACCAATACTGGATCAGGAAAAAAATATTTTTCTAAATGTATTTTTGTTACTCATATTTATATTTACTTGTTGTTGGTTAATATGACTAGTCATAATAGTCTACCTTGCCATAATTGTTACTTTTATTAGCCTTCTTTGTATATCAGTAATGTAGGGTAGCATGCTTAGATACACTTTTTTTTAATTGTAGAAATACATAATCAAGAATTTTGTTTATAATGCCAATGCTTTTACAAAACCAAAAACAAATCGATTGATACAACATTGTTCACTGAACTTTGATTGTAGTTTTAAACCATCATTGTTTGCTAAATCAAAGGTTTATCGGAATTTTATAAAACACAGACAAAACAAGAACTAAGTTAACAGTGAATTTCGTGAGTAGACCACTAACAACCAGCATATCAGTATATTAGCTACAAGTCCTGATATTAACAGAGTACAGGTACTCACTCATGTAACTGCAATCGTGGGGGGGGGGGGGTAATATAGAGTGATGTAAAGCTTATAACTAAGTGGTAATGTGTGTAGCAGGTATTTAGTTCTTGAACATCTTTGCTTTGACCAATCTTTCTACTTCAAAATAACTTGTATGATGAAGCTAGAACCCTAAATAAAATAATAATATTTATAAATATATCATATGGTGCTACGATAAAGTCATATTTCATATTACATAGGGCTCTGTATAATGTTAGATGCAATTAGAAGTATAAAATGTAAAAAAATAGTAGATAAAGAAAATTCACTAGAGCTACACTATAATTGATTATTAAAACTCACTGCTCTACAAGCAATAATGATTAAATAACGATTAATTGGAAGACAAGAAATACAAATATTTACAACTTTTAGTAATTGCATTAAGATTTTCGGAATGACTAAGGAAGATACGGTGTTAACTTTATGTTCAATAGTTGTTTAAAAACTGATTTGCATCTATTATAAAAGTCATTAAAACTAATGTTTATGGTTTATTATATTAGGCGTAGGTAATATGGGAGGACAATAAAAACAGCAATACATATCCTATAGAGAACATACCTTTTAAAACCAAAATGCAATGGTTTTTTTCTGAATTCTTACGTCAAAGTAAATGTAAACACAAATTTCAATGATAGGAATAATCTGGGAAACACAGGACTTCTATAATAAATTAGTAAATAAAAGCTGCAGCACTTACATAAAACTCAGATTTTTGGTTCATAAACAAGAACGTCATTGCATCAATACAATAGGTTCAGCCTTGAGCCATGTTCTATTCAGGGAATTAACATAATCTCATTACGTCTAGGCAAAAATCAAGTCAAAATATATTTATTGATACAGAGACACAGATTGGTCTGTGCAATAGAGTGTACTTAACAAACTTAACATCATAAAATACCCCCGTAGCAGCAAACCTGCATACTCAGCGAATTTCCAATGCATATTAATTTATATTAATACCACATAAAGCCACATACCAAGTTTCATCAATATACATTCATAAATAAACGATTTATGACGTTTTAATTATTCTCAATAAGAATAACATGACGCCTGAGTATGCAAGTTTGCTGAAATAAGGAACACTAAAAATGGGCTTTTATACAAATATCAATATAACTCAACTAGGTAAAGCCACGTACCAAGTTCTATTAATTTATGTTCATAATTAAAGGAGATAACACGTTAATTATTCTCCATAAGAATAACATGGGGCTGAGTATGCTGGTTTGCTGCTACGGTAACTATCGGGCAAAAAATGGGTTTTTGTGCAAATATCAATAGACCACAATGAAATGAAGCAATATACCAAGTTTCGTGAGGATAATTTTATAAATAAGCGAGATATACAATTTTTCTTATCCTCCATAAGAATAACATTAGATAACGTACTGTGTTTAGCACTTCCAATATCTCAGTAACCAACTAACGTAGAGCAGTGATTAAAACATCAAATTGTGCGTATTTTTAAGCTGATTCAAATTGGAAAAACTGAACTTTTACATTTTCTAAAATTGTTTGTAAAAAACTCAAAAAACCCATTTTTGTGGTACAAAACCCCCCAAAAATACCCCTTCGGATAGGTCGATCCGTCTGGTTTTCTAACTTAAAGTCATAAATGCTGCTTTACACGTTTGTACCAAATTTCATCAAAATCGGACATTTTTTACGAGAGTTATCGCACCCACGGACACACATATATATATACATATATAAAAATTTCAACGAATGGTGTTTTTGGGGTCTGGGGACCTCAAAACGAAAGGTTATCATGGTCCCGGGCCTAGTTATTACCATGCCGACTATGGTAATAGCTTCTTCCCTATAGGGGAAATTCGCTAAAATTAAAGAAATACATTTAAATTAACACGAAAATATATTTTGGAGGCAACTTTAAATCTATAACTGTAAGCCCACTGCAGCCCCTCATGTTAAACGGCTTAAAAAAATTATTTCCCATCCAAATTAATTTTTTGGAACGCTCAAACATTTCAACAATGTCAAAATGTCAAATTCTACACCTTTTTAACATCATTACCCAAAGGATATTTGTTTATTACGAAACAAATAAAAAATAGAGGGAGGTCCGGTATTTTGATACACTTAATGAAAAATTGTGCATTCCTACAAATGTAAATTACAATAACAAAAATATACTACAAACAGTGAAATAACGTACAAGAATCATCATGGAAATTGTATTGATTTACATTTTGAACTGTTTGGGATTCAATAACGCTTTTGTATTGATTATATGAATAACTAAATTTCCACGTAAATCATAAACATCATTTAAATATAAAGTATGAACAGATTCAAATGAAATCCTGAAAGCTGAGAGATCAATAGTGATCAAACAGAATGTCATAGTCAGTGTGATAAACAAACATTGAACATTCTGTGACGAGTAGCTGTGACAGAAGTTCAAATATTTACTGCCACAGAACGAATCCCTATTGTCCGTGCATCGTCTCTCTTTAAAATTCTCTTTTAACCTGTGTTGTTTTTACATGTGCAAATAAACATATGACCAAAAACTAAAAACATAGGTTTATCTTAAATATATTACTAAACAAATAAATTCTCTCCTTTAATTGTCTAAGCAATAAGGTAGTTCAACTTTAATAGATACTTTTAATTTGGTTTCTTATCGCCTCTATATATGTTATGTATATCAATAGTTTGAGTAATTTTAATTTGATACCTAACTGATGACATTTGATAGAATACTATTAGGTATTTAAACACATCTTTAACTACTAAGCTATTCTTCAAATTTACTATATGTATGGATCCTATAATAATATTTAGTAAGGCTCAGGAAAAGATACAATTTTGATTTTAATGATTTTTAAAAACTATTGATTCAGAAGTATTTCAAGAACCTAAACAGAAATTAATTATTTAGACCTGATCTGATTAGTTTGTTCTTGCATGAGGGCAATATAAATACCCTCAGTCAAATAAAAAAGTTTCACAGTAAAAAATCACTTTTTTACGAAACAAAGTCATATACCAAAACATAATTTTAACGGAGTACTTTCCTTGTAAGTTAATGTATGCCCAATTCTTGTTAATTATTATCTTTTCTTAAAATAAATCCTTAACTGCCCGTTGACAATAAGTCCTGCTCGTAACGTCTCATAATGTCCAATAAGGCCTGTGCGAAGATTTGAAGACAGCCAACAAGAGCAAGCCAGTGGTGACTGTAAAAATGTGTCATAATTGTCAGCCAGAATCGAACCTACGCTTGACGTCAGCTAACTTGCGAGTCCAGCTTTCTGCTTTTCAGCTACTTTGTCATATTGCTTTAACTTGCTTGTGGGAAAGTAATACAACATGCATTTTTTACCCCAGACGAGACCTCTAGATATATTAATATCGTTGGTCTTCTCCGGTTAACTAGAAATCCGTAAATATATCAACTGAGCAGAACTGGAGAGCAAAGTATGGACTCTCTTCGAAGCTTTTCATTGGATTATATTGACAAATTAAAATATTGAGAGGTATGAGAATGTATCTTTTGAAAGATAAAATAAGTAACGTTTAAAAAATATTCCCACGGGACTAGATGGAACTACCTAAGTTTCTTTTAGCTTTTAGAGAGTAACAAAATATAACTGCAACATGGTATTGGTTTTGCGTGCACCAAAGTTAAGGATACTAATATAAAATTTGCAAAAATAAAATAGGTAATAGCGTCTAGTATTACCAACGCAATATATTTTAAGAATAATTTAAAGATAAATTCTGATAAAAACGAACTAAATCTAACTGTATCCACTAATAATATTTGTAATACTATATTCGAATAATATACGGCACCAGAAATCTGGCACACTTCAACCTAAGCAAATGTAAACAATATACATTTTTTATGATTTGTTTTCCTTATTCTTAATTTTAATTATTCATAAGATCGACTGTGGTATTATTTGAGTTCAGCGTGATATCCCGATGATTACCTTAACAATTTTAACTTTAAATATCATTCTCCTGGAGACCTTGTGCTTCGTATAAATGTTTCACAACTGTGATATAACATTACTGTATGGTTAAGAATACCTCTGTCTAGTATTTAAATAGTTGTGGGTTCACTATTTATGGTGAAATATAATCAGCTGACCAAATCCAAACTAAAGTGGTGGACTTTGCAGTGAAAGACGGAGTTAATTACAATCATGAGATTAACTTTGGGAAACTGACGGTTTGTTGAACAGACTCCTAATAGCCTGCGATGGTTTACATGACCTATATGTTCATCATAACTAACATTGTTATAACCATTACAGCATCTTTTTCCGCTAATAAAATTTGGCTTATGAGCCAGACAGAGACAGAGACATGCAAATTGTAACACAGATTATAATTCTACAGGTGTTTAAAACATCAAAGTTACTACGTTTTAAGTGTCTCTATGATGTACAAAAAAACCATTATTTTATATGTCTCTAGATGGATCCACTCTTTTCTTGTAACATTTGTTGACCCCTTTCTTGTACATTTTGCTATAGATTGTTTAAATAAAAGTTTGCAGACAGAGGGTATAAGATGTGTTTGATAAACCAGTTCCTAGATTCTTGCACTGGGTGCGACACTAGCACATCTGCCACCTAGATGTGTGTATAACGTGTTCACTCTATTGTATTCTGTGTTCACTGATTATGTATTGTATACAAAACTATGATGACTTTTAATAAAAGTAGTAATGTTAGCAAAAGCTAGGTTTGCCGCTTTCACGACCTCTACTGGATTTCCATCTTTCTTTTCTCACATATAACCTGGTAAAACAGTTCAATCGATCCAGTAACTTGATCTATTGCCTTTCGTCAATTGGTCCTAGGGATTAAAATTAAAGTCAAGGCAGAATGTTATCTAATAATATTATTACCAAATAACTTGAAGTAAAAATGTAATTAATTTGTAACTTAATCATGCATGCTGGCAGTATGTCTGGGAACATTCCATTACTGTCCCTTTTGTGTATACAAAATTTAAGATATATATCTGATGGTATATATATATATATATATATATATATATATATATTTATGTACAAAAGGTAACTTGTATCGTTGTAAATGTTGTTTGTATTGTAAAATTAAGAATTTTATTCTAAAGCATTGAAAACGATTAAAAACATCTCTTCAATCCGAGACCGCAATGGAAATATATCTGAATATTTGCTCTGCCAGGAAACCACTAAAATGAACTAGCTTATCCGGCAAAATTGGTTTTAAAGTTTAAATAAAACATTAATATGCTCAAAACATTACCATATTAACCTTGATATGATTGGTAGTTACATTTTAAAAATAACAAAATTAATAGCAGAACATGAAGAAACTTCCCTTGCCACCTTTGACTTTGCCCTACGGGTAATGTTACCCTTTCAGTATTTGGTCTATATATATATAGACTGGTATAGACCAGTATTAAGGTTGTCCTAGGACACAGTATATATATATATATATATATATATATATATATACTGTGTCCTAGGACAACCTTAATACTGGTCTATACCAGTTTAAAATCTGAAATTGGGTACAGCAAATGAAGTTATCATTACGTATGGTAAGTCTTTTGGCTGTCAGTAGGGGATACAGCCGATACTGGCCCAGTAAGTAAAGTGCTTGTGGAGCGCTCCACATGACGTCATCCCCCCAAGTGACTCGGTCACGCCCCCCCAACAAGACTAGGCCACGGCCCCCTACGACTTCACTAAATTATATTTTTGTCGCCTGAGCTTTCGGTGACCTCATCCTCCCCATGTCGTTATCCCCACCTCCTCCTGGTAAAACTGTTCCTGATTTGGCGCCGATGTTGCGTAACTTGTTACCTATTTACTCCCGACAAAAACACTATAACTTGTTTTCCATGGAAATCCCCAAAGTCATCCGAGAGTTGCTTACCACCTTCACCCGCTTCGGGCGCTTCTCTCCACCAATTCCAGCTCGAAAAATACGACCCTCGCTCTGTCTAGCACACTCTTGACTGCGAGTCTTTTGCGGAAGCCACAACTTTTAAATCGGGGCAGTTTATTCATTGACGCAGTGATCGATCTTCTTGTATCATCCGCGCTTTCCATCCTGACGTATGTGACGCTACGGAGAACAGCGAAATATAGGGGTGGATGACGCGCTCCACACGCTACACACGTACTTTACTTACTGCTACAGTATAGACATCAGTGGAGAAGCGCCCGAAGCGGGTGAAGGCGGTAAACAATTCTCGGATGACCTTACAGTATAGGCTGAAAGTATAGCAGAAAGTAAAGTGCGTGTGGAGCGCGTCATCCTCCCCCTCCTCGTAAAACTTCTCCTGTTTTGGAGTCAATGTTGCGTAACTTGTTAACCTGTTTACTCCCGTCCAGAACTTGACAACTTCATTTCCCATGTAAATCTCCAAGGTCATCCGAGAATTGTTTACCGCCTTCACCCGCTTCGGGCACTTCTCCACTGATGTCTATACTGTAGAGACTGCGAGAACATTTTGTTGAAGATGTCGGTGTTTCACGGTGGCTGCCGTCACACAGTTGCGGCCTGTACCTGGACGAAAAGAGAGGCGATGAAATTGGCATGTGTCTCACGGACCTGTTGACAAGGTTGGAAAATATGTTGGTGAACAGTGATACCGGAGTGCCGAAAACTAATGAAGTTACCAGAACCGTGACTCCAATGTCCGCGTGACATAAGCCTCCCGTTGATGGGAAACGTAAGGTTAAAGGTGATTGATTCATCCCGAAGCGTAAGAAGTAAACAACTTAACGACTTTGGGAGTGGGATGGCCAGGTCACAAAATGACGTAAACTATATGTTGACGCATCGAGTCTATATAAAGCGACTTAGTGGTGATGCACAACCATTCCACATCTGAACACACGATGAAAAACATGGACCAAAAGTTAGATCTGAAGGCAGCCCTAAACATCTGCAAGGCTGCAGGGTTCACTCGTATTACCGAACTACGTGAGAACGTAGTCTACCCCATCCGGTCGTTTGAGCGAGTGGATACGCACTAC
This sequence comes from Allygus modestus, assembly GCA_963675035.1. Classification (NCBI taxonomy): domain Eukaryota; kingdom Metazoa; phylum Arthropoda; class Insecta; order Hemiptera; family Cicadellidae; genus Allygus; species Allygus modestus. The sequence continues at coordinate 394,124,870 of OY776111.1, forward strand.
GGTGTATCAATAATGGCAACTTTGAAGAGCCTGGCCGGTGACGAACCTCTTAGAATCTACATGCCCAGGCGTTACTTGTTCGTCCTAGGGGAACAGGCGATTGTTCAATACAACGAAGGTGTGGGGTCGAGGATGCATCTGGTGAAGAAGATCGTCCTCCTGGCAGAAAATCTCTCTTCTAGAATTTGTTTTAATAAAAAGTAAACTATTGTTCCTTTATCATTAAAAATACATATAAAAAATTTAAAAAAATACAAAATACTACAGATTCAATTCATTTATAAGAGCTAGGGCGGTACACGGAGGTCATTAGCCATCATGGACTTGAGGTGGAAACACCCGTTTGCCGCCATTATGATGGGGCCCTCGGGCAGCGGCAGGTCACACTTTGTGGCTCAGTTAATCAAACACGCTGACCGCATGAGCGATACGCTGTTCGAAAGTATCATCTGGCTCTACAGTAGTCGCGGTGGTGGAACAAGTGATACTGCCGTGCGCTACGTGACCGACCTGCCCGACTTCGGTGAATACGGTGGTAGCGAACCCACCCTGGTTATCGTTGACAATATGATGCGTGAGGCTGACTCTTACGTGGCGGACCTGTTCACCAAGAGCTCCCATTATCCCAACATGGGCAGTTAATTCAACATGCAAAACCTGTTTCATCAGGGTCAGGTGACATATCGCTAAACGTTCATTACATCGAATTTCTCAAGAATCCCAGGGACTGAGCTTAGACCAAACACTTGGTCCACCAAGTATGTCCAAAAAAACTTCAATTCGTGGTGGAATCCTGTGCGATTGCAGGTACTGTGATTGGTGGAAATATCCCACCCTCCGAGTGGCCAAAATTAAACGTTCTGCTCTCTGGTTGGTTGGATTTAAGAAAAACTTCTGGAGATGTACAGGGTTTATGAATATAAATGCAGGTACCTATTCGCATTGTACCACCGCGTCAGTTCAACTATTAGAGTAAACTCAAACATTAATAGTGCAGTCAAAGTGAACGAATCGGTCCTTACGTTGTTGAAGGAGTTGGAAGCGATGGAAGGCTACAATACTATGTAATTTCCTCCAAAAAATTTAGAACTACCAGCACCATCATCCCTGTCACAATCAGTCGCCACCACTACGCCCTCATCGGAGCCGTCGACCTGGAAGTGTTCACACTGTAAGGGGTCATTCACGACGCGAAGTGGACTTCGACACCACGCGTCTCGATCTCGATGTTATAAAGAAACGAGGAGCCAATCATTCTTCGCAACTGACATCATCGCTTGCACAAATCTCAGCTGGGAGAGGCCGCAGAAAGTCAGATCCAAATGTGTCGATAGCAGTTGCATAAACGACAACAACACTGAAAATGTCTTTGGCAATGCTCTGGAGATACCTGGTGTCTTCACAGCACCATCACCCACCCAAATCTCCGCAGGGTGAGGTACGCAGAACGTCAGCATATCGTGTGTTGATGCGAAATGCATAAACGACAAGAGTGGAAGTCTATGACAATCTTTCGGAGCTACCACAATATCCTCCTCTTCATTCCGGTCCTCAGAACGAACCTCTCCTTCAGACAGTGCCGGGATGTCCTTATGTCCCCACGGCAAGGTGTTGATGCCGTCAGGGAGGATGTATCGCTTCTCATCTGCAGGGCTTAAGGACAGCTTACTCACTTAAACCGCGTGAACGCAGTGCAGGTGAGACTGGAAACGGTTGTTGGTGGTATACTTCAACACCCCGTTAAACAGGCATTCTATGTAGGTGAGGATGTTCTTGACAGCTCCCCTAGCGACTCCATTGGCCTTCTTGGTGGTCTTGAAGTGGTCTTCCTCATTGTCATCCGCTATGTTTATGAAGTAGAGTTTGGAGCGGAGACCGAGGGGTATTCAAGAAGTGATTGGCCGTTGGCTTCATCATTGAATTTGCCAATGACCTTGGTAATGGTGGGGTTGTAGCAGAGGTGGTCCTTGGGGTAGGCACTGGTGTAAAAATCGTCGAGGTGCTCCAACATCTCCCTGTAGATGTGTTCGGACATGAAGTCGAACACAAAGCTTTCTGTGTTCATGTAGTCGACCTTTAGGGGCTTGCCATAGTGGTTCTTCATTTTCCACAGAAATTCGTACATGAGCCACTTGCTCAGCTCGAAGACACACACGCCGGCATAGACAAGCTTCTCCAGGACGATGTTCACCTTGGCGAGATGGTTGAGGGCTACGTCTCCCGAGTAGTACGTACAGTCCAGGAAGTTGGATTTGGACACTATTTTGTGAACTTCTCTGGGGTGCACACGAGCTTGACTTTGATGCGCTTGCGGACGTACTCGATCGTTCATCAGTTTCAAGTAGTCTTGTTAAAACTTGGTCTTTGCCTTCTTCCTCAGCTCAGTGTTCATAAGGATATTCAAGACTAGCGAAACGAGACCGCTTGATGTACGGGCACAATCTCCAGCCCATTTTCCAGCGCCTGTTGGAGAATCCTGAAATTAAAGATGTAACGGTGTTAGTCATTCAGAGTGGTGAGTAGTTTGGGAGACTTCCCGGTTGGCGGACGCTTCGTCTCGCAGCAGTAGGGAAGATCATTGTGCAGGTCGTGAAGGTGGTCGGGGTAGTGGAGGTCCACCTCGAGGATGTATCCCCGTCTGGCTTCGGCATCCAGCGTCACAATGTCCAAAGAATTTATCTCCTCACAGATGAGCCACTTGAAGTATCCGGTGGGCAGACACTGGGACATGGCACAACTGTAGAGGTTGTTCGCGTCGAGGTTCAGGAGGCGACGCGTCGGCTCGTCGGGGCGGCGGTCTTCTAGGCTTCTGGTCGTGGTTTGCCTAGCGTGTCTAGCTCAACATCGCAGGTTTTGAGCATGACGTCCATGACATATGAGGCCAGGGTGTAGTAGTGGACTGGATATATTCCGTACTTGGCCAACGACGTACCCCTGAAATGCTCGAATACGTCCGTCAACAGCGCGATGTCACAGCGCAGGTACTTGTTGGCATAGTCCTTCAGGTTGTGACAGTCGAAGGCTCGCCACATGTTGGGGGCGTGGTCGTACTCGGTGTTCTTGATTTTCTCCAGGGTGAGACTGTTTTTGAATGCCGCCATGGGTGGAAAATCTCTGGTGGTGTACAACGCATTGTACGATGCCACAAAGTCGGAGGGGAACAAGCCTTTCCTGCGCACAAGCTCGAAGAGCCGGTCTTCGGGGAAACGCTTCCTAGTCTCCCACATCTTGTCGGTGGGAAGGCCTGCTGCGAGGCTGGCCAGGCTCAATAATAGGAATCTGTATCTGTCCAGGAAACTTACTCTGAATCCAGCTCGTTTCACTCGTGGATCGTCCCCAGGCTGACCGAACTGAAATCGCTTTGTATAGGCGATATAGCGCTCTTCGGTGTGTGCCAACATCCCCTCATCACCGGTATCAAGTTCCAACTCCCACACTATGAATTGGGTGTTGTAGTTGGACAGGTTATGAAAGAAGCAGTTGATTAAGCGCTGTTCCCTGTACCGCAGGTTGCACGACCGGTGCGCCACTCCACGGAAATCGTATGGTGGGGCGTGGTTGTGGTTTCGCACCTCGGGATCCTCCTCGGTGAACTCCTTATTGCAGAGGTAGCAATAGTTTACCACGAAGTAGTCGTTCGTCTGCTTTCGAGTCAAAAAAGGATGCAGAACTCTCGCGCTGAACGGGATTTCCCACAGCATCAACATGTCCAAATTCAGACTCTCCATAAACACCTTGGATGCATCGTCCCCAATTTAGACGTGGGGTTCAACCTCCTCTTTGCCAGCGAGTCGGTGATCTGGTAGGGCGTACGGAACGTGTATACTGATGTTCCTGTTAGCAATACTGCCGTGCCCTCTTCAACCGGCTGAAGAGCACACTCCAAGTTCGCGTAGATGTAGAACCTCTCTTGCCGGGAGAACTCGGAATAAGAGAACTGGATTTTCTTCTTTTTGGGCGTGTACAGGCGGATGGGAGCCTTGGCGTAGCAGTAGAGTCTGTGCTTAACCATACGCTGAGCACCCGTCAGTCCGAGCTTGTTGGGCTGGTTGTCTAAGTATGCGAAGCATCGCTTACATATGTTCATCCTGTGTCCGTGTTCAGTCTGCTCAGGTCCCTGAGGTACGCGTAGTGGCTGTCACCTTCCGTTGTCACGTACAAAAGGTTCCTGTGATCTTCACGCTCCCACCTGCAGATCTTCAACGGATAAACCTAGTCCTTGAACTCGGGTGTTCCGGTGGGCTGTCTTCCCACAATCGCACGCTCAATCCCATAAACGTTCACGCTGATGGCTTACGCTGATGTGCCTTAGAGCCATGGGGAAGCGCATGCCGGCCCAGTTATACCGGGCAATGATGCCCAAGGTGTACTCTGTGGTTCTCTCCTGGTGTTGTGGGACGAACTTGGCTAGGATGACGTACATGATGCACATGTCATCAGCGTTATGCACATTGACGACAGCGTGCGTATGAGCGATGCAATTTGGCAGCGGGATAAAGGCTCTGCCTCCCAGTGGCTTATATTCGTTTATACGGATATCCAGATTGTGTATGTGCAGATACGATCAACCACTGCCAACCAAATCACACTGCTCCTTCTTGTTGATAATCATGCTGAATGTCGCTGACAGGCAATACTCCAAGTCAGAGACCTCGGTCAACGGGACATTAACGGTATTGAACGATCGCTTACAAGTGGCCCCGTGAATGTTGCACTCGCACATTCATGTTCACCTTAATGCTGAGATGCTAATTCCTACCATAGGTCAACAGGTCGAAAACCTGGAACAAGAAGACTAGCGCCTCCTTTACAGTCAACAAGATGTCCATTGGCCGGGACAGCCCGGGTGAGAAGGCGTGTTCGTAAGGCTCGGTAAACGAGCTGGAACGTGGGGAGAGGCGCGCCGGCACCCACCATCGGCTCGGTACTGGTCCCCGGCTGTGGCTTAGGCTGCGGCCCCGGCTGCGGCTCGGTGTTGGGTCCCGGCTGTGGCTCGGGTTGAGGCTCCGTGCTAGGGCCTCCGCATTAGGCCCTGGCTGTGGCTCTGTGATCGGTCTGGGCTGATGATCATAAACAAGGTTTCTCATAATCGGACAGCTGTGAGTCTGGTGTTGGTCCCGGTTGTAGAGGCACCAAAACCCATTTTCGTAGTAGGCACTGCGGAACCTGAGTCCACCGTCCTCACCATGGAGTCGGTTGGTGTGCTGGCGCAAGTTGGTCTCCCTGCGGAAGGTTGCGTCGCACTCTTCACAGTGGAATCTGGTTCCATGGATCGTCCAGAAGTGACGTCGCAGGTCAGCGTCTCGTACAAATCGTTGGCAGCATTGTCCACACTCAGCATCCCCTTGGCTAGAGCTGGAGGCTGCGGGGCTCATAGAGTGACTCGCCTGCATGTGGCGACGCAAGTCATCCATACTGGCAAAGATGACCGGACACAATTGGCAGGGATAGGATCCATCTACATTACATAATGGCGGTTATTCAACTTATAAAACGGACATTTGCAGCATTTACAAAGAAAAAGACCAAGCACTAAAGACAAACCACAGCAATATAAAAAGAAAAAAGTTATTGTGTAAAGCCTACTAATGTTTAAAAATAATATATATTCAAGCTGAGAATTCTTTTTAAAATTTTAGAGGAATGGAAAAATAATCTTTAACACGATTTATAAAGGTTATAATTAACAAGAATATTTTTTAACCTGAAAACATGCCTCATACGTTTTTGAACATTTGTATTGGAAGATACCCATCGATAAAATATCGTTACTAACCTCGTTGTGGTTGGGGTTCCTCCAGAGCTGTTGTCTATGAACCGTAGTGACGTGACGGCGTAGGCCGTCGCTTCGTGCGAAGTGTCTGGCGCAGATGTTACAATCGTAGCGTCTGACGTTGTGGGTAGACTCTACGTGCTGCCTCAGGTTTTTATTTAGGCCGAAGGCAAGACCACATACCTCGCACAGATGTTGATTTCTCATCTACAACAACGGATGGACTAAGTCTCTTTCACTTACAGACGTGGATTTACCGCAACAAAAACACTACACCGCTGACATCGGAGAATGAAACTCACTTGACGTGTTCAGTGGCAGACAAGAAAATATGATATGTTCTATGGACAACACGGTTGAATTAATTTCAATCTGATAAATCAGTCTTCAATGATGGATTTAGAAAATAAAATGGAACTTCATTTTAATATTATGTAAGATGTACATTCGTTATAGTAAAAAGTAGAAAGTAATTATAAAAAGATTCTAAGTATTTGAAATTAACGATTATAGCATTTATTCTTATAAAACACTTCTACTTACGTTTCAATATTGTAGATGTTTGAAGCAGAAAAATGAAATCACTGACAAAGAGCACACTACTAGACGTCCGTTCAGTACCACATTCAGAGAGAAACTAATGACACCTTAGAAGATTAGCGGTTATAAAAGCATCTACCGAGAAGCGTACGCCTAAAGCAGGTGAAAGTGGTATACAACTCTCGGAATAGATGGCTTTGGGGATTTTAAATGGAATTTTCTGGGTGGCCCACTAATGAGTAAACAGGTTCAACATGGGGGGATGACGTAATGGGAAGGATGACGTAATGGGGACTATAACTTAATGGTGAGGATGACGTCATGGGGGAGTATGACGTCATGGGGAGGATGTCGTTATGGGGAGGATGATGTAATGAGGACTATGACGTAATGGGGAGGATGACGTAACCGTAATCTCAGGGGACAACGTTGTGAACAATTCTCGGAATAGATGACCTTGGTAATTATAAATGGCAAACAAGTTGCACAACATTGGCGCCCAAACAGGGACCACTGTTACTTAACGGGTCACATTTGCGATTAAGGACTGGGACCCTGCTCATCCGATCGGGGGTTCCCTTAGGACCTCCAGGACATTTTCTCCACTCTCAGGACCTCACGAGAAGCCGGAAAACCCGAAAAAAAAACAAATAGCCTCGGGCGTTGCCTCGGGCTACGTCACGGGTAGGACGTAGCCATGTCGGGGAGGGGGGGAATTTCCACGGTAAACAAGTTGTGCCGCCATATTCCAGCACCATTCGGGTCTCCCTTCTTCCTTCAAATTCCACAGTTAATATAACTGTTATTTATTTATTTTATTTTATTTTGATTGTATTCTTATATTTTTTATGGAAAGGAGCTAGGCGGAAAAGAATGTAGTATTTACTGAGGTTAGTCCATAAACCAATTAAACTGGTTTTCTGCAATTGTTTTTATAATTTATTCTATGCTAAAAGATGCGTCTATTCCGCAACAGAAACATCGCTCCACTGGAATGTTTTGTGGGAATCTATATACGTCTTTCATCACTCGCATATATCCGATGAATTTTTCACATTCGAGCACTGTAGAAAAATACAGCCTACACTGATATACCTCGGAGTTCTCATATTTGTCATATATTGCCCTGTCCCTTTCGTCCATCCCTCCATGTGAACGGCTGACTACTCCCGTGTAAACCATCCTATTCTCAGTACCTTCATTGTACTCTTGTAGTGATTGCGGGAGATTAATGATTTCAGGCTCCAACCAAAGTTGATGTTGCATCACGATTAATGTCGTCAGTTGTTTTTACGATGCGATATGTCGTCTTACGTCCATTTTTCCTTTTTATGCTCAAACTTCTTCTATTCTGTTAACGCTTTGGAACTCCAGACTGAGCTGAAATAGGGAAAGATCTAAGTGATTATGGCTTTAAAAAAGTTTCACCATCCCAACGTTTTTTTCCTGTCATATCTTATCCTTCTGGTAACCTGTGAAAAATTACTGCTTGTGGAAGATGTGACTAGTAGCTATGCTGGGGTGTCCTAATCCAGCAACAATGTAAATGAATTAAACATATATACCATCCATTTTTGTGCTCACCATTGGGGATTTGAAAATGGTTAGGTATACATATTAGGTTAAATCAACAAAGTAAATGGCTGAATAGCGGTTACAAATCAAACAAATCCTCTCTCATTTGTTCGCTGTCTAAAATAACTGACAGTAAACATGGTACAACTAACACTTTTTTATTTGATATGTTTGTATTTCCAAAGAAAAATAATCTATAAATATATAGAGCTGGGATCGTATTTTTGAATTCAGTTTTTAGACACCTAAACATGTTATATTATTGTACGGGAATTGAGTGAGAGAAAGTGTTGACTCAACATCATACCAAAGTTCATCTGTAAGTTTTACCTTTTTATTATGCAATTTAATACTTTTATTCTACAAATACATATTGCAATTCATTGGGAGTAATAATTAATAAATTTATTTACAAACTGAGAATGAGTATGTACTGTTTAAAAACATTGAAAAAGGAAATGTAACGTTTTAGATATGATTTGGAGAGGAGAGGGATAGAGTCCACGGATGCACATGTTCAGTTTTTAAAATGTATTGTTGAATTTTACATATGCCACAAATCTTCTGCAATAATTCTTCTACACATTTTTTTGAGCACTCCCATTTTAGTTTAGGCCCAACTCAGCTGACTTCTCATACAGTTAAGATAGAATATATAACAAACAGATTTTTAGGAAAATGTAAAAAATACTAAATAAAATCAACTAATAGGTTAATTACTAAACAATTACATTACACTACATTTTAAATAACTGTGGCTTAATGGAATTCTGCAGCATGGAGATACATTCCTTGCGTAACGAACAACGAAGCAAGGGTGGATCTAGGGTGGATTTGTGCTGCCAAGATTCTCTTATTTATTGAGATTGGTTTGACTTTTCATGAGACCTGCCCTAACATTTTATTTCCCTTTCTACATTTTTATCTGTGACATGCGAGAATTAATAGTGAGATAAAAAAATCAAACAATATATACGAAAAGAAAAACATATTAAAGGTCAAAAGACATTATATAAAAAGTTACCTTTTGGAGGGAGGGTATTTTCTCAGCCACTCACCATAGAAAAATGTAGGGCCTACCAGTCTTCTTCAGTCTGACCTTTGCAGCGAGAATAGAGTTATACGTTTTCTTGAACATTGGGAACGGATATTAAAGTACTTTAATTAATTACTGTCACGTTTCGTAAGTGTTTCTAGGATTGTTATTTTGATTGAGATCCAGACATCATAAATGCATTAAATCAACTAAGGAAATTTTAAGACTAAGTGGATTGTATGGCAAAGGATATGATATATAATATGTTTTCAGGCAAGTCATCCATTATCATAATTTGTCTCCTAGCTCTACATTTAATGGGGTGCAAATATAATGTTATATCCCACTTAATTCTAAATTAGTAGCTTAAACTGGTTTTTTTTCGCTATTATTTTAACGGTATTTTTTTAATTGAATTGAAATTACGGTGTAAAAATCTAAATTTATACTTTTAAACATTTTCTCTCATATAAAAATACATTTACACATACAAATGTTATATAAGTATAATTTACAATTGGTGTGTACACTATTTTATAGAAATCCTCTCTTTCTATTGTTTTGAAATATAAATACTTTATTAATTTATTGACAAATAAAACTGGAATGAGAGGATGGTCAGCCACGGTGCAGGTGTCACCACCAGTTTTCTGGAAGCTTTTGAGAGAGACCACAAAAGGAAACCCAATTACTTTTGCTGGCTGAAGTGCCTTCCCTTTCTACCAATATCGAATAAAAGCTATTTTAATTTCAATTCCCACTTTTTGAATTATGTTTTAGATAACCAAAAGTTGCCTTGATATTATTAAATTAAATGCAACCTTATTAAATCCATTTGTATTCAAAATGTTAAATGTTAACGAGGAAAAGAGTGCTTAGTAATTTCAAATGAAAGTAGACATATAAATACCCCCGTCGCAGCAAAACTGCGTACTCAGTGAATTTCCAATTCATATATATGTGTCTCACTACTACATAAAGCCATTTACCAAGTTTCACAAAAATACATTCATTAATAAGTGATGTATTGAATTTGATTTAATCTCCATAAGAATAACATTAGGGCTGAGTACGCAGGTTTGCTGCAAAGAGGAAGGTAAAAAATGTGTATTTTTGCAATTATCAATATAAATCAACCAGGTGAAGTTACATACCAAGTTTTATTAATTTAGCTTCATAACTAAGAGATATATACAACTTTACTTATTCTCCATATGAATAACGTGGGGGCCGAGTTTGCAGGTTTGCTGCTACGGGCAAAATCAACAAAAAACCTTTGTTGTGCAAATATTACCACATAATATACCACAACTAGTTGAAGCCACATACCAAGTTTCATCAATATACATTCATAAATAATCGAGGTATCAAATTTTATTTATCCTCCATAAGGATAACATTGGGCAATGTAATGTGTTTAGCACTTTGAATATCTCTGCAACGGTTGGACGTAGAACAACAATTAAAACACCAAAATAATTGTTTTGTAGAGCTAAGCTGATTGGTAAAAAGAAATGTGAAGTTTTTACTAAAATTATCTGAGGAAAAGCCAAAAATCTTATTCCTATAAGATTAACATAAGCAATTTTATGGACGCGTTTTTTGACTTTTCTTTACAACCACTTAACCTAAGTTAATGATTCAAAATACCAAATTATTTGTTTTTTTAAGCTCTATAAAATGGTTATAACCAAAATTAAGTGTTTTTTCAATTTTAAGAGAAAAAATTCAAAAAACCTATATTTGGAAAATTTAAAAACCCCATAAAACCCCCTTCCCACAGTCCGATCGATCTGGTTTTCGAACTTAAAGTCATAAATGTTTACACGTTTGTGCCAAATTTCATCAAAATCGGGCATTCCTTTCAAAATTCATCGCAGTAACGGACACACACACACACACACACACACACACACACACACACACACACACACACACACACACACACACACACACACACACACACACACACAACACACACACACACACACACAACACACACACACACACACACACACACACACACACACACACACACACACACACACACACACACACACACACACACACACACACACACACACACACATATATATATATATAAATTTAAACGAATAGTATTTTTGGCATCTGGGGACCTCAAAACAAAAATTTATCATGGTCTTGGGCTTAAGTCTTACCATGCCACCTACGGTAATAGCTTCTTCCCTATAGGGGAAATTTGCTAAAATAAGAAATCATGTTTGAGCTACGTATAGCACACATATACACGGTAGGGAAAGTACGTGTAATCATCAAAAGGACTACATTCTAACCCACCACTTTATTCTTGGTATATAACTAAATTTAAGAAGAATTCATGTTATAAACGTTGAAGGTGACATGATTTTTGTGGGCCACATCATTGTAGTTTGCATACTTAGGGATGAATAGTGAGAAATAACAATTATTTAGAAAGATGTCTTAGTCATAGACACATATATATGTATTTATTTTCATTAGTGGGGAATTCAAATGGTCAGATGGTCATTGAAGACTGACAAGGATCGAAGCTGCAAGCTGAGGCCTCCTAGACTTGAGTCACTGACTCTAAACATTACATCTGATAGGTAGATGATATCTACAACGTTTATCAAAATGTTGTTGTTATCTGGGGCGAATTATAAATATTGTTTGTCTTTCACTAGTCTGATTGATTTCTTTACAAATAAAAAGTATTTTATATGCAATTTAATAGCACTTGAAGGGGAAATTATGAATGTCACGAACACAATTGTAACATATTCATCAGTGGGAACTATCCAGCTGCGTGTCTGTTGTGGTTCGGTAACTTGAATAGCTCCGTGGCTGTATTGGGCAGTATTGCTAACTGTAGGTCATCCAACCACTCAACATTTCGAAATTAACAAATTACATCTCACCAAATTAACTGGATGGTCGTCGAATCGTTGAAACAGTGTTCCATAACACCAAGAGTTAGATTTGCCCATTATGAATTAGCACTGTGAATATGACTTTAAGTCGAAACATGTTAGTGCAAGTATAATTTAAAAACAATGTTTTTAACAGGGTCCTCATGGTTATTTTCGTGTTTTTATACTTATATAATTATATAACACAACAAAGAGAAAAATATCATGAAGTACTTATCAATAAAAAATTGATATAAACTAGAACTAATCAAACGAATGATAATTATCATTAAAAAGAGAAAGAATAACAAGAGCCATGAAAATAATCAGGAAAAGAAATTTGTTAAATTCCCTTACAATACCATCCTAAATAAAACAATACGGAAAACATTTGAAGGCACTGACTTTCAACTTAGCTTTGGAACAAGACAAAACACTTTTGGATTAATTAATTTGAAGTAAATTAAATTAAAAAAGAACCAAAAGTACAAAATGATTATAGTAAAGCTGGAATCTATCAGATTAACTGCCCAAGTTGTAACAGTTTTTATATAGGTCAAACTGTAAGAAACTTCAAGTCACGCTTCAAAGAACATATTCAAGCTCTTAAAAGCAACACTATAACAACGATGAAATCAAACTTTGCGGAGCACTTGCAAAGTAATGGTTATTACCACACATATAACAGTATGGAAGAAAACCTTAAAATAATAGAGAATATGCCAAAGCGTGAAAAATCAGACTCAAAAGAAGAATTAACTATATTCGTAAAATATAAAGAAGAACCTAACAACTTGAACAATAACCAAATTCAAGTGAACAATCCCATATTTGAATAATTAGAATACTAAATTAAACTACTCCACAAAATTTAACTCTGCTTATCAATTTAAATTTTAAACGAGTTCGCACGCAGCACGCTGACGTGAGGGAAGTGAATTTCCACATAACAACTTTTAAAACTTAAAATTAGTGTAAAAACATACTTGTATTCCAATTTTTATTGAAATCTGAAAACATTGATTTTTTGGCTGTTCTGATGCTCCTGGTTTCATTTACCTGCAAAGCTGGGAATACAATTTTGCGCATTATAATGTTAGGAGAAGGTCCAGTCAGGCTTTAAAGTAGGCGTGAGGTTGCTGGGGATGATAAAAGTACTCTAACAAAGGAGTAGCAGGCTTTTCTAGTGTAAAACCCCCAATAAGACAACGTACTGTGTTTAGTCGAAACACATTTTCTTTAATAACTCAGTAAATATTTATGCTAGAATGACGAGAGAGGGTTTAAAACTTTCGTCTCACTAATTATCATCGTTTTACATGCATTAATTTTACATTTGGGGCTTTTTAGACCCTTTTTGGGCCTAAAAACTCGAAATTTGGAAGATTAATCCCCAAAAAAGGGTTTTGGAGTTTTACGATTCTTTTGCCCAACGAACTTGTCCAACTGATTACAGAAAGGAACGTCCCTACCAAATTTGAAGTTAATCGGACGAAAAATGCGACCGCTAGAGTGTAAACACACACACACACACACACACACACACACACACACACACACACACACACACACACACACACACACATATATATATATATTTTAAAATTTTGAACGACCCCCCAAAACGTGTCCAGGGGGTCACGTTAGGAACTTCTATGGTGGTCACGGGCTTAAGTTTCACCGTGCGGGTCATGCTAATAGTTCGCTTTCCAAAGGAAATTCACTAATATTATTATGCTATTTTCATTAGGTTAGTAATTATATCGTAATTACCTACATTTGGGGTATGTAATAACATTAAATTAAAGGTATTTATTTATATGGTTAATGTAAAATTGTTCCTATGGTGTATGTAATTTTTATATTTCAGTGTTACTTGCTTCAGGTTAAGAAGTGTGAAATCTAGAGTTATAGCAGTTGACCTTATAAAAGCTACTTTAACCTGTCAACCTCAACCCCATAACCCGCTGGAATTGCCTCTCAAAGACGTTTCCTTAAATTGCTACGGAGTTGACTTTCTTCTGCTTTACTCGGTCTAGCTAACAGCTAAAGACTAAAAAAAACTATATTTAAAGTTATTGTTATGAAAAAAGTATTTACAAAACTGTGATTTACCTATTTATGAAAAGAATTAGTGGATTGTTGTGAGCAGGCAACTATTGAAACTATTAGGTTTGTAATAATTGTTTATGGGCTAATTAAAAGCTTTTATGTCTATAAGTGCCTTTTAGGGCGTTTGAAAACATCAAACTTCAGGGCTTTGCCCCCTGGGCATTTAAAGTTCCAATACTAGTGATATGGTAGAATATCAATCAATTAAAATTAAAATTTAACATCTGGTGTCAGTAACAAAACACATTATTTCTGGAAATACAGGGCGTCCCAAAAGAAGTATACGGCTTTATTAATGTATTATAAATACTTTATAAATGTATTGATGTTTAAGTGTTATTTATACATTAAATACAATTTATGTACTAAGAAAGGATATATTATCAGGTATTTCACAATTAACAATAAATGCTCAATATGTTCACCTCGGCGCACTTGGCATTCAATCACAGTGGAAGTACAATTTTTACTATCTGTATTTACGTATCATTACAAACGATAAAATCACAAGAAATCAAATGAGGGCGGGGTACGCGGAAGGTCAGTTGGGATGTTATTGGTTGTTTCAATCTGTAGGAACATTTAAATTTTTTTTTTGATTAGTAAGCAGTTACTTATAATTTATTTTCGATATGTTAAACAATTATCAACCGTTAGGAATAAAATTATGTGCTTTTAATATAAATTATTGTATTACAATGTTATTGATTTATGAAGTTGTATCCTTCCTTTTGGGACACATTGTACATTACAATCTAAACTAATGTGAGCTGGCTAATCCCAAAGGAGAACCATTTGCTAGAATTCGAGAAAAGATTGACTCGCTATTGATTATTTAGATTAAAAACTGTATTTTAAAATTTAACAAGTGTTTTTCTGGTCTATATTAAATACTATCTAACATAGAAACACTACCCGTACTGATAAGGCCTAAAGAATGTTCACCAATAAGTGTATTATTTTTAGAAATGAGTAAATCAGATAGAAGTCCATACGAAACCCATCCAACCCAAAACTCTGTCTTCTGATTATCATAATTGTCAAGGAATGAATAAGGAAAGGTTTAAATTGTAGTTGAAACTGAGCCCCCTGACGTCCTTTGTTTTGTCTGAACTCTTTCTAAACAATTCTGATTTAAGTAAATGTTGCTTGTCTCTGGCATCTCTTTAGCATCTGGATTCAGCCGATCCATTTTAAGGAGTGGAGGAGTGTGCATCTTAACAAAACCTTGAGTATCTTGCTAAAATTGTATTTAACAATGCTGAGTATTATACAAATGTTTCTCATAAAAATGTATGGTAAGCAACGGTGTTTCCTCACAGTTTTTCCATATGCTCCAGCTCAGTATAACCTCGAATTCATATTATACTGTAATAATACCCCCGTCACAGCAAACCTGCGTACTCAGGGAATTTCCAATGCATATTAAATGTCTTAATACCACATAAAGCCGCATACCAAGTTTCATATAAATATATTCATATATAAGCGATTTTAATTATTCTCCATAAGAATAACATTGGTAATGAGTACGTAGGTTTGCTGAAACAAGGAACACAAACAATTGGTTTTTATGCAAATATAAATAGAATTAAACTAGGCGAAGCCACATACCAAGTTTCATCAATATTCAATCATAAATAAGCGCTATATAACATTTTAATGATTCTCCATAAGAATAACATGGGGGCTGAGTAAGCAGGTTTGCTGCAACAAGGAACAAAAAAATTGGTTTTTATGCAATTATGAATAAAACTCAATAAAGTGAAGCTACATACCAAGTTTTATTAATTTATGTTCATTATTATGGGAGTCATTACATTTTACTTATACTCCATAAGAATAACGTGGGGGCTGAGTACGCAAGTAGGGGGCAATGGCCGATACAAAACCAGCACAGGCGAGTGAGGAGGAACGAGGAATCACCCCCCCCCCGACCTGCCCCATAGCCAAGCTCACCCCCCCCCGTGACGTCAGCCCCCCCCGACCTGCCCCATAGCCAAGCTCGACCCCCCCCCGATCTTCTACATAGTCAACAAGCAGAGGTGTCAACAACAGCGGGTGAAAGCGGTGTTCGAGTTAGTCTTGACCAGAGCCGCTTCCATAATGGACGTCCTTACTGTGGAAGTCTTTGTCAACGTTCCCAACATCAGCCGGTACCTCCTGCTCGGACCGGAGTACCTTACTCCCACAAGGACTCGGGTCGAGGAGGCGATGAGGAGAGGTGGCCACGTCTTCCTCAGGCCGGGGTGGTGGAGTCCAGCCAGTCCCGTGATGTCCTCCCGTCGTTACGACCCGGGGGACCCGGCGCAGTGGGACGAGGTTCTGCAAGTGCTGCAGTTAACTCTGAACCAAGGCGGCATGGCGGTGTTGGACGTCCAGGAAAACTATAGAAGGCCTGGACAGTAACCGGTTAAACCCTAAACCGGTTACTGTTACCCATACCCAATGACCCAAGACCCTCTGTCCTACCACATAACCCTCTGTCCTACCCCAACCCATAACCCTATTCCCATCCCACCCCAATAAAACTAGCAAGGTTGGAGTGAGGGCCCACCGGAATCAGCATGCAGGTGAGGAGCTTCACGTTTCCGGAAGCTTCTAGAAGGTCCGCTGGAGCGCGCGACTCGGCTATAAAACCGAGGCAGAGCCACGCGCGCGACCTCAGTGTTGTTTGAGACGTCACCATGAATGGAAGCGGAGTCAGTGCAGCCGAAGTGGACCAAACGATCCGCTCCTTCCTAGAGGAGCTGAATGCAATGAACGATGAGAATGCTAACGCACCGCCAGTACAGCAGGGATGTGCGTCAAAGAAGAAAAAGCTCGATGGGTGGACTGTAAAGAAGAAGGAAGTGCCTATCGATTCTCCGACACTGTGCTGATCCGCTGGCGGATATCAGTACACCGTGAAGAACCCTACCAACTGCGGTAACGTACTGTTGAAGATGAACGTGTTCAAAGGAGGTCGCCCCACGTTCAGTTGCGGCTTGTACTTGGACGAGGAGCGAAACGATGAAATCTGCATATGTCTAGAGGACCTACTATCCAGATTGCAAAACCTATGGTTGGCAAATAGCGAGACGGGAGAGTCACGATACGACGGGATCACTAGGACCGCTACTCCTCTACCCACCTGGCGAAAGACCGATTGCGTCATCTCAGGGAAAACCAAGAGGAGCGCACACTCCAGGCGTGCTGTCCAGTAAACGAGAGAGCGTGGAAACTTCCACTAAGCAGTTGATAACCGAGATGCTTCTAGAACAATCCACTTGTTTACGCAGTAAAGCTTTCCATTACATCACTCTTCCTGGAATTGAGCGTGGAAACTTCCACTAAGCAGTTGATAACCGAGACGCTTCTAGAACAATCCACTTGTTTACGCAGTAAAGCTTTCCATTACATCACCCTTCCTGGAATTGAGCGAGTAACTATGTCATCATGTTGTTGATACGCGCGAGTCGGAACGTAGACACCGCCAATAAAAGGCGACTCGGCGGCGAGAGCCGGTCATTCTGCATCCAGCCGCTGCGCCATGCTCAACACGGACCAGAAGATGGACCTCAGGACAGCCCTCAACAGCTGCAAGGCCGCGGGTTACACCCGCATCGTAGACCTACAGGAGAACGTGGTGTATCCCATTCGCTCGTTTGAGCGAGTAGACACACCGTACGGCGAGGCGGTGATGGCCACCTTGGAGGGTCTTGTCGGCGATGATCCGATTCGCATTTACATGCCTCGGCGGTACCTTGCAGTCCTGGACGATAACACCAACACGCAGTATAACGTTGGCGTGAGGCCAAGGATGAGCCTTGTGAAGAGGAGCAGCTCTCCAGGCAGTAAAAGGCCTCTCCTCGAATTTGTATAAATAAATGGTATTCCTTATTCCCTTATTTCCCTTCAATATTAAAAAAAAAATAAAAATAAATCAAATAAAAAAAAAGCAAGAAAAGAATTTAGTTTTAAGAGCCGAGGTGGCGGTGCATGGCAGTCAGTAGACGCCATGGACTTGAGGTGGAAACACCCGTTCACCGCCATCGTGGCCGGGCCCTCGGGCAGCGGCAAGTCGCACTTCGTGGCTCGCTTCATAGAGCACGCCAACCACATGTGCGATACGCCGTTCGCCCATATCACTTGGCACTATGGCAGTGGTGGTGGTGGTGGTAAGAGCCGTGCGGACTCTGCCGTGCGCTACGTAGCCGGCCTGCCAGACCTGGACGACTACGACGGTAGCGAGCCCGCCCTGGTCATCGTCGATGACATGATGCGCGAGGCTGGTCCCGGCGTGGCGGACCTGTTCACCAAGGGCTCGCACCACCGCAACATGAGCGTGTTCTTCATCACGCAAAACCTGTTTCACCAAGTCAGGGGTCAGCGCGACATATCGCTGAACGCTCATTACATAGTGTGTTTTAAGAATCCCAGGGACCGCGCTCAGATCAAACACCTGACCCGTCAAGTATATCCGGAAAACCCCAAATTCGTGGAGGAGGCTTACGCGGACGCCACGCGTGATCCGCACGCCTACCTGCTCATAGACTTGAAACAGTCCACGCCCGAAGAGATGCGCGTACGTTCGGCCATTTTCCCAGACGACCCGGTAAACTACGTGTACCTGCCCAAGAAGAAGTGATAAATAGGCCGAGCGCACGCCAGTGTCAGTCATCATGTCACACCGCGTGAAGAAAGACGCAGCGCTGCTGAGGGCCCTAATCACGCTACGCCCAAAGAACTCAAGGCCCTGTTAAAAGCGTGCGACAAGAGTCGCATCAAGTCATTGTGCGAGTGCGCGTATAACGTGCTACGGGGAAACGTACCGCTTTCTCCCTGCCTCAAACGCAAATTTAGCAAACACAAACAGGCACTCAGACGGCTGGTGAAACGCGGCGAGGGTTGGACCAAGAAGCGACACTACCTCGTCCAACGGGGCGGAGGGATCCTCCTACCTCTGCTGTTGAACGCTGTTCTGCCCGTTCTTGCGCAGAAGCTAATCGGACATGGAGTACGCTAAGAAAATGGCGGTTGTACCGCAGGAGCTCATCGAGAGATTGCGAGAAGGACCGGGACCAGGACCGGGACCAGGACCAAGAGGAGGAGCAGGTAGCGCCAATAAGCCAGCCAGCCTGGACGCTGAGATGCATCGCATATTGAGTGACAAGCGGCTGGACGATACGGAGAGATGGAAACAATATCAGCAGGTGTTACAGCGGTTCCTGCACTTTTCCGCGGCTAAACGTCAACCCATAGGTCTGTCAATCATCGAGAGCGAGGAGAGGGAGGAGGAAGCGGTGGGGGGTCCGAGTCAGATGAAGCGCGAGTCTAGCGCCTCGGCGGAGGAGGACATTGTGGAATCGTTCTCAAAAATCTACAGATCGGTGGCGCGCAACTTGTTGCGATTCATGACCCGACAAGGCAGCCCCATCGCCTGGGACGCCAGTGGGGCGGTGTACGTGGACAAGGTGAAGATCCCCGATTCCAATATAGTGGACATCGCACACAGCATAGTGAGAGCGCGAAGGGCGGATCGATTGCCTACCGGCTGGCATCAAGTGATGGCCGCCTTGAAGGACATGAACGTGCCCAAAGAATACGTGAGCAAACCCACGGCGTTGCGTTACTTAGGCGTTGGGCTGGACTCGGCATCAAGCCCCTGGGGAGACACGACGGCCTCGTCGACACCCCTCTCACCGAGGTTGACGCCGATACTGGACCGCCTGAGACCGCGACCTCCAGCGGCCCGAAGAAGGATAATAACCGAGGAACCCGACCGGGTATCGTCAGTGGACAATTGGGAGCCGTTCTCACCGTAATGGAGAAGTTGTACTACGACCCGAGCCAGCCCGGTTCCCTCGGCGGGGTGTCCGCCCTGGCCAGAGCTGCGCGCCTACCGAAACGTCGGGTAGCCGACAGGCTGCGCGCCCAGGACACCTACACGTTGCACAAGCCGGCGCGCAAGCGGTTTCCTCGCAACCGCTACGTCGTGTTCGGGCCCCGGGAGCTGTGGCAGGCGGACCTGAACGACATGCGCTGCCTGAGCCGGTACAACGACGGAGTCAACTACCTGCTGACTGTGATAGACGTGTTCAGCAAGCGGCTGTTCGCGGTACCACTGAAGAGGAAAAGCGGGCCTGAGGTGGCTGCTGCGTTCGAGGGCATATTCGCTGAGGCGATTCCTCGCTGCCTACAGACCGACAAGGGGGCGGAGTTCACCGGGACCGCGACCAAACGAGTGTTCAAGAGTCACGCGTATATCTCTACACTAAGGATGACACCGACAAGCCTGAACTGACCGCTGTAAAGGTGGAAGCCGGAAACTATAAAGACATCGATCAACTGGTCAACGCCATCAACGCCATTCCAAAATTGGACTTATACCAATGCCAGTTTGAGTACGACAAAGAGATTGGGAAGGTGGAATTGATCTCGATAGACCAGACTGTGGTGCAACTGGAATTAAGCCCCACCCTAGCGTTACAGTTGGGATACGACGTGCACAACGTGGATTTGATCAAACATAGAAAAGCTATAAGACCGCCCAACTTACTGGCCGGGATCCCTTCGCACATGTACGTGTATTGTGACCTGGTGGAACCTCAGCTAGTAGGTGACACTGTAGCGCCCTTGTTAAAGATTGTGAACATCGTCGCAAAAAACTACATCTACGGCGCGAGTATCACCGTGCACTTCACCGACCCTCACTACGTGCCGCTGATGAAGAGCTCCTTCGATAGTGTGGAAATCGATTTAAGGGACAGCGTCGGGCGCCACCTGCCATTCCACTTCGGGACTACGTGCATGAAGCTTCACCTGCGCAGAGAGCAGCAGCAGCAATGAACCCGAACGACCCCTATCTGGCGTACTACCACCAACAGCAGTCTGGGCACGGAGTGTCCACGGTATTCAGAGGAGCCGCTTTCCAACGTGGTCACGGCATTGGCAGTTTCCTAGGCGGGCTGATGCGTACAGTGGTCCCGTTGATCAGATCTGGCGCATCGGCGCTGGGCAAGGAGGCGCTGAGGTCCGGTGTGGGCTTCTTGGGCGACGTGGCGGCGGGCACAGCCGACCCCCGAGTCGCGGCCAACACCCAGCTCAGAGAGTTTACCGGGTCGCTGAAACGCAGGGCTGATGAAAAACTGGATCGCGTGCTGAGCGGTGGTGGCACCTATAAGAGGAGGTGTGTACAGCAGGTCACTCCTCAGTCTCTGACGAAACTCCTCGGAGCGAGGAAGAAGAGCGCTGCGCCCAAGAGGAAAAGGAAGCCCACAAAACGTGTCGATAAGAAGAGGAGAAGCAAGACCGTTGTACGACGTAAGAAGAGCAAGAGTACCGTGAAGGACATTTTTGGATAATGTCGTTCATACATCAAAAGTCGTGCGAGTGTGTCAAGACCGAGTTGGACCTGTTCTCGTTACCGCCCACGCAGACCAGTATAGAGAGCGGTAAATGGGTGCAGTACAAGCCCATCTCCTCCCTGACAGACGACTCGCCCATGGAGTTCATAGTTCCGGGTCACGGGGACGAGTACACGGATCTGTCACAGACGCTACTGCATGTGAAGGCTACCATTAGATCGGCTAACGGAGATGCTGTAACGGGCGTTTTGGCCTTCTTCCGCAGCTCGGTGTTCATCAGGATGTACGGTTCCAACCACCGCGACTGGCAAAACGAGATCGCCCGATGCACCGCGACCAGCTCCAATCCGTTTTGCAGCGCCTGCTGCAAGACCCTGTAGTGACAGATGTAGTGCGTCTTGTCGTCCAGGGTCGTCAACAGTTTGGGGAACTTCCCTGTCGGCGGGCGCTTCGTTTCGCAGCAGTAGGGAAGGTCCTTGTGCAGGTAGGCGCGCGGGGTAGTGCAGGTCTACTTCCAAGATGTAGCCTCGATCGGCCTCCGCGTCCAGCGCCGCAATGTCCAACGCCCGGATTTCGTCACGGCTGAGCCACTGGAAGTCTCCGGTCGGTAGGCGCTGGGACATGGCCCAGCCGTACAGGTTGTTGGCGTCCAGGTACAGGAGGAAGCGCGTGGGCTCGTCCGGGCGGTAGTCCGGGCACCTGTCGTTGTTGGCCTTGGCGTAGCGGGTGATGGCCTGTGAGATCCCTCCCCGGATCCCCTGCTACACAAACAGGTATATGTCGAAGTCCTGCAGCGTGTCCAGCTCCACGTCGCAGGTCTTGAGCATGACGTCCCAGGCGTAGGACGGCAGGGTGTAGTAGTGGGCGGGGTCCAGCCCGTACTCGGCCAGCGAGGTGTCGCGGAACTGCTCAAAAACATCGGTGAGCAGGGCGATGTCGCATCGCAGGTACTTGTCCGCGTACTCCTTGAGGAGCCGACTCTCGAAGGCTCGCCACACGTTGAGGGCGTGCTCGTACTCCTCGTCCTTGATGTCCTCCAGGGTCATGGAGTTCCTGAACGCCTCCTTGGGCGGCAGCTCACTGGTCCTGTACAGCGTGTCGTAGGACGTCACGAAGTCGTAGGGGAACACGCCCTTCCTGCGCACCAGGTCGAACAGCCGGTCGTCGGGGAAACGCTTCCTCGTCTCGCGCATCCTGTCCGGGTGAAGTCCCGCCGCCAGGTTGGCCAGGCTCATGGACAGGAACCTGTACGTGTCCAGGAAGCGCACAGCGAAGCTGCTGCTCCGTTGCGGGTTGTCTCCGGGTTGGTCAAAGTGGAATCGCTTGGTAAAAGCAATGTACTGCTCCTCCGTGCGCGCCAACACGTCCACGTTGCCGGGGTCGATGGCTAGCTCCCGCACTACGAAGTTGGCGTCGTAGTTGGACAGGTTGTGGAAGTAGCAGTTTATGTGTCGCTGCTCCCGGTACCTGAGGTTGCACGAGCGGTGGGCAGCTCCTCGGAACTCGTAAGGCGGGGCGTGGTTGTGGTCCCGCACCTTGACGTCCTGGTCCGTGAACTCCTTCCCACAGAGGTAGCAGTGAGTCGCCACCAGGTACTCGTCCATCTCCTGCCGGGTCAGAGAAGGGTGCAGAGCTCTCGTGCTGAACAGGAACTCCCACAGCATCAACACGTCCATCTTAAGCCTCTCCATAAACACCTTGGACGCCTCGGCCCCGAAGTAGACGCGGGGCTCGAACTCCTCCAGGCCGAGCGAGTCCACGATCTGGCAGGCGAAGGCGTACGGGACGTGCAGTTGCAGGGGCCTCGTGCCGGGCGGCGCTTCCGCAGGGTCGGCGGTGACGGGCTGCAGAGCACACTCGAAGTCGGCGTAAACGCAAAAGCGCTCGCGCCGAGTGTACTCGGGGTGGGCGAAGCGGATCCGCTGCTTCTGGGACATGTCCAAGCGGAGGGGGGCCTTGGCGGTGCAGTATCGCATGTGCTCCTCCAGACGCTCGGCACCGGACAGTTGCAGCTTGTTGGGCCGGTTGTCGAAGTAAGCGAAGCATCGCTTACACACGTGGATGGCGTGGCCGTGAGACGTCAGCTGGGGTCGCACCAGCCTACTGACGTTCGTGATGTAGGCGTAGTGACTGTCCCCGCCGTTGGTCACGTACAGCAGTCCCGGTGATCCTCCAACTCCCGCTTG
Organism: Allygus modestus; assembly: GCA_963675035.1. Taxonomy (NCBI): domain Eukaryota; kingdom Metazoa; phylum Arthropoda; class Insecta; order Hemiptera; family Cicadellidae; genus Allygus; species Allygus modestus. Next base: position 394,148,353 of record OY776111.1, read on the forward strand.
CAAATCTTCAACGGGAACACGCGGTCCTGGAACTTTAGCGATCCGTCGGGGCGTCTCCCCACCATGGCGCGCTCGATCCCGTACACGTTGACGCTGATGGGGTTCCTCCTCTCGAAGACTTTGATGTCCTTCACGGCCACGGAGAAACGTAGGCCGACCCAGTCGTAGCGTGCCATGACGTCCGGTGTGTACGATGCGGGCCTCTCCGGGTGTTGCGCGACGAACTTGGCCAGGACAGCGTACGCGAAGCACATGTCAACGACGTTTTGCACGTTGATAACGGCGCGCGTCTCGCAGATGGTCCTGGGAAGCTGGACGAACCGGGCTCCGCGTTCTCCCAACGGGGTGTACAGGTTGACGCGAATCTCCAGGTCGCGTATCCGGAGATAGCTCCACCCGCTGCCCACTAGCAGGCACTGCTCCTTCTCTTCCTCCAGCTTGTGGAAGGACGCCGACAGGAAGTCCTCCAAGTTGGACGCGGCGGTGAGAGGCACGTTCTTCGTCTTGAAGGCCTGCAGACAGGTGGCCCCGTGGACGTTGGCGAATTCGCATTCCAGGAACATGTTGACCTTGATGTTCGGGCGTCGGGTCCTGACGTCGGCCAGCAGTTCCAGGACGCTGTCGAACAGCAGCAACAGCGCGTCCTCCACGGCCAAGAAGTCCTCCATGGGCCGGGACAGGCCGAAGGTCAGGAGCCGTCCGCGGAACCCCCGTTGGACGGTGCGGAACTCGGGCAATCCGCCGCCACCGCCCACCATCCCGCCGGGTGCCGTGCTGGGTCCGGGCTGGGGCTCGTGGCTGGGTCCGGGCTGAGGTTCGCGGCTGGGTCCGGGCTGAGGCTCGCGGCTGGGCCGGGGCTCGGGTGACAGGACGGGCAGGCGCGGCATCTCATCCACAACGAGGTTCCTCACGACGGGGCAGTTGTGGGCCTCGTGCCGGTCCCGGTTGTAGCGCCGGGTGAAGCCTCGGTCGCAGTAGGCGCACGCGAACCTCATGCCGCGGTGGGTGCTCTCCATGTGCCGCTGGAGATAAGCGGCCCTGTGGAAAAGGGCGCCGCAATCGGGACAGCGGACCTCGTTGGCGTGCACCAGCTGCACGTGACGCCGGAGCAGGTCCTCGAGGGAGAATCGCCGCCCGCACGCGTCGCACTCGGGCCGTGGGTCTCTGATGGGTGGGGTTGCGGCGGAGGAGGAGATCGAAGCCGACGGGCTCGCACCGTGGACCACTTCCATATGGTGGCGAAGATCCTCGGGACCCGCCAGGGCGACGGAGCACAACGGGCACGGACGGCCTACGAACAGGAAAACAAGTCCTATTAGTGACCCCGATAAACACGAGGGTGAGGAACTGGCGACCTCTTCCTCATCTCGATCGCCAGTTTGAGCCCAGTAAATACGAGGGTGAGGAATTGCACATAAGACTGGCAACCTCTTCCTCATCTCGATCGCCAGTTTAACCGGGCCCGGTAAGTACAAGAGTGAGGAATTGCACAGAGGGATGGTGACCTCTTCCTCATCTCGATTGCCAGTTTGAGCCCGGTAAATACAAGGGTGAGGAATTGTACAGAGGCCTGGCAACCTCTTCCTCATCTCGAGCGCCAGTTTACCCGGGCCCGGTAATACAATAGTGAGGAATTGCACAGAGGCTGGCAGCCCCTTGTTTACTACTTGAATCTGTTTACTCTACTAAAGCCGTTTACTCTCTCGAAAACAGGTCATTAGTACTGGCGGTTTCTTGTTTAACATAAAAACCATGCCTGGCGCTTGATCATGAGGATGGGTGAGGAACTGTACAGAGGACTAGCGACCTCTTCCTCATCTCAATCGCCAGTTTACCTGGGTCCAGTAAATACAAGGGTGAGGAATTATACAGAGGCTGGCAGCCCCCCTTTCTTGTTTAACATAAAAAACCGTACCTGGCGCTTGATCGTGAGGAACTGTACAGAGGACTGGCGACCTCTTCCTCATCTCGATCGTCAGTTTGGGTCCAGTAATACAAGGGTGAGGAACTGGATGAGGATATCGGAGAAGAAGGCGTGCTTAACAGATCTACTGGCGGTTTCCTATTTAACCTAAAACCGTACCTGGCGCTTGGTCGTGAGGAGTGGGAGGATGAACTGCGGCGAGGTGGCGTCGCAGGTTATCGCTTCGCCCGAAGCGTCTGCCGCAGACGTCGCAGTCGAGATGGCGGTCGCTGTGGGCGGCTGCAGTGTGGCGAGTCAGGTTTCCGGCGTTTGCGAACACGCGCCCGCAGACCACACACATGCGGGGACCAGCCATCTACAAAAACATCGGGTATCTGTATTCCCCGTCCACTACAAAGGCACAGTTGCCGCAGCAGAAACACTTTGGTAGCGATACCCCTGGGAACGAGGCGAGTCTAACCCTTTTAATAATGTTGGATAGAAATAGATGGCATGAATCGCTCCTATGACATTCCCAACACTGGTACACGTCTTTGTCTTTGTTACGCTCACACATAGCGATTTCGCCCTCGTCTGTAATTCCGCTAGGTACTCGAAATTTCGATTTAAAAGCGAAACCAAATTTTATTTCACTCAAAACGTTTTTAAAAAGGAGTGGAAGCGAGTCTATTTTGCTTTTTAAATTTGGTTCGTTATCTTTAATCGTTAGAAAACACAACTGTTCTAAGGTCATTACGGTTTCACTCATCTCCATCTGAAAAGAGACAAGGATAAGACTCAGTGTACCGAGATATGCAAAACATTAAATATTAATTTTATCTAATAAGATTTTAGATCATTGGTAAACTTGCTGATGAAAAAGTAAATTACATGTTACTTACATTTTAAGATATCCAAAGAGAAAGTCGCAACAGTCGCACAAGTAATCACCGCGATAGTAACGAAAATTAAAAAAATAACGAATAATTGAAATAGAAACGCTAATCGATAAATATCTTGTTACTTACGTTAACTTTTACGGGAATCCAAAGGCAATGAACAGCAAGTTGTGTAGGTGTATCGCAGAGGCAGCACTACTTCGTCCACACAGTAAGAGCTCCAAAGACAAACTGGCGAAACCTCTGAAGACGCGCTCATAAATAGCACTCCGGTCGGGAGGAGAAATCGGTCGTGGAACTTTCCACTGGAACCGCTAATGGGTAAACCGACTGTGGCGGTCACGTAGGCATGAGGATGACGTCATGGCGGTTTTCTCCGAGTTGTCCTCCGAGTTGTTTACACCTTCGGTCCTACCCGTCAGTCTCCTTCTAAAGGTACTGGCAAGCGGCGCACCATGTTTCATTTATTCACAATGGTTTCGGAGCCGGTAGGGTCCTATCCAGTGACAATGCCTTTCCATATACATTCCACGATATCAGTGGTGGATTCGATAGACGCGGAGGTATTTCTGCAAACGGTGTACTACTATACGAGATGCTTCCTCGGAAAATTACATGTTGAATTTTGGCTAGAAAGACCGTTGGCCCCACACAAGTGTCGGCAACTCAGGGCTGACCTGGGAGACTTTAATGTGATACCGACACACGTCTCATGCCGCAACGCCATAGTTTGGCTCCTTCGGGAGGTTAATCCCCCGATATATGCGAGAGTTGTAGTAAACGGAGGGTAGGTTAGGGTATTGTTTTTTCTGAATAAAATAAAGGGTATTGTTCTAAACAAACCCAAAAAGAAAAGACAAGCAAAACAAATATATATAATAAAACTGGTGGAAGAAGCCTATGTTAGGTTTTTTTTTTAGCCTATGTTGACGTCACGGGGGAGGGTCGAGCTTGGCTATGGGGCAAGTCGGGGGGGGCTGACGTCACGGGGGGGTGAGCTTGGCTATGGGGCAGGTGGGGGGGCTGACGTCACGGGGGGGGGGAGATTGGCTATGGGGCAGGTCGGGGGGGGTGATTCCTCGTTCCTCCTCACTCGCCTGTGCTGGTTTTGTATCGGCCATTGCCCCCTACTTACGCAGGTTTGCTGCTACGGGAATAATCAACAAAAAATTAATTTTTTGTGCAAATATCAATATACCAGTACTACGTGAAGCCACATACCAAGTTCCATCAACATACATTCATAAATAATCGATATATCAAATTTTATTTATTCTCCATAAGGATAACATTGGACAACGTACTGTGTTTAGCACTTTGAATATCTCTATAACGGTTGGGCTTAGAATCACAATTTAAACACGAAAATTATTGTTTTGTAGAACTGAACTGATTGGTAAAAGCAAATGTGAAGTTTACATTGAAATAAACAGAGGAAAAGCCAAAAACCTTTTTCCCATAAGATTAACATGGGAGATTTTATGAGTAGGTTTTTTGGATTTTCTCCGCAACCACTTAACCTAGGTTAATAATTCAAAATACTATATTATTTGTTTTTTAAGCTCTATAACATGGTCAAAACCAAAATTAAGTTTTTTAAAAATTTTAGGGTGAAAAATGCAAAAAACAGATTTTTGGAAAGTTTAAAACCCCCATAAACCCCCCTTCCCATGGTCCAATTTTCTGGGTTTCGAACTTAAAGTCATGAATGTCATTTTACATATTTGAGCCAAATTTCATCAAAATCGGACGTTTTTTACTCAAGTTATCGTGTTAACGGACACATACATATATATATATATATATATATATATATATACATATATATATAAATTTGAACGAATGATGTTTTTGGCATCTGGGGACCTCAAAACAAAAAGTTATCATGGTCTCGGACTTAAGTCTTACCATGAGACCTACGGTAATAGCTTCTTCCCTATAGGGGAAATTCGCTAAAAGAATACAAGTTTATAAATACATAAATTTATAAATAAAATATCTCAAAATATGTTTACATTTATCAGCATGGTTATCAGTAAGATATAGAAAAAACTTCTTACGCTTAGACTGAGCACGGATCCGCTGAACGCCGCGCCGCCATCTAGACTTTTCGCACGACCAGAAGAAAGTTCCTCGCCCAAACCTCAACGTGTCTCCTATATTGTATCATATGCTAGATATTGTTGATGTATACGCTTATAAAGAGGTTTTTAAGATGTGTCCTTTGAAGTTTTTTGATTATCTTATACAATTAATAACTGATTTAATTCTTCCTTTGTTTGAAAGCTATTCACATAACATGGAAATTTTTTCTTAGCTCTAAAAAGTAAATTATAAAAACACGATGCCAGGTGACCATTTTTATACTATAAAGCTAGAAAGAACACGTAACAAATCTACAAAAATAATAACTGGCATATTTCCGTAAAAGCTTGGTAGATTTTGTAATGGGAACCCCACGATGCTTAACAAATATCAATGCGGCAGTCCAAGATTTCCATAAGCAATACTTCTATTGATTTCCACAGGGACCGGTAGCATGGAAACTAAGAAGTCCAAAACTGATTTAGCTTTAGCTTATTTCTCGTAGTTAGTCTGTATAAAAAACGTAATGTTTAAAATCACAATTGGTCCAATAGACAGGATGTAAGTAACAACTGCCATTGCAGTCATTACTACAGAAATTTTGGGTTTGCATTTTGATGCAAAATAATCTTTCACAGTGCTGTCATTTATATTTAATTAATTTGTATGCACTTGTTTAAGCTTTATTCCTGCATTTTTATTTTTTCAAATATATATTTATAGAAAAACACTGTACAAATATGTTTTACAAAACCAATTATTTAAATACGTTTTATTCAAAATAATTAAATCGTTGTCATCGTTGTCATCGTTGTCATCGTTGTCAATCGTTGTCGTTGTTATACTATTATCTTATAGTATATTTATAATTTTCAGTCGAATTTCAGAAAGAGTTTATTTGATTTTAAACGTATAATAAATGTGAGTAGGGATGATTTTAAATTATAAAAATGTATGGTGATAATGTATGGTATAGCGCGTCAGGTTGTGGTATGGAGCGTTCAGCGCGGAAAATAAGTTATTGGTTCCATTGTGTCCATAACCATTCTCATCAGCAATGCTCTGAAACCCAACTTTGGCATCCCGATATTTTACCACTAAAATACCAGTAGAAAAACCTGACAGAGTTTAAAATTATTGTATCAAACATTGGCTTTAAAAAGACACTATGACTTGTATGAATATTGAAACCTAATTTTGTATATTTATATATAATATTCATCTCATTTGAATTTGTAAGATACTTGCTGAATTAACCGGCGAATCGCCGTTTGTTTCTGCTGCATTCTGTGGTGAGTTTATTATAATAACAATCAGTTAAAATTTTCATCTAATTATTTGACAGTAAATGTACATAAGGTAAACCTCAGAAATGTAAAGGGCAATGGGTGAATGGGTCCCAGCCCTCATCGTATTTTCTGAAAAATAAATTTAAATTTGGTTTAGAATATAAGTAACAGCTATCGATATTAGATGCTAAGCAGTAAACCTTTGGCAAACACAGCTACACCGTTCGAGGCAGAACCATTGAATGAAGGAAAACAAGGACTATAGCGCTATTGGTTTTGATTCACTCAATGTCTTGATAAAATAGAAATTATTAAAATCTAGGATTTTTATAACTTATGAGGTCAATTTGGTATGTGATAAAAATATAAGATTCATACCAACTAAATTTATACCAGATAGCTCTAAATTATCTGAAAATAAAAATACTTTGAAGGTAAACATTTATCTAGAAATATATATTATTTTGATTTGTAAACAAATTAGGAATATAAGGGTATCAAATTGTTTATATTTTATCGGATGAATCTGAATAATGTTTAATCCTTACTATTCTTTCATATGTAAACAAACAATAGCTCAAATACAATAATTTTCTCCTTTTAAAGTGTTTTAACATAGAACTTTAAGCTTTAAGGCTACAAGGAAACTAAAACTAGTGTTTATTTTTTTACATTGCTACTAAGACGGTTTGAAACGATTTACTCAAAACAAGAGTTGATTGAGCAACACGGTAAGAGGATTACCAGGATCGGCATCGCGTTATCGCTTTCACGGGCTTAATTCCATTTTCTTCTCCATCTTGTCTGCTGGATTTTGCTTGATTTGTTTCTTAAAAAGGGTATTAACAGAGGTTTCTGAAGCTTTGATTCAATTTAAAAAAATTTAAAATTATTTTATTCAAACAATTCTATATAGTTTACAAATTGTGAGATTTGAGTGTTTGTGTAACAGAGGGATTCCATTAATTAGAGGGGTTCCTCTGACAGTTCGAAGTGGACATTATAATGGTCTGGGAACTTTAGTCCCTAACTAATCCATGTGTTAATGATATATTAATTTACATTTTAAATTACTTTTGATTATCGTCATTCACGCTTTTTCTACTACGGTGTACCCCACGTAAACAAAGAACTTCTAAGCAGCAGTACAGGTGGAGGGAATGCTGCAATGCGCCCAAAGCCCCAGGGTGATAAATTTCCATCCCACAACACTGGTGCATCATATTTGTCATGCGTATCGTATACGTGATACACTTCAATATCTATACTCTCTTCCAAGGTTTAAGAGTGTATTTTATAAAGACGGAATCCTTTGTTCTATGTAAAAAACAAATGCTTTCTCTTAGTCAGAATACAAATAAAAATGACACCTATTAGTTGTATTACCTGGTCATAGTAAAATAATTGTTATTTATTTGCTTTTTAAGTGCTAGTTTAAGTTAAGTTGTACGGGAGGATATTTAAAATGTTACGCATCAAGATCTCCAACAGAAACTATAGTAGTCTTAAAATATTATCAAATTAGGTCCAAGTTAAAAAAATTATTCTATCACTTAAAGCCTGATTTCATCAAGTTTCAAGACAAAAACAGCTGTTGTCATTAGTGATTTATGTAAAATTACAATACTTTTTAGGCAGTAACTGTCTTTATTAACAAACATGTGTTATGCGATATGCCATAAAATAACGTTAAACAAAATTGAATTGCTAATAACTATTTGTTCAGTTAAACTATTTTATTATTTTACACGTATAGTTGTTACCAGTTACATATATTTATAAGAAGGTTTCCTCTATGACTATGCGTAAACTATGTTATTGTTGCTGATGTTGTTTACGTACATTAACGAATAAGCAAATTTTTCATTCATAATTCAAATTCATAAAAAGCTTTATTCAAGGAATGTGTACAAGTATATAGTGTATACAATTGTACAAATGTTTTATGACGTCAATATTTTAATCTTTCCCTTTTAAAACATTTACAAGTCAATAGTTCTCCATGTCGGATACTTGTTTTAAAACATTTTTTCTTCCTATGTAAAATCTAGTAAAACCAGAAACAAACACAATTATAACATACCACAACAGAAATAAACATTTTTCAAAAACCACACAGTCTATAATTGTATAAACATTTTCAATCGCCTTCCGACCACTCTTAAACAATAATTTAAAGAATGTAATCTAGACACCTTCAAAATAAATTTAATCAGGTTCTTACTTTAAAGTAGTTTTTTAATGTTAAGAATTATTTTGACAAAAATATGTTTTCGTTTTTGAAAAATGTTTGAAATGACGTATGCTAATACAATTTATTTGTTGTGGCAATAAAGATATTTGATTAGATTTGATTATGAAATTCTATCCCCAAGCTCTTGAAATGAATACGATGCCTTTTTTAATAAACAGTTTTTTGAATGCAGATAGTGTGCATAGGAGACGTGTTTAATTAAGTTTATGAGTAAGTTATGAGACGTAAACATTGATGGTTTTACCTCAAGTGATGTTGTGTAACATTGAAGGGCATACATCAACTTGAGGTTTACGTGTTCAACTAAATGTAACAATTCAATTGCTTTTTGCATTATAATGACCTTGATTTTTGTTATCATATAAAATTTATAACCTATAAGAACACTCAGTCTTTGGTGGTTTGCGTTATTAATTTATATCGTAACCAGGTGTAGAGGAAACACAGGATTTATTGTATACTTTTAATATAAAAAGTATTTTGGCAATTAAGATTATATTAAGTGTAGTTGCGATATAATATATCAGTAATCATCTTAATAATATACAATTTTATAATAGTTTCCCACATTAGTATTAACAAATTAAACTTAAAAATCTAATCTAATTTCTTATTCTTACTGTAAAACACGTTCTGAAACTTCAAGAGGCATTCTTTGATGTTGCAATCTCTTACGAAAATGAGATGTTCCACGAAGAGTAAAAGCTTTTTGGCATTCTCTAAAAACACTTCTTTGTCAAAGTTCTAAAGTTCATACTTATATATATATATATATATATATATATATAAACATATATCAGTGTTTATTTGCTACTTTTAATTATATGATGTAAGATCATTTATAATTTTAGAAAAGAAATACTTCAAAATTATAAATTGTCTTTATGAAGTAGGCGTTCTTTTTATTTATTGCTTGTGTTGGTAATTTGACATATGTTATATAGACCCCTTACTAAAACGTATGTAGTGATTGTAATACTTCTTCAAGTCTAAGAGCTGAAAGTCGGTACACGGTAGGACATTACTGTGTATTTTTTAACAATTAATATATCAGTTCTTAACCCCACTGTTAACCATGCAACAGAAAACATTTTAAATATTTTGGATCCTATTCTTCTTTCAGCCGGATTACGATTCTGTATGAGTACATGATCTACAGAATATATTTTTTTTAAAGCCTTGTTCCTTCTGTACGTGTCATAGATTTAAATATGTTTGAAATTTCAAATTCCGGAAACGGAGAGGGTGTACTACAGTAGTAGCGAACAGATAAGTTGAACCTCCCGCAACATGATCGTCGCTATTTTGAAAAAAGTGTGACGTGACTAGCATTGTAATGCTGGAACATTTAAGTTGAGAATTCTGTGAAATATAGGTTGGCAAAAATAGTGGAAGTTGGTAACTCTATCAAAGATAAAGTTGACAGTGAGATATAATTGCAACCAACGAGGAATATATTTATTGAGGTCTCGTCTGGGGTAAAAAACTGTGCCTACATGCTGACCGCCATTTTGACCCTCTATACCCTCCGGTCTCCATGGCAACAATGTGTTTAACCAATCAAATCCTCTCTTCACAAGTTATGTTAGCCTTTATTACTCTTTGACCAGATGATTTGTTTAAAGAAATATCCTCCATTGAGGCTTCACTTTTTTAACACGAGACGAGAACTCTATATTTTTTTACATCTCGTTGAGGGCAACAGTGTAAAAAACAACCCACAAAAATTAGGTTCAAGTAAGTGATTGAAAGTGAGGTTAAGGCACCGCCATTGTGGATTTTGTGACGTCATCGGTCATATGACCAGCTCTCAACCAATCTTATGAGACTGGGCTCAGAAGTACTTTCAGAAGCGTTAGCTACAAATAGAGAACCATAATGATTTTATTCAACAAAATTGAAATGATATGTGTCAAAATATAAATTATAGTTATATGAATACATTATTACGATATAGCTCTCCTAATTAGTTAACATTTCTATCAGTAATGTAAAATACTTAGAGTTGGGTGGTGGTACCGCGTGGTTGCACGTTGGCGTCGTCAGAACGTATTGATATGGAATGGTTCATAAGGATAATTGATTGGTTCCATTGTGCTCATGACCAATCCAATCACTATAGCCTTTACAACTCAATGCTTATTAATAATAGATGTTCTGCTATCAAAATGATAAATATCTTTACCAATTCATAGTTGAATTTTACTAATTCGTGTTTGTTTCATTTTAATTTATAAAATAACTAGTGGCTTGAAGGGGCCAAAGTCCCTAATTTTACTCCAGTTCCTCATCTGATTTGAAAACATCTCATTTTGTAAATACAGTGGACTCTTAATCACATCTTTTAATGTAAACAAAGCATACGTTTTTGAATCCCCATGATTTCCTTATGGGGGATTTTTTACATAATTTCTCGTTTGCTGGTAAGTTTTTGGAAAGACTGCTATTTTTTCAGAGTCCCTGGGATCAAGACCTTTAATTTAAGCCGTCTCCCATCATCCTGCGATTTGCCAAACTCTCACAATTTTGACTTAAATATTTCGCTTACAGAATTATATATAAAGATTGTTATTCATATTGCCTCTAGAATTGAAGTTTGAATCGAAATAAAGCATCATTAAATACCTTTCCGTCATTAAACATTTGGTTTACCATCAGATAACTAGTTTCCAAAAGATAAAAGTTTGTTTTAATCGTATCGTCCATTTGTGTTGTTTTAGTGTAAATATTGTGAATATATGTTCAGATTTTAATTTATCGATGCCAAATTTGATAATGGGACAGCAGTCACGAAACTAGTCATCTGCTAGTAATCCAAAGAATTGACGAAGGAAAGTTATGTAAACCTGTTTTATTTCGTATAATTTTAACGCCCACATATTCGTAATAACGTGTAAACCTAGACCCTTTGCATAAACTGTGATTATAAGGCTTATAGATCAATATTTGAACAATCCACTAGTTATAGAGTAAGGAAATGCAGCCACCTTTCCGCTTTTGAGACTTGTAAAATGAACTTAACTTATTAACTTATGAGTTAATAACTTATGAGTTACTGATGAACTTAACTTATTATTTGGTGGTAACAATTTAGATACACCCCACTTCCATGGTATAGCTAAACAACCTTAGAGGGAATCTTTTGGGACAATTATTTTATAACATTAAGTAAAGTAATGTAGGCAAACATGAACTGTTTTATCCCCACGTTTGTTGACTAAGAATTTTGTTGTTGTATTTTCATATTGTCGCACACTAATGTTCCTGTAAGTATAATTATATCTAATCAAATCAAATAAAACCAAATTATTTATTGTCATCAGACTATATATAGCATTGACAATAGGTCAGGTCATAAATGTCATAATATTTGCATAGTAGTACACTAACAACATAATAGTATACTAAATAAAACTGTTTACATAATCTGCTCAGTAAAATAAAAAAATATACTTCCAAGATAACTTGTCATTAATATTGTCTTGTGCACTATCTTATTTCCTAGCCAGGAGGAGCACCTTCAACCTAAGGTAAATCGGAAGGGAGTTGAATAATTTTACTGAAGAAAAATATGTTTGCTTTTCATAAGTTGAGGTTCTATCAAATGGAACGGAGAGCAAAGTATTTTCTCGAAAACTGAACTGTGTAGAGTTTCTGTAACGGTAAATGTGCTAATTCTTAGCCAAAAAGGTTAAACAATCTAGGGTATACAAACAGGGGAATGTTAGAAGGTTATTAGAACTGAAAACTCTTCTGCATGAGTCAGACCTTTTCATATCGAAGATCAACCGCTAGGCCTTCTTCTGCAAACGAAAAAGCTCGCTGTGCTTTGCCGTTTCGGCAGCCCAAATAGCAACTCCATATCTTATGGGTGATGAAGAAAGCATCCATAATAAACAGAAAACCAAATTTACCCTTTTTCAACTAATCTATTTTTTTATTTTTATTTTTTAATTTATCTATTAGCAAAGAACTTGTGTCTCCAGAGGATGAAAAGACAGCTACTTAATTTTTTGCATACTTTATCAATGTGTGAGGAAAAATTCAGGCGTGAATCAATAACCAGACCTAAAAAATTAGTTTGGTGACAAGACTCAATTCATTATCATCATAATTCACAGGACCTAGCAAGTCCATTATCAGGGATCTTTAGCTTGAAATCGACAAATTGTGTTTTCTCAGCATTCACATGAATATGGTTATCGTTGAACCGTTGTATTAGCTGACAACTTATGAGGAACAGATCAATTTCAAGAGTGCTTTTACACTTGTTCGATACACTGAAAGAAGTGTCGGCAAACAAACTCAGATTGACGCCAGGGACATTGAAGGCAATATCGATTATGAATAACAAAAAGAGGATCGGCCAAAGGACCGATCCTTGGGGCATCCCAGAATTAACAACTTCAGTGGACTGATTTTGACACAGAAGCCTGCCCTCTTTGATGTAATTTTAAGATTATTGTAAAGAACATTTTAAATTTGATTCTCTCCTTGGAGGAATACAATGGTCTAAATATTTAATATACACTGTATTCAAAAATTGCTTACCTAATCACCAGGTTATATCATAGTTCAAAACAAGACATATTAATCACATGTTGTATAGATTGCTTGGTTTTCTAACTATCTGACAATTTTGTTATGTTCTAGGTATTCTTTTCACTTGTTTTTATTTTTTCCACCCAAATGTATCTGTTACGGTGTTTTTCGAAAAAATTACCAACGTCATTTCACAAAAGTGTAGCATGTGAATTCATAAAACAACAATTATTATTGGATAACAAAAGATAACAAAAAGTACCGTAAATAGAGTAGAATTTGTATTTTATGAAGTAGGAACTATATACAATAACCTTACTTCAAATGTTTTGAAGTTAATATTATATAACTTAGTATGATCAGCGATGTAGGACGTTTAGTTAATCACGATAATTAATAGAGGTAAGGAGATTGAGGACATATTTGCTGAGGCGGATTCGACTCTAGAAGCCTCTAAGACTGTTTAACCTAAACAGTCTGCAACTTAATGATAGTAAGACGCAGAAAATGTCCTGCACATTACGGAAGTCCATCGATACTGACATTCAGGGGGGCGTCAGTCTGAACCCAAATCTTACCTGGGAACAGCATGTTAGTGGTGAGTGTACAAAGCTCTCCCACGTGACTTTTCATATTAGGAAACTCAGGAATGTAGATGTAATTATTATGAAACTAAAATTTGTAGAAACCGTTTTAGATGACCGGTTTTAGATAACCGGAGTACCACTTAAACCCATTCAATAATAATGTTTAAATGATAGTATTCAAGCAAAATACACCAGAATTTAATTTAAAGTTTGTTTTGCAAATTCTATTTCACTTTAACAAACAGTGCATTACCTGACTTAACATTTTACCAACACGTATTAATAGCTGTGATCAATTCAGTTAAAAGTGGCCTTATATATATTTATATTATTGCTTTTCACTTTTAGGATGTGATGTGGGATAACCTAACAAAAGTTCGTTAAAAATGTATTGATTATTACATTTTAATGTTTATTGCAGTTAACATTATATAAACAAGTAGGAGCTTTTTCCCAGTCACCTGGAGTACTCTTTTCTCCATATAAATAGCATAGCAACGGTTTAGCTAGTGTGGCGGAGCTCTAAGATTTGAGTTAGAAACCTATCGATATGCTATAGATCAATGACAATTTGCTAAAATAACGTTAAAACGGAAATAACAAATTTGGCAATTTTGATAGGGGGCGGAACTCTAAAATTGGTAGGGGGACGCATCATTCAAGAGATGTGGCTTTGTAAAACAAATCCAGCGATCCATCACATGTCCAAATTGGACGTGGTGCGAAAGCGAATTTGAGGAACCATTTTTTAGCCATTTATAAATAACTTTTTCTCAATAAAAATAACATGGTAGCTTTTGATGCCAGTGAGGTAGAGCCCTGAGATTTTGGAGATAGTAAAAGAAGTATTTTTAATTTATGGGTACTCTATAACGTGGTATAGTCCGGGTGCAGTTTTGAGGAGCCGTTTTCTGAATCCCTGGGACACACAGACAAACGCACAGCTACTTTATTAGCATCGATTTTAATATAATAGAGCTTAACGAATTAATACAAATATATATAAAAGCAGTACCATACATACATTAAAATTTTACTTTGTACATAGTGTAATTTTAATTTGTTATCCATGACCCTTCCTGAATGACCTGTATGTTATTTAATTTGTGCACGACAAATTGATTTAAAATAGTATTCAACAAAGGTTAAGATGTTCTGCTTGCGACCAAAAACACGCTGGTTAAATATCTGGAGCTGCGGCATCTGCAAGGAGGCAACCCAGGAGCAGATCATGCGACTACGCTCCGTCCACTTTCCATGGACCCCGGCGTTTGTCTCATTCTAATACGATATTCATCACTAAATATTAGACCAGTAAATATAATTAACGAATTTTACTGTATTTATCAGTGATTAAATAGTTTACCACGGATAAAATGAGATTGTTCCATTTTTCGACGTAATTATTTTGCTTATTAGAAATAGTTATCTAAAATTAAAATACTTTAATAAATACAATATTTTGATTTACAATCTATGCAATTAATTCTGCTATCATTGTCCAATATATATAAAAATATTGATTAAAATCCTGATAATTTTATAGAATCAACTGAACCAAAAAGTGTAATGACATATTTATAAATTACATGTATGATGTTCGTATTTACAATAAATGTTATTACTCAGTCCAATAATTGGTCATTGTATGGTCAGTACTAATACCAAGCATGTGCAATAAGTTCATATGTAATGTTATTACAAGGCAATTTTTTAGTTTGAGTTTTAGCAAAAACTGCAGTGCTGTTTTGTTGTGTAAATGTAACAACAATATATTATCATCTTTATGTTATTAAACATTTTAATTCACTCCCAACATTAAATGGTTTGTATAAATCATTAAGTTTTAGTGTTAATACCGACCATACTATTTACTGTATAGTCTAATTATTAGTAATTTAATTAATATATACGTAAATACATACATATTAGATTACTAATAGTATATTGTATTTCAGGATTGGCTAAGATATTTTCGTATAACATTTTATAAATAATTCATTTTATGTTTTTACAGTTAACTCATTAGCACACCAAAAAACGGCAGGCTTTTTATTTTCATGGAGTCATTATGAACAATATTTACTCCGGTTTACAAGTTTATTCACTAACCCTCTTGGTACACAGCGTGAGCTGATAATAACGAATCCTGCAAGGACAGTTAATGTGATATGTTTGGACTCCGATAGATTTGTAAGAAGAAATCTTGAAGTGCGGTATGAGTAGGGTGCCATGGCCGGTTCTGGACCACCTTCGCAGACTGAGGAGCCGAGGAGCCCCCCCCCGTGACGTCATCCCCCCCCGTGACCCCCCCCCCCCCGTGACGTCATCCCCCCCCCGTGACCCCCCCCCCGACCCCCCCCGTTCACGTGTTGTTTACTTTCCTTGTTTGTCACCGGTTTTTTCCCTATTACGGGATGTTTACTGCTCCTCCACACGCTAATGCTCATTCCACAAGCAGAAATGACATCCATAGCCTCGTCATACTCACTCTGGGATGAAGATAGTGTTCTTAATCAAATGAACACTATCAGAGGCGAGGTGGATACCTGCCTTATAATACTGCGGTGGGGTATACTCTGCCCGGATGGCCGCCACCACTTTCTCCCCCGGAGGTATGTGGCGAACCAGCCGGGCCATCTTGAGGAGATACAGCAGCGCCTCCTCAACCTGATAAACAACGGAGAGGTCGCCCTCCTCCACAAGAGGGTTTTCCCACTCTTTTAATTTAAGTTTCGTCTAAGTTTAGTTTAAGTATCATTTATTTATAAGTTTTCATTCTTCATATTTTGTATAAACATTCATGTATCATCTTAGATTTAAGTATCACATATATTGAAATGTATTAATGAAATAAAAATTATAAAAACAAAAAAAACAAAAAAAAAACAAATAAAAAAAACAAACAACAAAAAACAAAGTGACAAGTTCAGGAAGCTGATGATTGGGAGGACCAGCCCTGTGTCGACGTCGACCCCCCCCCCGACTCCCCCCCCGCAACACCCCGAACACGCTTGACATCATCCCGGTTTTATTCTTTTGTTTATCTCATTGTATTTTTTGTTTTTTTTTGTTTTTTTTTTTGGACAAAGGAATCATTTATTTATCAACAAAAAACTTATAACTATTCCTCGTTATCGGCCGCCTCCTCTTGTTCTTCCAAGCGGTCCAATTCCTCATCTAGTTCACGCAGCCTGGCCATGTCGGCAATGTACCATCGCCAATGTGTTTCGTGCTGCGGCTCAACCACTCACACTCGGTCGACGTCGTCCTGAAGCGCCTGTCGCTCCAGGTACACTTGTCTCGCAGTCCTCGGCGGTTGAGGGTCCTCAGACGAGTCGGACTGAGGCGATGGAGGCGTCGATGGAGACGGTGTGGGCTGAGGCGATGGAGGAGGAGGCCGCTGCAGCCCGCTGGGCCCAGGCTGAGGCGATGGAGGAGGCCGCTGCAGTCCGCTCGACGCCGGCTCCAGACGCTCCATTTCCTCCAGATCCCGTATTTGCTGTGCAAACGTTTGTTCTAATAGAGCCTCTTGCTCCAACTCATCTACGAAATTTGCATTTTCAAGTGCAAACTCGTAGTCGTAGTCCGTCATATCATCCTCCCACGGAGCAGCCATGCTTAACGACTGAGCGAGAGCCTGTTTGTATAGGAGATTAATCGGACTTGTTATTGTTGGGGAACTTCCCTAGTAAACATATTTGGACCCCCCCCGACCCCCCTCCCCGACCCAGCCCCCCCCCCGGATTTTTCCAGTACATGCCGTTTGCTTTCCTTGTTTATCGCCTACGTGATGTTTACCGCGCACGCCTCCGCTTTCACCCGCCGGTTTCTCCAGGTCTTAATCATTCTTACTGCAGCCGCGATGGAGTACACTTGTATGTATTGCGACAAGCGTTACTCGCGTAGCGACCATTTGCGCCGGCACATGCTGACGCATGTAGATTCGCCACTTTTCCCATGCCGAATTTGTGGAAAGCAATTCGGCAGAAAAGACAAGGTGGCCCGGCACCTTGCCACCCACCGATATGCCCCGGCCGCTGCTCCAGCTGCCCCCGCTGATGCCCCGGCCGCTGCTCCTGCTGCTCCAGCTGCTCCTGCTGCTCCAGCTGCTCTTGCTGCTCCCGCTGATCCTGCCACGAGGTGCGCCTCCACCCAGACGTGCGCCCTGGCTGCTCCTGGCCCGAGGCGTTGTGGTGACGCCGCCACCCAGACGCCCACCCAGATGCCTACCCCCAGGACACAGGAGGGAAAACCAGTTGGTGAGTAGCAATCCTCAGTTTCTCATTGTTATAATATCAATAAATCTCATTATTATAATATCAATAAATCTCATAAAAAAAAGAATATTAATGTTGGTTCGTTATTTACAGCTATCGTCAAGCCGACAGCCGTACCGCAGGGATGGTGGACCCCAGAGTACGCCGAGCAACAGCGGCGGCGAGAGGAGGCGGAGGCCAACAGGGTCCACCGCGAGATTCGCCGGGGGTTGATCCTCCAACAGTATCGGCCTCGCCCAATACCCCAGCTCCGGCGCAGACCACAGCAGCCGCAGCAGCAGCCGTCTCAACAACAGCCCGAACCAGAGGCGGGGCCGAGTGGGGAACCGAGGCCCGAGCCAGAGCCCGAGCCAGAGGCGGGGCCGAGTGGGGAACCGAGGCCCCACGTTGTATACATAAACTCCTCGGATTCAGATTAAATAATAAAAAAAAAACCTATTTCCTTTTTCCTTTTCTAAAATAAATAAAGAAAATAATTACACAACAAACAAAAACAAAGTGACAAAGTTTAGTTGAGGATTGAGAGGATCAGCCCTGTGCCGACCCCCCCCCGACCCCCCCCCGACCCCCCCCGACCCCCCCCCGACCCCCCCCGACCCCCCCCCCATTCCCCATAGCCAAGCCCAGACCCCCCCCCGCTCATTCCATTATTCCATTATTTATGGTATTTTATTATTTTTGTATGAATTATAATTTTATTTTCTTCATCTTTATTATAAATTAAAAACTTAAAATTACTTTTGTGAAGAAGTCTCAGCCCTCTCTTTCGCTTGAAACTCCTCCATTGCAATCTCAAGAGCACGAAGACTCTCCCAGTCTGCATTATATTGTTCCCATTCTTCATCACATGTAGGTTGGGACACCAACACGTAGTTATCCGTTCCCACATTTTTTCATATTCCCTTCGCAGTTGGAGAGCATATTCCTCTTCTATCACCTCAACGGTAGCGAGGAGTTCTTTATCAGGGATATTACCTTCCCATACGCTATTAGCATACTTTTCTTCGATTCCCTCAACGATCTTGATGAGGTCCTCATCAGGAATACTGCTCTCCCATACATTATCAGTGTTCATATTGATGGCAATAGTTTGTGATGAACTTTCTGGGGGGTCGAAAATGTTTCGGACCGCCAGGCAAATCCGAAATCCCAGGAAATTCGTCACGGTCTGTCGAAGTCCCAGGAAACGCTCAGCTCGGCTGCTGGGATATTTCCAGGGGGCGAAGTTCGAATGTAACAGTGGTTATACGATTTATAAAATCAGAGAGCTCAGTTATGTCAACTCAGAGTTGCCTCATCCTTGCCCACAGAAAAATTGGTTGGGGCCTAGAATTTTGAATCAACCTCCCCGGGGGTTTACTTAAAATTCAAACTCCTCAAGATGAGATTAGGTAATTTAATTTTAAAAAAATGGAAAGAATTTAGAATTTAGAAAAAAAAGGAAATTTACAAGCAATCAATAAAAATTAATTTAAGTTTAGACAGTAACCTCTCGGGATCGACTCGCTGCCGCTATCGCTGGACTGGGCGCTCTACTAGGGCTTAGTACGGGCCTAGCAGAGAATTCCAAAGAAACCCCAGTACCAGAAATACTTCTCACAGGAGTAGGGTTACCCTACGCTCCGGTTAGACTTGCAGGTTACAACCAGTGTTCACCTGTCTATACTTGGATTAGACTCGCAGGTTACAACCGGTGGTCACCTGTCTAACTGCAGGAAAACGAGGTTACTCTCAAAGAAATAAAAAGTTATAAAAATGCCTCACAGGCTGATTTTAATTTGTTTACTACTAAAATGAAGTTAATAGATAAAAGTTGACACCGGGATAATAATCTTTATTACCCAGTTACTATCAACGTGTCGGGACGCTAGGCTATCTTATGTTAAATTACCACTTTACTGGCAAAAGTTAATAATCGAGCCTAAATATACTAATCGTAATAATCGTAGACGTACCTTTATACCAAAAAGCAGTCGTTAGAACGAAAGCACTGTCACGCACTTTACAGAACTTTGCTGAGAATATCGTAGTCAGAACGCATAAGCTATCACTATGACGGTCTCTTCGAGAGTGACGCTATTTCTCCACGAGGAGCAATCCTTCCGCCTCGATGAATCACCACAGCTGATCGGCCAAGGGTCAGTTAAACTCAAAAATCAAGGGCATATCCGGCAACCTTCTTCTTCACCAGCCAAAAGTAATTCCGAGAGAGAAAGAAGAACCCACCTCGTCATCTGTCAACTGTCAAACTAAATCACGGTCGATGAGGGGCGAGGTTATGTCGGATTGTTGTGGTTCGGTCAACGAGTAAATAATCGTTTATTTTCATCGAAGTGGTGAATCTTATTAAAAGTGTTGTCGTTTATTTATCCCTGGTTACATGCTTAACATGCAATTCCGTCACCTCAGAGGGTCCCTAGGCTACTCACAGTTGAAAGTTTGTTTACCAAATCTAGGCTAAGGTAGGCCTAGGCTGAGGTTATTGGGATGCGGTCAAACGACGTTGCAGGTAGGCCTCACAATGTGCTAAACCTTACCCCTCTACACATTTAGCACATTACACCCCTTTCGCACTTCGGAGCGAAAAAAAATTAAAAAAAGAAAAAAGAGTCTTCCTCGGGGGAAAAAAAAAATAAAAACATCTGTCGACCGCCTCAACTGCAGAAAGGCAGTTTGCAAAATGCGGTATCAAAGAAAAATCGGGTGTCGCTTCAACTGCAAACAGGCAGTTTACAAAAAATAGTGCTGAAAGCAAAACTGTCGTCGCTTCAACTGCAGACGGGGCAGTTTACTGAAAGCGGTCTAACTCCGGATCAACTGCTTGGCAGTTTATCGCTGCTGGCGGCGCGGACGGTTGCGTTGTGACTGCTGGTGGCGCTGCCGCTGGTGGCGCTGCCACTGCTGGCGGCGGAGTTCTAGGAGTCGCAATATCTGATTGGGCCGCACTCTGATGAAATCGTTGCCACCAACGAAGATCCGCCACCGTTTGTTCTTCCGCTGCTCCGTCGTCATCCGGTCGTAGGTGGCCGCAATCCTCCACACCATGCTGTCTGGGATGGCGAGCAGCTCACCAGGGATGTAGGCTGTAACGTTCCGATCCGTTTCGTCTTGCAGCTGCCTATCTGGCCCCGGTTGGTTAGGCACTTCCACCCGGACGTGGACGAGGTCTTCGAGAGGTTGTCGGGCAGCTCCCTCATTCACCTCCACTCGTCTCTCGGCAACGGGTTGAGCCACTTCTACCGGAACAGCCTCCTCCCGTGGCTCGGCTGCCGGTCGCACCACCTCCTGACGGACGACGCGCACTGGCACGTAGCCCTCGGGGAGTCGTCGGCGGTCGGGAGATCTACGACGGTCGGCGCGGTCGTTCGGCTGTCGCTGGTCCCGTATCGGCCGCGGGCCTCGTGATCGTTCCTCCCGTGCCGGTCGTTGGTCCCGTCGTCGGTCTCCCTGCGCTGGACGCTGGTCTCGCCGTTGGCCCTCAAATGCCGGTCGTCGATCTCGGGGTCGGTCCTCCGGTGCCGGTCGCCAGTCTCGTCGCCGGTCCTCGCGCACCGGTCGCTGGTCCCGTCGCCTCTCGTCTCGCACAGGCTGGCGGCCTCGTCGGCGATCCGGTTGAACGTCTCGCCGCGGTTCCGGCTGTCCAGGGCGCTGGTAGCGGCCCCGCCGATCGTAGCCCCGTCGCCGTCGGTGGTCAACAACTCCGTCGGGTCGATCTGCAGGTCGTTGTGGCTGTTGCTGCCTCACCGCCCTAGGCAGCGGTTGACGGTCCACAGCCCTCGCCGCGGCGGAAGCATGCCGACTCCTAGCCGGCGGTTGTGCATCCACAGCCCTAGGAGGGTTTCGGATGAGCACCACCCTGTTCGGTGGTTGAGCATTCACCACCCTTCTTGGCGGTTGTGTGTCCACTGCTCTGGCCTGGTGAGATTGAGGTTGCGCAACGGGGACCGGTGCCACCTGCGGAGGGGTCATCCAAACGTCCTCGTCGGTCAGGGGCCTCAGAGTGCCAGAAGCACACGAGAAAGGTCCCGACATCTCGGTCTCTGCAGCGTCAGCGACGTTTAATTGTATGAGGTTCAAGTCGTGAACACACTTCATACCTAAAACAACGTCCGTCGTAAGTCCGGGAACAAAGTAAACTCCCAGAGTAAGGGGTTCACCCAGGATTGAAGCGGGCAGGTGGTACTTCCCTCGAATTCGGCAGCGAGTGCCATCGACCATCCTAAGTTCCGCGTTCGACTCCTCGGATTTAACACCACACTCTACTAGGTATCGCGCCACCTCGTCCCCAATGAGGTTTACTACGGCCCCCGTGTCCAACAAGGCTCTGAAATTTCGGTCGAGCAGTCTGACGTCGATGAAGGGTCGAATGTCGGGCAGGTCAGACCCCTCGCTAGCTCCACTGACGAAGGTGCTCACGAGTCGGAGCCACTCCGACCACTCTTTGGAGGTTGTG
Source organism: Allygus modestus (assembly GCA_963675035.1). Taxonomy (NCBI): domain Eukaryota; kingdom Metazoa; phylum Arthropoda; class Insecta; order Hemiptera; family Cicadellidae; genus Allygus; species Allygus modestus. The sequence continues at coordinate 394,170,645 of OY776111.1, forward strand.
CGGCACTGGGACGCTGGGGGCTCAGGTGACCTCCGGACACCTGAGTCCGGTTGGCGTTTCCCGAACGGCAGTCACAACGAGTGGTTGCTACACCTTCCCGTTTGCAATTGAAACACCTCATCACCTTCGGGAGCCGGCAATGGCGATAAAGGTGTCCCTCCGCATTGCAGTTCCAGCATATCATCGTCTTGGCCCGAGAAGACCGGGCTTCAGGTGAAGCAGAGCGCCGTGTTGGATTGCGAGGACTGGGAAATCGGTCCTGCCTCTGCGGTTGATTGGCCCAACGATCAAAAGTGACTCGTTTGTCATGGCCTCGCTCGTTCAGTTTCGGCCTAGAGTGGTTGGTTTGGGTCGGTTGAGGGACCGGCCTTGGTTGCGGTTGCCCAGTCTCCGGCAACAAACTGTCCAGCACTGCAATGTCCATTGAGCGGTCGTTGCGCCTCCTGGCGACATACGCTGTCTCAGGCACTAACGCTTGAGATGCAGGGGGGGGGGAGGGCGAAAAGTTTTCCGTTCACGCACCAACTCTTCGAACTCCTCGGCTCGCTCGATGAGTTCAGGCAGCGAAAAGAAGTCCTGTCTCCGGATCATGAATTTGTACTCCGGTCTCATGTTGGCGTACACCAGATTAAGTTTCTGCTGGTTACTATATTCGCCACTTCTCCGGATCAGGGTTGTCAGCGCAATGACAAAGTCGCGGAACGACTCTGTGTCACCCTGAGTTCGCTTACGGATTTCTTCGTCCAGGTTGTGACGATAGCCTGGCGGGAAGAACTGAGACTCGAACATCCGACGAAACTCCGAAAAATTGGTCCATATATCTCTGTTATTGCGGTACCAGAGTAGGGCCTGGCCATGAAGGAGCTCCGGCATAGCCTTGAGAACTTCTTCAGGCGACAACGAATATGCTTCGAGAAGTTCCTCCAATCGCTCGAGGAAGGAGACGGCATCGCGTCGGCCATCAAACCGTAAATTCCACTTCCGGACTAAGTCACAAAGAGTGGAGGACGTTTTAACAACGGTCCTACTCCGATCCTCCTCTTGTTCTGCACGCCGAGACAGGTCCGAGGAGTTGACACCTCCGTACGTGCCAGGCACCTGGGGCCAGGACACATGGTGGGGGGTTACCTCCGGGGCACGCCGGTCGGTTGCTCGCCCATCGCCTTCGTACGAGCTAGGCTTGTAGACAGGCTCAGGTTGAGGGCGGCGCTGGTTATCGTCCAACCTCGCTAAGGTCTGCACCAGCGAAGCCAGAGTTCGTTGAACATACTCCGAATCCGCATTCGGAGATATGCCCAATATACCCCGGATCCTCTCTGACTCACCCGCATAAGGGTTAACTGCTAGGAAATCGGTCGGCCGTGGTGCTGGTTGAGCCGCAAATGTCCCTTGAGTGGTGTACTGGGACAAGTCGAAACCCGCAGTCAAGGGCACTCCGATGGTCGTTGGCCGGAAATAATTTCCATCAGTCGGTCTGCGAGAGCCGTCCGGCACGTGGTACGTCGCGCTGACGGATTGGCAGGCGGAATCCGGTGGGTAGGCCGAGATAGAGTGCGGCCAGGCACCGGATGTTGGCCGGTTGATCACAATCCTGGGCGGTTGCGAAGTAGTCGTGCGCTGATGCGTGTCACCAAAACCCAATGAGGTCATCGGTTGATATTGTGGTTGGCCTATAGCCCAGGAAGAGAGCGGACGATGAGAATATTCGCCAGAAGTCACAGCGCCCAAAAATTGGCCTGCAGAGGAGGTGGTATTGCTCGTATCCAGAAAAGCGAGGGGTTGAGCTCGAGACGCCACCTCACTTTGAGAGGTTACAACTGGTGGGCCGCTAAACATCTCCCCCGTAACAGGCACAGGCACGGTTTTCCAGAAATCGCAAAATCGTTTGCGCAAGTCCGCTACGTTCCCTTCGGTTGGTAGGCCATGGTGTGCCATCTCCGCGATCAGCTGGTGCTTTTGAAGCTCATGAATCCAACCGACTCGAGGATCCTCCACTGGGGACCTAGGAGTGGTCACCGCTGACGAAGTCATAGCAGTTGTGAACACCACGGTCGTCGTCGTGGTTGTGGACGCGCTCGAGCATGTCACACTAGGCGAGGGAGCTGTATTGGCTGCTCCTGATGACGTCGTCGTCAACACGTGTTGCGAAACCGCCACCGTTACAGGAGGGTTCTTGGTCATTGCCGCTCTTACTTGCACGTTCAATCAGAGGGGGACGCAAGACAAAAACAACAACGAGAAAATACTAAAACAAACTCGCACTGAAAATAAAACCAATGACCCAAAACAAAATCAAGATAAATTATCTAATAGCAATCAGTGCTAAAAACCAAATTTACCCTGATAAAAGCGTCTTATTGGCTCACCGGTACTAAACCAGTTACAAATATCGCTGAAAATACAAGTATACAACTTCACCAATATTAAAATTAGTTATGATACTCCTCACTGAGCTCTCTCTGACAAGTTACGCACCACTGTTACACATTCACTAGTCCATCTGTACGGGCGCCATTTTGTGATGAACTTTCTGGGGGGTCAAAAATGTTTCGGACCGCCAGGCAAATCCGAAATCCCAGGAAATTCGTCACGGTCTGTCGAAGTCCCAGGAAACGCTCAGCTCGGCTGCTGGGATATTTCCAGGGGGCGAAGTTCGAATGTAACAGTGGTTATACGATTTATAAAATCAGAGAGCTCAGTTATGTCAACTCAGAGTTGCCTCATCCTTGCCCACAGAAAAATTGGTTGGGGCCTAGAATTTTGAATCAACCTCCCCGGGGGTTTACTTAAAATTCAAACTCCTCAAGATGAGATTAGGTAATTTAATTTTAAAAAAATGGAAAGAATTTAGAATTTAGAAAAAAAAGGAAATTTACAAGCAATCAATAAAAATTAATTTAAGTTTAGACAGTAACCTCTCGGGATCGACTCGCTGCCGCTATCGCTGGACTGGGCGCTCTACTAGGGCTTAGTACGGGCCTAGCAGAGAATTCCAAAGAAACCCCAGTACCAGAAATACTTCTCACAGGAGTAGGGTTACCCTACGCTCCGGTTAGACTTGCAGGTTACAACCAGTGTTCACCTGTCTATACTTGGATTAGACTCGCAGGTTACAACCGGTGGTCACCTGTCTAACTGCAGGAAAACGAGGTTACTCTCAAAGAAATAAAAAGTTATAAAAATGCCTCACAGGCTGATTTTAATTTGTTTACTACTAAAATGAAGTTAATAGATAAAAGTTGACACCGGGATAATAATCTTTATTACCCAGTTACTATCAACGTGTCGGGACGCTAGGCTATCTTATGTTAAATTACCACTTTACTGGCAAAAGTTAATAATCGAGCCTAAATATACTAATCGTAATAATCGTAGACGTACCTTTATACCAAAAAGCAGTCGTTAGAACGAAAGCACTGTCACGCACTTTACAGAACTTTGCTGAGAATATCGTAGTCAGAACGCATAAGCTATCACTATGACGGTCTCTTCGAGAGTGACGCTATTTCTCCACGAGGAGCAATCCTTCCGCCTCGATGAATCACCACAGCTGATCGGCCAAGGGTCAGTTAAACTCAAAAATCAAGGGCATATCCGGCAACCTTCTTCTTCACCAGCCAAAAGTAATTCCGAGAGAGAAAGAAGAACCCACCTCGTCATCTGTCAACTGTCAAACTAAATCACGGTCGATGAGGGGCGAGGTTATGTCGGATTGTTGTGGTTCGGTCAACGAGTAAATAATCGTTTATTTTCATCGAAGTGGTGAATCTTATTAAAAGTGTTGTCGTTTATTTATCCCTGGTTACATGCTTAACATGCAATTCCGTCACCTCAGAGGGTCCCTAGGCTACTCACAGTTGAAAGTTTGTTTACCAAATCTAGGCTAAGGTAGGCCTAGGCTGAGGTTATTGGGATGCGGTCAAACGACGTTGCAGGTAGGCCTCACAATGTGCTAAACCTTACCCCTCTACACATTTAGCACATTACAAGTTTGACTCTCTGACTTAAACTGAAACTTAGAGAAACTCAATCTGTTTACTCATTAGTGGACTTGTTGTTCACGGAGGAAAAATCCTTCATTAAATAATTTGTTTACTCATTAGTGGACTTGATGTTCACGGAGGAAAATCCCTCATTATATAACTTGTTTACTTACTAGACTCCTCAAGCTAAGTGCTTGACCAGTCTGAATCTTGAGTTAGTCATGGAAGCATACAACCCACTGTCACTAGCTCAGCAATCGTGTATTGTAATAAGAAAGAATAAATACATTCTGTGTCAGGGGATTGCACAATTGCCAGTGCCTATACAGCGATACGTTGCATCTTGCCTCAAGGGGTATGTTCGGGAACATGTGTTAGTGCTTAACAACCCCGAAACGGATCCTCAGGTGTTAGACTTGTATAATAGATACAATGGCAAGAGAGTCTATCAATGCCGCTACTGTCAGTACACTGAGCATTATTGTAATAGAGTTCTGTATCCTGCAAGAATTGTTAAAGTGTATCGCTTTTCAGACTCTAATAATTTGCAGCACACTTGTTTTTGCTGTGGTAAGAGTGCTTGGGAAGCGGATTGGCCACAAAACAATGATTACCTATCTACTTTGGTGATTTTAAAGTCAATGACCATAAAAACAGTTTGGGAGGGCTCTAGTCACTCTAAATTCTTTTTCTTCTTTCAATAAAGAAAAAATAAAAGATAAAAAAATAAAAGGAAAAAAAAACCATAAATAAAATACTCCCTTCCCCATCATTTTCTAGTATTACATGTTTTGGTAAGAACTACGTGACTGCCTGAGGTTATCTCATTAGTGAGATTTCTCCAGTTATTTATGTTAGAATCATTTGCTCACAAGCTCCTACACTGACTAGACCTAACAAAATGTTTAATGTTGGAATTGATGTGTCACTGGAAGGTGAATATTATCATACAAAACCATTTACAGTTAGATCTGCAATTGAAGACATTGAGTCAATCGATGCGGAGATATTCCTACAGACGGTGAAGTATTACACAACGGGTCACTTTGCCGAATTGTCCATCAGGATGTGGATTAAGAAGCGGTTGCCTGAACAAAAACGCCTACAAGTTCAAGCTGCTTTGGATGGCATCAATAAACCGCATGTTGCTTGTCAACGCGTGATTAATTTACTTCTTTTAGAATCCGACCAGGTCTTTGCAAAGGTTATTGTAAACGGGGGTTAAGTCAAGATTATAATAAAAAAATTGTAAATAAAGATTAAAAATAAATAAACAAAATTTCCTTTATCAAAAAAACTATAAAAATAAACGATATTCCTTTATCAAAAACTATATGGTTGTAGACTTATTCACAGAGCTAGATGAGGCCCCCCCCCCCGCATTGGCCGATTCAAAACCAGCAAAGGCGCAGTGAGGATGCGAGGATGTAAGGTCCCCCCCCCCGCATTGGCCGATTCAAAACCAGCAAAGGCGCAGTGAGGATGCGAGGATGTAAGGTCCCCCCCCGCATTGGCCGATTCAAAACCAGCAAAGGCGCAGTGAGGATGCGAGGATGTAAGGCCCCCCCCCGTTTGGTCTACATGCGGCTTAAAAAGCCCCCGCCGACCGGGAGCGGTTGGCGGCGCGTGTCGGGGGACGGTCCTGAAGGAGTTGCCAAGGAAGGAATTACTCAGCGGTTTGCTGACGCTCAAGGTTGCACCCTTGAATTGCTCAGCGGCTTGCTGTCGTGGCGCGCCCTCTTTGGCCGCCACCGATCGGCGGGGACATACCCGGTTGCGCGCGCTGCCGGTATATAAACCTGAGGTCCGCTACCGCGGCCTCAGTTTTGCCCGAGACGCCATGAGCAGCAGCAACAGTGCAACCGAGGTGGATCGAACCATCCGCTCTCTGATGGAGGAGCTTGACGCCATGGATGAGAATGCTAGACCGCCTACCATAACTAAGAAGAGGAGCAAGAAGCCCGTTGTTGGATGGACAGTGGACAGGAATACACCTACCGATTCTCCATCATGCAGTTGGAGCGATGCCGAATGTCAATATACAGTAAAGAACCTTGCCAACTTAGGAAACGTTTTATTGAAGATGTCGGTATTCAAAGGCGGACGCCCTACGCACAGTTGCGGCCTATACTTGGACGAGGATAGAGACGATGACATTTGCATATGCCTCACGGACCTGTTAACGAGACTAGAAAATATGTGGATTAATAGCGATACCGGAGTGCCTAAAATTAACGGAGTTAGTAGGATCGTGACTCCACTACCCGCCTGGCGTAAGACCCGCGATTGCGCAACAGTTTGCGAGGGAAAACGTAAGGCTGGAGGCAATTGCGTCATCCCAAAGCGCAAGAAGTAAACACCACAACGACCCGGAAAAACACACACAATGACGTAAACAACTTGTTGACGCAGTGAGCCTATATAATACGACTCGGTGGTGAGCCACAACCATTCCACATCCAGACACTCAACGAGCAGCATGGACCAAACAGGAGACCTCAAGTCAGCCCTCAACAGCTGCAAGGCGGGGGGTTATACCCGCATAGCCGATCTGCGGGACAACATAATTTACCCCATCCGGTCATTCGAGCGGGTGGATACTCCTTATGGCGAGGCGATAATGGCCACTTTGGAGGGGCTAACTGGTGACGACCCGCTGAGGATCTACATGCCTCGTAGATACTTGGCCGTCTTGGGAGACCATGTCATCGGCCAGTACAACGTGGGTGTGGGGTCGAGGATGAGTCTGGTCAAGAGGAGCGGTCCCCCCGGCAGCAAAGGAGCTCTTCTGGAATTTGTTTGAATAAATAAATAAAAAAAAAACCTTATTCCTTTATCCTTATTAATTTAAAATAAAAAAAAAATAAATATAAAAATAAACAAAATATAAAAACTCAATTAATTATAAGAGTCGAGGCGGTGCGTGGCTGTGTTAGTAGCCACCATGGACTTGAGGTGGAAACACCCGTTCACCGCCATCGTAGCTGGACCTTCGGGCAGCGGCAAGTCGCACTTTGTGGCTCGCTTCATAGGGCACGCCGACCGCATGTGCGATACGCGCTTCACCCGTATCACCTGACACTGCGGTAGCGGCGGTGGAGGAGGAGCCGATGACCCTACTGTGCGCTACGTAGCCGGCCTGCCCGACCTGGACGACTACGATGGTAGCGAGCCCTCCCTGGTTATCGTCGATGACATGATGCGTGAGGCTGGCCCCGGCGTGGCGGACCTGTTCACCAAGGGCTCCCATCACCGCAACATGAGCGTGTTCTTCATCACGCAAAACCTGTTTCATCAGGGTAGGGGCCAGCGCGACATATCGCTGAACGCTCATTACATAGTGTGTTTCAAGAATCCCCGGGACCGCGCTCAGATCAAACACTTGGCTCGCCAAGTATACCCAGAGAACCCCAAATTTGTGGAGGAGGCTTATGCGGACGCCACGTGCGATCCTCACGCCTATCTGCTGATAGACTTGAAACAGTCTACACCCGAGGAGATGCGGGTACGTTCAGCCGTTTTCCCAGACGATCCAGTTAACTACGTGTACCTGCCCAAGAAAAAGTGATAAATAGGCTGAGCGCGCGCCAGTGTCAGTCATCATGTCACACCGCGTGAAGAAAGACACAGCCCTGCTGACTGCTCTGGTGCACGCTACACCCAAGGAACGCAAGGCCCTGTTAAAAGCGTGCGAGAATAGCCGTATCAGGTCAGTGTGTGAGTGTGCGTACAACGTGTTACGCGGGAACGTGCCGCTCACCACCTGTCATAAACGAAAGTTGAGAAAGCACAAACAGGCGCTCAGACGGCTGGTGAAACGCGGTGAGGGTTGGGTCAAGAAGCGACGCTACCTTGTACAACGGGGCGGTGGGATCCTCCTGCCCTTGCTGTTGAGTGCGGTGTTACCTGTGTTGATGCAGAAAGTAATTTGAAAAAATGGAGCACGCTAAGAAAATGGTAGTTGTACCGCAGGAGCTCATCGAGAGATTGCGAGAAGGACCAGGACCAGGAGGAGGAGGAGCAGGCAGTACCAATAAGCCAGCCGGCCTGGACGCTGAGATGCATCGCATACTGAGCGACAAGCGGCTGAACGATACGGAAAAATGGAAACAATATATGGTGTTACAGCGGTTCCTGCACTTTTTCGCGGCTAAACGTCAACCCATAGGCCTGTCAATCATCGAGGGAGAGGAGGAGGGAGAGGAGGAGGGAGAGGCAGGTCCGAGTCACGTGAAACGTGAGTCTAGCACCTCGGAGGAGGAGGGGGTGTTGGCATCATTCCCAAAAATCTACAAGTCGGTGGCGCGCAACTTGTTGCGGTTCATGACCCAGCAAGGCAGCCCCATCGCCTGGGACGCCAGTGGGGTGGTGTATGTGAACAACGAGAAGGTCCCCAATTCCAATATAGTGGACATCGCGCACAGCATAGTGAGAGCGCGAAGGGCGGACCGATTGCCTACCGGTTGGCAACAAGTGATGACCGCCTTGAAAAACATGAACGTGCCTAAAGAATACATGAGCAATCACACGGCGTTGCGTTACCTAAACGGGGGGCTGGACACTGCATCGAGCCCCTGGGGAGACACGACGGCCTCCTCATCACCCCTGTCACCGAGGTTGACACCAATGCTAGACCGCCTGAGACCGCGACTTCCGGCAGCCAGGAGAAGGATAATAACCGAGGAACCTGACCAGGAATCGTCATTGGACAACTGGGAGCCGTTCTCACCGTAATGGAGAAGCTGTACTATGACCCGAGCCAGCCCGGTTCCCTCGGCGGGGTGGCTGCTCTGGCCAGAGCCGCGCGCCTCCCGAAACGCAGAGCGGTGGAATGGCTGCGTGCCCAGGACACCTACACGCTGCACAAGCCTGCGCGCAAGCGGTTTCCCCGCAACCGCTACGCCGTTTTTGGGCCTCAGGAGCTATGGCAGGCGGACCTGAACGACATGCGCGGTCTCAGCCAGCACAACGACGGGGTCAACTACCTGCTGACTGTGATCGATGTATTCAGTAAGCGGTTGTTTGCGGTACCACTGAGGAGGAAAAGCGGGCAAGAGGTGGCGGCAGCGTTCGAGAGGATATTCTCCGAGGCGACTCCTCGCTGTCTACAGACTGACAAGGGGACGGAGTTCACCGGGGCCGCTACCAAGCGAGTGTTCAAGAGTCACGGTGTCACATACGTCACCACGCAGAACCCCGATGTGAAGGCGGCGGTGGTGGAGCGAGTCAACCGCACGCTCAAGAACCGCATGTGGCGCTACCTAACCTACAAAAACACGTATCGCTACATCGACGTGTTGGACAGGCTTGTGGATGCCTACAACCGCAGCCCGCACAAGAGCCTGGGTGGTGGTCTGCGACCCGTGGACGCGGACAGCGGCGATTGAAAAATGGTGTATAAGGTGTGGCGTCACATGTATGGAAAGGCGATCCGGCGACGCAAGCCCAAGTTCGAGCCTGGTGTCACGGTGCGCATAGCCAAGGAGAAGGGCACGTTCGCCAAAGGTTACGAGACCAACTGGAGTAAGGAGCTGTTTGTGGTGGATCACGTATACGGGTCGCATCCTCTACCATTGTACGTGCTGCGAGACCTGAACGGGACGCCGCTGGAGGGGCGCTTCTACGAGCATGAGATGCAAAAGGTAACGGTTGCCCCGGACCGTATGTACCAAATAGATAAAATACTGGACACTAAAGGGCGAGGCCGCAGTAAGCGCTACTTGGTCAAGTGGGTCGGTTACGGAGAGGACTTCAACTCGTGGGTACCTGCATCTGAAGTGCAACAGCTGCTATGACGACAAAGCGCAGGCAGCTGTACCTGACGTTGCCCAGCAACAGCTCAATGGACTATTATCCAAACAACACCGTGGCTAACTACATCACCCATCTACCGTCAGTCGTGCGATTGGGTGGCGATGGTGAATGGGAAGTCGCTTTAGTCGAGGTCCATTACCCATGCTCGTTTGTGACAGTGGGGGAGGACGCTAACGTATATCTCTACACTAAGGATGACACCGGCAAGCCTGAACTGACCGCTGTAAATGTGGAAGCTGGAAACTATAAAGACATCGATGAACTGGTCAACGCCATCAACGCCATTCCAAAATTGGACTTATACCAATGCCAGTTTGAGTATGACAAAGAGATTGGGAAGGTGGAATTGATCTCGATAGACCAGACTGTGGAGCAACTGGAATTTAGCCCCACCCTAGCGTTACAGTTGGGATACGACGTGCACAATGTGGATTTGATCAAACATAGAAAAGCTATAAGACCGCCCAACTTACTGGCCGGGATCCCTTCGCACATGTACGTGTATTGTGACCTGGTGGAACCTCAGCTAGTAGGTGACACTGTTGCGCCCTTGTTAAAGATTGTGAACATCGACGCAAAAAACTACATCTACGGTGCGAGTATCACCGTGCATTTCACCGACCCTCACTACGTGCCGCTGATGAAGAGCTCCTTCGATAGTGTGGAAATCGATTTAAGGGACAGCGTCGGACGCCACCTGCCATTCCACTTCGGGACTACGTGCATGAAGCTTCACCTGCGCAGAGAGTAGCAGCAGCAATGAACCCGAACGACCCCTATCTGGCGTACTACCGCCAACAGCAGTCTGGGCATGGAGTGTCCACGGTATTCAGAGGAGCCGCTTTCCAACGCGGTCATGGCATCGGCAGTTTCCTAGGCGGGCTGATGCGTACAGTGGTCCCGTTGATCAGATCCGGCGCATCGGCGCTGGGCAAGGAGGCGCTGAGGTCCGGTGTGGGCTTCTTGGGCGACGTGGCGGCGGGCACAGCCAACCCCCGAGTCGCAGCCAACGCCCGACTCAGGAAATTTACCGGGTCGCTGAAACGTAAGGCCGATGAAAAACTGGATCGCGTGCTGAGTGGCGGTGGTGGCGCCTATAAGAGGAGGCGCGTACAGCGAGTGACCCCTCAGTCTCTGGCTAAACTCCTCGGAGTTAGGAAGAAGAAGCGCGCTGCGCCCAAGAGAAAAAGAAAGCCCGCAAAACGCGTCGCTAAGAAGAGAAGAAGCAAGACCGTTGTGCGACGTAAGAAGAACAGGAGTACCGTGAGGGACATTTTTGGATAATGGCGTTTCTACATCAGAAGTCGTGCGAGTGTGTTAAGACCGAGTTGGACCTGTTCTCGCTACCGCCCACGCAGACCAGTATAGAGAGTGGTAAATGGGTGCAGTACAAGCCCATCTCCTCCCTGACAGACGACTCACCCGTTGAGTTCATAGTTCCGGGTCATGGGGACGAGTACACGGATCTGTCACAGACGCTACTGCATGTGAAGGCTACCATTAGAACGGCTAATGGAGGCGCTGTAACGGGTGATCAAGCGATAAAAGAGGTGGGTCCGATTAACAACTGGCTGCACTCGCTGTTCAGTCAAGTGGACCTGTACCTGAACAACAAACTGGTGTCTCCTCAGAACAACACGTACGCCTATCGCGCCTACCTGGAGAACCTGTTGTCCTATGGTGGTGATGCCAAGACATCGCACCTCACCGCGGAGATGTTCTTTGAGGACTATGCCGGGTACATGGACAATACTGAGGAGGATAATTATACCGGGCTCAAGAAAAGGAGAGAGTTTATCAAGGGAAGCCGGTACGTGGACATGGTCGGACATCTGCACGTTGACCTGTGCAACCAGGCGAAGTTCATGTTAAACGGTGTGGAGATGCGCTTTCGTCTGATCAGGTCAAAGAACTCATTCTCCATCATGTCTAAAACCGTGACAGACTACAAAGTGGACATCGCCGAAGTCAACCTGTTTATGCGCCGCTGTAAGATCAACCCGAGCGTGCTGTTGGCTCACAGCAGGACGCTGGAGTCGGGCACAGCCAAATATCCCATTACGCGCGTGGAAGTCAAATCCTTCACGCTACCCTCCGGTATCAGCAGCAAGACTCTGGACAGTGTGTTTCTGGGTCAACTGCCAAAACGCATTATAGTTGGCCTGGTCAGCAATCAGGCGTTCAACGGGGACTACAAGAAGAACCCGTTCAACTTCACCCACAGCCACGTGAACTTCTTCGCGCTGTACATAGATGGTGAGCAAGTGCCATGTAAGCCGCTTCAACCGGATTACACGTTCGGTCATGAGTTGTGCGTGCTCGCCTACCACACGCTGTACACTGGCATCGGCATCAATTTCTCAGACTGTGGTAATGAAGTCAGTCGCAACGAATACCCCTACGGATACTGCCTGATGGCGTTTGATCTGACACCCGATATGGCAGCCTCTCAATCCAGCCACTGGAACCTGGTGCGCAACGGTAACCTGCGCATAGAGATTGGGTTCTCCGAAGCCTTGGCGGAGGCGTTCAACTGCATAGTGTATGCCGAGTTGGACAACGTCGTGGAGGTGGACCGTCACCGCAACGTGACTGTGGACTTTGGTGGGTAAAATGGGTTATCTCCTCCGCCGCTGCCGCCGCCGCCCTCCCACCTACTTAAGGCCGAGGCAGCGCGCGCTCGCTCTCAGTTCAGCCGACCTCGCGAGATGGACGTGCCACCACCAATCTACAACGAGCCTACCGCCACCGCCACCGGCCTAGTGCGCTGCCATCATGGAAGCGTGGTGATGGACATGCAGTGCTTCAAGGACAGCGACAACAACTATTTGCTGAAGGAGGTCTGCGTGGTGGACGTGACTACCGGCACGCTAATCATGCATCACATCGCTCGTCCGCCCTTCAATCGAGACCTCCTGACCAGCGAGAAACTGCGCGAGAGCGGCTGGCTCACGTGTCACTGCCATGGACTCGAGTGGGACCAGGGCGATATCGCCTACGTTGCCCTGCTGGACAAGCTGCGGGCCTGCTTCATCCACCGCCCCATCGTCTACGTCAAGGGGTCGCAGAAGAGGACTTTTGTTCAGCGGCACCTGATCGTCGAGCCTGCCGCCACCACCGTGCAGGACATGGACGACCTGGGTTGCGGGTCCCTCAACGGACCACCCTCCTGCCGGACCCTGCGCTGCAGCCACCATAAGAGCGCCCTCAACCGTTGCGCTCTGCACAACTGTATCGTCCTGCGTGATTGGCTGATGGACAACGACAGGTCAGACTCATCGGCCCTCGAGTGTTGCTGCTGCTTCCGCCCACGATGAACACCACCCAGATCGAGAGGAGCCTGGCGCAAGTCCCCGGACTGAGGAGCGTTCTGGTCTGCGCCTCTGACCGTCTACCTCACTCACCCGTTCAACCCCAGACCGCCATAGTGGTCAACACCATGTCACACACTGAGAGAGGAGACCACTGGGTGGCATTCTACTGCTCTGAGGACCGGCTGGAATACTTCGACAGCTACGGTAGGTCTCCATACCAGGCGGACTACCAGAGGTTCCTGAGGCGCAACTCGCGCCGCCGCTATGTCTACAACAGGTATCGACTCCAGGGCTATGGTACTTCCGTTTGCGGCCACTACTGCCTCACCTACCTGTACTGCCGGGCGGTCCTCGGTATGGCGCTCGGTGACTACGTGCAGCTCTTCGATCTGGAGTCCCCCACGGTCAACGACGCTCTGGTCCGCAGGCTCTTCCACTCCATCTTCTCACCACTACATTACTGATACTTTATTTTATTCTTTTTAATAATTGTGTGTTTGTATATTCTTATTATGTTTTGAAATAAATACGATATATTGCAATCACTTGTTGTTGTTCATTTGTCCTTACTTCAACATTTAAGAAAAGTACATGTCCAATATCTCGATATTTTTTTATTTAAAATTTTTTAATTATTTTAATTTGGAAAAAGTTATAACTTGGACATGTTGATGATTTTGAAAATATAATGAGGAAATACGGGTGAGGTAATAACAACACAGATATCTGCTGTGAACTAAAACTTTTACAATATAATTGCTTACAAATACTATTTACAAATAAATTAAAAATACTATTTACATATAAACATAAGCCTACACAGGGAACTCTTCATCAACGTCATCCTCCTCCTCATCCATTGGCTGTTGTTGATTAACGAGATGGTCTCGTCCTCCTTCAGCCAGTGGTGGGATGTCCTTGTGTCCCCAAGGCAAGGTGTGGATCCCATCCGCCAGGACGTAGCGCTTGTCATCTTTCGGGCTCAGGGAAAGTTTCTCCACCTGGACTGTGAAGACGCGGTGCAGGTGGGACTGGAACCGGGTGTTGACGGTGGTCTTCAACACCTCGTTGAACAGGCATTCCCTGTAGTCGTTGGGGGTAAGGATGTTCTTGACGACCCCCTTGGCGACTCCCTTGGCGCGCTTGAGAGCCTTGGATCCCGTCTCCTCGCTCGGGTCCTCGATGTCCATGAAGTAGAGCTTGGAACGAAGCCCGAGGTACTCAAACAGGGATCTGCCAGCACACTCGTCCTTGAACTTGCCGATGACTTTAGCGTTGATGGGGCTGTAGCAGGGGTGGGACCTGGGGTAGGCGCTGGTGTCAAAATCCTCCAGGTGTTCCATCATCTCCCTGTAGATGTCCTGAGAGATGATGTCAAACACGAAGCTGTCCGTGTCCATGTAGTCTACGGTCAGGCGGTTACCGTAGCGGTCCTTCATCTTCCGCAAGAACTCGTACATGAGCCACTTGCTCAGCTCCAGGACAGACATGCCGATGTAGATGGGTTTGTCCAGAACGATGTTCACCCTGGCTAGATGGATGAGGGCTACGTCCTCTGTGTAGTAAGTGCGGTCCAGGAAATTGGACTTGGCCACGTATTTGCTGAACCTCTCCGGAGTGCAGACCAGCTTGACGTTCAGGCGCTTGCGCACGTTCTCGATGGTCTTGCCGAAGACCGCATTGTTCATGAGCTTGAAAAAGTCCTGCTCAAACTTGGTCTTGGCCTTCTTCCTCAGCTCGGTGTTCATCAGGATGTAGGGCTCGAGCCATCGAGACTGGTGGAACGAGACGGCCCTGTGCACAGCCACAAGCTCCAGTCCGTTGTTCAGTGCCTGCTGCAGGATCCTGTAGTGGCAGATGTAGTGCTCCTTGTTGTCCAGGGTGGTCACCAGCTTGGGGAACTTGCCTATTGGAGGCCGCTTGGTCTCACAGCAGTAGGGGAGGTCCCTGTGCAGGTCGTGGAGACGGGCGGGGTAGTTGAGGTCCACCTCTAGTATGTAGCCCCGGTCGGCTTCCGCGTCCAACGAGGCGATGACCAAGGCGTCAATCTCCTCACGGCTGAGCCACTGGAAGTCTCCAGTGGGTAGGTACTGGGACATGGCCCAGCCGTACAAGTTATTGGCATCCAGGTACAGGAGGTGGCGTGTCGGCTCGTCGAGGCGTCGGTCCTCAGGGCGACATCGCTCGTGGTTGGCCTTGGCGTAGCGGGTGATGGCCTGGGAGATACCTCCTCTGATGCCTTGCTCCACGAAGAGGTACATGTCAAAGTCCCGTAGCGTGTCCAGCTCCACGCCGCAGGTCTTGAGCATGACATCCCAGGCGTAAGAGGGCAGGGTGTAGTAGTGGGCAGGGTCCAGTCCATACTCAGCCAAAGAGGTGTCGCGGAACTGCTCGAACACATCGGTGAGGAGGGCGATGTCACAGCGCAGGTACTTGTCGGCATAGTCCTTGAGGTGGTTGCAGTCAAAGACTCGCCACACGTTGAGGGCGTGCTCGTACTCCTCCTCCTTGATATCCTCCAGGGTCATGCTGTTTTTGAACGCGGCCCGAGGAGGAAGCTGTCTGGTGGAGTACAACGTGTCGTACGACGTGACAAGGTCGTAGGGGAACACGCCCTTCCTGCGCACCAGGTCGAAGAGCCGGTTGTCGGGGAACCGCTTCCTGGTCTCACGCATCTTATCCGTGGGAAGCCCCGCCGCCAGGTTGGCCAGGCTCATGGACAAGAACCTGTAGGTGTCCAGGAACCGCACCGCGAAAGATGACTGTCGTTGGTTGTCCCCGGGCTGGCCAAAGTGGAACCGCTTGGTGAAAGCGATGTAGCGCTCCTCCGTGTGCGCCAGCACGTCCACATCGCCGGGGTCAATGGCCAACTCCCGCACTATGAAGTGAGCGTCATAGTTGGACAGGTTGTGGAAATAGCAGTTGATGACCCGCTGCTCCCTGTACCGTAGGTTGCACGAGCGGTGCGCCGCTCCTCGGAACTCGTAAGGTGGGGCGTGGTTGTGGTCCCGCACCTTGACGTCCTGCTCGGTGAACTCCTCACCGCAGAGGTAGCAGCGAGTCGCCGCCAGGTACTCTTCCATCTCCTGCCGGGTCAGAGAAGGGTGCAGAGCTCTCATGCTGAACAGGAACTCCCACAGCATCAACACGTCCATCTTGAGCCTCTCCATAAACACCTTGGACGCGTCGACCCCGAAGTAGACCCGGGGTTCAAACTCCTCCAGCCCCAACGAGTCCATGATCTGGTATGCAAAGGCGTACGGGACGTGCACGCGCATAGGTCTGGTCCCGGGTGGTGGTTCCGCAGGGTCGTCAGCGATGGGCTGAAGGGAGCACTCAAAGTCCGCGTAGATGCAGAACCTCTCTCGCCGGGTGTACTCGGGATGCGCGAACCGGATCTTCTCCTTTTTCGGCATGTCCAAGCGGAGAGGAGCCTTAGCGTAACAGTAACGCCTGTGCTCCTCCAAGCGCTGAGCACCCGTCAACCCGAGCTTGTTGGGCCGGTTGTCAAAGTAGGTGAAACACCTCTTGCAGATGTAGATCCTGTGGTCATGGGTGGTGAGCTGAGGGCGGACCAGTCGGCTCAAGTTCCTGATGAACGCGTAATGGCTGTTACCCTCAGTTGTCACGTACAGCAGGTCTCGATGGTCTTGGAGCTCCCGCCTACATATCTTCAACGGGTATACCCTGTTCTTGAACTCAGGTGTTCCACCAGGCCGTCTCCCCACCATCGCGCGCTCTATCCCATACACGTTCACGCTGATGGCGTTCTTGCGCTCAAAAGCCTTGATGTCCTTCAGTGTGACGGGGAAGCGCAGGTAGGTCCAGTCGTACCGGGCGATGATGTCCAAGGTGTACCTTGCGGGTCTCTGCTGATGCTCCGGGACGAACGCGGCCAGGATCGCATACATGAAGCACATGTCATCGTTGTTTTGGACATTGATGACTGCGTGCGTGGCGTCGATGTCCTTTGGCAGCGGAATAAACGCCCTGCCTCCGAGCGGTATGTACTCATTCACGCGGATCTCCAGGTCACGTATGCGCAGGTAGGTCCATCCACTGCCCACCAACTCGCACTGCTCCTTCTTGTTCTTGATCGTGTCGAACGTCGCGGAGAGGAAATCCCCCAAGTCAGAGGCCTCGGTCAGCGGGACGTTCTTCGTGTTGAAGGAGCGCAGGCAGGTGGCTCCGTGGATGTTGGTGAACTCACATTCCAGGACCATGTTCACCTTGATACTGGGATGCCTGCTCCTCACGTCGGTCAAAAGATCAAAGACCTCCTGGAACAGGAAGACGAGCGCTTCCTCAACTGTCAGCAGGGCGTCCATCGGTTGAGACAGTCGAAAGGTGAGGAGGCGTCTGCGGAAGGCTCGATGCACGAGCTGGAACGCTGGGAGACCGGCACCCTCCATCGGCTCCTCCTCCTCACTAGACCCCATTTCTGGCTCTCTGCTAGGCCCCGGTTGAGGCTCCCTGCTGGGCCCCGGTTGCGGCTCCCTGCTGGGCCCCGGTTGCGGCTCCCTGCTGGGCCCCGGTTGAGGCTCCCCGCTCGGTCCGGGTTGAGGCTCCCGCGGCTCCGCGATGGGTGATGGTGGTGGCTCGAAGTGGTCTCGGACAAGGTTCAACACGATGGGGCAGCCGCGCGTCTTGTTACGGTCCCGGTTGTGGCGGCGCATGAAGTCCCTGTCGCAGAAGGCGCAGCGGAACCTGGCTGCCCGAGCCTCCAACTCTGCTCCTCCGTCTACAACATATAACGAGAGTTACTACGCTTATAAAACGGGGGGGGGGCTTATAGGTAGGTTAGGTAGGTTGCTTAGGTTAGGATAGAGGAAGCCGGGGGGGGGGGCTTAGGTTGGAGGAAACATGAACACTTATCACAATTTATTATGCAAATTTTTTAATTCCAATTTACAATTAAAAAATTTAAATTTCTTAAAATATTAATTATGAGAAGCATTTTATAAAAAGATAGCCTACACATTAGTTACTAACCTTGGAGCTCCTCCACAGGCTGTTGGTGGGCAGTAGTAATATGTCGATTGAGGTTGTCCCTTCTTGTAAATCGTCTACCACAAACGTTGCAGTCATGGCGTCTGTCGTTGTGGGCAGACTCTGCATGCCTCCTCAGGTTTTTGAAAAGGCTGAAGGTGCGACCGCAGACCTCACACAAATGTTGGTTGTACATCTACAACAACAAATGATACTTTATAAGTTTCTAGAGGAATGAAAAATAAAAATATTAAAAAGAAACAACCATGATACGCTCAGAATAGCTCCACTGATTTATGTATGTCTCAAACATTGTAATGTCAGGTTCGAAATCAGTTAACTGGAAATTATCATTTGTTGGAAAGGCCTAATACATTTAATAAAGAGCTGTTTTAAAACAGGGTTTAATTAAATTTCATTAGTAAAATGGTTTAGTTCATAAAATATTTCTACTTACGTTTAATTAATGAAGGTATTCGAAGCAGGAAGAAGTCACTGGTTAGGAACACACAAATGAGCACTTGAGTACATTCACAGATCAACTGAGGAGGATCATTAGGCATCGCTCATTAAATAGCATTAGTCTGCGTATAGGGAAAACCACAAGTAAACAAGCGCTTGCCTCGAGGTATAACGGGGATGGTGACATCATGTGGAGGAGGGCTTTGTGTAACTATTTACTTCAATTAATATTTATTTTAGTTCTTATAAATTTTACAAAAAAGGATTTACCGCAAACTCTTCTCCGTATCTGTTCCAATCGTTCACCAATAGCAAATACTGCTGTTCATACCGAATCCATTCCCAGTACTCCTTCTCGAATGGAAAGTCCTCCGCGAGGTACCTTCTGCCCTCCTCTACCACCCACATCTCATAATCATCACGCGGAAAGGTATGGATGTTCTTGTACCGCTCCGCTCTCCACAGCAGGTCGCTCTCGTACTGTTCCAAGTCGTAATGTATCCTCGGAACGCACTCTGCCGTAAACTTCTTGTCAATACGTCGAACGCGCTTCCTCCACTCGTACCGAGGTTCTACTGGTCTCCACGCAGACTGGTATCTCACTCGCCTAACTTTCACAGTCTTTCCCTCCTCACCAACACTCACTTCAACTCGCTCGGTATCGCTGCTGCTGTCAGAGGACATGGTGCTGCGACTCTCGACCGTTAACTGAAGACAAGAGAGGAGTAAACAAGGTCGACCGTTAACTGAAAACAAGAGAGGAGTAAACAAGGTTAAATAAAGGTGGGTGTGGTAAACGGGGGGGGGGGCTTAGGTTAGGATAGAGGAAGCATGAAGGGGGGGGGGGCTCATTGGATAAGTTCATAACCATATAGTTTTTGATAAAGGAATATTGTTTATTTTTTATATAGTTTTTGAATAAAGGAAATATTTTTTATAATTTCTTTCTTTATTTATTTTTAATAAAACTTAATATAAGGGAATACATATTTTGATGACAACAGCAATCTCTCCATTATATATAATGTTGCGGAGCCGCTGCTCCACCTCCTCCAGATGTGTTGGTTGATTAGCGACGTAGCGACGTCGCATTACGTGGTGCCGCCCATCTGGTAAAAGGTAGCCCCACCGGAGTACAACTAATTGTGTGGCTACCATGGCTCTACATGAGTCAATGAGGTCGCTGACAACCTCTTGTGCTGCTAAGGTGTAAGTGGTGGTTGACATGGTCGTACCTTAATGTCTGTCTCTAGAATGAGCGTTGTCTTCTGAGGAGCATCGAGGTGAAAGCGAAGAGGCTTCCAGTAAATATCCCGTAATAGGGAAAAAACCGGTGACAAACAAAGAAAGTAAACAACACGTGAACGGGGGGGGATGACGTCACCGGGGGGGGATGACGTCACGGGGGGGATGACGTCACGGGGGGGACGTCACGGGGGGGGATGACGTCACGGGGGGGATGACGTCACGGGGGGGATGACGTCACGGGGGGGGGGGCTCCTCGGCTCCTCAGTCTGCGAAGGTGGTCCAGAACCGGCCATGGCACCCTACTGGTATGACCTAACAGTTGGCATGACCAAGCAGAGTCATCCTATCAGTTTTCTATTTTTATTTATAAATCATAATTGTTCTTATAAAAAATATAAAATTGAATTACATAATTTCATTTACAAAACACTACGCTTACGTTTTAAAAACATAACTAAAAACCCAGTTGTTGCTAAACACAACCAATAACAACATTAAAAAACATACAACTTTTAAATTAATAAAAGGTGGTATCTTAAAATTGGCAAACAAGAGTGATTAAAAAATGTATGAATAATTAGAACATGTGTTTGTTAAACTGAGTTACTAAATATGAGAGTCGACAATGACAGTGTAGATGTTGTAAACAAATTACATTTTATTCCATCATTAAGAACAAAATATATTTATTCAATACCGTCTCATAAAAAAACGTAATATCTTACCAATTAAATTATTTATCCTTAGGTCATACAATTGTAATACCATCAAATTATTAGCGAATAAACAATAACATGCATTGTTTAATAAGGTCATTGTTATTGTCATTGATATTGACGTATTAATTGTTATATTTTGTGTCATAACAACTCAATGTAATTACATTTTAACAAACCAATTCTCTTTTGGAAAATCTGGGTAAACTTAAATATACACAACTATAAACAGCATTTCGATAAGTAGCATTAATCTGTGCTGTACCTAATAAAACCTCTTGGTTACAAAACACGTTTTGTTGTAATCATGTAATCAAATACAGCTTCTTCGTAGGATCAGCATGGAAAATGTGAAGATCATTCGGGATAAGGGCTATTAATTACTTCTGTCATATCTAGGAATTAATACCTGTCTTATAAATATGAAAATGCACTAGTTATGCAAATCAGCTGGATAGAATGACCTGAAAAACTGTCCCTTTCATAATAAAATCATATAATTAAAGTACATTTTTTAATGACATTTATTTTTAGAGAATAAAACGGTGATAGAATAACTGTGTATTGTTGCACATAGCAATTCAAAGTATGGTTTAGGGTGGATGTGCCAATGATGACCAGACTAATGGAGTAAGGTTAACCTTTGTCTCGGCAATGCATATTCATTTCAACAACCTTTACTTGCAAACTATTGCCAATGCGTGTAACCAACGACTAGAGTGTTTTATGTTTATTGTTTATATTTTGTGCTAGTGTACCAAAATATCTGAACAGAAATAATGACTGTGATGAAAATGTAGATTACGTACGAAACTAATTTTGTTATTATAAGAATATTAACGTTTACTAATTTACTAAATCATAGGGAAACATAAAGTTATCAGTATAATCTGTTTCACCTACGCTGAATTTTACCAGTTGTTGTAAAACACATCACTCAAGTAAAAGTAAACGGGCAAAGGTACAAACCTCTCTATTCTCGTGGGTGAAAAAGGCAAGGTTTAATGAGAAAATGCTGTTCATATTTCAGAAAATAATTTCTTTGCTGCAGATTTACTTCAGGGATATCAACTCCCAGGGCTATTTATCATGCTTTACCCCTGCCACGTGGATTCGAGCTTTGTTTTCCCTTCACTACTTTTATGTAATTACTTAAACAATTTTATAAAGTCCCTTAACGTAACACATTTTTAAATTAACATTTGTAATTATTATTAATACAATGATTAACCAGAAAATATAAAATACTACATATAAATCCTGTGTAGAAATATCATAATAAACCAAACACTAATAGTTGATAATATTTTAAAATATTAGTACACTATTATTACTTAATGTAACTGAATTTTACAATTGCGCTCTAAGATAAAGTTGTGTAGTTTCTTTAAACAATGTGTCACTGTGAATTATTGTGACTTACTGTGAAAACACCCAAGCAATAATGATATCAGAACCGGTCTAACAGAGCTTTTTATTGATAAATAACTAACAAAGTATTTTAATTATAAGATAACGTCAAAAGGCGGTGACCGAGCCGATGAGCACCTTTTTTTACACACATCACCAGCCTGATTGGAATGGCCCCTGCAATTCTCGCTCTTACTGTTAACTTACAACTTCTAATTAAACATATTATATTATAGAGACTATGTATCCTTACATAATTCAGACCACATAAATAGTATTTATGTATCTAAATCTCTATGCAACTAAGCCTAGGTCTTCTTAAAACACGTTTAACCGTACATATCTACATATTCTTTTCAGTTATTACAAAATAATCTGTGAATAAAAAGTTTAGTACTTTTATCAGTGAATTACCTTTAGAGTATTTTATGAAGTAATTATCAGTAGTAACTTTTAATATTGCTTCAATCTAATACCAACTAGTTTAAACTGTTATATATAGCTATAAGCAATTTTGACAAACATTTTACAAAGAGAAATATAATCAACGCACGGAAACTATTAACAATAGCGGAATCAACAGGTAGAGAACAATTATGCTGGAGCTTGACCTAACAATGCGGTAAACAATAAGCTGGAATACGGCCAACAGACAATTCTCATTATATTGTAACGAAATAATGTTTAGTTATATATACTTTAATAATATTGCTTACTGTAACTGTACTGTCAAGAACTTATATATGACATTTCAACAGCTGGTTATTTTACTTTTAGTCAATATTTTACAGAATTATAAAGAAAGTCATAATTTGTTTAAAATATAAAATGTTGTTATTACTAAATGGCAAATTATGTCTTAGAAAAACTATTTAGCTTCTTAAAATATTACATTTAAAAGTGATTAAAAACAAACTTTAAGTAATATAAAGATAACTGTGTTATTATTATAACTGAGTACTTACCATTAGATACAAAAGAAACTAGAAGGCAGTTGTTGACGAAATGTATATACTGAATATCGACATAATTACTTATAATAATAAAACAAAAATATCATTGCATCTGTTGACGACGACATAGATTGTTCTTATACAATGTCTTCATTTGATAAAATGCATGTTTTTATCGATTGAATAATATTATTTGCAGTTACAACAAGGCAATTCTGGGAGCATTTGGATTATTTACATCCCCCCTCCCCCCATTAACAGTTTCCGTAATTCATTAGTTAATTTCTTCACAATGATTACTAAATCAGTAAGTAAACAAAATTGTTATATAAATATACAAATTGCATGTGAAATTTTAGTCAGAAGATCTTGAAACTTGCAGAGAACTGAAAATATACTTATACCATTTATATAAATACAAATCAAGTATTTCGAAAACATTGATTCACTAATGAGTATGGACATGGTAGGCCTAGTACTGAAATTTTAAGTAGGAAAATAAACAAAATATTCCCGAATGTATTTTTGTTGTAGTTTTAACTGTAGCTTGTTCAGGTTTTAGATAAGAAATTAGTTTATATTGAACTTTACGCTATTTATCTTAAATAAATGTTTTTACCATCGTAAAGTTTGTGCCTGATATCGCAAACTGCCAGTAGAGCGAAATTCAAAACCGCCGCATATCGGCCGCATGCCTAGCTGAAGGACTTTTCTAATCTGTATGTCAGTTTAATGTACTGAAAAAGGGCCTTTGGTAGCTGCAAATCTCAAGTCAAGTTGTATTATTTTGTTTTTTATCGTTTATATCAAGTTTATTCTGGTAATATATTTTATTTTTCTAAAAATATTATTTGTAAAATAGTGAAGGTAAGGTATAATGTGTATGTGTTAAGAATTTGTATACTTAATCTTGTATATGATTGGGTGCTAGTTGTTTTTATTACAATGATTTTTAAATAAAATAAACACAACTGAGTCTCTTTTAAAAACCAAGCAAAATAATATAAATCGTTACTAGTAATCATCCTTAACATTAAATCGAGCATTTCATACTACTCTGATCGACTACAGGCGTTAGTCTTTCAAACGACTTCAGTTTCAGATAAATCTAACAAAACACCTCGCTAACTGTTATTTAAAATGAAATTTATCTTTTTTTAAGTGTATAAATGTTAAGTTCTTATAAATAGTTTAAAACATAGGGAAAATCAAATGATAATACTGCCACTTAAGCAAGGTTTGATCAATAATTATGTTTTTGTCAAATTTTGTCACCAAGACTCAAGTGGTATTTATGGATGCTCAGCTAAATGTGTGATCAGATTAAAGCTTGTTATTTATTATAATAAACTAACTGGAAAATTAATTTATGGTGACAAATTTCGAATAATAACTGACGAAATAACGAGTAATCCTTGTATATTATGCTAGTTTACAATCATCCAATGTATTTTATTATAAATATCGCCCAATATTTATTCTACATATATGAACAAGAAAATCCTGTCAGTGAAGCCAATTGCCTGACTGAGCATGTGCGTCTGTGCGTGATGCCTCTCTCCATATCTCTCTCTCTTTTGCTCGTGTCACCAAAAGGAAAAATGTTCTACTTCACTGATATTCAAATAAGAAACCTTTGAGACAAAATGTGATGTGTTTTATAAAAGTGCAACATTGTAAAACCTGGTTTTCTTTATAGATTTCTTTGTGGTTTGAAATTTTCATAGTTTTAATTATTTAAACGTCCAAATAATTCTTGTAATAATAAAGTACCTAAATTAAGAGACTCTCAATAACAAAAACAATTTCTTGAAAAAAGTTAGTAGTTATGGATCACTTAGATGCGTTTCCTAAATAAATATACAATATATTTGGAAACAAACGACTGCATTGAGTTGTTTTTTTGTTGATTATTATACAATTATTATGTCTTGCGTAAATAAATAAGAATATTGAGTTGTTATATAATTTTACTAAATTGTTCCAAAGATATAAACTATTATATACAAGAACTAAACCAAAGGATAACCGGAAGATTTTAGGTCCTTTGGTTGTGTCCCTCACAAAACAACAATGATGAAGCAATCACACTGGTAAAATAAACGGTATCAGGAAACTGACACATACTTTCTGCCTTTTAGCCCAACTTTAATGAATAAAATACTTTTTATTTACTAAATATAGAATACAAAGCACTGTCAAATATACAGAAAATCTTGTAAACAAGTTGTTTACAAAATTATCCACCTAAATCCCTGTTTTGGAGGCACTACAGAATCCATTGCTACACAGTGGTTTTAAAAGGGGAAATGCTCCCTATTCACCCCCCCATGGTTATTAAGGGGCAAAATATTTAGAATTTCCTCTGTTGGTCAATGCTAAATTGATAAGTAAATCATGTTTGAACGAAATTGATCAGTAAATAAAAGAGAAATAGTAATTTTTGAATTACCCATAAGAATAACATTGGACTACATACTGCGTTTACCGGAAAATGAAAATTTAAATTTTCTCCGGAACCAGCAATCGTAGAATAGCAATTAAACTTACCAAATTATTTAGTTTTTTAAGCTCTTTTTAATGGCGAATAGTAATATTTTTTATATTGAAGTTTTTTATGAAAAATCAAGAAAACTGAATTTTTGATGTGTTAAGTCCTGTAATTTCTGAGCCCGTATTTTTACAGAAATGCTGGTGGTGTCATTTTGTTGGAAAAAAAGTTCTACAACTTACTAAAGTTTAATTAAAATCGTTAGAGCCGTTTTTGAGAAGTTTTGACTTTTCATGTTTTTTGGCGGTTTTGGGGGGATAATTACCCTTAAAAATCAAAAATTTAAAAAATGAAAAAATTGTCTGGAAATATCGTGGATTAGTACCTACATACCAAATTTCATAAAAATCGGACCATTGGTTAGGGCTCTAGTTCTGTACACATCCATACAGACAGACAGACAGAAACACAGACATAATGTAACAATTACTTTTTTGGATTCAGGGAGTGCCAAAACAAATATTTCTATTAGTATCTCAAATTTGAAAATGTTGACGAAAACAATACTTTCTCCATATAGTATGTATAAGGGGAGAAAGTAAAAGCAAGCCAATTATTGTAGACTCACTGTGTTTGTTATTTAAGACGTCGTTATATATTGAAAAAAGTTCTCTAATAATGTAAACAATCGTCATCCGTACTCCTCAAAGTACAAAAATATTATGCATTATATATGATGTATAACTCATGAATCAATCCAATCACTGCCTGAAACAATAAGTTTGATGTTTACAGCGAAGTATTGAAAATTAGAGCTCTACGCAGTTTATAATTTTACAACATGACATGTCATGGAGTAAAGAAGAAGAAAGACCATTTATACTTACAGTTTTTACTTAGCAGAAACAATACTTTCATAAATTACATCGAAAAAAATATATGTTATACTATAGTATGTATGTATAACACTTGCATTATCTTTATTTAACCTTTTGTGTCGTAATCTGTATGTGATATCATTTATTATTTGTATTTCATGTTATATTTGTCGTTTGTTCATAAATTATTATATATTTTATTGGTCAATATTTATGATGAATAATTGATTTATTACTATAAATAGACAATCAAATGAAACTGGCTGTAAAAATACCTGCAGCTGATTTTAATAACATATGATTTCTGTATATTGTTATTTTGTTTACTTTCAATGTTTTCATTCTATCTTGTTGGTTTTTGTCATGTACTTACAATTTCTTTTTGCAACTTTATAAATTATGTTTTATAACTTTCATGAAAATGTGCGAAAATATAACTTGTAATCATTGTAATAAATTAGTGTTTTTATATATTTCATTATAGCACATATATGAATGATGGTGAGTTGTAAACATAGATTTTATATCATAAAATCATTCTTGATTTGAACAATATACGGTCCTTCATCTAAATGAATTTTATAATTAATAAATTCACCTTAACCCTCCATTTAGTGGCCCTTGACGTGCCGGATTATGGACTCAGACTATGGATACTATTTATGAACTATTTAACTTTTGTGTAAATGATGCAAGATTTGTAACTGTTCATTGTGTTATTTATTGATATAATTGAATTTTGATCTTTGTTTTTTGTATTTGTAATCATGGCTCCTACAAAACAAATTGAGTTTAAAGCGTTGACGTATGAACGTTCGACTAACATGATTAAAAAGCGTTTTACTACAATTTTGGATTCAGTCAATAGTATAATTGAACAATCACAATCAGTTTCTATTGTTCAAACCAAAATGTTAAAGGTATATTTGCTTGAAGTCAACAAAAAGCTTAAAGAGTTTGAAATAAGTTTTCAACGCGCTTTAAGTTTGTCTGAAGCTGAATCAGTTCCGGATGACACATTAAACCGTGATCAGGATGAAATAAATGAACTCTATGTGAATATTTGTGGTTGTATTGAG
The DNA here is from genome assembly GCA_963675035.1 of Allygus modestus. Lineage (NCBI taxonomy): Eukaryota > Metazoa > Arthropoda > Insecta > Hemiptera > Cicadellidae > Allygus > Allygus modestus. The sequence continues at coordinate 394,197,982 of OY776111.1, forward strand.
GCTTTCTTGCCTGTTGATGAACCGAACTCATCGGATTCATCTATTGTTCGTCAATACTCGTCTCAAAATCGTAACTCTCCAGTCCGATTACCTAAATTGGATTTGCCTAAATTTTCAGGAGATATTTCAACTTGGACTACTTTCATAAACCTTTTTGACACTACAATTCACAACAATTCATCTATTGACAATGTATTGAAATTTCAATACCTCTTAAGTGTAGTAAGCGGAGAACCGCTGAACCTAATCAAAAGTTTGGAAATTACTTCTGCAAACTACAATATTGCTTATAGCATATTAAGAGAAAGGTTCCATAACATTCGTAGGTTGCAATCTTTTCATTTGCATCAATTGTTGGACTTGCCAACTATTACTGTGTCAAATTTCAAAGGATTAAGGCAGTTTGTTAGCTTGTTCACTGAACATTCTCAAGCGTTAACTGCATTGAACTGTAATGTTACCGGTAATAATCCATTGCTTACTACAGTACTGTTACGTAAAATGGACGGTGAATTACGTAAAAAACTTGAAGTTTTTAGATCTACTGATCAATCAACCGTACACACTTTACCGGAAGTTAATGACATTATTAGGTTCTTAAGTTCGGAATGTATTCAGACTGAAGATGCTGCCATTCATGATGTTAATCGATCCCCTGTCCCTAATGGTTCCCAAGGTCGTAACAAAACCTTTTTTCCTAAAAGATCTTTTGATCAAAAACGAGAAGTCACTATGATTGCTACACAAACTGCACCAGTACAATCTTTTATACCGCATCAAGAAACCCCTATCAATGTTTCATGTTTTGCATGCAAGCAACCTGGTCATGCGGTATACTCATGCTCACTATTTCAAAATAAAACACCCCAAGAGCGCTACCAAGTTGTCAAACAGAGTAAACATTGCGTTGTTTGTTTAGATAGTCATGGTTTTAAACAATGCAAATCACTAGTTACATGTTCAAAATGTAACAAACTACACCATTCATTGCTACATTTTTCTAGTCCATCAGCCACTGTTTCCAAACATAATAATGTTAAATATGCATCTCAACATGATGACATCAATCGTTCATCTCAACTTAAAGGTAACGAATGTTCGGATCAAACTGTAGAGTCTGATATGACGGTTACACTAACATCTCAAGACAAATGTTTATCAGACTCATCCAAAACTACCATCCTTTTGGGGACCTTGTTAGTGAAACTTACGACATCAGATGGAAACACACAAGTATTTCGTGCTTTACTTGACTCAGGAAGTATGTGTGATTTAATTAGTGAACGAGCAGCTAATCTGTTGAAGGTGCCTAGACATAAATCAGATATCCAACTTACAGGTATTAATCAAAAGGTTACTCAAAATAAAGGTCAGAGTTATCTTGATATTGAAACCCTGGCTGGTGTTCGAATTTCGTCACGGCATCCAATGTTAATACTGGATCATTTAACAGTTGATCTTCCTCGAGTTCCATTGCCTCCTGAAGTTTTTCAACGTACTCAACGATTTGTTTTGGCTGATCCCACATTTCATGTACCTGGACGTGTTGATGTTGTCCTAGGTTGTTCTTTGTTCCCTCAACTATTTACTCACGAAGTATTTTCTTTGGGACCAGAAATGCCTTATGTAATGGGCACTCATTTTGGATATGTTGTAATGGGTTCTTCCCCTTGTATTTCTAATCTCCAGAACATGGAAAATCACTTCCGTACTCAAATTTAAATGTATGTTTACATGCTGTTTCTGATGTTGATTTGCATTCCTCACTTCAACGCTTTTGGCAACAAGAGGAACCTCCAGTTTGCCAACTTAAAAACGAAGAGGAAAAGCTTTGTGATGAACATTTTGCGCAAACACATACGAGGGATAAAACTGGGCGATATGTTGTTCGCCTTCCGTTCAAAGATGCGCAGCCTGTACTTGATTCCTCGAAATCTGCTTCTGAACGTCGTTTATTTTCAGTGGAACGTAAGTTCAATACAGATTCATATTTTTCTAAAGTTGTACCATGATTTTGTAAATGAATATGTTGCATTGGGCCATATGTCAGAATTTAGTGATGTAGATTTGTCGTCTCCGCACTATTTTCTTCCTCACCATGGGGTTTTGAAAGAAAACAGCAGTACGACCAAACTTAGAACTGTTTTTGATGCAAGCTGCAAAATTAGTAATGGAGTTTCCCTTAATGATGTTTTATTCATGGGGCCTAAACTACAAACAAACATCTGTGATGTCCTCATGCAATTTAGATGCCACAATTTTGTGTTTTGTTGTGACATAAGACAAATGTACCGCCAAATTTTGATACACCAGGACGATCGCAATTTCCAATTAGTATTGTGGCGTGACAATCCTAACCAAGATGTTTCCATTTTTCAATTAAATACGGTTACATATGGGATGAACTGTTCTCCTTACTTGGCGATTTGCACTCTTCACCAGCTGGCTGATGATGAAGGTATAAATTATCCTTCAGCTGCTCAAGTTTTAAAGACGCAGATATTTGTGGATGATATCATAACAGGTGCAGATACTGAAGAAGATGCATTAACCTTACAACATCAGTTGGTTGATTTATTGCATTGTGGAGGTCCATTAACAGCTGTTCCAGAATCTGAATGCAATAACATTCCATCAAACCGGCTAAAACATTGGCAACAAGTTCAAAGTTGTCATCAACGTATTTGGCATCGTTGGAAATTGGAATATCTACATACGTTACAACAACGGACAAAATGGATCAAACATCAAGACAATCTAGAAGTTGGACAGTTAGCTATACTACATTCTCCATCAAGCCCTCGTGAATGGCCATTAGCAAGAATAACTGAAGTTTATCCTGGTTCAGATGGAGTTGTTCGTGTCGTTAAAGTCAGAACAAAATCTGGTGTATTCACACGACCAGCTGTGAAAGTGTTCCCTCTGCCATTAGACTGAATACTCTGTGTTGTTGTTGAAGTATATTTCTTCAAGGTGGCCGGTATGGTCAATATTTATGATGAATAATTGATTTATTACTATAAATAGACAATCAAATGAAACTGGCTGTAAAAATACCTGCAGCTGATTTTAATAACATATGATTTCTGTATATTGTTATTTTGTTTACTTTCAATGTTTTCATTCTATCTTGTTGGTTTTTGTCATGTACTTACAATTTCTTTTTGCAACTTTATAAATTATGTTTTATAACTTTCATGAAAATGTGCGAAAATATAACTTGTAATCATTGTAATAAATTAGTGTTTTTATATATTTCATTATAGCACATATATGAATGATGGTGAGTTGTAAACATAGATTTTATATCATAAAATCATTCTTGATTTGAACAATATACGGTCCTTCATCTAAATGAATTTTATAATTAATAAATTCACCTTAACCCTCCATTTATTCCATATTTTTGTTTCCACAATTTTAAATACAACTCTGGCAATTATACTATAAAGCGTGAATTATTTATTTTTCCATTTTGCCAAGCAAGGAATTATCATAATTATAAAGGTGGCATGGTCTGGTAATCCAATCACGACATAACACTACAATTTTACAATTATATAGGTTTACAGGGTGGATTCTAGAGATTTTATATCAATCGTACTTTAACAACAACTCTTCATTTAATGAGGCGAGGCTGCTACTTTTAATTCCTCCCTACCACTTAACCCCATTTTAAAATACGGCAATATTGCTAAAGTGTCATAAAATAGCTGGGCCCGACAGCTCTGCTTGTTCAACTGATTTAAGTTGTATAGTAAAATAAAATCACACAGCTGATAAAATTTAGGGTGGCCATCAATTTAAAGGGGCGGTGGGTCCCTCTTCCAAGAGTTGAAAGGAGGGTTTTGGTATGCAACGTTGGGTTATTGATATATTTGTCACTGCCACGAAATAGTAAACTGAATGACAGATTAAATTAATTTCATTTCGGAAGAGTAGCTCCAGGAATAAGTTCAGTAACTCGCACCATTAGGGACCTGCTGTCCTGCGTAAAACTTTCATTTACACTGTGACCTCTTTCAAAAATATGTAATGTATATTTTACCTGCATTTGATATGGGAACATTATAATTTTCGTTGATTGCTAAATAATAAAACCATATAAAAGGTTAGTGTAGATTCGAAAGTTACTACGGCATTTAAGACCTTTTAAATGATGCGCTCTTTGACATACGTTACTTTTTTACTTTTGAATTTAGGGCATGCATTGTGAGCGTATTGAAATATTTTTGTTTTACTTAGTTTTAAATACAGTTATGTAGCATATTAGGGTAAAGCTGAGATTAATACGAGTGAATCAGAACAAAGCTATGTCTTGTGGTTTAGAAGATACAACGCAGGGTACCCCTAATTTGTTCACAGAAATGGCTACCATTTTGAAACGGATAAAGATTGACAAGTTTTGTTTTCACCAAAATGTTTATCTGAAGTGGAGCTTTAAAATAAAATACAAGATAACATATGTTTACATTTGAACACATCACATTTTACATTTTTTCCGAGATTCGAACTAGTGAATCTGTTTTAAAAAGACCCTGTATTTTAAATAACTTATAAATATTTTTACGTTATTCCTTGAAGTTAATTTAGTGGAAATTAGTTTTATTTCCTCCTTCCAGATCCCGTGGTTCCTCTGCAATCTGTTTGGGACACGTTATGTGAGACTCCCCGTATACCAGGAGAGGCATTAGGCTATTTACTTTCAGTTGAGCCAAAATATTTAATACGGTTTACAGACAACACACGGCTTACGTACGACTCACGGTTTACATATGGCTGGGTTTCCTATAGAAAAGCATATCTGAAATAGAAGAGTTCTTAAAAAGGAGGACATGTATTATGTATGACTAGCTCTTGAAAATAAAACTGCTTGAAGCTTTGTTTTATACTATCTGTAAACTGTAGCAGGAAGAAACAAAAATATTGCTGCTTGCCAAAACACATGAGGCCCACTGAATAAGAACGGCCTGCACTTGGGGTCTACATTATAAGTATAAAACAAACTTAAATCATTCTTGTTACAGGAACAACGAACTTGCTTTTTAAGATACACAAACTTGCTTAAGTACTTCAAATCCGTTTGAAAAATCAAACGTTATAATGAAACCATCTTATTCGAATAGTGAGTTATTAAGTCATTTGTTTTGTAACTCTAATATAAATTAAAATGTTAACCATTTAACAATCGGTAACCTGTATGATATATTTACTTCATAAATTCTATAACATCTCATAGAAACCGCATCAAATCTCCTCTCCCTATTGTTATTTTCCAAATTTAAATACACAATAATTATTTTCATATGAATTTAAGGTGTGAAAAGGATCCCGTAGTTGATGACATAAAAATAAAAAAGTCACACATAACACATATACAAAATATAACCTCTCACTATATCACGAATTTAGATAAAGTGTTAAATTACAATACCACAAATTTGACGTTAAAAAACTCGTGTATAACTAATGTTTTATAATAATATTTAAATTAATAATACATATTACAAAAATGTATTGTTCATCAGATATATGTTAATGATCGTCATCATTTTTTGTTAAATCAACTGTTTACTTATGAAATATTTGAACAAATAATTACCAACAAATAAAATAAATAATATATCAGGGTTTACAGTGAAAACTAATTATTTATTTGAAAATGTGACAGTAAATTACTAAAACAAACACGTAAAATACAAAGTTTACACTATAAGTACAAATAAAAATGCCACTTGTAGAAAATACCATAAGACAAACCGTTTATTCTGCAAAATATAGTTAAACAAAGTACTCTGCCAGCTAAAAGCCTATGTTGTTATAATACACTTGAAGAGCACTCGAATTATACGAATATCGCTCGGGTTGTAATTTTATATGAGGAAGTGCAATAAAATGCCTGGCTTTTACCACGATTACCATGCTTTATAATGTTAGAGTTTTACACTAATTATTGAAACACTTTTCTCTGATATATATAATTACTGAACCATTCCCGGATAAACTTATAAAATATAATTCCTAAAGTAAAATAATGTTCTACTTCCTACAAGTAAGAGCTCAACATGAAAGTAGCCGTAACATTGTGGAAAGCTTTTAGCAGTTTACTGGTATGAAAAAGACACCTTGTGGAGACTTCTGTACATTAAAGCAGAATTATCCGTTTTGTCTGATATAAAACAGTCTTTAGCTATATACTTTACTGACATTTTATTTAAAGTTGTATAACTGATTTTTGTTTGTATTTTCATTGAAATGCTGATTGATAACACCTTTTTACGTAAGAAACCAGGCATTCCTGGTACTTAATAATAATGTTCGTAAGTTGTGTAAACTATGTTCGAGTATAACAACGTGTTATGTCACACAGTAAATGGTCCTACTGATTCAAGGTAAATAATAAAATTAAATATGCCCACTTGTAATCACTTTGTTGTTGAAGCAACATTTTCAAATTCAAGCAAATTAATTACTAATAAACTTGTAGTGAGTATTTAGTTTCAACGAACAGAACGTCGTGTGAAACCACTACACGTAAACATGTATCTCTAGCTTGGGAGATGGAAAACATAACCTATAAAACTAACAAAGTACTCTGTCAGCTAAGAGCCTATGTTTTTATAATACACTTGAGGAACACTAGAATTATACGAATATCACTCGGGATGTAATTTTATATGAGGAAGTGCAATAAAATTCCTGGTTGTTACCACGATGACTATGCAATCCTTGTTGCAGAACTACTCAAAGACATTAGGCAGACGATCAGGCTGTTGTCTAATGACTTCGACTATGGTCGATAGCGACGCAGTTAAGCTTTGAGTATGCATTTATTATTTAATTATATATTTTAATACAATAATAGTTTTAAAATATAATTATTGAATTATAGTTGTTTATTATACTTATTATCATCGAGCTTTAAAGCTGAGGGGTTTGTTCAATGTGAAAAGCCTCTGGATTGACCTTCATTTGGTATTAAAATTAAGAAAACCTACTTATTTATTAGTAATGATTTTGAAGTTCCTTGGATAATAAATTAAAACAAAAACTTTTGACAAAGGTAGACATACTGTAAATATTTTTCAAATTTAAAAGATTTGTTTGTTATTTGTTTAACGACTAACTTGTCGGTTTTATATACCTACGCAGTTTTACGGCAAGACATCTAATAAACATGATTTAAATCAATTTAATAAATTTACATTTGATAACTAATTTTATGTGCTTTATAATGAATTTCAACTAGCAAACCTCATTCAGACCTACGATCTTGATATATCTGTATTTAAGGGTGCTAGTATTTTTTCTGCGATCGAAATATAATAATTTATCAACAATATACTTACGCCAGTTAGTGATTATTTGTATACCATCTGAAATATAAATAAAGCATTCATTGGATATCTTGATTGCACCCAATATGGATAAGTAAAATTAACATTGGAAACTGTTTTAAAATAGGTTATAAAACCAAGAGACCGATAAGTGTGAAAAAATTAGGTATAAAGCAAATAAAACCTAAATTGCGATGCATGTAAAAGATGAGAACGGAAATAAAAAAAAAAATACTTTACTTCAGACGACACGTCCATACGATGCATGTATCCATATGAAGGTCATAGGTAAAATGATTGAGGCCTATTTTGAACCAAATAGCGCATGGGAGTGTCATACCATGTTAACCTTAATATGGTAAAATAGTGCAGGTATGGTATAGTATGGTGTTATATAGAGTAATGTACAATTAGCAAAGTGGATTGCAGGAGAGTACCAACTTTTACAATAAAACGCAGGGTAGTGAAGTAATTGGCAGACAGTTATACCGAATGTTTAACACTTACTATTTGACGACTTTAACAATTTAATTTAGTTAGTGTGTTTTTGGCAGTAAATAGCAATTATATTGGGAAATATTATTTCGATGTTTAAAAAAAAAACAATTACGACATATCTCAACAAATTAAAACTTGCTGTAACCGTACTTTAATAACACGCATAAATAAAAGGCTCTCAAGTTACAAAATTATATTAAATGCCTATAATTTTGCAGACTCTTTCAAAAGCCTCTCTGGAACATGCTTCTAAAGCTTATATAGCGTGCAACGATCCTGTGCATGTTAATATATAAGGTTTTACACAGTGTAAACGATATCTAATTTTAGGAAATCTGACAAAAAAGCTGCAGTCCCGTTAGGAATTAATGTATGCCTGATAAGAGAATTCAAACAGTGCAGCTTTTATACAGTATTAGGTGGGCAATAGACCACCTTTAATGAAACGACCACAGTTTATTACTCTAGGAGTAATGAACGTAATGATTTTTTTTAACTTTAAAGCAAAATCATCCCAATCCATTCTAAATATTCCATCCCTACTGAGGAAAGATTTAACTACGGGAAAAGCAAATACCATTGATATAAGTTTAGGCCTGTGTTAGGAATGAGAGAATGCACCAAAAATCTTCTTTCCATCTAGATTCATTGATCAATCGAAATAGCTAAACACTAGTCTGAGAAATAACCTTCGGTCAAATTGGCTGAGTAAAATGTACACGCTTCTTTAGAAACAAAGCCCAATAAAAGATTGTTGAGTATAGCTCAGTTACGAAGGTTTATCCCAATATTGTCATAGGACGAGTATCCTTACAAGCCAAGATAGTTTTAAAGACCCCAACATAGAGGGTAGGTTATTTAAAAAAATACGAGTAAGCTGTCAGGCCTCTGGATTTTGGATAGCTTATAAACGTTCACTATTGTAATTTTGGACACCTTGACTAACAGAACAAAAACCACAGTTATTCTGTACACCTGATACATTGTCAACGCCGTGCTTCACTTATATTGCTACACTTTTTCCCAATTAGCTCTGTCATCAGCTAGATCAGCTAGGTTGAGTTCGAGAAATATCAGCTGTATTGCCTGTATTGGATCAACCTCTATAAGGAACCTCAGAAATCTCTTGATAAGTTTTAGGGAACCACCTCACTGGAGGATGTAGTGAAACTGAGACTCGGCAATGAGGAACCAAGTTTCCTTTCTTAGATGCCTTCGGTAAATATTGATTTTCAAATTAATTAAATAAGCTGAAAGTTATATTGTACCTGACTTGTTGGTCGTTATACGATACTTTTTTTATGAATAGCGAAGCACTCCAGATATATATAAAAATATAATAAAACTATAGTAATTCCAGAAAATTAGATCAAAGCTATGAAATACTGACTTCCAAATCAATCAATTACTTGAAATCTTACATCTAATAAAACTAAAAGTGCACTAAAAGTTTTAAATGGCACAATACTACTGTTACAGTTTTATAATTAACCTTGCCAAATAAATGTTTTATTAAAATAAAATTCCCAAATTACCAGTTGCATCAACATGTAGTAATCTGTAACAAGGTGGACTGAATTAACAAAACCCCAAATATAATTAGCACACTAGTTTTAGCAACCTTTAATAAGGATGACAAAATATTAATGTTGGCCCTAACAACAGATTTCACAAACAACAGATAAGAATTTTATCTTCAGACAAAATATTTCCTGAATTCATCTTTCAAATTATTTAGATAAACATTACATTCCTATACTAATAAAATATCAACATAAATTCCACAAGTGTGACAACCACATTAACTACGATATTAACTGTCCATAGAGACCCTTAGAGCTAACGTATAAGTTTAAAATAATATCTCAACAATCACCTTGGGGGCAACCTGTACATAGATAGCATGAATCAGTATGCAAAATCGAAGTTCAATCGTCACCGTAAAGTTGTCTTCCTTGAAAAGTAAAATTCCGAATCGGAAATAAATGTGAATAAGTCACTCATCAAATTAAAGTTCTAAATGATTGTGGGTCCGCAATCAGTATCGCATTTACACTTAGCGGTACACAAGTCCTAAGCGGTTTACGAAGGTCTCAGAAGTCCAAGTGGTCCACAGCAGCATCATGCCGTCTGCAGTAGCAGGGCAAGAGTAGCCCAAAGACCGTTGTCGTCTAGTCTAGCAGCCAGCTTCCACAGTGGTAGAATAATATTTGAACCTACTGAATAACCACAAATTTTCTTATGTCACTGACACCCCTCCCCCCTAAAAATGTCCATTGTATCTCAAAACATTATTTTGCAAGTTAACAAGTCCCAATTCTATAACAATTACACTACTTTTTTTGATGATATTATTTCCCTCTGAGCAAGTTTCAGTAATATAAGACATGAAAATTAAATTTCACACACATTATTTAATGTACACAAAATATCTGAAGTAATAAATTACCACTTCAGATTTACTCTCAGATAAACAAGTATTAAACATGAGCCCATTACCAATCCATATAATACTACTTACTTTCACAAAATAACCGTACATTATATCTAAATAGGCATTTATATATTTTCACTACAAACCAATAATTGAATAAAATATAATAAATTTCAAATTAACTGCAATATCATTATCATTTCATTTCCATAAATCACATATATTTTAAAATCTATTATTCAAACATATTTAAATTTATTTAGATAGACTCTAGCTTTACTTATTTTTTACATACAGATTATCAATTACTCAAATATGTGATTGTTTTGAAATTCAATTGTTGCTTACTGAATGGGAACCAAAACATATTTACATAAAATCCAAAACTAAAAGTCCTAAAATAAAGCACAATTAAATTACTCTTGGTAGCTTACTAGCCCTAAACATAATTATTTCGTTTGTCCATGAATTTATTTCAGCATAAAATATCTATAACATTTACTGTAAGACTAGTTTAATCGTTTGAGGTTCTTTAAATATTACCTTTGTAAAATATCCAACTCTAATGATCTAATCACAAAGATTCTTCCTGAATCTGACTAAGAATATTTCACTATCCCAATTGAACATACATTAAAATTATAATACACTTATTTGGAAGTTAGGATTCTTATAGCTTAGCATTTATCAAACATTGCCTTTTTATTTTAGTCAGATTAAAATCTGTTCTAATAACTTCCAAATTATATTTCCTTGTCTTACTTTAAATACAAATATAATAGAGAATATTACCTATCCGTCTATATCACGCTCAGCACTATTAATTAAACTTAAAAAAAATGCATTTCATTATTTAAAAAATCGTTGACAAGATTTTTCAAGCCAATAAATCTTAGCCAGAAATTACTGGATTTCTAATCAGCATGTTGGAACGATATTTATAAATAAAATATTTCTGAAACTTCACTAAAGCAACTTTTAAAACTTTCCCCGCATAAAATTAGGACACTAAGGATTAATAATCAATATTACAGCTGATAAATATCTCAGTTTATTATCAGTATATTCAACTAAAGTCCAGTCGACCAGCCAAACGATTCATGTTATGAGAACCTTCCATTAACTTTATTTTATACATTTTTGTATTCCATCAAATAAAAAATTGGAGCATTAATCATTCAAAACCACCTTGAGTATATAAGCTCACCTCAGGCAACAGTAATTAATCCACCAAAGTTGGGTGTGAGGGTTTAAATTCACCATTAACAGACCAGCACCAATTTTATTGTCTCTGCATCCGCTTCCTCGGTCCTGCTGACCCTAACCGCCCGTAATCAAGTCAACTCGGCGCCCTTAACCAAGCGTGTGACCATTTGGCCGGGCCCCGAAAACAGCGTCATTGACTGCTCGACACGTCATCGGTCCTTATCCTGTTGACCGTTGGCACTGACTAAAAGTGTTGTGCCTGCAATTGATGGGAGGCAATAGTACGCATATATGTGGTGGCTTTATTATTTGTTGGAATCGGAAGGTGCATTCTACTTACGTTAAATCCATAACTGATGAGTCTTTCCGGGTGATTAGGCTGGACATTTTCGAGAAATTATAGGTGTACAATTTCAAACGTTACAATTTCGCCGCACCATACGCCCGATATGGGCGTATTCCACCATGTGTCCATTAGGGTTGACATGCAAGCAGCCAGGTATATTACCTCTACAATGTTCTCGATGTCTTCACCGTATGTTTCTTGGAGGGCAAGCATATCAACACGCAGAAGGATTTTTCTGATACACTCACTGTTGCTCTTGCTTGGACTGGACTGCTGGATGAAATAACAAATAAATACTCGTACTTCTAAAACGTTGTTAAGATGTTCTTTAAAGACTGTTTGAGGGTTTATCGGTAGCTTCCATAGCTGGTTGATCATATACAATGATTGATAGTCCATTTACCAGAATCGATGTTTGTTTAACGTTGTTCGTTGTCCAGGGAGTCCCTGTATGGCAGATATACCTGACAAAAACGAAAAAACTATTTTTATACGTAAAACTAAAACATCTCCCTAACGCATGTTTATAAAACATACACTAATTCCATGTCATAAAGCTTTTTATTCCGAAATTGATCACAATTTTTGGAACTTAAAATTCGAAGATTTCTATGCTAAATAGTAGTTTAACTTTTAACAACTGTACAGTAAAAGGAATAAAATTTAATAATCTATCTACGGCTTGATTTATTAATAATGTTGACTTCGGAATATTAAAGCGAAACACTCTTTAAATCCAGGTTGGAAAAATGAAGTAAGATAAATAGCTTAGGGGGTAGTTTTCCCACAAGTAAATCTGCTAGAAAGATATTATTTGTTGATACACCATTATAAATTCGTCATTGAATCGCAACTTGTACATGTGCAAATATTATATTATATACCATATTAAGTATTATCGTTGGTTAATTTTAATGATTTAATTAAGTATTGTAAAATATATATTTATGTTTACCCGCAATTTGTATTTGAACAAAAGGTGTAAGTAAGATGTATTAAAATAATCAAAAGTCAATAATTAATGGAATACTCCTCATCAATTTTATTTAATTAGTAACTATGGAAAGTAACTGTCTCTAAAAAAATATGTGAATGTATGATAAACTCCATCAATCCAAATATGTTAGGGAAAATAATTTTTAAGACGAAACAGAGTGCATTAGTGAACAGGATTAAATATGTTTTAACTTTTTCAACCCCCATGGTAACAAGATTTTAACAATTTACTCGTATTTTTATTACAATCATAGTATTAAACTGCGCTTTGTTACAAAAACTGAATATGTTAGCTATGAAATAATCATATACATTATTTTAGTAATACGTAAACAAAGTAAAACAAGGGCAATAGGAAAGTCATATGGGCATTTTCTATTCTTCTTTGAAAACATATCTTAGAGCTATCAAAACTACTATAGTTATACAACGTTTCGTTCGTATATTTAAAAGCAACAAATTACCTATGGTTATATGTATGTCAAGTAGAGTGAAACTAAATTGGGTATTGGGTCGTGTCTCTAAGTTTAAAAGTGGTTCTTCCCATGGAACGTCGCGTCGTGGATACACACCACCTAGGGAAATGTCGTTGTTGCAACCAAAACTGCATATCGTTCGTAAGTTTATATTAATATGTCACTTCGCAAGGATTCTATTCGTGTACAGCGTATAAGGACAAGGATTTCTACATTATATCCCTTTATTAAGTGGAATTGCACTGTTGTATACGTATATACTTATCTAAGACTAAATAAGCAGAATGGGACCTCGGTTGTCAATGTTGTAGTATAATAAACTGTTTTTAATTATCAAATGATAAAAATATTTGTTATTCATGGAAATTTCCCAAAAATAAAAACGATGTTTTTTGAGATTGTATTATTATTAATACTAATAGAGGAGACATTTTTAAATATTCTATTAAGTCGAAGAATAAGATGAAGGATGTATCGGGTTATCAATTGATCTTACAATGGTGGGGTCTGAATATTTTCTACCGTATTTTACGTTACGTAGTTCGGTCACGAGAACTAAGAGTGTGATGTGGACATATTTTAAAACAATCTGTGTTGCTGTGCTCAATAATATTACTTAAATTATTCTTTACATTCAACCGACTATTTTGAACTTCCAAGCATTAGCATTTTTATTCTATATAACTAATGAATGCTGATCCACTGTCATATTACATTTAACATGATAATATATTCATTTATATTATGATATTTACCTAATACATGCTTCATAAACAACTTGTACAAATTATTGTAAACGGTATCAGAATGCTGGCACATAATGTCTCTTTTAGCCCAATTTTTGTATATAAATAAATTTATATATACTATTTATAGAATATAAAGACGATAGCATGTTTAGCAAATCTTCTAATGATGTTTTTTTAGAAATATAGACCTAACAACTTTTTAGAGGCAAGACAGAATTATTTGCTACAAAAAGTGGTTAAGAGGGGTTATTCCATAGGGTTTTGATTATACGTTTTTCGAACATCCTGTAATAGTTAACTTGTACTATATGAAAAGTTTAATAAAATTACTCGGAAAATGATGGAGAAATTGTTTTATTGTTTTCCTATAAAAATAACATTGGACAACGTATTTCGTTTATCGCTATATGAACATTTCTCCGAAACCATTAGTCGTAGTATAATAATTCAAAAATAATTTGTTTAGTATTTTGAGTATTTTATTAACAGGTAAAAGATCATTTTATTTAAATCAAATAAAAAAAAAATCTATAATGACCTAATTCCTATAACAACTTTTTCCTTAAATGAGAGTTGAAAAACAAAATTTGAGTTTTGCCAAAATCAAAAATGTTATTTGAACACGACATGACAGCTGATTAAAAAAAAAAATGTTACGAAAAACAAGATCATCTTATTAGTGTTTTTCCAATGGCACCAAACACTTCCGATTTAACCAAAATTAATTAATATAGCTATGAAGCTACGTTAGGATAACTAAACTGTGACTGTTTTTATGAATTTTATACGATAATTATTGCCTGATTCTCAAAAGTGACGTTGACTGAAGTTGTGCATTGGTAGGCCAGAAGTAAGTGGGCTTTAAAGACTTGTTCAAATAAATGCCTATTGCCTATAGCCTATTTATATCCACTTCAAATTAACAATACAGAATTCAAAGAGAAATTGTTTACAGAATGACTATTCTGAGAGGAATGTTTATGTGGTAAGTAGTTCCTTTTCAGGACGAATAAATGATGGCTCTTCACCTAAATAGGCCTACTTGATTCAACAATAAACTGGAATGTGGCAGGCTAGTTGAAGTATTAATGTGGGCCTAGGTGAGGTTAGGAAAGTTACTTTTAATTAATTAATCCGGCACCTATACTGCCTATTATGGTGGTATTACAAATCCTCGCTTCATCCTATTGCGGGACATAGGAGCGTATACCTAGTGTTATTCTTATGGAGGAAAAGAAAATGTTTATAACTCACTTATTTATGAACTTATACTGACGAAACTTGGTATACAGCTTCATGTCGTTGTGGTATATTGATATTTACTAAAATAATATTTTTTGTATAATGCTCCCGTAGCAGCAAACCTGTATACTCAGACCCCATGTTATTCTTATGGAGAATAATTAAGTGCTCTGTCTCCCTTAATTATGAACATAAATGAATAAAACCTGGTAAACGACTTCACCTAGTTGAGTTATATTGATATTAGCATAAAAACCCATTTTTTGTGTTTCTTGTTGCTGCAAACCTGCCTACTTAGCCCCAATGTTATTCTTATGGAGAATAATTTAAATTGTATATATCGCTTATTTGTGAATATATTTTTATGAAACTTGGTAATTGGCTTTATGTAGTATTAAGACATTTATATCTCCATTGGAAATTCACTGAGTATGCAGGTTTGCTGCAACGGGAGTATTTTTTTTTAAGCCTTACCCTTGCATATTATAAACCAAAATGTTCGACTAGGTGTGCAGATGTGCAAACTGGCTTTAGATTTTAAATATAAGTCACATAACTCGAAAATATTGCAAAAACTTAAAGTGTGTAACATTTACAATTTTGTATAAAAAACCCAGATGTTTCGTTTGTTTTTATACCAAAATAATTGCAGCTGTTAATACATTATGGACAGGTAATCAGCAAGAATACATCTATCTATTTAAATATAATAAGATTTATTTTCTTATACCGCCCTGAAAGTTTGTTTTTGCCTATACGATTAACATGGATAATAATTTTATTTAAATTGCAGCTGTTAGTACATTTCGGACAGGTAATTAGAAAAAGTACATCTATATATACATATATATGTATATATATATATGCTTATTTTTACTATTTATACAATTTATACTATTATTATTATTTATACTATTTTACTTATATATAAATAAAATAAGTTTTCTTTATAATTTAAAAAGTGTTAGAGAAACTCATAAACAATTTGTTGACAGCGATAATGAAATCCATCCAACTAATGTTTTTAAAGAGATTTTGCAAACAATGCATTTAGTTTAAATTAATATAAACATGTTTTTTTACTTAGATTTTTTGTTTGACTTATCTTCAATTGATTTGTTTTAAAACTGAATAATATTACTTATAAAAGGGACATTTGCAATTTAATATTCGTGGGAAATCGCATGGTTTCACCAAGTTTAATTTATCTGATCTTGTTACCGTAATAAAACAATTCTAAGTGCACCTGATTAAACAAAAATTATAGTTGTTGATAAGTTTTAGTCACATTTAGTTTTAATTGATATAAAATTTAATTTGCAACCTCGGGAATAACAAATTTTAATAGTGAAAATATAAGGGGTTAATCCCAGTTCAAGCAAATTTGCCCGTAAAAATAAAAAAGGGAGCCAGCTCCCAGTCTTCATATTTGACACCGTCATCCAGGCTCTTTACACATTCTAATATTTCCTCGGCTACTATTATCTGTAAGTAGATACAGTTGGAAAAATTACCTGTAAAATCCCGTTTTCCCCTTATGAGATTAACGCGGGGATCAGTGTTTGGACCGAAGTCTGATTCAAGAATATTGAATAGAATTTCCGAACTTGTATTAACTACCTCCTTCCCCTGCCTCATTTTAAATAACCAAAGCTATTGATTAGAAAAATCGAGTCAGAATACAAACATTGTTTATCCAATCGGTCTGTAACATAGTTATATTATTGACCCATTAATAATAGTATGAGGGCATATTATGATGCATACTGCACATTGTGAACATTTAGAAGATGGTGTAAAACATGTAGGCTGGGAGGTTTCATCAGTGATCCCTGTTGGGCAAAACCTGCAAAAACTAAGATTAACTCCATTTATTGACACTAGTTATGGGATTTTGTTGTTTATTTAAATTAAGTACTTAAGAAAAGGAAAAGGAATCTTAAATACTTTAATTTAACCTGGCTCCTGTAAAACTGTTGTTATGATACTCAGCAGATTATTTACCTAGACCTTTAAGTATAAATGTTGAATAAACCGATGTTTTTGTATTGTTTGGGAGAAGGAAACCCTTAGCGAAAATTTAAAATTGTTATACATTGTTTTCCTATGTAGATATTTAAAGTTAATACTAACAAACTTTACCTTATATAGCTTTCGGAATCCTCAATACAAATTCATCCCAATTAAAAATTGCAGGTAAATGTGTAGGGTAGTTATTTTATGTGTTGTTTCGGTTTAAAGCTGGTTGTAGTGAAGGCTGTTTTATGTCAGAGTGTAAAATATTGTAGTTGAAACCTTTACGATAGTGGCAGCTGTGTTCAGATCTCTTAATGACTTTAAACATTATAACGAATTTAATTAAACGTATTTTTTACAATCCGCGAGGCATTTTTATGTAACATATTTATCGGTTTCTCACATCAAGAACCCCTCTATTAAAAAAACCTCGATAAAAAAACCATCTACTTATTTAAAAAGTACATTTTATTTTATTTTGTTGAAATCCACATCATAAGTCAATACTGCTATATATTTTTATCCTCCTAAATAATAGAGATGTACATCCGTGTATAAACAAGTTTTATAATTTAAAAGTGTTGCCATTATGTTTTAATTTAACGCGTTCAATCACTACATAAATCATGTAATCCCCTAACCACTAAATATTGCTTATGTCATCATTCCTCGGTAAATCTGTTTTCAATCTGATAAATTAATTACAATATAGAACTGTGGTTTATGTACTTTTATTTTATTCTATTATGTTGTTTGAATTGTATTGTTTATAAAATTATCCTTATAGGAAATAATCTACCACAGCCTGGTTATTTTTTTAATCACAATATCAAGAGGAATATTTCGTTTACACCCTCATATGCAAAAAAAAAAAACACCATTAAAATATATTTTTACTGGGTGTCCCACGAGAGTAAGGTACAAATGTAAAATTTTGTATAACTCATCAACAGGAGCCTTCATATAAAGTTTTATAAATCACTTCGTTTTCCATCTGTTCGTCTGTATTTGATTTGTAATCAATGCAGCACATCTTAGGAACCATTTGAGGTACTGACTTGAAACTTGGCAT
Organism: Allygus modestus; assembly: GCA_963675035.1. Classification (NCBI taxonomy): domain Eukaryota; kingdom Metazoa; phylum Arthropoda; class Insecta; order Hemiptera; family Cicadellidae; genus Allygus; species Allygus modestus. The sequence continues at coordinate 394,216,354 of OY776111.1, forward strand.
GTACATTATACTAGCTTAGGGCGATTTAGTATTAAATGTGGGTTTTCTATCTTTAGCCGTTTAAAAATATCATTCACTTAACATTTTAAGGTTTCTTGAAAACGGCCAATTATTAAGTATTAGATCTCTATATAAACAAATTTAAGACAAAAAGGGTGGAACTGGTTTAAAAAGTATAAATATCACTCAACCAATAGCTGAGAAATTGCATTTATATGAGTAAAAATTTTTAAATGCTATATAAATGTCTATTAATACCACGATTTTACATATAAAAACTGCATTTGCTATTGGGTATCACTAGGGAATTATAAAATTGTAAAATTATTTTATTAAGTTAGTATAAACATGTAGTGGCAACTGACTATCCACCAATGTTTATCATGTGGTTTTAATTTAAAACAAATCATATGTTTCATTATTTTTAATGTTATTGTTTTTATTTATTGGAATTGGGATTGATGTAAAAATACAACATTTATTTTTCAGTATAGCTTTTCTTCTTTTAACTTAATTAATTAAGGAACTGAAGACCTAAACAGCTATAATTGGTGACCCCTGCTAAAAGAACATTTTCTACAGTCTACTTTCAACTATAATTTAACTGAAATATTGTTTTTTTTTTGCAAAATTGAACTTTGCTTCTACCAAGTTTGTTTTCACGATGTCATTAGAAGAAATCGAAAGACAGTTGGAAGAATTAAGAGCTGCAAATGTTGAATTGAGTCAGAAAATCGCAAGAGAACATAATACAATCTCTCAGACAAATGTAACTGCTGTAAATCGAGTTGCTGTGAAGTTACCTCCATTTTGGGCAGATAGACCAAGTCTCTGGTTTTCACAAGCAGAATCTCAATTCATAATATCTGGGATTACTAGCGATGAAACAAAATTCCATTACGTTGTGGCTCAACTAGACACTCGCTACGCAACCGAAGTGGAGGACATAATCAGTAACCCACCGGATACAGACAAGTTCAACGTTCTACGAACTCAACTGATTCAACGATTGTCGGCATCAAAGGAGCAGCGAATACGACAACTTCTCAGCGATGAAGAATTAGGTGATCGAAAACCGTCACAATTCCTACATCATCTGCGCTCCCTAGCTGGATCCTCGACTCTTCAGGACAACCTTCTTCGTCAGCTTTGGTTACGGCGCCTACATCCACACACTCAGGCGATTCTAACCACTCAACTCGAGCTTTCGCTGGACAAATTGGCTGAGTTAGCTGATAAAATCATTGAAGTAGCTCAACCACCCGTCCCTATGTCGGCTGCCGTAAACTCAACATCTTCTGACTCAGGTAACGCCTTGTTAGATACACTTCGTTCTCTTTCCGATCAAATTGCGGAACTCTCTGCAAATTTTAAACATAACAATCAGTCCCGTAGTCACCCTCGAAGTCGTTCAATGTCAAAGCATAGAACGGAAGAAAAAAAATCAGTACGTATGTGCTGGTACCACACTAAGTTTGGTAAAAATGCTACAAAATGCATCCTTCCTTGCACTTTTCAGGAAAACTCCAGCAGCAGTCAGTAATGGCGGCAACGGACTGCACAACTGCTGGTAGCCGCCTTTATGTTACAGATCGAACTAGTCGAAACCGATTCCTTATTGACACCGGATCTGACCTCTGTTGTTTTCCTAAACGACTCCTACCTGATCGACGTTGCCCGACTGACTACACATTAAGTGCTGCAAACAACTCAACAATATGTACTTATGGTTTCATAAATCTTACATTAGATTTTGGTTTTCGCCGTTCTTTGACATGGCGCTTCATTGTAGCTGATGTACACCTGCCAATTATTGGTTCTGATTTTTTGGCTTATTTCAATCTCTTGCCAGACTGTCGTAATAAACGTCTTGTCGACGGAACAACAGGTTTTGTGACTTTCTGCCAACCAGCTCAGAACTCTCAACCCAGTGTAAAGGCTCTCTCTGAAAACACTCCCCATCATGAGATTTTTGCAGCTTTCCCAGAGTTAATCCGCCCATCTGGATTGCCTCGGAATGTTCGACATTCAACTTTACATTATATTCGGACAACTGAAGGTCCGCCAGTGTTTTGTCGTCCCCGTCGTCTCGCTCCTGACCGTCTTAAAATAGCCAAATCAGAGTTTGACTCAATGGTTCAGGAAGGTATTGCTCGTCGTTCTGATAGTCCTTGGGCTTCACCTCTCCATATGGTACCCAAGAAGACCGATGGATGGCGCCCATGTGGAGACTATCGTTCACTCAACGCCAGGACAATTCCCGACCGGTATCCTGTTAGACATATACATGACTTTGGTCATTGCTTACATGGTTGTAATGTATTTAGTGTAATCGACTTAGTTAAAGCCTACACTCAGATCCCTGTAAATCCTGACGACATTCCCAAAACCGCAATTACCACTCCGTTTGGATTGTTTGAGTTTCCTTTTATGGGATTTGGGCTTCGAAATGCTGGACAGACATTTCAAAGGTTTATCGATGAAGTTCTTTCTGGTCTAAATTTCTGTTTTGCTTACATCGATGACATTCTGATCTCGTCTCACAATCAGGAAGAACACATGAAGCATCTGAACATCCTCTTTAAACGTCTCTCTGACCATGGCATTCTAGTAAATGTTAAAAAGAGTGTCATTGCATCCTCTGCAGTCACCTTTCTTGGCTACGAAGTATCTGCAGCTGGAACTAAACCTTTGCCAGATCGTGTCATTGCCATCCAACAGTTTAAAAGACCACAGACTGCTCGTGATCTTCGTAGGTTTCTGGGTATGATGAATTTCTATCGTCGCTTTATTCCCAGTGCAGCTAAATATCAGTCCTCCCTCCACGATGCACTTGCTGGACTTAAAGGCTCCCAACCTGTGAACTGGAACGAGGATTTAGACGAAGCTTTCACTAGATGTAAGGAAAACCTTGCCAATGCTACATTGCTCAATCACCCTGATCCTGAAGCTCGTCTTGGATTGTTTACAGATGTGTCTGCAACCTCTGTAGGTGCCTGCCTGCAGCAATTTACAGAGTCTTCCTGGCAACCCTTAGCTTTCTTTTCTCACAAACTTAACGAAAAGCAAAAGGACTGGCCAGCCTATTACCGTGAATTGTATGCTGTCTATACAGCAGTACAGCATTTTCGACATGTACTCGAAGCACAACCTTTCACTATCTTTACAGATCACAAGCCCCTAATTTATGCTTTCCAGCAAAGACGAGATAAACTGCCTCCCATCCAACTCAATCAGCTTACTTTTATTTCACAGTTTTCGACCGACATTCAGCACATCTCTGGTTCTACAAATATTGTCGCAGACACCTTGTCACGTGTTGAAGCTGTAAACTCCCCCATTCCGATTGACTTGCAATCCCTTGCAAGTGCACAAAAAGATGCAGAAACCCCACCCAAGACCCTCAACACCAAACCATCTCCTGTTGCGCAGCCTCCAGATAATACAGAAACTTCATTACTTCCAAACTACACCACACGATCAGGATGTCAAGTTCGTTTCAAAAGGCCCTGACCTCCGGTCTCCACGGGGGGCTGTGTAGTGGCAACTGACTATCCACCAATGTTTATCATGTGGTTTTAATTTAAAACAAATCATATGTTTCATTATTTTTAATGTTATTGTTTTTATTTATTGGAATTGGGATTGATGTAAAAATACAACATTTATTTTTCAGTATAGCTTTTCTTCTTTTAACTTAATTAATTAAGGAACTGAAGACCTAAACAGCTATAAACAGTATGGCTTGAATTAATTTTTTTATTGTGTTCAAGTTTGTCTTTAATGAAACTATTTAGATTTAAGAGATGCATTAATTGTCATGGCTTGAATTTATTAAAAGTTGATGGGGCGGGAGGGGGGTCAACTGCCCCGGGGCCCAGGCCCGTCAGAAGGGGCCGGGTCCCGTCGAGGGGGTGCCCGGGTCGGGCCGGAGTCTAAAAAAAGGTCACCAACTTGGACCCGGACGGCAACAAGGGACCACACCACCAGGCCTGCTCAGGGGCCCGTGAAAGCCTGATGTTAAGAAGCTCTTACCGCATAAGTTATGTTAAAAATAAATTAGGTTTGCGTAAAACCTTTGTTTTTAAGGAAATAGAACTTTTTAATTTGAGGTATTGTCCAGACAATTGATGGTTCCTTATAAACATACGTGAGGGTAGAAGAAGGTCATGCTATTTTTACTTTAGTTGACAAGACCTTTGTTTTGTTACAGAACAATGCGCTAACCTAATAACCTTTGTTTTGTTACTAGGTTCAATTTACTGATCGCTAAAACAATCAACTGCCAACCTTAATAAGTCCTTACCAGACCTTATTTCGATTACAGTAGCACTGTACTGTGATTACTATTTGCTGTCTGAGTTATGTTTTTCAAGACTCATAAGTTTTAGCGAATTTCCCCTATATGGAAGAAGCTATTACCGTAGTCGGCATGGTAAGACCTAGGCCCGGGACCATGATAACTTTTCGTTTTGAGGTCCCCAGACCCCAAAAACACCATTCGTTCGAAACTGTATATATATATATCGATATATATATATATATATATATATATATATATATATATGTATGTATGTCCGTGAGCACGATAACTCTCGTAAAAATTATCTGATTTTGGTTAAATTTGGTATAAACGTGTAAAGCAACATTTATGACTTTAAGTTCGAAAACCAGCCAGATCGCTCTATCCAAAGGGGTATTTTGGGGGGTTTTGTATCCCAAAAATGGGTTTTTTTGAATTTTCTACATATAATTTTGGAAATAGTCAAATTTTAGTTTTTCCATTGGATTCAGCTTAAAGAAACACACAATTTGGTATTTGGATCATTTTTCTACGTCAATTGGTTACCAAGATATTGAAAGTGCTATACACAGTACGTTGTCTAATGTTATTCTTATGGAGGAAAATAAAAATTTTATATCTCGCTTATTTATGAACGTATATTGACGAAACTTGGTATACGGCTTCATCTGGTTGTGGACCATTGATACTTGTTCAAAAGAAAGTTTTTTACTAAAGGCTCCCGTAGCAGCAAACCTGCGTACTTAGCCCCATGTTATTCGTATGGAGAATAAGTAACGAGTTATCTTCCTTCATTATGAAAATAAATTAATGAAATTTGGTATGTGGCTTTACCTACATGAGTTATATTGATATTTGTATAAAACCCCATTTTTTGTGTTCTTTGCTTCAGCAAACCTGCATACTCAGCCTCCATGTTATTCTTATGGAGAATAATTAAAATGTCATAAATCTTTTATTTATGAATGTATATTGATGAAACTTAATATGTGGCTTTATGTGGTATTAAGATACACATATATGCATTGGAAATTCACTGAGTATGCAGGTTTGCTGCTACGGGGGTATTTTCTAGTCTCATCCTGGTGACACGAGTCTACATATAACAATTAGAATGAAGTGTATTATATTTTTTAAGACTACCTAATGTAGGATCATTAGTTATATCTGCCACACACTATCACATAAACGTTGTATTTTCTCGTAAACATTATAGATTTTATATGTTAAGATCCTGCTGAACTACCTAGAATTCGTAAATATTAGATACATAAAATATAATTCTAAACTAATATTTTTCTAGTTATGTACACACGATTATTTTCCTTGTGAAATTATTTAAAATTCTTGTGTAAAAGTAATTTTGTTTTAAAGAAGATTTGATTTAAAATTAAATAAATAATAAATATAAAATAATATTGAGAACATGTCTCGTACCTAGGCCTTTAAAGTATTTTGTAAATAAGAATAAGAATAAGAATAAGAATAAGAATAAGAATAAGAATAAGAAATGTTGAGAAACTAACACCGCCACTGAACAGCCGTCATATCAATCTCTAAATGAAATCAATATTACACATTTCATGAGAAATACATATTTTAAGAATATTCAACGTCACCGAATGTGATAATATTTAACTGAACTGATCGCAGTGGTAAATAGATTATTGTATTATTGTCAAATTAGTAATAACAAATATTATTAATTTAAAAACCACTGAAAATAACAATTTATTTGTAATCCCACATATTAATTAAGATTACTTACAATCCCACAAATTCATTACATACTCATAGCGATTCCTTGTGGAGTGCACCGGTTCAATTTGCATGTTTAAGTGTGAGGATCATGCAACGTATGCGGTAATGGAGAACTGAACCGTTTATTAACGGAGGGATCAACAGGTGAGCAATACTATTATGTGACGTCACGAGCCGGCGACTGCGTTAGACAATACACCCAGCAGGACTTAACAACGTGCTCTGTGTTTACTAACTAATGCGAAGACTTAATGAAGATGAATGCTGTGACTTTTAAGAAATACCAGGTTATAGCTAATATAAAAGACTACCGATAGAGGACCCATAGAACACAGTAAATGCCAGGAAGTTTTTATTTTACTAAGACTTCTTATCTCCGGGACGATTTATAGGGTGATTTTAAGAGTTTAATAACATTTTGTTTAGATTTATTTTAGTTTAGTGGGCCATTACAAGATTAAGATCTGTATTTAAGGCTTGCATATTTTGAAGGAGAAAAACAAGGTAGATGAGTCGAGAAAATGTGTCTGTAACTATCATAATATTATTTCAATTCTTAAACTTAAGTGAAAATAAAAAACAGAAGTAAGAATGAAACTGCCAAAAGCGTTATTATTAGTATTATCATAACGTTTTCGTGTTTATTTACCTAGGCAGTATCCTCGTTCATATCATGTTTTACTGAACTTCTACTAAGCAAGTGTTCTGTTATAGAGTATTTAGGATTGCTATTATGTATTAAGTTGCCCAAACGTCATCTGAAAAAGAATTCAAAGAACTCAGAGTGGCAGGCAGGTATTATACCCATGCTAGCGGAGGTATAATACTTTATTAACATGATCCTTATCCGACAAGGTTCTGTTTTTATCTTTGCCTCGACCAAATCAGCTAACAATGCAATTATTAGTATGTATTAGAACAATTGTAATTATTAGTATTTAATAAAATTTAAAATGCTGATTTTAATTTTTATGTCGACCAGTGAAATCAAAAAAAGATAATCAAACAAAATTTGAAATAAAATTAGAGGGAATGAAAAGCTACTCTCCATGTTTTAAAGCTGTTTTCCTTGATACTATCATTTATCATAAAAAGTGTGTTGTTCACACTTACGTAACAAATATAATCTAAAGATTAAGGTTAACTTTTTATCACCACATTTTAAATACTAGTGGAAAACGTACCTTGATTCCAAGTTAAATATACTCTGAAAATTACTGGCGTTGAGCGATGGTTATAAAGTATAACATATAATATTATTTGATATTGATTATGTTGGCTGCAAACGTAAGTGTATTCAATTAGTATAAGTGAAAAAGTAAACGTCTAAAAATATTGTAGTGTAAAAAAAATGTCTTAAGAAAATCAATTTAGTTGTAAAACGCAAAATCAGACCAAACTAAAGAAATGCCTCCAGGAACACCTAGGACTTTAATCATCGTGTACTTCGGCATTAAAGAAATACTACTTGAAGTTTATATACATACCTACATACCACCGTAAAGATAACGTCAGGTTGTACGTAACAATATTTTATTATAAAAGAGCTTTGGTATGCTATTTATAATCTCAACAATGCAATACCAGCGATACCTGCAACGGTTGTCTCAGCACGAAAAACAACAACGTACATAGTACAAAACCATCTAACCCCTTGCGTTAAGCAATTAGTTATAATGTGTCCCTATAAAACAATTTAAAAGCCAGGTAAGATTAGACGACGGGGACAGAAGTGTCGCGGCGGTTAGTCAGCCAGCTGGCAGGGTCGCCACAAAAGGGAATCCAATTACGTGTTGTGAATCACTCCACCAATCCCAACCTCGCCAATGGAATTTAACTCCCAACAACAGTTTATCGTTCTTTAACACAGGCCATTTAGTTTTTAATCTTATTGGGTCTTTATTCTCAAGCAAAGGTGTTGCGTAATCTATAAACTGGTTTAATTTGACTTTTACCCCCCCCCCCTGATAACCGCATATTGATATAGAGTTATAATTCAACCCATTGTTCAATTTTGTTAAACGTCATTAATAAATCATGGATACTTGTATGTGGTGTATAAAACATTTGTTTCTGAACGTAAACCTTAGCTGATAGGTAAAAAAGCTAAAATGTATGCACAGAAGCAAATACCTAAATAAGCTTGATTTAGATCTTGGAAAACATTATGATTTAATTATTAATTTGTATTAACAAATAACAAGACATTATTTATTCTAGTCGTGATGCATGATCAAGTCTAATTGTGTACGGAGCACTGGTGGTGCGCCCGCTACAACATAAATTATGGCAGAAAATTATATGCAATCATCTGCACTCCCTCAGGCGTGACATCTATGCTCACTCTATGTTGGTTAGTAGAATAAATAACTTTTTTAGAGCTTTATTCTTTTTTAGTAATAATTTTTTGTGAAGCTTAAGAAATATAATTTTACACTTGCATTGTAAATTATATATTTTGTAATACTGTCCCTGTAATTGGGCATTGCCTGTTGGGGCAGTAGTTGCAGGATTGATTTTTCGTTTTAAGGCATTGTATGTATGTAATGCATTTGTGTAGCATAGGTTTCAAATGACTGCATGATTTTCTAGACCTTGTGTTTTTTGTTTCTGAAATATTAAATCTTTTAGATGTTATTAAAATTTTAAATAGTTGCTTGTTTATACTGCAGTTTCAAATGTATATTTGTTATGTATAAATTAAGAAGTAAGGTGTCTCGCAACCATTTCACCAAACGATACCATGTTATTGCAACAATTAGAAAAGTACATGAGTCCTACCTAACTGGTTTAGTTTTTAGTCTCTGAGTGTATAATTTTTAAGAAAACCTCAATCTCTGACAAACAAATAGTGGTAAAACAATAACAAATTGTACGATTAATGACCTAAACAATCTAAATTTCCCACAGAGGTTTGGTTTCCGTAACATGTTTTATTTAAAAATTAGCTATATTTTAATATTACAAATTAGTGGAAATGAAGAATGTACAACGTCAAATATTTGAAAACACATGCAGACGTCTTAACCGAAAACTGAGAAATAAAGTTCTTATATTAACGTGTATTATTTGCTAGTTTTGATAGCTTTATAACAGCACGTTTGTGAGTAGAAAAAAGAGTTTGTCATTAACATCCCTTACAAATATGCAAGTATTTTCCAAATATTATGTTTAATGCGATCACGATTTGATAGGGCAATGATCAATGGTACAGTTATATTCTTAAAAGCATTTTTTTAAGATACTAGCAGCTTTTGTCAAACATTATTTCAGCTGCTAAAGCTTTTTAACTGTAAAATATAACTTGGTTGGTATAAATGGTACCTATATCTAACATAGCTTAAAAATGTCCAAACGCATTCAAAATCAATCACATGTTTTTTTATGTTGACAAGATATTCAAATAAGCTAAATAGAATTTATACATATTAATTATAAACAAATTTGAATACTTATACAAAACTGATCAAGTCAGTTGTTTACTATTTACTGTTAAACAAATATCAAACTATAAACTAACTGATGGAACTCACTTTTAATGGTTGATAGTACAGACTTTTAACACCTTTGTTATAAATATACAGCCAACAACCGTAGTTTTAAAGTAACCAATATCAATAGTCATGCTTGTCATCGTATTTATTCGCCACAAACAAGTGGTCAGTTGATCAGCGCAGGGGGGAGGCTCCTTACAGCATGTGATGTTTCAGCCAAGAGGTGCTTGACTCTACTTCACCTCCTTGACTACCGGCCGGCGTCTTGTCATTTTGTCACTTCCTTACAATCTCCTTTACAAAAACCAAGGTTACAGGTATTTTTATGTTATTATTAGTACAGTAATTTAAGTTTATTTATACAAGCACCATGAATAAAGCAAATGTTTATTTATTTTTCAAAATAGTATACATATATGTTTTGTAATACTTGATCTTCAAATACATGCCATTCTGAAATCATCTCAGTCAAAGGTATGTTTCATAAAAATATACCGTGCAAAACCTTACCCTGACTACATAATTTTTGCGTACTGAAACTTGGACTGTTTTTGACAATATAATTCATAGTATGATTTATTGAATTAAATGAGGTTTATACGTCGTTACAAACAACTTAATTATTAACTGTGGACAGTAAATGTATATATTATACATCACAGTGGAACAATTAAATCACAATGATTTAACGTGTATTCTCAGACCGTGATATGTGACATCGTATGTGTCCTTTACACCGGAACAAACGGACCATGCAAAGGTCAAGTTGTGACCACTCTCCCTACCTAATGCCTAATTTATCATCAGTAAAATGTTTACCTTTTTTATGTGAATTACAAAACAAATTACAACTGCCAATGTTTTCATAAGTATTACACCGAATTCATTACTACCGCATACTTATGAATTACAATGTTTATTTAATTTTAAAACAATTTTTGTTTCAATAGCTATATCCTGAAACACGTTTAGGTTAGGAAGAAGGGGTAGATATTTAATATAACATTAAATTAAAGTAAAACAATAATTTAGTTATACTTTAATTTGAAATAAATTAACAAGGATTACACTCACTTAACACCATTTTTGTATTTTTGTAATAACGAATAAATTTATTTAATTTTAATTATTATTCTAAAATGTACCTCCAATATATCTTATCATTCCGAGGAAGGTACCAGTCGCAGAACCAAGGACGTCTGTTAATGAAGAACGCCAGTCTTGCGGCCGGTACTTCAGGCGAGTGGGAGCGGATCCTCAGTGAGAGTTCCAGCGACCAGCCCAAGGCGGCCGAAAAGCAATAAAAGGAGGATAAATAAGATAAGTTGATAGAAACGTGGTGGATGCTCCTCCGATGGTTACGGTCAAAAAACCCAGCCCGGGTAATTTGGCCATGAAACCAAATACGAGATCTGGCCCATCATCTGTCCTCGTGAGAGGTAGGTGGCCCTATGAAGGTGTTTGGGGGAAGATCCATAAGGATTTTGACCTGTGCGCCTGCGCAATAAAGGTGGTTTGAGCGAGACCGACTTCGAAGAAGAATATTATCCTCTGGCTGGGGACGTACTTCTCTTGGCTTTCCTTTCGTCAGACAAAAAAGCTTCCGCCGCAGTTCTGGAAGCTGCTGTAGGGCCAACGGGAAGCGTCACGTTGCCCCCAACAATCGGGGTTTTGTTAAGTTGAGGGACCTCGATTCCCTCATAGAGACTTCCTAGATCACATAGACATTAAACAATGTTTTTGGTGGGCTCAGTGACACCTAAAAGGTCACTGTAAGCCCACCAAATAAGTGAAACCTGAAGATGGCGGTCTTTGTCCATACTGAGAGAGGCCGCCAAGATTTTCAAGCCACTTTCTGGTGGATACTGTTAGCTGCGCAGTGGAATTAAGGACCGTAGTTATAAGGTGCTTCATGTGCCTGGTCTACGAATACGGACGCAGCGAGTGCACTGGGGTGGATCGGTCCACTCTCTGCTACAAATGCGGACAGTAGGACCATCGGCACAATGCCTGAGCAAAGGGTGCTTCCTCTGCAGCGAGCTCCAACCAGGGGGAAAAGCCGACCAAATTGCTGAGTCCGGGGAATGCTGCGTTTTTAAGCTTGATCTGGAAAAGGCGAAGAAGAACGAAAAGCGGCAGCCGAAGGCAGACCCATACAAGATAATAAGGTACTTTTTCATCAGCATTATGGACCTCGGTAAGTCAGATCAGCAGCACGGGGTTCTCTCCCTGAAGGGATTTGTTAATACCCACAGGTGTACCAACAGGTGTTTAGTTTTTTATGCTCTCCATTGGGATCTTTCAACGATTATTCATACAGATTAGCTTATAATTCTGAAATACTTTTCTAACTTTAAATATTCTGTTTCTTTACCATTTTCCAAGAAAAACGAACCCACTGTATGTAAAAGCATAACACAAAAGTATAAACAATCGACATCAGCTTAAAACACTTTAATAAAATATGGTTATTGGATAATTGAACGAAGTGAAAGTATCCTTAAAGTCTGGTACAGACCAGAGGTTAAGTCATGGGATGGCTGTGACCACTCATAAATACCCACCTGTGGGTCTAAATTTAGTTGTGTAATTACGTATAATTTACCCTACGTGTATTTATAGATATGTTTTTATTTATAATTTCAAAAGTTGCATGAACATGGGGCAACTTTACTGCTTAGACTGGTAAGAGAATCAACTCAACTGGCTTGTCTGTGACCTCAATAACTCGAGAATGCCTCCACAGTTAAACTTAAAATTTTCCAGAAAAACTTAACAGGTCAAAATCTCGGTCAAGTTCGTTATTCAGATAATTTCGTTCAGTATTAATCAAATTATCTTAAAACCAAATTTATTTTTTTCTCCATAAGAAAAACATTGGAAGCCATTTTAGTGGTACTTGAATCGTTAAAATTTAGCCGACGTCTATGTTTCAACAACAGAGTAACAATAGTTAGTTTACTAGAGTATACACTGTTATACTAGATAACAAAAGTTTTTTTACCAACAAAAACACACAAGAGAGATAAATCGAAGTATATTTTTAAGTTGTGAGCATATTTATTATTTTATAAATTATTAAGTGTACGTTTAAAAAATTTATACAGCTGTTAATATTCCCTTAGTACGCCTACTCTGTGTAAATATCTTAAGTCGGTCAGAGGCGACGATTTTAAGTTGTACCAGTGGAAGACGATAGACGACGCGTGTTGCAGATCGAAAATCTCAAAATAGTTTTTGATGACTGTAGATACTAAGATATTAACTTAAAAAATAGTTTGTTTTATTACATTTTCTTAGACAATTGGTAAAATTGTGATTGTTGTGTGTAAAAAGTATACAAAACCTCAATTTGTCTAGAAAGCGTTGATGAAGTTGTCACAGTAAGCGAACAACCTTAAAATTTATTTTGTAGGACAATTATTTGCTAGGTTATATTTTCACTAAATTAATAATACAAATTGTCTACATTACCTAACATACATTACCAGTAATGTAGTAGGTAACCACAATAAAAGCTATAGATTATTCTAACCAAACAGCCTTTTTCTGAAGGTTATCTTGAATGATTTGACATAGCCTAGGGTTGGATTACAGTAAGAGTAAGCCGACATTAAACTGGCAATACAATGTTGTAAAATACTTTTTAAAAACACATTAACAGGAATGTTGTAGCGAACCAAAATAAAAGCTTTAAACTATTCTAACCAAACTAAGCCTTTTATACAGGTTATCTGAAATGATTTGACAAATCCTAGGTTTTGATTATACTGAGCTGTTTTCATCATAAACTTGGACCTATGGTTATAAAATGTAGGTCTATACACTTAGGCTACTTGCCATTTTAGAAGTTTCATGTACGGTCTTGGACCAACCCATGTTTATAGAATTTAATTTCATGATAGCCTAGGGTATTGAAACAATATGTTGAAATATCATTTTGTAAAATACAACTGTTGTAAAATACTTTAAACACTACCAGGAATGTTGTAGCGAACCAAAACCAAAGCTTTAAACTATTCTAGCCAAACTAAGCCTTTTATACAGGTTATCTGAAATGATTTGACATATCCTAGGTTTGGATTATACTGAGCTGTTTTCATCATAAACTTGGACCTATGACTATAAAATGTAGGCAAATACACTTAGGCTACTTGTCATTTTAGAAGTTTCATGTACGGACTTGGGCCAACCCATGTTTATAGCATTTAATTTCATGATAGCTTATGCTATTGAAACAATTTATTGAAATCTCACTTTTTCATCTAAATAACTGGGCCTGACGATTTATTGTTAATCCTTAAGGATATTTTTACTTGGCCTGTAGAAATTGTTAACATTAGTTCGTATAGAAAACTCGCTGTTCTCTTAAAAGTTAAAATAATCACAGTGCTAAAGTCACTGCTTAGCCCAAAATGCTCTGTTTGTTCTAAGATAACGCACCCATGCCAATCCTAACAACAAACCATGCCTAAAATCTTTAATTTATTTTAAAAATAAATAAATTTACGTATTTATACAACATTTACTTTATGTTTACACAAGTGATAAATGTATGTATGTTTTTCTACGGATAAAATGTTAGGGATAAAATGTTATGCCGCGACGCGACGGCGTGATCCGAACCTGCGATATTACGCTCCAAGAGCCAGTGCGATACCCCTCAGCTACCGCGACAATTTATTCTTAGAGAAGTGACTAAAACAATAGCTATACTGTATAGACATAAAATCCGGATTCTGGCGGCAGTTAAATGATATCGGAATGTATTCTGATGATGTTACTCAAATCAGATATTGAATTTTTTATGAGACTCGATTTAAGTTTAATCATGTATTTCAATCATCCTTATACGCGAGGAATGAGCGTACACCTAGTTTAAACTGTACATACTCAAATACAACTTAACCTACTGTTGTTAAAGATCACACAGGAACACATAATCATATTTAATTGGTGCTGGATAATATAAGCCAGTACGAAGAGTGACAGCGAGGTGAGATACACAGGAGCAGGCGACGACACGGAGGATGTACTTGATTAGTGCTTCAGCACCTTGGATTACGATCCCATCAAGCTTGGTGACTGACTGCATTGTGGAGAGATTGGACAGGTTGTGTGGAATCATTTTGAAATTTCTTAAATGATTTGTTTAAAACAATGCGATTTTATTTTTTAATCTTTGTATTTTATATATTATTGTCTGGGTAATTATTAGTTTAATTATTTGTGTTTATCTTGGTGAGCATCTAATTAAAGCTTTTACTAAAACAAAGTAAGCTAAATGTATTAGCTACATTGATGTTGTGTAACATTAATGAAATAAACAATGTATCGTCCAGGTATAAATCCATGTTGGAAAATGTAGATCAGGCGATTGAGAGCTAAAATACCCCCGTCGCAGCAAACCTGCGTACTCAGCGAATTTCCATTACATATATATGTGACTCACTACTACATAGAGCTATTTACCAAGTTTCACAAAAATACATCCATAAATAAGTGATACATAGCATTTTATTTATTCTCCATAAGAATAACATTAGGGTTGAGGACGCAGGTTTGCTGCAACGAGGAAGATAAGTAATGTGTTTTTTTCAATTATCAATACAACTGAACCAGGTGAAGCTACATACCAAGTTCTCTTAATGTAGGTTCATAATTAAGGGAGATATACAACTTTACTTATTCTCCCTATGAATAACATGGGGGCCGAGTATGCAGGGTTGCTGCTACGGGGACTATCAACAAAACTTGTTTTTTGTGCTAATATCAATATATCACAACTAGTTGAAGCCACATACCAAGTTTCATCAATATACATTCATAAATAATCGAGATATAGAATTTTATTTATTCTCCATAAGGATAACATTGGACAACGTACTGTGTTTAGCACTTTGAATATTTATGCAACGGTTGGACGTAGAACAACAATTAAAAGACCAAAATGTTTGTTTTGTTGAGCTAAACACATTAATAAATATAAATGTGAACTTTTTAGTAAAACTATCTGAGAAAAATCTAAAAACCTTTTTCCCATAAGATTAACATGGGGCACGTTTTTTTAGATTTTCTCCGCAACCACTTAACCTAGGTTAATGATTCCAAATACTAAATTATTTGTTTTTTAAGCTCTATAACATGGCTATAACAAAAAGTGAGTGTTTTTAACATTTTGGGGTCAAATTTGCCAAAAAACGATTTTTGGAAAATTTTAAACCCCCATAAAACCCCCTTCAATAGTGCGATCGATCTGGTTTTCGAACTTAAAGTCATAAATGCTACTCTCCACATTTGTGCCAAATTTCATAAAAATCTGGTGTTTCTTTCAAAAGTTATCGCGGTAACGGACACACACACACACACACATATATATATAAATATATATATATATATATATATATATATATATATATACATATATATAAATTTGAACGAATAGTGTTTTTGGCATCTGGGGACCTCAAAACGAAAAGTTATCATGGTCTCGGGCTTAAGTCTTACCATGCCACCTACGGTAATATCTTCTTCCCTTTTGGGAAAATTCGCTAAAAGAGTACACCGGAAAAATTTCGGGAAATTGTTTTTTTACTCATACCCATGCAATTGTGGGTGCCACCACCTCACGGCGTTATACAACAGAATTAGGGGTTTCACCGTTTTAACATACGGATAGGGATACAAATGACAATTGACAATAGTTATAATTGCTCAAATATATATTCAAAATTAAATTAACGTTTATAGGATTGTTGATATTACACGGTATTATTGAGATGCTTTCCAATGTGCAGATATTAGGTAGTATTTAAACTCGACAAAAATTTATTGCTACTAATACAAAACCTAAAAAATATTACTTAAACATATATTGTTAGTATAAATATATAACTATCTCTTAATTTAAAAGAAATAGTTATCCTTACTGAATAATTTTAGTTTATTAATGAAAACTGCATTATTATATCGCAAAATATACGGTGATATTTAAATACAATTATTTAATAAAGCCTGTATATTTACTACTTGTTTATTTAAATATAATTAGTTTATAGAGCTTGCATAGTTAATATTGTTTTATTTGAATATAATTAGTTAGTAAAGACCCGATTAATATAGCTGCTATTCCTTTGATGTTCTACAACATATCACGAGTCTGGTACAGACCAGAGCTTAAGTCATGGGATGGCTGTGACCTCTCATAAATACCCACCTGTGGGTCTAAATTTAGTTGTGTAATTACGTATGATTTACCCTACGTGTATTTATAGATATGTTTTTCTATTTATAATTTCAAAAGTTGCATGACTATTTTTGTTATACAGTAAAATTGTTATACAGTCCATTTTTATTTACTTACAAGTTTTAAATAATTTAATTGAGTTGCTTATGCAGATAACAAAAAGGTAATAGAATATTAATCCTGTACTCTAATATGAGTAAGGTTTCCTTGCTTGCTTGCGACACTGATCTCAAAAACGGCTCAAACGATTTCCTTCAAATGTTCGAAATAACTAATTTCTGGAATAAAAATAAGTTCCAGGCAGGCCTCATCCCCAGGAAAAATCAAATAATGTAAAAAGCTAAAATGAAAAGTAAAAAAATTAACTTTGGGCTTATGGAGTTTCAAATGAAAACAAAATAATTGTAACAGCTGTTCATAATCAACCAGGGAACTGTCAAAGTAATACTTATGTTGTTTATGATTAGACCTCGTGCGGATCTTCGTGAAGCTTGGGTGTTATTGGTTAAAGTGGTTTAAACTGGTTTTTTTAGGGTGGGGATGAGCGATTGACATCTGTTACATGCCAAACCAAAAACATTGCAACCGCGAAGTAATTGTTATGCAAAGATCTTAAGTTAAGACTGTCCCACACATCTCGCGAACAGGCCTGAACATTCGGTCAAACATCCTCTCAAATGATCGCTGATCATTCCGTCCCGTGTTCTTGCTACCAGTACACTATGGCTAACATAGGCTAACTAAGGTGAGCGCGATAGTGAACTCAGTGTGCTCGTGTATGTTCGGGATAGTTCGCCTCGACATGATTCGTGTTCGCCGTGCTCCGTTTTTTGTCAGGTTTTTGGCACAAATAAAAAGAGATGAACGGAAGCGAATGGGCGAGCATGCCGAGCATGGTATGGCATGGTATTGGGCGAGCGTGTACTTTTTTAGTTCGCTGTGCACATTCGGTTGATTTGGTGCAAGACTCGTTCCGAACATTCGGCGGGACATTCGAGTGAATCATTCGGCGATAGTGTATACTGGAAGCAAAAAGTTTGTGCAGCTACAACACTTCTCGCGACTACTCCGAACATTCGGAGTTTGGCCGAATGTTCATGCCTTTATTGGTTAGGCCTAACACAAATTATTTTCATTTGCCTTCAACCTAGTAAGTTAGTTGCGCCCATATGTTTAAACAGTAGTTTTATAGGAAAAATATTGAAATTACAATTAAACAGTCAGCAAAAGCAAATAAACTTTTTTAATAGTAAAAACAGCTGATCTTACAAGAACAAATATTCCAAAAGTAGCCAAATGTCTTCCGCAGGAATAGTATTATGACACATGGTATTGTGAATTTCCCCTCCAACGCTGATCTCCCCGACTCTTCTGCTGGCACCCCCTACTCAGGCTTCACGAAGATCCGCACGAGGTCTATTAAGATGTGGTTTCCTGAGAGCAAAGATTAAAAGGTTTAAGTGAAGATTACATATATAGAGCAGTAAAATAAATCAAGGGGACATTGAGCAATAAATAACAACTGGAGTGACCTTACAAATGTAGAAAAGAGGCAAATGAGTTATACAAATCTGATTATCAGTAGGGGGAAGTGGTGAAATATTACTCCAAGACATCTAAACAAAC
This sequence comes from Allygus modestus, assembly GCA_963675035.1. Lineage (NCBI taxonomy): Eukaryota > Metazoa > Arthropoda > Insecta > Hemiptera > Cicadellidae > Allygus > Allygus modestus. The sequence continues at coordinate 394,234,784 of OY776111.1, forward strand.
TGACTGGCCTTCCCCCGAGCAAAGCTCGGCCCCCAGGTACTACTAGTTATAAAACTATAAATGTCTCCCTAGATTTTATAAAGGATAAAGAACAGATTCAATGTGTTTCAGTTTTCAAAATTATTATTGACTGTACACATCACTATTTGATTGGCTTGTTAAACCAATTCGAATTTAAAAACACATACGGCATATGTTACGGTTTGCTTGTATACACCTTTACTAAAAGATTAACCATGATACAACCGCATAAAATACTCTACATCGTAAAACTAGAACTATTTTCAAATTACGTTACTTGTACCGGACAATTTACTAATATAATATACCTCACTACAAAAGAGTCTGAGTTATAATATAGTTCAAGATAGTTATGCAAAAAAATGCCCTAACCTGGAACAAATTAGTTAAAGTATAAAACCTCCTGGGATGTATTTCAGACATATCCCTCATTGTTTCCTGAAAGTTCCCAAAAATTCCCACCTTGGGAAAATCCGCCATCTTGGAAAATGGTGGGAAAAGTATATAATTAAGTAAGCTTTTACATAAAGCGCTATTATTTAATGACTATACCATTTGGTATAACCATTTCCATTTACAAATGTTTACTATGAAAATATCTATACAAAAATATTATATTAAGTGGTGGTATTTTGTATTTAATGGTCGTAATTACAGTTAAAAGTTGATTTTTCAGTTTTAAAATATAAAGTTTTTCTATTCTTTTGGATTTTCCGTGGTCCGTACTCAAAATAGACAAATTGTACCTATTAACAAAGTTGAAGACATTTAAATTCCGCACAATATTTATACAATACATGAGATTTAGCCAAAAGTAACGTCAACACCAAGCGCTAAAGTCTACTAATTTACTCAGCGTTAGCAACAACTGAGTGGAAGAACAAACACCTACCATTCCACCATAAGTTTTTACCACTATGATTTTGTGCTTAAAAATATCCACAACCCACTGAAATCATTAAAGTAATAGAGGAAATATGTCCTTTAAATATAAAAAATATCAAAACTCAGTTAAAATCCGCCATATTGGAAAACGGCGGAAAGAAATCGAATATGAATGTTTTCACTAAACTTTAGTCAATATAGGCTATAGCTATTTAGAAATCGGAAAAAGCATAATTTACTCTACGAAAAAATTCCATGTTTTGTGTTGATATTTCGTTGATTTAGTAATTTAGCGGACAATAATAACTCAACTTAATTATTTTATTAACTACCTAATGTTTTAGGAAGAGCCTTAACAAAAACCAATTTCGTTGTTGTGTATTTTATCACGGTAAAACATAAACTCTAAACGAATTACACACACATTTTATTAATGACATACTGCTTACAACTTAAGTGTCATAAAATTATCAACAATTTGTAGAATCATTTTTGGATTTATTTACATATTTGTGGACTTATTTACTTATGTGATATCAACCATGTATGTCAGTCGATGAGTATTGGTGTTTACGGCTTAAACTCTAACTGTCCTGTACTAATAAGCAAGCTAACTTTTAAAGGCTTTAATTACCTCTTAATTATAGAGGGTTGGTTATGAACAAGTTTTTTTTAATAGGTTGTTAGTCATAACCGATACTCTTTATATCGTAAACGTAAACCTGGAAACAATAGTGTGCTCGTTAGTTGAGAGCATTGTTCCACTGAAACAAAGGACTTGTCAAGTAACGAAAAGATAGCAGGACCTTCTGCACCGTTTAATAGGTATTTTTTATTGAATACGTTTGCGTTTAGCGTTCATTTTGTTATAGTTTGTATATATATATATATATATATATATATATACATGTGTGTGTGTGAGTCATTATAAAAACTGGGTGACAATCAAGAATTCAGTTAAGGGTTCCCATAGGATATAATGTTGGATTTGTTATGCCTTGTGATATATATATATATATATATATAGAGTGTGAGACAAATCTTATTTGTTTAGGTTTTTTCTATTTGAAGCAAGTCATAGATAATGTTATGATTTGTATGATTTTAATTCAGACGTATTAAGTACATAAGTACGACTAGATATTGAAATTGTATTATTAAATTTATTTTATAAATAAGAAACAGAAAATATTGTTCATTCTATAAACCTGATTTCTCTATTGGGCAACTTTCGTTTTGAGATACAATACAGGCAAGTTTGTTCAGCATTGATCCTGTAAAATACATAATATACTTAACTGGGATTACCAATATAGAATTAACCTTATTATTTTATGAAATTATTTTTTCATTTTTTTCATTTTTGTAATATGAAGAATGGGTTAATAGATTTTATATTTTTTACTGTTCACCAAATTTCAAGCGTAGTAAAATGAATATATAAGCTTTATCATGAAATAATGAGTTATCTGTGTGAAAGAATGCGTTTTTGGACATTAAAAGTCGAAAAACTAAAATAGAGATGCGTTTAATAATATTGTACAACAGATTAAAGTGTAATTTTATATTCGTCAGATACATGGCTCAAAAGTATGTATTAGGTTTGTGTTTCAGCTTTGTAGCTTTTGTCCTTTTAAATAGGCAGGCAGTGATGTTTTTAAATCAAAATATATCGAATTGAAATAATAAACTTTTAATTTTACTGTAGACATAACAATACAAATTTAGTCATTTAACCAATAATACCAGTAACAAGTTATACAACCAATATCTACAGTATTCACATTATTTAAAAATATAAAACATATTTATATGTATCCTCAGGAAGTTTTATCATTAATAAAAATAAATACAACTCGGTTACCGTCCCGTTAAATTTTAACAATTTAACATAATCGTTTACATAGTTTTGTAGATATAAAGCGTTAAAATCATAAATATAACCAAGTTTAAAGGATATGGAAATAATTAATAAATACACCCGTCACCGTTTTAGAGCTGATAGAGCTAATGTTCAAAAAAAGAAGAGCAAAATTATATAAGAATGCTCGAGTGTTGAGCGTCTGCAGGTGGTGTCTGTTGCATTTCCCAAAACGGCGTCTAAAATGTCTTTCTACCATAAAAAATGTCCGCACTAATTTCTTAAACAAGTTAGTTAGGAAGTTAGGTTTATTATTGATCAGTTAAAAAAAACTACTGGTCTTTATAACTTTAAATTTTACAGCACACCAAGGATTTAACATAACTTAATTACAATAACTAAATAACATTTTCCTAAATAAATTCAACATTAAACCGAATAAATGTTAATAAAATTTCAAATATTTAAGGAATTACAAAGAAGTCTTCCGGTATATTCGTTGTTAAATGATAAGTTTCCAAGCTACTATAAAATTACTGGTTTTAATCTTATGGAAGTCATAAACTTCATTTTTAATGACATTTAAGCCTACTAATATCATGTATAATCTCTTAAAGTAAATATACTAAATAACAATATTGGTTCTTTGAAAATTTGTTCAGTGAATCTTAATATGTACAAGTGACCAGTATTGGGAGCGTGTAAGGGAGATGTCTTTCCTAGCCAAGTGATGTGGCAGTAAAGAGGTACTTGAAACTACTCGCCCCTTGACTCCGCCACAATCACGTGATTTTGTCACATCCGAACCTTTACCTTTGAAAAAGAGATGGCTGTAAGAATCCAGCTGCCCACTCATTTTGCATTGACCTATAGTGTGTACCTAGACATATATACCTTATTTTATTTACATTTGACGTTGGTCTGGAAGTAAATATTTAGTTAAAATGTTATACAAAGTGTGTCTTCTTAAAATAACATAATAAAGTAAACTGATTGTTCAAGTTTCAAAGCTTGAACTCTGAAGTTTGTATCAACAAATAATACAATGTAAAATAATAAATACATAAATAATACACTTTTTAATAAGTTAAACTACATTGTTCTATTTAAATACAATCTAACGGAAGAAACGCTCTTAAGACAATTACCAAACAAAGATTAGTATCAACTATGTTTTTTTAGCGTTATTTCATATGAATTCTCGAGTGTAAAACACAAATTTTAGTACTATAAAAGAAATAATAGATTGGGTTGTTTATTTAATATTTCGGTATAATGTTTTTCGATCATAAATTTAATTTTATGAAGAATTTGGTAACAATTGATTTCATATATTTTTTTAACAACTACAAATATATATCAGGTTATTTCTGTTGACCTAATACATATTTTTACTATACACTAATTCTGTATTTAATAATTCAGGGTATTACATGATTACTTAAAAAAAAACTGTATATTTCTATAAAACCCAGAGTGCCTTCTAACGGTACAGTATGGCAGTAGCTGGGTTTCAGAGACGGAGTAATCAGCTTAGACAGGGAACCCCGTAATGTTGTGGTTTCTAGGGCAATCCGCGCCTAATCACCGATTACTGAAACCAGATCTGTGTTTACATCAAGATAGGTAGACATTCTTTTCAAAAGTTTGGTTTTTAAAGTTCATAGTTGTTTGAGTACAAAAAAATAACATTTATAAGGGATTGTTTACTAAAGTTAAATATTGACCTAAGTTGCTTTGGAAACCCGTAATTTGTACCGAGAAACACTTTCAATAAAAATAAGATTCTATTCTATTATATTCTATTGATTTTTCCAGTCAAAGTAACCGTAAAGAGAAATGTTTTCAGTACGTTTATAAAATAATTATCAGTAACTATTCAATTATCTGTGGGATGCCAGAGTGCATAATATCGTTTCTTAAGCATTAAGGCAGAGCTGCTTTCTGCCTTAATCGTATTTGATTAAACACAAACACTGTAACGTGGTGGTTGCATACGTGGTATTTTTGGGTGTTAAACAATATTCCAAAGAGCCCTATCAAGGACCGGCTATCTACCTAAACAAATATATCCGTTTATGTCTGCTTTCAATGTGCATATACCTGTAAACACCCCACTATGATAGGAGCCTTAAAGGATGATAAAGACGAAGTATAGAAGCATTAAACATATCAAATAAGAAACAATTATATGACTTATGTTATAAATAATAAACTTATTGAAGATATACTAACCTGTCTCTCTCCACTCTTAAAGCTGCGTCAAAATTACAAAGGAGATGGTATAAACATCAGCAATATGAATAATATAAAAATTAAGGTATTGATCTAGAAATTTCAAAATCAAAGTATCATGTACATTTAAATTTAATGCTTATGAGATTTAGTATCACAGGGAGCAGGTTTACATGTTGAGCTAGACTGAAGTATTATTTTGTTTTTCATTAGTTTTATTTTACTTTTACTGACCACACAACTGGTTAAAATAGTCAGTTTATTTCCAACTTCTCCACTTGTAAACTTCTATTTGTTTTGTATTGTTTTTTAAGGAAATAAATCATTTATCATTTAGTGTAGTAATTCAAGATGTATAAATATCTTTAGACATGAAAGTTTTAAAATTTCTTAAATGTTTTATTAATTAACTAATTATTATTAATTTATAATATTTTTATTTAGTCATTAAAATTACCTATTATACTTCTTAATGTGTTAGAACATTAATCTAAGTTTACGGTTGCTAATCTTCTTGAAGCAGAGTAAAACTAACGTCATGATTTTATGTTTGAGTTTTACGAAATGTGTAATCTTGAATGGGATTAGATTATATTTTACTTGCAATGAATACAAAACGGAAAAATGATTACCTTAATGTAACAAGCGGCATTAACTACTTTTAAACTCATTGGCAAAGCTATAATGTCAATAGTGGACATCGCATATTAAAAGTCCAAAGATATTACAGTCTTTACGTGGAGCAAATCCTGGCAAGAAATCAATAATGCAGTCCTCCAACTGGTCGCAGCCAACTGACGTCAGTGCAACATTACTTGCAGTTTATGTGTCGTAAAAATAATCGTATTCTACTTTCGACCGAAATCAAAGTTTTTCTAATCTATAGAGGGAAATCTCATAATAAAGATATACGGTATACATGTTATAAGCTAAATACCGATCATCGAGTATTTGATAAACAGTATCTAAAATAACTGTTCAATTTATATACCCCATTTACAAAAGTAATCAACTATTGCAAATTTGTATACAGTTTTTTTTATAACTATGTTAAATTAACGTAAATTCGACGCAAAATCTATTGTTAGTTGACTTGAAGATTATTCTTGTTACTTACTTAATTGGTTATTTCTTGTTCAAACCATTTTAAATACTGTTTTCATATTCCGTATTAAACTACCAAAATGTGATTAGGGTTAAAATATAAACCCTTACAAAAAAGGTTTGTGTTTTTAATGTAAAAATTATGACAATTTGTTAAATCAGTAAGAATTTAGAAAAAATCTTGGTAATTGCTCACTTTAGGTTTCATGATCGTCAATCTAGAAAGATCGTTTTGCACTTTCCTTAATACACATTTACTATATTGTATGTGTGGTTTATAAAATGTAAATATATTTTAAAATTTTATAAGACTTTTTAATTAAATCTCTTCCTCTCAGAGAGACATTCCTATAAATGTTCATGTAACGAAGCTTATAGAAGTTCAGAAACTAATAATTACCATGAGAGTAATCCTATCTCTCAACGGAAAGTTATCTTTGTGAAATAAAAAAAAATTATTTGAAATTGATTAAGAAGAAAATACTTTTTAAATAAAAGGACCTGTCACATTGAAATTAAAAGTGAAATATACTCGTATTATTAAGGATTGATATAAACATGTACGTATATTTACCAAAAATTACATAAACCCATGGAAGCAATAGTATTGACTCGTTCATTGACCCTTGATAAAGACACGTGTTGGAAAAATAACTGTAGTCGTAATAATCTGTGTTAATATGCATTAAAAAGAAAGTAATAACAATTAATACAGAACCCTAAAAGTTGCTGAATTTTGATTTATGTCTTTTCATGTATAGATCTTTTCAAACTCTATAAAAATACTTTACGAACTCTAGTAAAAGGTATATATGATCTAATAAACGGGAGAGTATCGCTGAATTACGCCGTACATATTCAGGCCGTCTTATACTGCCAATAGCGACCGCCTTTACTACGTAACGACGAACATACGAGCTGTTGCCTTTTACCTCATCCTAAATTTTTCAGAGACAATGCTGAACTGTGTTATACTGTGTTATCACATGCAATTTTTACTAATAATTTTCATACGTATAAAAAATTAAACATTTTCAATTCATGTATAAGACCACCTACACATATATTTTATTGTTATCGTGAATCCAACAGAATGGATTATGATTGTGGTGAATCGAACAATATGTACCTCAACATATGTTATCATTTAAAACGTAATGCGACCTTTATTACTTTGTTTATAGACAGTAAAGTCTATAATCACACTTAACAAAAAGGTAATATATTACTTTTATAGTTTGTTTGGCAAGAAAAGGCATAATATTTTTGTGAAACAACTGCGGAGGGTCATTGAAAAAGTCCATTGCATCACAGACTCTGTTCCTAACTGCTGCATCCTGTAGATGGGAGCGTTCTTGAGGTAATTTACTCGACGCCAACAAAGGACGAAAAGCTCACAGGATCTTTAGTGGTGGGAATTCTAAAGTCGATGGCAGCTAACAGTTCAGGGCAGTCAGTCAGACCTGTTATCACCTTGATGAGAAATAAAAGATCGGACAGTGCTCGTCTGGATAGAAGCATAGACGATGCCTTTATAAGTCCATTGACTGATTAGCAAAAGTTTCATGCCTTACGAACTAAACTGAACAATTACTAACAAAACAAAAAAAATTATAACAGCAATAACATTACAACAATAGAAACTTAATTTAAATAGCAATAATATAAAACAATGAGATGGAAACAAAAACAACAATGTTGTGGATTAACGAGGACACAATGAATAATATTGGATGGATTTTATTTACAGCAACATAGTTGTTTTTTATAAAAGATAAAAATAAAATATAATTTAGGTACACTGCAACAGTATCAACCTTTTTTACTTTAAATTCAAATATGGAAATTAAGTCACCAAAGAAGTCAACATTAGTAGCAATTTCACTCCCAGCCCGATGCAGTCATTGTTACATGTGTAGTAAGTAGGTGGGTTGATATTGCCGCTGAAACACAGAACTGGAACGCGTGCCTCTTCGTACAGTGAAGTTGAGCTTTGGACAGTCGAAAAGGCCATTAGCAAGTTTGTACAGCAAACCATGGCAGCAACTCTGTCGTGGATTCGAATCCCGGCCTGGCATATATTACCGTTCAACACGTTCTGTACCAGCTACTCCTTGCTTTACTGGATAAGTTCCACGCACAGATGTATAGTCTATGTGGACGGTCAAAGTAAGGCAAAAAGAGGCTGCCATAAAAAAATACCTTGGTTATGTAAATTAAAAACATTATAATTTTAACACACGATACGATTTAAACACTGACAATGATATGTGTTTATTAACAACAATTATACTGTATTTAAAAGTTGCATTAATTGGTACAACTTTTCAATGATTTATTATAATATATACGTAAGTCATTGAAGATAATTCTATACATTATGAAAAGGGCCTATAATACTTTTTGAAAACGATCTTATAATGCTATTATGAGATGTGAGCGTTGAGTATTTGAGCATAGCCTTCTCAAAAGCAGTAAGACCGATAATAATGTCTTTCCTCACGGGCTTACGAGTCTCTGAAAGCCAGTAACCATGTAAAGTGTCCATTAGCTTCCTAGTGTAAACATGGCGGTGATGGCACTGGTCGTAATGATAATCGCCGCTACTACACTGAAACGGGAGTCCGTTATCATTTGAACTTACTCAATTATGGAATCGCTCATTGATACAATAAAACAAATTCAGCAGCAAGAATAATTTACGTGGATAGTTATTAAATAAATACTTTAATCTGTAACATACGTTATTACGTTAATCTGTAAATGTTTGAGAGTGAGGCTGTAACTAAAAAAAAGTTGAAATTTGTGCATATTTCCACTTTTCACTTAGAGAAGCCAAAACAAGACTTATCTCCATTTCTGGCCGTCTGTCTGTCTGTCGGTAACGCTCCAGGAGGGGTATTTGTTAGATTTTCACGAGAAAACGGGTGCACTGACTTTAATGATTTTTTTTTCTTTGTTCTATACATGCGTGAGAAGGTCTTAAGCTACCTTAACCCGGCATACGCCTTTTTAAAAGGGAATGACAGGCGTTCAAAAACGTGATTTCGTGTGGTTTTGTTCGCGTTTCACATGGAAACGGATGAACTGATTTCGATGAAACTTTCTTTCTATATTCTATAAGTGCGTTAGATGGTTTTAGGCTAATTGGAGTTTTGGAAATCACTTTAGGACTCTGCCTTACGGGGTTTTAAAATCCTATGTTAATCTTATGGACAAAGCATTTATTTATATTGAACCAGATGATGACTTAAGAATATTAATTCCATAAACAGAGGTCTTAGCTCTTATTTAAAATGTTGAGTGAAGATTGGTGATAAATAACATAAGTATACAGAGTGGCTATATGATCTAAAAATATACTGGCCAGACGCATGTACTCACTGACATATTGATCTCCTTATCTAAAAAACTACAATGTCTTTGAAGATGAAATTATGCATGGTATGAGTATTATTATTTACTGGACCTTTTAAGTTGAAATTCGGTAGGAACATAACTAATACATCAGAACAAAATGCAAGCCTCTCCCTGATTCAAAATTTGTTAAGGGCTTCACACCCGGAATTTCAAAATACAAACTTTTAACAATCTTGCACCTACCACTGAACTGATGGAGCTTCAATTCAGTAGGAATATAGCTGATAGCTCAATGCAGACATATACCTACTGCAGATGCAAATGTACTCAAGAGCTCTGGCTCACTGTCCTTTAATATAAGCGTATATTAATCATCACACCAACTACTAAAACAATAGAGCTAAAATTTGGTACCTTAAAAGACATAAGAAACAGCATCACGACTATATATATATATAGTCACGGTGACCTATTAGTCACGGTCTCCTATATATATATATATATAGGAGTCACGGTGTTGTTCTTTGGAGATTTCACAGACCCTTTGTCGCGCGTGCAAAATGGGTGGGTGAGACCTACGCCTCTCTAAAAAGATGTTTTATCTAGCCAAACCACTGAGCGTTAGAAGATAACAGTAAATATAAAAATGTATTTTGAAGAAGATTAAGGGGTTGAGGAGTTTTCTTATGCTCTTTTAAAAGTTAAGAACGGAACATTAAAAACAAACGTAGTCTTATACACATCTCACCTTCACTCGGTACAATCGTTGAATCACAGGATTTACTGATCGATAGTTTTTTTTTTTACCGAGGTCCATAAACAGTTTTATTTGGAAAGTGTCTGGCTCTTTGATTGTGCCGTCCTTACGTCCATCAATGAACAAGCAACGGAGATCAACACAAATGAAGGTCTCTTCCAAAGCGAGTAACGAACACAAACATTTTTTGACGCCGTTGTTTAAACATGACCACGCCGTTCACTATACCCCACAGACTTTCTCGACTTAGCAACAATCCCCGAACTATCTGCCAGTATATTTCACTAACGTGTATTTAATTGTAAATTAAACATGTAAAATGTAATTGAAATATTTCAAAATTGAACAACCTATTAACGGGTTGTATATATAAATAATAGGTTAATTAAAAAAAAGAACAAAAACCTATTTTGTACAAACAAATATAGCCTATTTTTTACAAAAAACCTATTTGTTAAAAAACCTATTTTTTTTAATTAACCTATTATTTATACATACAACCCGTACGAAGGTCGGGTAGCCAGCTAGTAATGTATAATATATCTGATGTTGGCTTTATATACTGATAAATAAAAAGTAATATCTAATTAATATTAAATTCCAAATCACAAGTACGTATATTAACTTACTTACAGCTATATATCTATTTCAACTATAACTACAACCGTACTGGTGTTTGCTAGGCTATTTATTTAATGTAACAATTATAGAAAAATGTAATTATTAAATGTAGTTTTTATTATTAAATGCAATGACAAAAAGGGTTTTCACTTTATTTCCCGAATTTAGTATAGGAAAAGGTATCGGTCTGCAAAGTTTTATAATTTGAATTATTGGTGGAAACATTTGTTTTAATGGTCCCAGAACTCTTCCGCTCTATCTATTTGATGTCTATCTATATATCTGTATGGTTTGTTACAAAACTAAAAAAAATACTAATGGCCCAATTATGATGGAAATTTGGTTTTGCATTTACAATTTTTCTCGAAATCCCCAAATCTATAATAATTTTAATTTTTTATATTTAAGCAAGTTGTCCATCAAGAAAATCTAAAAACATCAGACGTCTCCCCATGTGATCAAATGATTTCGATTATAATTTCACGTTTTCTAATTCTTGGGGTTTGAAAGAAAATTAGATCACCAGCATTTCCGGGAAAATTATATGTCAGAAACTATGGACTTATAAGCTACCAATAGGCCTATTCTGTATTTTTCGTTTATATTTACCCAAGAACGTCAACTTATAATCTGTTATTATTCTTAGCACCATAAAAATAGATAGCAAAATTAAAAAAAATAGTTTATTAAACTATTACCCTACAAATAATGGTAAAACACGCATTAAGTTTTGTCCAATGCTATTCTTAAGGAAAATCAATCCATTATCATTTCTCTTTTAGTCATTGGCCTACCTAAGTTTAACGTGAGAAATAAGCTAAGCATTTGTATCGGATAATATATATTAACCAGTACAAGATATTCTATTCGGAATATTTGCCACCAAATGTCGGGGAGAAAATGACGGGATCCTCCCTTATAACCACTAAGTATAGTAAATTACCCTGTCATGTTTCTGTCAAAGGGAGCTGAGTGTAAATAAATACCTTGTAGAAGACCTTATGCTGTAATACTTTACTACTGTAATTTATATTATACATATCAAACCGTCAGGAATTCTTTGATCGAAATAGGACCAAATGAGACAAGTTCTTTCTCAGTTTTTTATCCTATTTATTTAGTTTTTGTAACAGAGTGAAAACGCGTGTACATAAATAAAACTAGCATGTAATAAACGTTAATATAATTATAAAATATATAAATATTAATAATACTGTGTAGCTTTAAAAACGTTTAAAATACACAAAATACTCTTTGTGTGTTCGTTCTTAGTTAGTTTTTATGTCACCAAGGTTACACGTAACAGATTGTTTCAAATTAAATTGCAAAAATACTGTTATTTGTAATCAAACTATTAAAAATCAATAATTTGTATTCTCGTGAGTTTAATTAACATGAGACCAAAAATAACACAATTAATATTATGAATATTAATTTGCCATTGCGTTGTACCTCATAACGTCTTTGGATACTACTCCTAAATCTGGGATAAGATTTCCATAACACTATTAATGGTTTGCCTAGATTAATCTTTGATTGAGTGTTGTCAAATTAGTTTAGTTTAAGATTAATCAAATACAAATAATTCAACATTATAAATTTGTTTCAACTCAGTATTTGTTGTATATGATACTGTCTATATTAATTTTTAATTTACTTTTGTAATAGTTTGATTAAACAAAACGTGGTAATATATAATGGTTTGAAATAAAAAATTTATTCTCTTTTTTATGAAATAACAGTTTATATACTTTCTAAAATTTAACTTAAGAAACATGGCATAGTATTACATGTCATTTAATTCATTATTTAGTGTTAATTTCCCCATAATATGTTATTTATTCCCCATGATCAATAACAATTTTCCCATAATGTGCTATTTAATATTTAATTTCCTTATTAAATGTGTCATATAATTATTTTGCCCCATAAAAATGTGTTACTTGTATTAATTCCCCTGTGTTCATTGCGCAATATAAATCGTCATTTCCACCACTCATCAGAAAGTCATCCTCTCTCTATGTTATATAATATTTATTTATCTGTGTATTTTAAATAATATGTGTTTCATTAATTAAACACTAATAATCATCCACAGCCTAACCACACCTAATAGCCTACCTAGCTAATTTAATATTTTCACCAATAATTTATTTTAAATATAATTAATGTAAGAGAATTGCAATAGAATTAAAATTTAATAAAATATGATTTTAAAAATTAGTCCATAAGGAATCAAAGTTACAGTGACCGGTATTTTACCATGTTTTTGTGAACCCTGTACTAGCCAAACAATAGGATTTGCTTCAAGACCTGCACCTTCTCCTAGACTCCTTCTTGCTGATCCACCTGCTTTGTGTTAAGAAATAAATTTTGAACAGGACATTGTGTCCATAAATTTCACCCAGTATGACCTAAGTTTTGAATTGCTTGGTGTTCATTGAATTAGGGACATATTGATCATATAATACCACATTTAACTTCAATACTTTTTATTTGTTTCACCCCAGAAGTTTGTATTTGAGCGAAGAATTTCTGTAGCAGCTAGGTAAACCACCTCCATTTTAGTATTCTGTATAGTGACATTTGAAAGAATACAGACATTTGATAGAACAAGCCCAATGTTCTGAGATATCATAACTTCAAGAGTAATCTACCTAAATTTGAACTATATTTTCTAAATTTAATTTAAATATCTAAGTTTAATGTTAATTTGTAAACTGTATATCATTGAATTAGGTAAAAGTATTTATGTTAAAAATACACCTACCTTCTGTGAGTTATCCTGTCATTAACTACAGCAAACAATTCTACAGCTACACACTACAAAAAGGAAGAAAACCAAGGTAAGAAATGTGTTTATTGGTAAGAAAGAGGTGTTTTGTGAGCTATTTTACATAGCCTAAACGAATTTTGTAAGGCATTTCACCATTTGTTGGAGGTTTAAAGATAGGCTTGTTTCATGGCGGCCATTGCCCACCAACAAGATAGCGCCCTTTTCACAATCACCATTCCCCGACCCCACTAGAACGTTTGATTAGTATATAAGTTTATTTAGATCCCAAATCAATTAAAGTAATACATAATAAGTAGGGAAAATTTATTAAATAATAATTACAATTTTAATGGCCGTTCTAACCAGGGTTGCTTTTGATCTGCTGCGCTGCTGTGATTCTTGTGTTAGTTAGACAGCTGAGAGGTTGTTTTTGATCTGCTGCGCTGCTATGATTCTTGTGTTAGTTAGACAGCAGAGAGGTTGTTTTGATCCGCTGCGCTGCTGTGATTCTTATGTCAGCTAGACAACTGAGAGGTTATTTTTGGTCTGTTGCGTTGCTATGATTCTGTGTTAGCTAGACAGCTGAGAGGTTGTTTTTGATCTGCTGCGCTGCCATGATTCTTGTGTTAGTTAGACAGCTGAGAGGTTGTTTTTGATCCGTTGCACTGCTGTGATTCTTGTGTTAGTTAGACAGCTAAGAGCTTATTTTTGATCTGTTGCGTTGCTATGATTCTGTGTTAGTTAGACAGCTGAGAGGTTGTTTTTGATCCGTTGCACTGCTGTGATTCTTGTGTTAGTTAGACAGCTAAGAGCTTATTTTTGATCTGTTGCGTTGCTATGATTCTGTGTTAGTTAGACAGCTGAGAGGTTGTTTTTGATCTGCTGCACTGCCATGATTCTTGTGTTAGTTAGACATCTGAGAGGTTGTTTTTGACCTGCTAAGCTTCTATGATTCTTGTGTTTTTATTTAAAGCTCCATAATCCCAGTTAATTTTGTTTCGTGATAAGTGTTTTTGTGTTTTACAAAATTAAATTTTCCTGTAGATAGGACCTGTTTAGAACACATTTGTAACCCTATAAGTAGTTGGTTATAAGATGTGATAGGAATTATTCATATTGTTTTTGAGATGAGAGTTGCAAGCATAGGATGTAACTGCCATAAATTAAAAATTCAAACAACATTTATTTTATTAAAACATTAAAATGCATGTTCCCAACTGCCAAATTTGGATAGAGAAACCACTAATTATTATACTCGAAAAACACACAGTTACCTTAATGTTTATTTACATGTGATAAAGTAAAATAGCGGACCCTGGAAGTTAACTTAGTATATCAAATCTAAACCTGAAAAAAATCAGATAATACTAAATCTTGACATATGTATCGTTATACATAATGTTTTACATTTGCTATTTAATTCTTGTAATATTTAGGATATTTTTTAAGAAAATATTGCTTGGGGTTACGGTTTTTATATCAGTATACAATAGGGTATAACCTTTTGTTTGTAGATTTATATAAATGTAAAACATCAGTATTATTCATAGACATAATTGTTTTACACTTTCAGGAGAGGACTTGGTTTACACTACTTGCTGTGTACAGCATATGTAATACTCTAATACACCTGCAAATACTCAAAGTATGTTTATACCGTTGTATATTGCTGGAGCAGCATTTCACACAGTTATGGCTACTTTCAACTTTAACTTCTCGTATTATAGCATCATTCACTGCGGAACTCATTTCATAGCTACACTGACTGCATTTTATTAGCAATGTTCGTCAAACCTTATACGTGATAAGCATAACACATTTCAAACAACAAATCGTTATTTGTTTACAAAGTTGGTTGATAAGTAACCCCTTTTTATATCATAATCAAACTTCTTCGAAAAGCTTGGCAAAAGTATTGTTGATAAACAGTTGTATGTATAAGTAAAATTATAGTCTTCTTTTAAGTAAATCTTCCATAAATTATTATATCAGGCATTGAGGACATAATCTTTTAGTTGAATTTTGTTAAAATCAAACACCAAACACTTGATTTATTTGGATTACAAATTATAATAATATATTGTTAATAATTTTGAATATAATTTTATAAACCTGCTAACGTTAATGATTATTATATGTGACTATAGTTTAGTAATGGGTGCCTGTGCCATCAAAAAGTTTACCTCTGATAATACTGAATAATAAATAAATATACATATTGAAAAGTAAATTGAAATAAAACTCCCCAAATGTGTGTTCAAAACAAAGAGATTACATCCTCAATTTTAAAATTAAAACAAAATCTACACAATGAAATACATATTATATGGTTTATATTCGTGAACCTAATCGAATATAAACTATAAACACCACCATTTGTTTTGGTTTATCGGTTTATAGAGTAATAGCATAAATAAAAATTAATTTTATTGTTTTATTTTAAACTATTTATTATAAAATTGCTGAACACTATTTATTAGAAAAGGATGATTTATTATTTCATGGTGTGTGTTTTTTTATTTTTTTACTGAAACTCTTCGCTACTATGAATGTAAAAAAAGATTTATAACAACTAATAAACAGTTTGATATTAACTTATCGGCTACATCGGTTTCTCTTAAAACATCTTAAAGAAGCTCTGAAATTTTGTATACAAATTAAAAGAACTATACAAACAACTTTCAAACCCAAAAATTAAATATCTGCTTCTGTTGAGTAAAGAATCCGGTTTTTTCTTAATCTCAAAATTATTTTATACTTAGGTTGCAAGCGACTAATCTTATAGTTGGTTGCAAAGATGATTAAACAAATTTTGTTCTAAGAAAGCTTGTTGTTCTAAGAATATGCTGCTTCGGAATCATGAAAATCGTTTACAAAAGTCAAATACATATCTCATATTAATAATAACAAAAGGTTTACTATTTTTTATAATAGAAATTTCTCAAAGAAATACAAATGATCTCAGTTACAAAAAAGCATTTTTAACTAACAATTATGAATAAAGCTATTGTATTATAGATTACAAAAAAATAAGCTTTACTATAGCAAATAAAATGGGTGTTCGGTATCTTTTTATATACCAAATATAAAATAATGTCTTACTATAAAATTACAAGTTTAAATACTGTATTTGTTTTAATTTTATACTATATACAATGCGATAGCTGATTTAATTAGGAAAACTCACATTTCCTCAGACCCAAAAATTACAAAACGCCTGATGGTTTAATATAATTGTACTTACCGGTACATGTATAAACATAAAAACACCAATCCTCACTGAAAACCAATGATCTTTACTATGTATGGTTAAGTATTATTAGATATACAACAATATTCTAAATAATCAAATTAAATTTAGCATTAAATTGTACTATTAACTTGTTAAGTGTTTTTACCTACAAAAAATAAAGTAAGAGAAAATATTGTTATTAGCAATAATGAAATGTATTGTGTCTACAACCATGTACAACTTTCCTCTCCACGATCAATAGAGCCAATTTATTAGAGTCGGCCCTTGAAGTCAGTCACGACATTCTTCCATTCGGGTATAGAAGTTACCATTAACATATTATACTATGCACTCGGTTATTTAGTTTAGTTATAGAGGAGCTGTACTTCTAACTAAATAACACAAATCAGATCGATGTTTTTATTCCACTTTTTTATCTTTTACCGTACATCTTGTATTATGTAATATATCAAACTATAACTTATACGAATTTTAATATTATCGATTTGATAACATATTAGGTAGCTTGTCACGGCCTAAACCTTTACAGTGGCAAAAAGTTATCGTTGATTATTGACAAATGAGTGACATTTACTTTAACTCTATTCCAATACTAAATAAACCAACATCTATATATACCAGTTTGACAAGGAAAAACTCTTATATATTTTTACTTTACCTCCGTATGCGTAATATATTGAGAAAGTATTAAATTCATCGAATTTTTAAATTGGAGTAATCGGTGGACATATTCGTTTTAGTGCTCCCTGAACAAAAAAGGTCTTTGATGAGTTGAAGTCTATCCTTCTGTCTGAATGTGTACAGATCTACAGACCACATCAACTGATCAAATTTTATCAAATTTGGTATTCAGGCACCCATTCACGATAACTACACTATCCCTCAAATTAACTACCCTAAAAACCACAAATCTCCCGAATCATCCTCTAAAAACCACTAAAGATTTTAAAATCCAAATTTATCGAAACGGGCTCTAATGATATTATTTGAAATTTACAGATTTACAGTGATTTATACCTCTAATAAAATTACACCATCCTAATTTCTAGAGAACATGAAGGACTTTAATGTTTAGAATTAGATTGATTTTATTTTCATAAAACATCAAACATTAAATCAAATTTATTTTCCCCATCGACAGAAGCACAAACAACTTAACAAATTAGTACTTTGTATTATTCTTTTACAACCAATGATGAAGAGAAAGTAGTGGTGAAATACGGGTTTAACCCCACAATCGGCGCTTTTTTCCCATGTTATTCTTATGGGGATCAGTTTTTGCACCGACGCCCGATCCTACCCTACACAAATTTTCTTTTTGGCCCCTGCCTTATTTTCCCCCATTTTAAAATTTGCATTAATTTTAATACATCCTTTGCAGAAATCCACGAGTTCAAAAATAACTCCAGACTAAATAAACAACACATGTAAACAACTTAGAAGTTATTGTATAGTAGTGGATAAACAGCGGTTTAACCCCACAATCGGCGCTTTTTCCCCATGTTATTCTTATGGGGAGCCGTTTTTGCACCGACGCCAGCTCCCGCCTATAGAGCTCCCGCCCGCTGGCCTATATTAAATATACCCTTGCCTTAAATATATTGTCCCCATCCCCATCCCTCCTCTATATTTTTAAAAATTAATTTTCAAATTCAGGCTAAAAAACTATCTTTGGTGTTTACTGTCCGATTTGTCTGCAATTTGGATATGTTATTGTCCTAGGCAAGTGTTTTAATAAATTTCACTTACATTTCCCAAATTCACCATTTCCAAATGTGTATTAATACCTAAAATGTGTATGAAAAAAATAATATTGCACGACCAAATTGGAAATTTTTTTAATTTTTGCAGTAATTAAACCGCAAAAATGTCTTATTTTAGAGTTAAAAAATATGTTTTTATTATTTAAAAAAGATAAAATTTTAAAATTTTCAACCAAGGATATATATAGAAGCCCCAAAACCACCACCCTCATTCCAACAAAAAATGTTGACCTGTGCACAGTGCTCCACGTCTTACTCCAACAGAAGCAATTTATTACGCCATTATCGACTTGTTCACAAAGTTATTCCTAAAATTTGTAAAATATGTCATCAAATATTTGACAACAGCAATTTTAAAATGCATATGCTAGAGAACCACAATACTTGCAATGTGTGTAAGAGAGTCATCACCCGGAACAAACCCCGCCACCACCTACGATGTGACAAGCGACCCTATAATGTGTTTAAGTTTTACGGCGAGTCCGCGGATATATTAGACACTCTCCAATCTTGTCCTCTACCCATCAAATGGATTCTTATTAGGAGAGTAAAATTCATCAAACACTCAGTGGACAATAATGGTGATTTAATCATTGACAAAGAATGTATTGCTGATTTTCGAAGTTTAACTAATTTATCAATTGAGAAAGCACAGCTAAAGGCTCAAATTGAAAATTCACTTTTAAAAATCGATACCTCCATGCACAAGTATCAAGCTCAAGGCAGTGGATGGATATATGACCGCACCAAATACTGGCAGTTGCATGTTTACAAATATAAGCCCCTAACTCCCAAATCATACATTCCCACGCCAGAAAATATAAAATCAAAACATGCTGTTTTAAATATTAAAAACAGCGATAATAAATGTTTCACCTGGAGTGTTTTAGCAAGCTTAAGACCAAGGAATAGTAAACATGCAAATCGAGTATTTTACTACGAACCCTATGAGGGCCAGTTAAATATGACAAATATAAAATATCCAGTAAAAATATCCGACATTGATAAATTTGAAAAACAAAATAACATAAGTGTTAACGTATATGGAATTGAAGGAAAAACAATATATCCACTGAGAACAACTAAACTAAACAGCAATACTCACGTCAATCTGCTGCTTCTAAAACACGGTCAGAAATCACATTACTGTTTAATTCGTGATTTTGACAAGTTAATGTTTAATTCTACAAAAGACAACAATAAGAAATATTTTTGCAAGTTCTGTTTGCAACATTTTGGCACCAAAGATAAATTGGAACGTCACATAACATATTGTAAACCCTTTGATGCCCAAAGAGTACAAATGTCTAAAAAAGATACACTACAATTTACGAATTACAAATATCAACTTAAAGCTCCCTTTGTGATTTATGCAGATTTCGAATGTTTTATAAACTGCGGCAAACACACTCCTTCTGGATTTGCTTATGTTGTGGTGAGAGACTCTAAAATTATTTACGAAGAGTTGTACAGCGGTGAAAATGTGATGGATGTATTTTTCGAAAAGTTATTTAAAACTTATGACTTTATTAAAAGTCAGATGGAAGTATATGTTCCCCTTGTAATGACTGCAGAGCAAGAGGCTTCCTTCCAAAACTCTACACGCTGCCACATATGCAGCCAGCCGTTACTGTGTGATAAAGTGCGTGACCACTGCCACCTAACAGGCAAATTCCGAGGACCCTCCCACAACGCTTGCAATTTAAACTATAAAGTAACCAAGAAAATTCCAATATTCTTCCACAACCTTAAAAACTATGACGGTCATTTAATAATGCAACACTTGGGAAAACTCAATCGCAAATTGAATTGCATAGCCAAGGACATGGAAAAATATATATCGTTCTCTGTTGATGATTTGGTATTTTTGGATTCCTACAACTTTCTGTCTCTTCCCTTAAGCAAATTAGCTTCCAATTTAAATACATTTAGATTTATAGACAATCCACTACTACAACGCAAGGGCGAATTTCCATACGAATACATGACAGGACCAGAAAAGTTTTTAGAGACCCTACCACCCATAGAGGCATTTTACAGCAGCCTAACTAAAGAATGTATATCTCCTGCACAATATGAACATGCTAAAAACGTATGGAATCATTTTAATATAAAGAATTTAAAAGAATATCACGATTTATACCTTAAAACAGATGTGTTGTTATTGGCTGATGTGTTTGAGACATTTAGGGACTTGAGTTTAAAGGATTATAAACTCGACCCTGTCCACATGTACTCACTGCCTGGACTAACATGGGAGGCGTGTCTTAGAATGACCGGCATAAAATTACAGTTATTTAGTGACATTGACATGCATTTGTTTATAGAACATGCCATTAGAGGCGGTGTAAGCATGATTTCCACGCGCTACGCTAAAGCCAACAATAAGTACATGGGCGAACATTATGACCCAAATCAAGAAAGCACCTATCTTGTATACTTAGACTGCAACTCGCTATACTCTACAGCAATGTGCGAGTCGTTGCCCGTTGATGGCTTTAGATGGACAAATGAGAAAGATTATAAATCCAATAAAAATGAAAACTTTGGATTTATTTTGGAAGTTGATTTAAAATACGATAAAAGTTTACACGACTTGCATAATGACTACCCGCTCGCACCAGAAAAAATGAATGGAAAATTAATACCAAACTTAAATGACAAAACCAAATATATTCTACATTATAAAGCACTAAAAAAATACGAAGAACTGGGTTTGGTAGTTACAAAATACCACAGAATCTTAAAATTCAGACAATCAAATTGGCTCGCGCCCTATATTAATTTTAATATTGAAAAGCGACAAAAAGCTGAACATGATTTTGAAAAAGACTTTTACAAACTGTTAAATAACAGTCTCTTTGGTCGAACAATTATGAACCAACGCAAGTTTCGTGATATACATCTTGTAGACGAGTCTATGTTAACAAAGTATGTTACAAAGCCAAGATTTGACTGCAGCAAAAAGTTCGATAACAACTTGCATGCTGTGCATTTAAATAAATTAATTGTAAAGTTTGATAAACCAATATATTTAGGAATGACCATTTTGGATATCAGCAAAGTAATAATGTATGATTTCCACTATAATTATATGTCAAAATTTAAGAATAAAAAGTTCTTAATGACAGACACAGACAGCCTTCTTTATTCTATAGTAACAGAGGACTTTTACAAGGAAATACAAAGCGACTTGGACCGTTTTGACACCTCTGCATATAGTAAAGACCATTTCTTATACTCTGATAAAAACAAAAAAGTTACGGGCAAGTTTAAAGACGAATTAAATGGTCAAATTATGTATGAATATTGTGGTTTAAGGCCAAAATTATACTCTTTCATTCCTCTACAGTGGTTATACGAAAAAGAAAAGCAAAATGAGCTAGAGGTTAAGAAGGCAAAAGGAGCTGACGGCGCCACAGTTAAACATCTCTTAAGACACCAACACTACTTACACTGTCTTGCAACCGGAGAAGATTACTACGAGAATGTTACAAGAATTAAATCCACAAACCACCATCTGCAAACATTAACGATGAACAAAAAGGTACTCTCTTTTGATGACGACAAGAGGTTTATTGTGGATGGCATCAACACCCTTGCCCTTGGTCACTATAAAATTGGTCAAACATAAATCTGTATTTGCCATTATTCTTTGGCCTTTCCTTGTCTATTACAATAAAGCCATATTTAGACCTATCCCAGCACTGATGGCAGAGATTTCTAAATTGGTTAAATGAAAAATCATTTCCCACATGATTGTTATACACATGTTTTAAATTTAAATCGTCTTGTTTAAATAATATTAGGAAATTAACATTGTCACGTAAATGTTTGTTTACTTTACTGTAAGATTGACACAAGTAAAAACTGCTAATATTTTTGTGTCTGCCCATTGAGAAAAATTGTGTGATATTTGGACTATTTATGTCGTCAAATACAACTATTGAGTGTGATTCTACATCATTTGGTGTGATTTCACAGTTTGAATATGTGTGTAATTTAACTTCATCACACAGACGGAATATTTCAATTATTTTTTTATATTTTTCTTGTTCTAAAGATTTGGATATTATATATAAATTTGTAAACTTTAATCCTTGTTTTTTTACAATTAAGTTATAAATTACAACAGTCTTCCCCGAACCACTGGGCCCTATTATAAGACAGCGAATATTATTAGGAAATAGGCCCAACTTCTTTGGTGTATTTTCTTTATGTGCAATTTTAAATTTGTTCTTTTGTTGAATAAATGACATTTTTTATATAATGGTGTATTTTCTTTATGTGTTAAATCTTTTGTTTAATAATTTTTTTATATAATAAAAATGGCAAAGAGAAAGTGTAAGAAGGGTAAGGGATTATTCTTAAAGCCATATAGAGGCCGTGGCTTGTTAAATACCCTTATAAACAACCTTCCTTTCCCACTCCACATCCCGTCGTATTCATATTGTGGTCCAGGAACTAATATACGTGAAAATTTAGCCAAAAATGTACCTCCAAAAAATAAGCTAGACTCTTATTGTAAAGAGCACGACATATTCTACATGAATAATCCTGATACAGCCGCCCGGAAAAGGCAGATATGAGATTAGCGGACCAGGCTTGGACTAGGGTTTCGGCAAAGGACGCCAGTCTGGCCGAAAAAGCAGCAGCTTATGCAGTGACAAATTTGATGAAGGCTAAGGCAAAAATGGGAATGGGATTAAAATTTAATAAAAAAGATGGACAACTTTCAGCTGTTAGAGGCAGCAAGAGACGTGCCTCACTTTCGAGGAGTGTACCTAAAAAACGAGCTAAGAAAACAGAGACCAAAAGTAAGAGAATGTGGAATTATTAATTTAGACAGTGACAGGGGCACACATTGGACAGCATATCGTAAAAATAAAGATGTTGTAATATATTTTGACCCTTTCGGAATACAGCCTCCAAAAGAGGTAATTGAATATTTTGTACCATCTAAAATTTACTATACAACTGATCAAATACAAGATTTAAACAGTTCCATTTGTGGAATTTTATGTTTATCATTTCTGAAAAATTTTAGTTTATAAAAATGGATTCATTTACTATAACATTCACAGGTACAGAGCCAGAGTTGAAGTCGGTGTTCTTTCCTCCTATAGAATTAAATGGTGATTATGTAATTGGACTGGTAGATTTTCAAAGTTATAATTCTATATTTAATGTTAAAAAATCTCTAAATACTTACTTTGACATATTACAAATGCACAAAATTACAACCCCAAAAGGGGAGGTCACAATTGACGAATTAAACCGGGCATTAGATGGTAAAGTTGAAGTTATTATACAAAATAAAGTAGCATTAATTAATACAAAAGTCAAACTTATATTTTACAAAGGCCTAGTTCCAAAATTAAATAAACTTAAAGACACAAAATTAACTATAGACGAGGGTGAGGATGTGTATTATTATGATCACAAAGCTCCAAATGTAATTGAAATTGCTGAAGGTACATACGAAGTGTTTGAGCTTGCGAAGGAAATTCAAAAGCAACTCCCAGATTTTGTACTTATAGCCGATAATAAAACTATGAAAGCCACATTACATTCTGGCCATGTGTTTGATTTTACAAAACCGTCTTTAGGGTCTGAATTATTGGGATTTAAAGGATTTTCTACTCCAGATATTGCGTTTAAATCCGTAAATAAAATCAACATAAATAATGTAAATGTGATTAGAGTAAAATGTAATATTGCGAATGGGTCTTATTTAAATGGTGACAAATCACACACCATACACAGTTTTTACCCAGAAGCTCCTCCAGGCTACAAGATTATTGAGGTTCCCAGAAATATTATATACTTCCCTGTAAATAAGAGAAGTTTAGATGTTGTTAGCATTACATTTGCAGATCAACACGACAAGCCAATTGACTTTAATAAAGAAGAAACTACAATTACTTGTCATATAAAAAAGATATGAGAATTTACAAGAACGGGCTGAGTGTACAAAATGCCAGGTTTCTGCGATCAATTGGGTTGAAGTTAAAATTTTCTATTAATAAAAATGGAAGATTTTCTAGACGTTGCAGGAAAATTCCAATACGATGATAGCCTGGTTAAAATTACAAATCACTCCTATGTTCCACACAACACTTTAGCAATAAATAATTCCGATGAAATTCGAATATGCATAAATAATCAAGATTTACTAACACTCCCATGTAGGAGTTATTTGTATATTAAAGGAGAAATAGAGAATCATGATAAAGGACATTTTATAAATAATGCATTTGCATTCTTATTTGACGAAATTAGATACGAAGTTGCTGGTAAAGAAATAGATATTGTAAGAAATCCGGGAATTTCCAGTCTTATGAAAATATTGTGCTCTTACAATAAAACAACTAAATTGTCAAATGCAGCATTTGATTCTGATGAAAATTTAAAGGAGTTCCATAAAAGCGGCAAGTTTAGTACTTGTGTCCCGTTAGAGCTGTTAATGGGTGTGTTTGAGGATTTTAATAAGGTTTTAGTAAATGTTAAACAAGAATTGGTGTTGAAAAGATCCAAAAACGACTTAAATTGTATATTAACAACATCTGGTGTTGATCCTATTCCTAAAATTACACTTAAATCGATTCAGTGGGTGATGCCGCACGTGGTACCATCTGATGGGGAGAATCTTCAATTACAAAAGATGTTATTGCAAAATAAAAATTTGCAAATTGCATTTAGAAGTTTGGAGCTACACGAACTCCCATCATACCCCGAAACCAAGAGACACACATGGTCAGTTAAGACGTCTTCGAGTTTGGAGAAGCCCAGGTATGTTATATTTGGTTTCCAAACAGGTAGGGACAACAGTGCACGAAAAAGAACTGATGAATTTGATCACTGTAAATTGAAAAATCTCAAAGTGTTTTTAAACTCTGAATATTATCCTTATAGTGATTTAAATCTCGACTTTGAAAATGGAGATGCCTCTAAAGCTTATGAGATGTTTGTGAGGTTTAGGGAGAGTTACTACAACACCGTCCCCGATCCTATGTTTAACAGAGCTGACTTTATAAATAAATATCCTCTAATTGTAATAGATTGTTCTAGGCAGAATGAATCAATCAAAGAGGGGGTTGTAGATATTAAATTAGAAATTGAAACTGCAGAAAACGTCCCTTCAAACACATCTGCATATTGCCTAATAATACACGATAAGGTGTTTGAGTATAATCCTTTGACAAATGAGATAAATAAAATGTAAATAAAATGAAAACAAATATTCAACAAGAATTGGTAGAGTCTGCAAAACAAATAAGAGAAAAATATAGGGCGTTAAAACGTGGTAAATTTCTAGAGGCTGAAGAGAGGTTCCAAACATTCCAACCGTTAATAGAGCCTTTGCAAGAATTAAAAAATTTAGCCACAAAAACAGAGAGGCCAGTTCTCCCAATGATTTTAGAAAAGACTCCGTCTAGAATACCAAGAATAACACAAATAACACCGCACAAATTAGATTTTGGTCTTTTAGCATCAGACTATTTAGGAAATTACCTTAGTAGAAGTAGTATGACAGACACCACATATGGTATTAGGCGAGAAGGAAATAAATTTTTTATTGGGAATCAGGAAGTTCAAATTGCCAATGATGATGTTACAGTTGGAGAAAAAATTTATAAAGGGACAAAGGGATTGTGGGAATTGTTAACTTTAAAAGAACCCGTAAACTATAGTCAGGTTGATTTGCAAAATTATAAAGAGATTTTGGAAGCTACAAATGCACATTTAAAGGGTTATAAAACAGGTGCGGCGATGTCAAGCAATAAACACACTAAATATCTTAATATAATTAAACCCCTGTTTAAGACTGTTGGTGAAGGTTTAAGGCAGGTAACTGGTAATAAAATAGACTATGTTTATTGGGATGATCCTAATGAGCTTGTAGATAGGTTAAGACTGCTTTGGTTAAGCCGATTGGCGGGAAATTCTGGAGTGGATAATGAGATAGATTCTATCATAGAAGAATTGAGGGAAAGTGGAATTGTTTATTAAATAAAAATATGATAGATAAATTTTATCGCGTATATAACCCGTATAGTAAACCAGAAGCTAGAAGTTTTAAAGAAACTACTTTAAATCTAAAAGATGATGGTTGGAATGCTTTAAATTATAAAATTAGTAATGTTAAAGGTGGGGAGTTTACTGACGATGTATCGACTTTGGGGCAGACGTTAACCAGGAAAGGTGATGTTTTTGTACAAGGTAATACTAAATATAAGTTTTTAGAATCCAAGAATAATAATTGGAACGCTAATAAACGCAAAATTACTAATGTTAAACGAGGTGAAAGCTCAACCGATGTACCCACATTAGAGCAAACTTTAATAAGAAAAGATGGTGTCTTTGTACAAGACAAAAATAATTATGAATTTTTGGAATCGGAGGGAAATGTTTGGAATGCCAAAAAGCGAAAAATAAGTAATTTGTTGGCTGGTAAAGAAAGCGATGATGTTGTAAACGTCTCTCAAGTACCAAAAATGGATCTAAACTTTTGGGATTTTAATAATAAAAGGCTAGTTCGTGTTAAACCCGCTGTTGATGAGAACGATTGTGTTACAAAACATCAGACTGTGACTTTAGACGGTCTTAAATTTGATGGTAAAAATAAGCAATTAACAAACATTTTACCTGGGACATTGCCAAATGATGTGGCTGTTGTTAAGCAAATATTAACAAAGGGTGAGAAAAGCATAATAAAACAGGGGGATAAATATTATAATGTATTAACATTAGATGGCGATGTGTGGGATGCAGAGGACAAATTAATAAAGAATATACCTGAAGGCAAAGATAGGAGTGATGTTTGTTTAATGTCGCAGGTTTTGAGGTATGACGATAATATTAAAACTTTTAGACAAGACAATATTAAATTTGATATTTGTTTAAAATCACACGCATTAAGGTTTAACAATAAAACTAATAAATTTATGCAAGACAATAATGAAATCGATTTGATGATGTACAATCCTAAATTGTTGGTTGCAGACCCTACATCTTTAAGTGGATTTAAGACTTTAGATGGAGGGGCATATTTGCCAAAAAACTATGTATATCAAAGAATGAGTGATGGTATGTTAGTTGGTAGCAATGGAGGTGTTTTTGAAACGACAGAGACTGGCAGATACGTTAACATTAAAAATAAAGAATAAAAAATGGAAAAAATTGCTTACGAATTGCATAAGCCCGCGAGAAAGAACTTTGTTAGAAGGTCTTTTAAGGTGTTGGGTATAAACGAAACTGTTCAAATCGATTTAATAGATATGCGGAATTATGCTAGAGAGAATTCTGGAAATAAATATATTTTAACTTTAATAGACACATTTTCTAAAAAAGCTTATGCTGCTCCACTAAAGAATAAAACTGGATTAGTAGTCACAGAAGCTATAAAAACTATTCTCCCAAAGGGAGTTAAAAATATTCAATCTGATAACGGAAAAGAATTTTTTAATGAACATTTTACCAAACTAATGAAAATTCTAAATATTAATCACTACCACACTTACTCTACAACTAAGGCGGCTATTGTGGAAAGGTTCCAGAGAACTTTAAAGAATTGGTTGTATAGAGAGTTTAGTGCACAAGGGAGTTACAAGTGGTTGGATTTACTTCCAAAGTTAATAAGGATATATAATAATAAAATACATAGATCCATAGGCATGAAGCCTAACCAAGTAAGTGCTAAGAACTCTAAAGACGTACACGAAAGGTTAGCATCTAAAGTACAAGTTAAAAAGCCAAAATATAAGGTGGGGGATAGTGTAAGGATATCTAAATATAAACATGTATTTAGTAAAGGATATACCCCTAACTGGACGGGAGAGCTTTTTACAATAGCAGAAGTTAAGAAAACAAAGCCTGTGACTTATATTTTGAAAGATGAGAATGGCAATATAATCAAAGGAGGATTTTATACAGAAGAATTGTTAAAGACTAAATATAAAGACATGTATTTGGTAGAGAAGGTAATTAGGAGGAAGGGTGATTTATTATATGTCAAATGGCTCGGGTTCCCAAGTAGCCAGAACTCGTGGATTTCTGCAAAGGATGTATTAAAATGAATTTTAGGGTCAAAATATGGCAAGAGTCAAAACGGAAATTAGGGTGCAAAAGTCAGTAAATAGTTGGCAGTTTTAATTTGACCGTTATAGTGAATTTGGGAAATGTAAGTGAAATTTATTAAAACACTTGCCTAGGACAATAACATATCCAAATTGCAGACAAATCGGACAGTAAACACCAAAGATAGTTTTTTAGCCTGAATTTGAAAATTAATTTTTAAAAATATAGAGGAGGGATGGGGATGGGGACAATATATTTAAGGCAAGGGTATATTTAATATAGGCCAGCGGGCGGGAGCTCTATAGGCGGGAGCTGGCGTCGGTGCAAAAACGGCTCCCCATAAGAATAACATGGGGAAAAAGCGCCGATTGTGGGGTTAAACCGCTGTTTATCCACTACTATACAATAACTTCTAAGTTGTTTACATGTGTTGTTTATTTAGTCTGGAGTTATTTTTGAACTCGTGGATTTCTGCAAAGGATGTATTAAAATTAATGCAAATTTTAAAATGGGGGAAAATAAGGCAGGGGCCAAAAAGAAAATTTGTGTAGGGTAGGATCGGGCGTCGGTGCAAAAACTGATCCCCATAAGAATAACATGGGAAAAAAGCGCCGATTGTGGGGTTAAACCCGTATTTCACCACTACTAGAGAAAATTTAAATTTTAAATTAGCAGTAAATGCAGTACGTGTTTTAATGTTATTTTTATAGAGAATAATATAAATACCATTTCACTCTTATTTATTTTGATTTAATTTAAACTTGGATTGTAGATAAAGTAAGTATTGACCAATATAAGTTATTCGGATTATGTTACCATCTATCCCTTGGGGATGAGGGGGTATTTATCCTCTTAAAACCATTGTGGATATGAAATGATTCTATATATCCTCCAAAAAGGATTCGTGTGGATATTCCTGAACAAAGGTTCATCAGACGATTTTCTACACATACTACCGTACTACCGTAATATATTATTGATTAAAATTTCCTAAAAGGAGAAAAACATGTAACAGTTTTCTGATACCGTTTTTACGTTTATTACTGTGGTACTGTCAATTATTACGGTTTTCAAGTACAAGATTTTAAATAAATCACATCTCCAAAATTAACGCATTAAACTAATTTTAAATTTGAGATAAGATGATTATATATTATTATTAAGCATTGTTTAAACAGAAGCTCACGAAACCAAATACCGTCACATAATTTTGCTCTATACAAATTAAAGAAGAGGTAGCCTGGCCATTTAATCGATAAATAACATTTTAATAACAATTTTAGAGTGTGGAATACCGTCATAGAGCTGCACTCATAAACATTCAAACGCATCGATTATATTTCTGTAAAAAATCATGAGTTATCACCGTGTCCACATTATGGAATTATTTGCCAAATTAATTTTGAAAATAAGATGGGCTTCCATGTTTGTGTTATCGTTGAAGTGGCTTATATCATTGGGCTCATCCCAGCCATAAACTGAATGAAATCATTATTCTTTATCTTAAAAATAAGAATTTTCGTGGTATAGTACACATTCCCTATATTAATTGGTGGTAAATTTAATCTTAAGAAAATGTCTTATTTTTTAAGTTTGTACGTTTATAATGTTTACCAAATTAATTTTACTGTAAACAATAATAAGTATAAAGTGTTAATTACAGTTTATTTAATGTTGTTTTTCGTTGTAGTATCTTTCGTAGTTAGAAATAAATAAATTTATATTGGCATGCCAATTATATTAGCACAATTAGTCCCGCTCCAGTACGGAGCATAACCAACAGATGCACAGGTTACGATCAACTACAGTGCAGCGTCAACCAACACTATGAATCGCATCTGCTTATTATACAGTGTCGGAAACGACTGTACTCGATACTAGATATCAATGGAGCCCCCTGTCAAGGTCTTGGCCGTAGAGAGGAAGGCGATTTACCAGAGACAAGTTAGTTTCTACTACTATCCCTAAATGATAGCCACAATTAACACATACAAATAAACAAATAAGCAAATAAAAATAATAAAATAAAATTTATTTCATATTAAATCAAAATTTAATTTAAATGGAGGAATTTAATAATTATAAGATCCCATGCATGTATTATTAATTTAAAATACTATTTTAAGCCATTATAAATGGTATTACCATTTTTTAGACGAAATATTTATTTATGAAAAGCTCTTTTTTTAAAGGACCATACGTGCAGCGGATGTAGGTTATCCTATTCCAATAAGCCGCTCTAAGCAGATTATGGAGCATGTAAGGTTGTCTATACTGCTGATACGAACCATGTAAACCAGTCTCTACGCCATGTATTTGATATAAGCGGTTTATAAGGGGCCACTTTGCAGTTCAACCTCTACAATTTTAACCATATATCATTTAAAAATTATCTAAAAAATGATCATGTTTACTACTGGTTGCTTGCAATTTTAGAACTAAACTCAAGCCAAAGTTTGATCTGTTTGTATACTATTTAGTTGTTGAACTTTTAAACCTAGTACACGTAGTTGTTGTAAAGCTGTTCAGTGGTCTGGCGAGTTATATGGCTTCGGGGTTGGAAACCAAACTGACCACGTAGTGAACAATGGACAAATGGGTCCATTTTATTTGTTAGTCCCAATGAAGAATCTTTTTTTGGATATGAGAAAATATTATTGTATATTCTGTACCGTAAATACTTAGGTGAGCTAATTATCATTATTCATACCAAACCGTAAAAAAATAAAAGTATATAACTGTGAGTACAATTTTTCATTTGCAGTATGTTCATTTAATATAAGTTACATTTGTTCATGCTATTACATTAAATGGATACTTCATGTGTATACTACAACTGTGCATATATTTTTTGTAATTATAATAAAACCTATAATATTCAGATTCAACCAATAACAATATACTTGTGGCTTGTAAAACCTTTTATGTTTATTTGTATATATATTGTATCGACTTTTTTATGCACATTTGTTTGCCTTTAGAATAATATGATTGGTTCTCAATAATCCATTTACAAATACAGAGGCAACATAGGATACCTTAAATGTTGCAGTCTCAAGCTAAACGTAAAACCCCTTATTAAATTGAATGAATTGTCTTAGTTTATCTGTTTAACCAAACAATGTGCCTAGTTAAACAAATGGTAAAATGGAGCAGAAACATATTGATTCTTGAATATGTTACTTAGCGTTGGTATAAATAATTACTCCGCTTACCAGTTTAGTTCCAGCTAATCTTGATATTAAAAACCTTTACAGACTTTGAATAGATTGACTTGTGTCAATATATTTACTTGTATCGTGCACTTATTGTCTTCACTAATAATAGTGACAGTTGAAAAATTATCAGGGACAAAATACTGGTTCCGTACTTACAATCAAAAACGAATCCACAGCATGATTCCCCTTGTACTTTATATATCATATTAAATAATATGTCTTGGTATTGAAACTAGAAGTCAGAGACAAAGATTGAGAAGTCAGTTTATTGTGTTATTTTCAGTCCATCATATAAAAATTACATGCACAATAGATGGAGAACGAGTTTATCTTGTGAAGTAGTTACTTAAACTTTACAAAATTTAAAAACCAATAATCGTATAGTTGAAAACTAGCAATTCCAATGTTTCTTGTGATTTATGTCTTTATAAAACCTATTTTCGATGTTAAGTTCATTTTTGTTTATATATACACCCATGACATTTATAAGGGGGAAGGGTGTTAACGTCTAACGTCAGCAGTAGTGGGGGTTTGTAGGTTCTGGGCCAAGTGATTTATGGCTTCCGGTCACGTGACCGGAAGCGCTGAGTCATTAAACACGTCATCTGAGCCTCAGCCAGTGACGTAGGCGGTTTTGTGACGTAATGAGGGAAAGTTTAAAGGTCAAGGTCACGGGGAGGTTATTTTAAAAAAGTACTACCTCGCACGCGTAAAATCCGATTGTGATTCGATAGTTTTAATTCGATAAAAATATCGAATGAAAACAATCGAATGAAGCAATCGAATGATACGAGTGCGAGGTAGTACTATTTTATTTAACTTTATTTTTACTTTTCTTTTTATTTACAATAAGTTATGTTTACAAAAATTTATGTTTACAATAGTTCCCCGTTGTTTGTCGTCATCGATGTTGTTGATCCGGAGTCGCGGCCGTCAGACGCAGTTTTCAAGTGCTGCGCTTGTTTGTCCAATCGGCCCATCCCGACTGAGTGTTCCTTGCCTATTTATGTGACCGCAGGGAACACACAGTCGGGACGAGCAGCTCGATGTTCACCGGTCGAGAGCCGGAGAAATACTGGCTATTCACAAGCTAGCGTTGTAATCATACTAAATGGTGGGGGTAAAAGTGTGGTGGGGCGGATCAGATGGCAGAAGGCAGATGGCAGGCGGCAGATGGCAGGCGGCAGTTGGTAGGCGGCAGGTGGCAAGTGCGCGGCAGATGGTTGCTACTCCATTCGCCGCCAAAGTAATGCAAGCCGTCGCCGTAACTCTTGTATTTTATCTTGTCGGTTCATTTGATATGTTTTACATCTACATATGCAATAGCTGAAACACCTGCACTTACGACAAGCTTTCCCGTCAACTTGATCGCCTGGTATTTTAAAACATTGCAACTCGCAACAATATGTCTTCAAATTGTTATCGAAAAATAAATTGTTCATCGGTGGCACTGACATGTTAGCTGCAGCGTGTGTTAAACAAGACTGAGACTAACTTCACTGCTCCCTCTCTTTTATACCCCTTCATAAGTTAACCCTGAATGAAAGTTCAAGGTCATCCATTTGAATTTTAAAAAAAGCAACACAGCAGTATATAAAATAATATACTGCTATGTTGCTGTTTTTTTTTTTTTTTTTTTTATGTTATTCTTTCTTTATTAAACAAACATTTTACAATACAATAAGCTTAAGTCTAACATTGGTGACTAGAAATACAACCAGAGAAAAACAAAATAGAGACATTATGTACAATGATGCATGATGTGCAGAGTGAGTTCCGTCGAGTTGTTGCCGCTTACACCGTGTGATACCAAATACAACGTCCCCGGTTGAATATCTCGCAAGTCTTCATTTTGTAGCAGTTGAACAAATCGTTTTGGAAGAAATACTTGAAACTTCGGCTCATCTCCTGGAGTCATAGGTCCTTCGCACAATGATACTAGAATTGCTTCTCCATGTGTGGTTTCCACTTTCTTGATGCTATGAATAATGTAATGTCTTTGTTCTTTTAGTTCTGAACATTTTTTAGTTAGCAGAAGGTTCGATTTTGAGTGAGTGTTGAATTGATCAACCAATGTTTGTAGATATTGTTGTGATGCCATCTTCGTTAGTGGTGGTGTCGTCTGTGATGTTGCCTCTTCGGAGTCTCGAATAATACTCGTGCTGGAGCGGTGTTGTCTCCTCGTATTTATAGGCCCCGCTACCACCACCACATTTCTGTTCTCCGCTACCCCCACCACATTCCTGCGTTTGTTTCAAGTAAGCAGCCAAACGATATGCGTTGTACAATGCACAGTTTGTTTGACCGTGTTTAAGATCTTTTGCAGCGACACAAATATTACCGAGATTAATGTTAAAGTCCTTACTGATAGTTATATCGAAAACATTACCGTGCGTGTACTTTTGTATCCAGTTCTTTTTTTCTAATCCTCTTGTGTATATATGTGAATATTGTTTGCAAAAGTTAAACATAATACTGTGCAGATTACTGTAGCTTATAAATCCTTCATACCAATGTATGTGATGAAAGTAGTTTGTTATCCATTTGTTTGTACTTTTCGCTTTGGTGTTAAGTTTTTTAAAAGAAAAAGGAGCTTCAAACGTGAATGGGTAGGCTACAAATGTAAGCAAGTCTAAAATTACTAATTCCTTGATAATAAACCTATCATCATTATTTCGAAATGCTTGAAATTCTATTACACAAGGCTTTACACTCACTTCTTTATCCCCTCCGCTCATCATGGCACCTAGCGATCAACTAAACTGTTTTCCACACCACAGTAGGTTAAATACCAGGCCGTACAGTTGCAGGCGCGTTGGTGTATATTTAACGTGGGCACCGTCCCCAATAGGCCTACCCCACGTGTTTTCTTCTTTACTAAGTCAAACTTTAGTCTTTTTTAACTTCCTCTTCTTGTGTTTCGTTTTCTTCTTCTTCTTGTTTCTCCGTTTCTTCTTCCTGTGTTGTTTCTTCTGTAGCTTCTGTAGCGATTTCTACAAGTGGTTCAAAATCCTTTAACTTTCTCCACATGCAAACTTCATGAGGTATTCTATTAAAAATAGATGTATCCACAGGTCCGTACACGATGGTGCTATCAGGTTGTTTTTCCAAAGTATCGACCAAATATTCTTTAATAATAGCGCTTGCAAATACCAACTGTCTCATGTACCTTGTAATAGGTTCTGTTGCGTAGTTTAAAACGTAGAATTCTTCACGTGACAGTAGAATCTTATTTTCATGTTGAGTCAAGTCTCTAATTCGCACTATGTAGAATTATTGTCCGCGATGTTTAACAATATCGATTTCATTGTCACAATCCAAAAGTCGAATATGTGTTTTCCTTCCACACAAACTGTTAGTTAAATAACATTCTATTAAATGTACATGTTTCAAAAATGACTCCCAAGCATTTTGCGAAAATAAAACCTTTTTTGTTCCATGGTGTAGTATTACTGTAGGGGAATAATCCAATGATTTCATCAATCCAACTGATACACTTTTACCGATGCATGCTGAGATGGGGTAAAAGATTCGCAGAAAAACTTCAGTTAAAATGTGAGGAGGAATATTTTCTTCAACTTTCTTCTTCCTCTTTGGTACTATCTTTGATGGGTCTGCATTAATTTCCTCCTCTCTATCTCTTTTACCAAACTTTAAAAATGCAGTTATTTCCTTGATGATTTCTGCTTCACTAGTATTATCACGTTCCAATAACGGTGCTACCTCTGCATCACCTTGTACAACAGATGGAGAACTCATTTTGTAGAAGATGTTACCCATGCGCCGATAGACGATCAACTGAAGACCTGCATTGCTGCTCCGCTATTTATAGGTTAGCGACAGTGGCGGTGCCGGTGGTGGTACAACGTTTTACAATACTGTCTTTACAATACCGGTCAACGGTGTGTATGTAACAATTTTATCGTGCAAAATTAAACAATACGCAGATGTATTTGCAGGTACGTTTTCTTGAAATTCCATTTCTATTTTTATATCAACACTAGACGATTTTACAGATTCATTTTGTTTGGAACAATCAATTACAACAATCGGAGCTTTCGATTCAAACTGTACGGGAGATAGTAGAGGTGTATTTGTTTTGCCGTAATATGAATTTTGGAACCTAGCGTACATGTCGTATAAAACACTGTATCTTTTTTTATCAAAAGAAATATTAAAGTTGTTGTAGGGAAAGAATTGTGAATTCAGGAACACTTTACAGTTTGTTAATTTACAATGGTCAAACTCACCAGCATTTTCAGTTATTATACTTTTCTTCTTCGTTTGTAATCCAAATATTACATATCTTGCTTTTTCCAAATGAGTAGAAGTTTTTACAGTCCATGTATGCCGTTGTGTTGTAGGTAAAACGGGGTATTCATGAAACTCCCAGCTTCTGAATGGCATTACAATGTCTCGATCTGATTTTAACTTTCTTAATAATGTAATCCTGTGTTCATCATTTAGTCGCACATGTGGTACTCTCCAAACAATCTTGTCTAATGTTAATTTCCAGTCTAAATTGGCATCAGTTGTTCCAGGAGTTGCTTTAATAATATCATTATCGTTTGATGATCTTAATAAAACTAGTTCTTGTTTTACATTTATTATTATTCTTCTGTAGTCTTCAGCAAATCCTAGGAGTAATCTTAAAGGTACGTAGAAATCAAAGTTTCCCGAAGAGTCAGGAGCGATTGTACTTTTGTCTGGTGCAACCCATCCTGCAACAGCTAACAGATTCTTCTCATTTGGTGTTAAAGACGCTAATCCTTTCAATGTACTGGAAATTCCAACCTTTTTTGTTGAATCGACTGTAACTCCTGAAATTTCATATCTAATCTCATCAAATAAAAATGCCATAGGATTATTTATGAACGGAACAGTGGTTCCAGCAGTACCATCAGTTTTTGTTACTTTTCCTTCAATATATAAATAACTTTCGCATGGAAGAGTATAAATGTCTTGTTGTTGTATAGGAATCCTAATTTCATCGTTATTGTTTAATTTGGACGAAGCGTAAGGGTTGTGCGTGTGATATTCCTTTTCCCATAAGGTCTCGTCGAATGTTGGACCCTGCGCTATATCCACTATATCCATTGTTAATGACCTTTAATCCAATTTCTTCTAGAAAACGAATGTTGTCACTTGTTAATCCTTCTACAGCTGATGAGCTACTGACCTCTTTGCTGGTTGGCTCTCTCTTTTTAAATGATAACCCCATTGTCTAAGCGGATGATTTTATATGTATTCTCACAGTAATAGCTTCTCCTCTAAAGTCAATAAGGTTTCCGTCTTGATCCACTATGTTCAGCACGATGTCTGAAATAAAACTGGTGTTTAACGGTAGGTACACAAGGTTTTGAGGCTTTTCTACTATCTTGAAACCCGGTGCAACTGATGGGTAGAATGTGTGTAATATATGACGATTTTCTCCATCTCTGTAGGATCCTTGTATAATGTTACATGTAATGTCTATGCTATTAACTTTGATGATTGTCACAGTTTTATTCCCAGAATGAGTTTTATTAGGTTCTAATACTTTTGTTTCCTTAGAAAACCCCAATAAACTACCAATTGAATGTTCTTGACTAAAATCAATATAATACTTAGAAGTAATTTCGGCTTTCATTGTATTGTTATTGCCTTTTATCGTTATATTTTCTTTTCCCATATGTTTTTGTATAACTTCATTTATATTATCAATTTCATAAGCTCCTGTTGGTAAACTGAATTCTTCCAAAGCTGAATACTCTCCTTTATCATCTTTTGTCTTGTAATAATGTATTTTGTCATTAATTCCTTCACTAACGTTTGGAATAGAGTTATATGTTGTTAAATCCAATAATGCGGCTTCCCATAGTCTTCATTTTTGCAAACGTAGCGCTGGAAACAGAATACTGCGCAAAGTACATGAGTTACCGGTTAATGACACTGTATACGAGGACATCTTAAAGTTGACTAACACTTTTAGCTAAAAAGTCTAAACATAAATGACCGCAAATGGATGTATCATCAGGTTGTTTTCTTGTATGATTGTAAAAAACATTTTCTGCCGCACTAAAGTATCGTTGAAGTTCTTTCGGTGGTGGAAGGTCTCCAAAACTGTCGAAATAATAAATGGTTTTACCAAGTTTCTTGTAACACACCCAATGAGTGCCTAATCCTTCACTATTATCCAAATTTACAATACCAGTCTCATTTTTCCACATTTTAACCGGTAATTCATCTTTCATAAATACTCCTCTAAAAAATGGGATTTTCAAACAAGAAGCATATGTAATCAGTTCTTCATTGGTTAATTCTTTGTTTTTAATTATTAATTGCTCTTTCTTATTTAATACACACGATACGGTCTTAGGTATAATCCTCCTCCCTTTTTTATCATTGACCATATTGTTGGTTTCTTTTTAGCTTTACCACTGGTAGATCGACGTTTTCTTCTGATATTACCTCCTTGTTTCTTAGCGGGTTTTTTCCCACGCCTTCTTCTCTTTCCTCCTCCAAACGTAGTTTTTGCTTTCATTGCTGCTGTTACTGCTAAAGACGCTGCTTTTTCACCAATACTCGCGTCACTAGATTTTACTCTTTGCCAAGCTTTCTCAGCAAGTGCTCTATCTGCTATTGATCTATTTTTAGTATCACCAAATTTGGAATACGCTATATCGTGCTGTTTACAAGCCTGATCGAGCTTATTTATTCCAGGATCTCCTCTATTAAGACGTTTCTCTAATTTGGTTCCAGGACCACAATATTGATATCCTCCAGGTAAATGTAATTCCACAGGTAATAAATCAATCGCCTTGTTAACTATAGCTCCAACCGGTTTACTTAATAGAGAAAATGCTGTTGATGCTATTCCCCTTCCTCTCTGTAATCTCTCTCGATTATGACTGATGCGTTTAACCCTCGACATGACTATTTATAGCAAAACCTACAATCAGTAGGTGCACTCTATAAATGTTTTACAATGAATGTTATATCAGTTTTGGTTTCTTGTATTATATACTGTTTAGAATCCATTTATTATATAGAAATGGATTTATTAATTAAATGTAGACATATTAAATAGAAGTAGTAAAAATTGAAATAAGGTGTAATTGAAGATGTTCCAGATGTTTCTCCGCTGGTGATGGTATTGTTGTCTTCGGTAAAATGAATAAACTTTAAATAGTTGTCATGTTTCCTTAGAAACTTGCCACTAAATCGTTGGTAATTGAATAACACATCCCAGTCTAGTTTATCTTTAAAATTGTCAATGTAATTCTCAGAGAGATTTTGATATTTACTTATTACTTCCCAACAGTTATTAAAATTTGATGTCATCTCTACGAGGAAATCTTCTGAAAACTGTTGTCTTTGTAAAATATGGATCCAGTTAACTCTGTGAAAATAAATTCTTAACATAGTCATTGTGAAGAGATAATGTATGGAAAGTTGTTCCCAATCCATATATCTATCAAACCGTTGAACAAAACCATCTGTCAACACTCCTTGGGGAAATCTCGGCTCTTGAGATATTAAACTCCACGCAGTAATATTGGATTCCATCATCCTCTCTGTATCGTCTCTCGAATATGACTGAAGCTTTATCCCTTATCATGGGGGTATTTTAAATTCTTTTTTCTCTTATGTAATCTTCATTGTTTTCTGTTGGTTCATTAATCACATTCACTTTATCTCCCTTTCCTAATGTCTTGACTTTAGAAGGCTCAGACGGTTTATCTCGTTGATTAGGTTTCTCTGGATTGTGTATATTTTTCCAGTCTAAATAATTGTGACTATCAACATCTGAAGCTGCATCTCTTCCTGAAGCCCGATGGATATAATGGAATAGAGCTGCACCAAACCTTTCCAAATGTTTTTTATATTCCGTAGTCCATTTCTTGTGTACAATATCAAACATTTTCTTATTTACAGCGTCTCCATCCTGCTCACAATCACCTACATTTGATAATTTTAATTTTTTTACATCATAGCTTGTGTCAGTTTCATTCCTTTTGTAAATCGTTAACAATTTTAGAATAGCTAAATTTACTGCTTCACCATCATAAACGGGATATTGTATATTGCTTAACCTTTTACCGGAAAACCCCCAATGATCTTCGTGTACAGTTGGGGTTCTTTTTTCCATGTACTGTACCGTAACCGCATCAGACGACATAAGCGGATCACCAACATTTTGAATTACTTTTCCTTCAAAATTATAGTTGCCGTCAGGTGTTAACGGAAACCCAGCTCTTTTTTCACTATATCCAGATTTTACTCCAAACTCGGAGTACCGTCCAAACTTGTCCACACTCATGATGTAACTGAATCGCTATCGTTTAGGTTCTTATTATATATGTACGTCTACTGAACAATTATTCCTTGTTTTCGCAGTTCGTCAACCAAAGCTACCCATTCGTTTTCTAAACCAGTGTGCCCGGCTTCCATAGCTTCATGTAATAACCTCATTCGATCAACTAACTTATTTATATCATTGTAATATATTATATTAGTTTTATACAAATTTTTCAATAATCCCCTTCCAGATGTGGTAGGATCAGTTGTTTTTCTCTTTTTATGCAAAACATTTAATTCAGCAGAAGATAAAGCTCTTCTTTTAATTTGAGCTTTTTTTGATTTCGAGGGGAAAAGACTAGATATAATACTTGTATATTTTATTGACCGATTTCTATGAATAGGTAGGTCTTTGGAATACTTCTTTCTATGTGCATTTGTGTACTCTAATATATTTTTAAACAATTGTAAATCCCTTTTAGTATATTTACCAGGATTATTTTTAAAGATGAGTTCAAACAAACCTTTAGTACCTTTATAATTCTTATCTCCAATAACTATATCATCATTTTCGTTTATATCTAACTTGCTATCTCCAATCATTAATCCTTTATCCTCTATTCTAGCTCCATAGGTATGATAATTTCGATTAGCATGTGCGGCGTGTAACATTTTTAACGTATATGTTCTTCCAAGTGTTCCTTTAAACATAATATCAGTGCATAATTTGCTTAAGTTGGATGGGTTAATATCCTCTTC
This sequence comes from Allygus modestus, assembly GCA_963675035.1. Lineage (NCBI taxonomy): Eukaryota > Metazoa > Arthropoda > Insecta > Hemiptera > Cicadellidae > Allygus > Allygus modestus. The sequence continues at coordinate 394,275,757 of OY776111.1, forward strand.
TTCTGCTCTTGTATCCTCTACACTTGTATCTTCTGTACTTGTATCTTCTGCAATGTCCTTTTCCTTTAAATCCTCTATATCTCCGCTTTCTTCATACTCGTCGCTTTCTTCAGATGTTTGTAACTGACCAAAACTTTCATCATTCTGAAATTCTTCTTCATATTTGGAAATTGGTAGCATTTTGTCTCCTTCGAAGCGAATTAAAGGTTTTTCCATATTTTGTGCTAATCGCTTTAAAGGTTCAGTAACAGGTTTGAATGTTGTTTCTAAAAATTGCTCTCTTTCATTTATACCTGATTTTAAAGCTCGGTTCTTTTGTCTAATAAAATCACTAAGTGATTTTATTTCCTTTAATAGCTTTTACTGGTTAACCATCTTCACACCTTGACGACTTGTACAGTAATACCACTAATCAGTGTATTAAAACGAATTTATCAAAACCTATTCTATAACGACCATCTTTTATAGCTTGATCTTTCATAATAACCAAAAATCCATACTTTTCCGCCCATGCTTTTCCGCAAAGCTCTTTAAAATTTTCAAATGGCATATCCGCATTCACATGATCGTTATATATATGTTTTAGGTTAGTATCATCTTGTTTGAATACAATTAGAATATTTGCATTATCTCTGATAAGTTGTTTTGGGATTTTGCTATAAGTTTGTCCTATATATATGCTGTCGATGTTATTATGTCTTCCCATGGCAAAGTAGTTTCTAATAGTATCCTGATTTTCACAAGATACATCGTCAAATATAAATACAGAATACGGTTTCGCTTCGTTTGGTTGCATAATACTATCACTAGCGTTAAATTTGTAAAAATTAACATCAGACACATCAGATAGGATTTTATCCAGCAATTGATACTTTGGTTGATGTAGAGACTTTGAAAAAATATATAGGTTATTAAACCTTAATCCCTGCGGATTAGTGATCAAATTAAAGACAACATTGGTCTTTCCGCAGTTTGAGGGGCCACTTACTATACATCGAACAGTGTTTGGAAGTAAACTACCGTGTTTACCATTGTTGATTTTAACGTTATCCACAGTTAAATCATCTATGTTATTAATATTGAATCGATCTTTATGGTTAATTATCTCCATCCTGCTCAAAGGTTAACGATGAAATGAGTTGCTTGCATTAAACCAAGTCCTTTATAGGTATCCATGAATCCTCAGTTTTGTTAAACCCTAACCACCGCACTTTAACTGCGTCCTTTTTTCTTTGTAACACTTTTTCAACAAGATATACATCACCTACTGTTGACTTTAACATTTCATGTCCATAAAATGCACCTTGCAACAAATCTCCTTTGTTATCTTTTAAGATATACGTTTCAGGTACAGTCGGTTGCACTTTATACACTGTAAAAACTTCATTCGTCCAATTGGGAAGGTATTTCTTGGTAAACACTCCCTTATATTTACTAATCCGTACTTTATCACTTACATTAAATTTTCTTGGCTGCATTTTTTCTACTTTAGGCTTTGTATTTTTCTTTATGCGTTTTAATACATCTTTTGCATTTCTTCTATTTACTTTGTTAGGTTTCATACCAATAGTTCTATGAAACCTGTTGTTATAATCATTTATTAATTGTGGTAAAACATCATACCATACGTAAGAACCTCATTTTGAAAATTGTTTATACAGTGCTCCTTTTAAGGTTCTATTGAATCTTTCTACAATAGCTGCTTTTTTCTCTGAATTTGTAGAATAATGATTTATTTTATATTTATTCATTAACTGTGCAAAGTTTGTATTAAAATATTCTGTTCCATCATCAGTTTGTAAATGTTTAATTTTGTTTTTATCTCTTTTTATGGATATTTCCATGGCTTCTGTTACGCTTTTACCAGTCTTGTCCTTTAGAGGCAAAGCGTCTGCAACTTTTGTAAAACAATTAATAATTGTGAGTATATATTTAAATCCTTTGTTTATTCTGCTATGCGGTCGCATTTCAATTAAATCCGCTTGATATAGATCATTTATCCCTTTAATAACAGTATTTCTTCTTGGAAACTTTATTCTTGCAGGTTTGTGTAGTTCATTAATAATCTTCTCCTTCAGGTCTGACATGATGGTTTCACGAAGACAGCTGATATGATATTAAATATTCTTTTGTATAAATCTGCTTATATAGGTCAAGGTCATTCTAAACTAATGTATAAAAGGGGGAACACAGCAAAATACTGATGTGTTCCCCCTTTTATACGGAAAGGAAAAGGAAAAGGGATGTAGGACGATGAAAGGGTTACTCGTCAATAGGGTTGAGGGAATAGTGGCCGAATGGTAGAGTGTGGATGTTGTCTGCAAGGATGTGTCGTTTATCATCATTTGAAGAGAGAGCTTTTTTTACTTCCGTCACGCTGTACAGCTGATGGTTGAAACTTCTGATTGTGTTGAATTTTGCTGTTATATCTTGATCTTCAAATAAACATTTCTTATAGTGATTAAAATGCACATTCTTCTTTAAATACAAACTTTTTACTCCTTTAGCTTTCTTAATGACTTGGTTTTCATTTAGTTGTAAAGAATATAATTTTGACATTAGTGCAACAATTTCTTGAAGTATAACACCATTGGCTTCATCTTTAAATTTGCCAAGCACTTTTTTGTTTCTGTCATTGTCGTAGTTTGGATGATCTTTTGGATAGTCGGAAAAGTCAAAGTCGTTTTTGTAATCAAATGTCCGAAGTTCTTCATACATATCGTTAGTAATTATCCAATATATAAAAGCGTCTGTATCCATGTAGGAGATGCCGATGTTTTCTCGTCCATAAAAGGTGACCATCTTTTTGTAATGAAAATCGTACATATGAGTCTTGGAGATATCCAGGATTGTCATACCTATATACAAAGGACGATCCATCTTCACACTTGTTTTCTTCATAGATACAGCTACAAGATTTTCGTTAATAATTATAGATGATCCAAAGTTTGGCTGTTGTACGAGTTTTTGTAGTTTGTTCGGATCTGTAACAAGTTTAACATTTTTATGTCTTCTTTTGTTTTCCAATGTTTTACCGAATATCGCATTGTTCATCAATTTAAAAAAGTCTTTTTGAAAGGCTGATGTAGCGGCTGCTCTTCTGGTAGTATTCGAGTCTATGTATGGTTTCAACCAGCACGATTGGGAAAATTCTACAGCTCTATTAATTTTAGTAAGACGTAAACCTAATTCGATAGCTTGTTGAACAACCCAATAGTGAGCTACGTATCGTTGTTTATTGTTAAGGGTCATCATTAATTTGGGGTGTTTTCCAGTTGGTGAAATTTCTGTTCTTGCAAGGAGTGGAAGGTCATAATGAAGATCGTGTAAATGTTCTGGATATTCAAAGTCGCAATCCAAAATGTATCCGGTATCTCCTTGTTTTGGAATTTGTGAAATATCGCCAATACAGTCGGGATCAACCCATTTAAAGTTGTCAAATGGAAGTGGGTTCGACATGGCCCATCCATACAGATTATTCGCGTCGAAATATCCCAAGTACGTTGAAGGTTTCTCTTGATCATGGTCAGGTAGATATTTGTTGTTGGCTTTAACATGTCTCGTCACGCTTTGAGTTAATCCACCTCTAACACCCGACTCAACCATTAAAACCATATCTATATCTGTTAACAGCTGGAGTTTGCATTTTGTTTCTTTCAGCATTGCTTGCCAAGCTAGTCCTGGAGATGTATATGAATGTAGAGGGTCTAAACCGTATGCTGCAAAACAGGTTCTTCGGAATTCTTCCATAACATCGCAGAGAAGAGTCACGTCAAGTTTTACATAAAAGTCTGAGTATTCTCCTAAAGTCTTCATATCCAACTCGTTCCATACTCGACATGCGTGTTGATAGTCTTCAAGTGAAATCTCCGAATCATTAAGTTTGTTGTTAAATTGTTCTGGTGGAGGAAGTGATGTTTCATTAAATCTATGAAGTCCATCGATGTAATCGTAGGGGAAGACTCCTTTTCGAAGAACCAGATCCATTTTACTACTGGCTACAATTTTGCTTGTTTCTATCAGATCTTCTCTTTTTAAATTATCAGTTAATTTCATTAGGCTAGAAGGTATAAATCGAAACGAATCAATAAATCTAAGTTTTATTTTGCCAACCTTTTTAGAGAAACTTATAAATTTTTCCATTGTTGTTGCCAAAACATCTATTGCTCCATCATCTCTTCCTAACTCCGGGATTATGAAATGAGAGTCATATCCGCTAAGGTTATGTAGAACAACGGGTATAAAAGATGGTACTTTGTAATTTAAGTTGCAAGCGTTACAGGCTGCACCTCTGTAGGCTCCTGTAAGATGGTCGTGATCACGCACTTTAACGTTATCTGGTGTAAATAGGTTATTACACAGATAACAAGTTGTTGCCAAATTGTGATGTTGAAGTTGGTGTTCATCCATAGGTTGCATCGGTATTTTATTTTTGTAGATTTTTTCCACCTTAGAGGCAATGTAATACAACTCATCTACAAAGTGTTTCGCTGCTTGTTCACCACGGTAAATCTTCGGAGCAGATGATAGTCCAAATTCTTGAAGATGTTCTTCAGACAGCGTGGATTTTGTTAGTATACAATAACTGTTTGGTGCATGTTTTTGATATTTGCTTCTTTTTGTGATATCCTCTTCTTGTTGTTCAATAGGAAGTAAAGATGCTTCTAAGTCCGCGTACACAACAAATGGAACAGGGTATTGTTGATTTACTTTGTCAAATTTTATCTGCGCTCTGCTGGGATGTGGCAATTTAATTCTTACCTCATAGTTTCCACTACATAACCTTTGATGTTCTACTAACCATTCTGAACCTCCTCTTCTTAATTCTTTATTTACATGACAAAAACATCTTTTACAAATTGTCTTATTTTATTCATGTTTAGATAATTGTTTAGAAACAAGAGCTTCAAAATTTTTAATGTAGACATAGTGGGATATATCCCCTTTAGTGATTAATAGCAAATCCGTATGATCTCTGCGCTCAATAGGTGTTATGCGCAAGGGGTATGCATTGTTTGACGAATCTAAGCCGAAAATGTTGACAGAAGCTGACGGATTTTTTTTTCAAATTTTGATATATGAGTAATTGCAACAGGGTAAGTCATTCCCTGGAAATTATACTTATGTTGTACTTCTTCATATGCTTGACTTGGTCTTTCCGGATGGTTTTTTACATATTTGGCCAACATAACATATTTAAAACATTCATTATTTTCATTTTGCACGTTAATACAGGATTTGGTATTCATAATTTTTTGCGGTAGAGGGATATAGCTACTTCCTCTCATTCCATAACCGTGTTTATGAACTCTAACATCCAGACTTGTTATACTTAATAAAGTCCATCCAGATCCTCTTCCTTCATGCTCTTGTAGTTTCGTCAAAAGTTCCTCAAAACATTCTGTTACGATCTTTTCAATATCTGACGCAGCCATGATGGTTCGGTTTTTTGTCATGAAACCTCTTGGTGATGTTTCGTTTTGAATGTTAGTGAATATGGCATGTAGCAACAGTCCAAATTTGATAAAATTTAATCTTTTTTGTTCATTTTTTAGTGTTTTGGTTACTAATTTTTTGGCGTTATGTAAAAAGTTTTCAAGTTGTAATTTAACGTTGTCAATTTTAAAATGTGTTACTACCTTACCAGGTAGTGCTTGAGCGTGTAGTTCCACATCTACTGCTGATGATGTTGAGGGTCGGTGAAGTGTAGTCATAGCAGGCGTTGAGGTTGATGTTGAAGGATGGTGAAGTGTAGACATAGCAGGCGTAGAAGTCGATGGTGTTGATGTTGAAGGATGATGAAGTGTAGACATAGCAGGCGTAGAAGTCGATGTTGATGGCGTTGATTGTGCATAATGAATGACACTCGGTCTTAAAACTTCATTTTGTTCTTTTTGATTTAGGTTTGCAAATTGATGTTGTGCTAATTGATGATCGATTGAAGCTAATTCTTTTTCATTTTGTTCTTCTTTTGTATTTGTGTTGGGATCATGTTTTAGTTCTTTATGAATGGCTAAAAGCCAATCATCTCTAAATGAGGCTTTACAAATATTGCACCGATACATATTATAAATGTGTCTTCCTCAAAGGCTAACCAGCTACTAATAACACTCCAAAATGCACCTCTATTTATACCCGGGGTATTCATGCCGGAATATATGTATTAGTAAAGAAGTACCAAATTTTACGCAGGAAGTACATTTTGCATCAAACCAAGATGTTTTCAAGTCCCCAAAGTGGGTCAAGGTCGTTTGAACATGTTGCCAAAACGGGGAATAGAGCAGTAAGTGATTCTCACTTGGACCACAAACTGATCTATTCCCCGCTTTGTATTATTTAACAGATCTTTAAGTTTTCTTTTAATTATCCTGATCTTCAAAAAGTTGTTTGTATGAGGGTTCTTCAGCAAAGAAATGTTGAACCGCCAAGTCATCTTCAGTCAGAGGACATGATTCCAACAGTTTTTGATCGATTGAGGGAGCTGACAGCGGTTCTTGGAGTTTTTCATCTTCAGTCAGAGGACATGATTCCAACAGTTTTTGATCGATTGAGGGAGCTGACAGCGGTTCTTGGAGTTTTAACTGTAAACTTTTGATATATTCCATGGCCATATACAAAACGGTTATTTTTGCATCTCGAGGATTGGCGAATGGGATTGCTCTTTGTAATCTCTCATATCCAGTGTTAATATTCACTCTCCATTTCTTTGAGTGTTCAGCGTTTCTCTGATTGTAGCCAGATCTGGAGTTGGATGTGCTTGCTTGCGAATCCATAGCTGACTAATACGTGTTTTCCAAAGTGCATGCTTAAATACCTGCTTACCCCCACCATTAGAGTACCCCCCACTTGGAGCATATGTTTGATTTAGTAATAATTATTGTATCAAAAGAAGTTGTTTCCAAGTCCTGATATAGGTCAAGGTCATCTGAAGATATTTCCAGAACGGGGAATAGAGCAGTAAGTAGTTCTCACTTTGACTACAAACTGATCTATTCTCCGCTCTATATTTGTAGTTGGAAGGTTAACGAAGAAAACTAATCAGACTCATCTGACAAATCCGACTCATCAAACGGAAATAAACGACGGGGGAGAAAGCTAGTGACGTAGGTACCCTCAAAAAGGGTCCTACTAGCGCTCGGAGTTGCCTCCATGTGTTCCAAACAGAGTGACTGTTGGTAACACTCCGCATCGTCCGAATTCGAGTTTTCCTCCACGTCATCCGCTACACTAGAGATATCCTCATCACTCTCCAATTGTTCCATCCAATTCACGGCTTCCATCTCTACGGAATCAACTTCTTCATCTTCCAACAGCACATCTTCATTTTCATCTTCATCTTCTAACATAATGTTTTTTAACATTAGAATTACCTCTCGTGGATGAGGAAAGATGATGTCTCTTGGTGCCATGACTAGACTGATTCAACCATTGATACAAACTCGCCTTTTATACCACAATATTTAGAGGGGGGGTGTTGGGGAGGGGATATTGTTGTTAAATATATATTTAGTATTAAACAAAGTTGTTACCAAGTCCTGAAGTGGGTCAAGGTCGTTTGAACATGTTACCAAAACGGGGAATAGAGCAGTAAGTGATTCTCACTTGGACCACAAACTGATCTATTCCCCGCTTTGTATTCCAGACGTCTTTAATTTTGTCATCCCACTTATTCATCCTGGTCTTCATCCATGAGGAAGATTTGTTTGTAGGCTGACGGTTCTTCCTCAAGAAAATGATGTTTCGTCAACCTATCTTCCACCAGGAACACGCATTCTATCGGTTCAAGAGAGACCGGTTCTTCAGAAGGAACTTCTGCAACTATTGCCTGCAGATGTTTTATGTAGTTTATTGCCCGATATATCATGTCCTTTGTTTTAGTAGTAGATTTAACGCCCGGGACTTTACTTGATAATCTACTGTAGGCTTTTTGCATTGTCAGCTTATATGTTTTTGTTTTTAATGCGTTTTCGGCTCTTCGGTTCCGCAAGCAATTCTTGAACTTCAAAAACTCTGATAGTTCATCTTTATACTCTTTGGATGTGCTTGCTTGGGAATCCATAGCTAACTACTGGGGATATTCCGATGCGGTCGCTTAAATACCAAGTTTACGTGGTGGGGGTAAATGTCAAGGATATTATTGTAGGAAGTACATTTTATATCAAACAACGATGTCGCAGAATGACAAGTCTTGTAAGTGGGTCAAGGTCGTCTGAACATACCACCAGAACGGGGAATAGAGCAGTAAGTGGTTCTCACTTAGACCTCAAACTGATCTATTCCCCGCTCTGTTTTTAATCTCTCTCCTTTTTATTGATTCAACAATGGTTTGGTTTAATATAACACGTTGTATTGATGATCCATTTCTGCCGGAGTAACCTTTCCATTATACCAATCATTTTAAGTAACTTTACATTGTTTTTATAGCTTGTTTTCCATGCTTCCTGTTCACTATTATACACTGGAGCCGTAGGCTTCCACATATACAAATCACAACCAACCTCCCAATCGAGAAACTTGTGCAGTAATCTTCTTAAGACAATTAACTGATCGTGCTTTTCAACCTTTCTGCTTACTACTAGTGTTGCTGCAGCGATAGGGAGAGCGGGTGTACTCATTTTCAGCAGAATGATTTTACCAGTGATAGGGAACCCCTTTTATACTACGTTTAAATGGTGGGGGTTAGTGGTGGGAGTACAAGGGTTAGGGAAGGGGTATATCGTGTTAAGAAATAAATATATCTTCCATTATTTTACCACACGGAGTGTAAGTCAATACTATACACAAATATGCTAAGTCTTTTTAGTGGGTCGAGGTTGTCTGAACATATTGCCAAAACGGGGAATAGAGCAGTAAGTGATTCTCACTTTGACCACAAACTGATCTATTCCCCGCTTTGTTTTTTTTTTAACCCCTCTCATTGTTTTAACGAGTTTAGTCATCTTCTTTTTTAAGGGTCGGAGGTTCGACAAAAACGATCCCTAATTCTTTTTGTAAGATTAAGGGGGGCAGCGGTTCCTCAGGCAGTTCAGCTTTTATAGAAGGTTCTTGAAGCTGTGTTTGAAGAAACTTAATATATTGTATTGTCTGTCGAATTTTTGAAATCCTAGAATCACTAGGATTAGGAAATGGTACAGCGACTTGTAATCTTTTGTATCCTTCTTTTACTTTATTTTCGTTTCTTCGCGAACGTTCTCTATGTTGTTTCGCTCTACGTTCCCAGAGTAACTGATATGGAAGTAATTCCATATCAGTAGCTGATGAGTTGGATGAACCTGCTGGAGTCTCCATAGCTGACTAATGAATATGTTCTACGACGCCACGCTTATATACCCGCTTACCCCCACCTAAAAGGTTGGTGAACAGATCAATTTTTTGGTTTGAAAAGGAATTCAAACAGAGCGAAATATTTCTAAGTCCGTTATCTAGGTCAAGGTCGTTGTAACATTGTAAAAAAAGTGTGGACAACCTATTTACACTCTGCAGCAGATGCTACAAAGTGTAAATAGGTTGTCCACACTTTTTTTTAATTTGGAAGAAAATTTTATTTAATTTGGAATAAACTTTTTGGTCTTTTTTGTTTTTATTTATTTTTTATTTTAATGATTTCCACACAGTGTTACCTGAATCATTTCGAATTAAATAGTCTTTCTGGGAAGGCTTTTTGACGTGGAGGTCCATGCCTCTAGGTAACTCTACATAGTACAGTTTGCCTTCACATTGAACCAACACCTTTGCAAAGTCCTTTATTTTAACAAAGAAGTAGCGTTTGTTTTTACAAAGCCTATTAATTCGGATTTTGGTTGGCACTACTGTTGGACGTGGTGAAGAAGGAGATGCGCTATGGTTTAATTTTAAATGAAGACTGCACTCTCCTTCATTTAAAATACAACGTTTATGACAGCGATCACCTTTTTTGGCACCTTTTTTGAATATATAACTGCATTGTTGTGCAGGAAGTATGCACATCCTTTGTACAGATTTCAGTTGTTTGAATTTCTCTGAAGGAGATGAAGTGTATGTGCAGATTACTGAAGGTCTGGTTGGAGAAGATGATTGTGTGGCTGGTTGGCTTGGCCTCGGCCTTGATGATGAGGATGAAGAAGCAGAAGATGTGGAAGACTTTGATGAAGATGTAGAAGACCTTGAAGATGTAGAACAACTTGAAGATGTAGAAGGACTTGGAGAAACAGCACGAGAAGTTGACGGAAGAGGTGAAGGACTTGTGGAAGACGTTGACACAGCAGGTGGTGGTGAACAGTTCTCTGGGACGATGTTAGCTAACATCAGAGCTGTTCGAAGGATGGATGGAACCGCAGAAGACGAAGTGGTAGAGGCGGCTGAAGACGAAGCAGAAGGTTTCAATTTGAGAGGTCGTGTCTGCTTCCTAATGTGTGCCATGGTGTGAGGTATAACAGCACAGGTAGAAGAGTGATTTTACTAGGGCTGGGGGACCCTCTTTTATACACAATGTTAGTGGTGGGGAGTGAAAGTGCTATAGGGTGGGGGTGTTAATGTTGTAACGAATAAATATATATGTATATTTTACAATACGAGAACTTTCTAAGTCCCAAAGTGGGTCAAGGTCGTTTGATCATGTTGTCGAAACGGGGAATAGAGCAGTAAGTGGTTTTCACTTGGACCACAAACCAATCTAGTCCCCGCTCTGTACGAGAATTTTCTAAGTCCCAAGGTCATCCGAACAAGTTGCCAAAACGGGGAATAGACCGGTAAGTGATTCTCACTTGGACCACAAACCGATCTATTCCCCGCTCTGTATTGGGGAAGGGGACAAAAGACAACAAACAAGAGACTGATTTTAAACAAGAGACTGATTTTAAACAAGAGGCTGATTTTATATTTCACAAACGTTTCTCAGGCTAAGATGGGTAATGTCAACCGGTTTGCGCGCCGTAATGACATAAGGTCGGTTTGGGAGCCATACCTTTTTGTAAGGGGTTAGGAAAAGGATGAGAAACAAGTTACATTACTTTTAAAATAAAGACTTTGCCAACAACTATTTAAACAAAATTAATCAGTTAACGTTACTTTTACAAGAACAGCCGAGGTCGGTTTTGCAAAGGTCAACAGTATCACTGAAACCCGGTGGGACGTAGACCCAAACACCCGGCGTCAGGCTGCTGCGAACCCAAGTTTTGACCAAGGTTGTTGAGGGACCTGTAGGGCCGGGAGTACATATGTTATTAGTAAATAAAACACTTCAAACCGATACCACACACTAACTACATTACCTAGCAGCAAACTACAAGCGTTATCTAACATGCTTAACAAACTAACTAAACATGCAAGGGCGCGGATCTCTTAATTGCGCGTCGGGCCCAACGCACACTTAACAGACCTACGCTGCAGCAGAGTGCAACCCACTGGGACGTATATCCAAACAACGGGCGGCAAGCTACTGCGACGAGACTGCGGACTGCTCCCGCTTATAAAGGCAAAGTGACGTCACCGAAGCGGAAGGGGGGAGGTCGAAGGGGGGAGGTCGAAGGGGGGGGGATCCGCCCCGTGACGTCGGGGGGGGGCTCCGCCCCGTGACGTCGGGGGGGGGCTCCGCCCCGTGACGTCGGGGGGGGGGCTCCGCCCCGTGACGTCGGGGGGGGGGGGGGTTGTGTCGTTACGGTGGAAGGGGAACAGGATGTAGACCGGTCTTTAGCTTTCCACCCGTATATGGAAATGTCACGGTTACACTTGGCGACCCGCTTTGCTCCGTCTGGTACCTCATTCCAGCTTTGCCTTGCGAACTGAATACACCTCTGCGCTATGTCTTCTCCCATCACACCCGAGAAACTGCAACGTTTGAAGGAGACTTTGAAGAAGTCTTCGGAGAAAAGGAGCGGCTTCAAAAGACCTAGTTCTTTTAGGTCTTGTATACAAAGAAATTTTCGGAACCACCCACTTTACTTTGAACAACGGCCTTCGACGTCTTCTGCATCTCCGCCATCGACACCGCCTCGCCCTTCAGCGCCTCGACCTTCATCGCCACCTCCAACTGTTGAGGAAATAATGAAGAGGACGGCTACGGTGAAACTTACCGAGTTGGTATCGCCGCTGGAGTCTGTCACCGTTAAGTTTGCCCAGTTGAAGATGAACGTGGAATATTTATTTGTGGGGAAGATCGGCGATGAATACCTACTCCAACACCTCTTTGGCGGCCGTTACGTCAAGGTCCACCTTCCAAGGTCCACTCTGCCACCTCCTGAGACCGAGTGCGACTTGTTTTTGGTACGGCTGAAGGGTCAAGTAAAGTGGGTTACAAAGAAATAAAGTAAACACCACCATCTGTCCACCGCTCCTTATCCGCCATCTCCTTCGAACACAAACGGTCCTTTTCAGGACCACCCTAAACATTTCAAGTTAGGGACTTGGCCTGTACATAGGCAGGAGACTGTTAGTCTCATGTTTGTGTGCAGCCCACTTTGTGAAAATTTCTAAGTCCTAAGGTCCTTGACCTTGACCTTGACCTTGAACATGACCTATTTTGGGGGGGGGGACAAAGTTTGTGCAAAGTATGTCATGTGGGTACTCAAATTACGCGGATTGATCAGACGAACAAGTTGGTGAAAACAGAATTCAAATCCGACCAAGGGTATAGCAGTAATAGCTAAAAACAACTATTTTGGAGGTTAAACCTAAATAACTTCTTTATTTACGGATTAAAGTATATCAAGTGGGTACTCAAATTACGCGGATTGATCAGACGAACAAGGTGGTGCAAACAGAATTCAGATCCGACTAAGGGTATACCAGTTATAGCTAAAAACAACTATTTTGGAGGTCAAACCTACATAACTTCTTTATTTACGGATTAACATATATCAAGTGGGTATTCAAATTACGTGGATTGATCAGACAAACAAGGTGGTGCAAACAAAATTCAGATCCGATCAAGGGCATAGCAGTAATAGCTAAAAAACAGCTATTTTAGAGGTCAAACCTACATAACTTCTTTATTTACGGTTTAAAATATATCAAGTGGGTACTCAAACTACGCGGATTGATCAGACGAACAAGTTAGTGCAAACAGACTTCAGATCCGACCAAAGGTATAGCGACTGTAGCGAAAAACAACTGTTTGAAGGACAAGGTAACGTTGTGGTGGGGATAGGTGTCTATCCTACTCGCTAGCGCTACATCATTATACTTCCAGCTCTTGTCGGATGAACATCTACCTATAAAGTTTGTGTTAACGTCTGAACATGTCAAAGTTTTACAGGAATATGAGAAAGGTGTCCTTCAGTAGCCCGCTTGCCACCACCTTCTACTTCTCCGACGATGAAGATAGAATGTCTACGCTTTTAGCGGACAATGTGCGGTTCCATCGTAGAATAGCCAAGGTTGAAACACTCTTAGCCAGTTGTCTGCTGCACAAGAAGCAACACATGGAAACATGCACTAGTTTAGATCATAGTGACTGTAATATTTATACACATATAGTGTTGAGACAAATTAATTGAAGTTTTCAGTTAAGGAGCTACGGTCTTGACAGTGTAAGAGTCAGACCCTAACTAATGCGTGTACGCTAGTTAGTGCGCGATGTAAAAACTTGGTGGGGGAAGTGGTGTGGTGGGGGAAGTGATGTGGTGGGGGAAGGAGCAAGTACCTAACCTACACTCAAACGCTGCATTACTATACTATCATTGGAACGGACAACACCATGAACAGCGTCAACGACAATATTTGGGGAGATGCGGTTTGTGAGGAGGAGTTGATAGCAACTCTTGACGCTACCGAGGTTGAGCAAACTACATCTTAGCAGCCAACAAGCAACATCATAAGCCGTGGCAATAACATTATTTGGGGAGGTGCGATTAGTGAGAAGGAGTTGGTGGCAACTCTTGAGACTACCGAGGTTAAGCAAGGAGCGGCGATGCAAACTATATCCCAGCAGCCTAGGACATATGAACAAGTCCTTGAGGACTATAATAACGCGTATGATTATGCTTGCAAGAGGTGGTGTGCGCAGCCGCAATGTCCAGAGCAGGAGGATGAAATGGAAGCGGATTTTCAGCTGGTTACTAAACTAGAGGAGGAACTTCAACGAGCAGACCAACTTTTGCGCGGTTCACATGGAACCACAACTATTTTGATGGGTAACTAATGGGTATTTTATTCAAGGTCTTCCTCCCCACGTCAGCTGCCATCTGCCGCGCACTTGTCACCTGTCACCTGCCGCCTGCCATCTGCCGCCTACCATCTGCCGTCCGCCATCTGCTCCGCCATCTGCTCCGCCATCTGCTCCGCCATCTGCTCCGCCCCACCACACTTTACCCCCACCATTTGGTACGATTGCAACGCTAGCTTGTGAATACTCAGTACACCTCCAGCTCTCGACTGGTGAACATCATCCTCTCTCCGCGCTCTTCACAAAATAACATTATCATGTCACTCAAGATTCGATGTATTTATTATGACTCTATTTATCTATCAACTTCTACGGACCTGGAGGTTTTTAAAGAGGAGTTAAGACTTCTCCTAGCGAATGGGTACAGTTTATCTTTAGAACTGATCGCAACAAACAACATAGACTCTGCGCAGGGGTCAAAGTATCTACCGCCTTTCATCAGAAAACGAAGTGATGGTCGCGACTCCGGATCAACAACATCGATGACGACAAACAACGGGGAACTATTGTAAACATAAATTATTGTAAACATAACTTATTGTAAATAAAAAGAAAAGTAAAAATAAAGTTAAATGAAATAGTACTACCTCGCACTCGTATCATTCGATTGCTTCATTCGATTGTTTTCATTCGATATTTTTATCGAATTAAAACTATCGAATCACAATCGGATTTTACGCGTGCGAGGTAGTACTTTTTTAAAATAACCTCCCCGTGACCTTGACCTTTAAACTTTCCCTCATTACGTCACAAAACCGCCTACGTCACTGGCTGAGGCTCAGATGACGTGTTTAATGACTCAGCGCTTCCGGTCACGTGACCGGAAGCCATAAATCACTTGGCCCAGAACCTACAAACCCCCACTACTGTCAGCCTATTGTTAATAATCATCATCAACTAATATATAACATTAACTAACATCTTGATGACAAGTGCAAGCTGGGTGCAGTATCAAACATTCCAGCCACATTCAGATTATTCTCAGAATCGACTCTTTGCACTGCGGACTTCGAGGCTCTAAGCACTACGTGGCCAGCCAGTATAATTAAGTTATTTATATTTAAGATTATAAAATTAAAACATTGTACAATATTACTGTAAAGACTGTATTACATTTAACTAATCCATTGCTATGTTCCGAAATACCTTTATCAACTTATCTTTACTTAATTTTCTCTCATAACATACCTATAAAGATTAGCATTTTAAATGTCTTAGCATTTTTTTTGGAAATTACTATAACAGCTACATTTTTAAACATACTCTACAAAATTCAATTACTAATTAGCGTAACAGTTGGTATTATTGATTAGATGTGAGTCAAGTTTTCTTCTGAACGGAAACGATCAAGGTGAACCGAACATCATGAAATATTACTTTTGCTACTGATTCATTACGATTATAATGTAGCAGCATATCTTATGGTAAAATGTAATCATAATGGCTTCAAACACAAAACGTCTTCTTGAAAGTTCGTTAACAATTTATAGACCTAATCGATAGCACAATAGTAACGATTGACTAACAATTACAACTTACAATGATTTTCCATTTACTTGGAATAAGAGGTTAGCTTTAAATTGTGATTTCAACCGTAAAGGCTTCTTTATTTATTACAAATCAATATTGTGTTTACATTAAATGGTCTAAAATTTACTTACCCTATGTTCGACATGCACACTGCATTAATCGTCCGTCTGTTTGTCGGTTTACTGCTCAGTGGCGCGTGTCTCCCCAAGTTGAAGTGGCAGCCTCCCCAGGGTTTCCAGCTCGGTGCTCAAACTAAACGGCGAATGCCATTGAAAACTTGCGAGTGATTTATGAATGTGTGTTTTTTGCAGAATAACTCTTGATTACACTGTTTTGACCTTTTTTTAGTCTGTTTACTGTCAGTATTTTTTCATACAGTTAAACAACTACTAGTAATAATGCTTAGGTGAAATACTTAGGTGACAAAATATATATGCTACTCTTGTTTAAGTATTGAATACAATTTTAGTTTGTATTAGACACTCCCAGTACCCAGTGAGTAGATTTGTATTTGCTCGAACTTAGAAGGAATAAATACAATTTGATTTGTTAATTTTAAGAATATTACAAGCTGGTACTAATAAACGTATCAATATTTATTTTACCGTAAAGTCACTGCAGCATTTAATTGCAATTATAATATGAATTGGTATGAACATGAGTCTAGTGTAGAAACGTTCAATAATGCAAATTCTATCAATACAACCAGGTACATATTTCTTATTGCGTGAAGTTTAATATTTATTGTGATCGATTAATGCCTTTATTTTGCCCCTTTAAAGATAAATAAGGGTCTCACTATCAATATTTGTTTCTTTATTAATTGTATTATTTATTATTGAATGTTATTACCAGACATGCATTTAAGTATAATTTGATTCCCGTTAATTTATTAGTTCGCTGATTTTTTGTAATGGATTTAAAGAATAGAGATAAACAATACGCAGTATAAAGAATAAGTCATTTGAGAATGTAAATTAAGAAAACAAATTAAGCTATATAAAACAAAACCCAAAAAATAACAAGTTCAGGAAATGAAATCTGATGAAAAAATAATTTACAAGTACTTTATAACATAACAAGTAACCACCAAATGATTTTCATCTTAACAATGGCCTATGCAAATTTGTATTGTAAGATACATTTAGGTCCCAAGCAAACATTCAGCTTATAGTATTACGTCGACATTGTAAATTGATGTTTACGACTGTGGTTAATGTTCATTCGAAATTTGATTTGTGGTAGTTGCTACAGACCACCTAAGGCAGACGTGAAATATATATGTGGCATTCCCACATAGCCGCATAACATGTACTTTTTATTTCCCAATAATGAAAGAAAACCCTTAAAAGCTTCTAATTGGAAACATGCGTTTTTTAAGGATTCGATTTCCGAGAACAAAAATTAAGTCAAATCGATTAAATATTACGAATATTTAGTAATTGTTGAACGTGGATTATTATGTTTTATTTTTAAATTTATCATTATAACTCACAAAATAGTATGTTTGTACTAAGTGTGAAATTTATGTTTGTTGTACTTCAGGCAAGGTGACACATTTATGTATTTTTGTATAATATATGTGTCATATACTTCATGCAGTAATTATAAAAAAGTTAAATTAAAAATTAAAAGTTGCTTGACAAGCTACTTAAAAATTAATGTAAGTAAATTACGGTGAAAAATGTAAACCCCACATTATTAATCAGAGCAAACAAACCAATCTCTAAAAATGTTGTTTTTTTGGGACAAAGACGAAAGGTGAAAAGTAGAGTTCTTCGTCTTCTATAAGATTTCTGGCCAGTACATATGATATAAATCTTTGCCTGTTTATCTTTCGGCTAATTTTCGTTTTACCTCTAGCTGTACACCAAAAGGTCAAACGGAGTAATGTTTTAAAATGATCTAATGCTATGAAAACTGGTAAAAACTATAGTTTACAATATAACAAAATTACTCGTAAATAGTCATTTAAATTATTTGTTTCGTCTAATACGTGGTGTTTATAGTTACAAAACTATTTTTTTATCTGAGCTCATTACATAATAATTACGTAATCCCAGGTGATCACTTCTGAAAACTAAATTGGCATTTAAGATGTTTTATTTGTTGATTTTATTTTCAATATAACATATTTACCTTTCCTTTAAAATATCCCACTCTAGGTATTTTTATAATTTCATAACATATTTAAGCAATGTGACGTAGCTCCAAAATTACATTTATTTTGGGATACAAAAAACTTTTGTCATTAGAGTTACTCCGGCTGCACAATTATATGTAGATTCCCAGTGCAGGTATCACAGCAGTTAAAGGTCCGCTGGCAGGGATCCAGGCCACAGTTATATGCACTGTCTGGGTCATAACTTTATAGAACTGCCTTTCTTCCTTTTAACTTCCACCCCCCCCCCCACATCGTTAAACAGTGCAATAGGCGACATATCCCACAAAGCCAACTAACAGTTGTGGGGTAGCCTTCTATCGATTAATATGTTGCTGGTTAAATTATAGTGCATCTACAGCTAGTATGAGCTGTTATATTATTTCAGTTGTACTTTGGTGGAAACGTCTGTTTCTTTAATGATGTGGTATGGAGATCATTTGGGTACAGACAGTATTTGTGTCCTAAAAGCTTTAATTACAATGAGAAGATGAGTGCTATGTATGTTGGTTAAGCAATTGAAACAATAGTTAGGGTAAAATAAACAAATAATAGACCTACAAACGCATGTGTAAATAATAGATAATTAAAAACAACACTTGGGAATTCATCACTTCAAGATCTTAATTGTATCAATATAAACTATATTGCGTTGTTGAGTTATTTGAGGAATTTTTTTGTTAATTCCCAGCCTCTCCATTCGTAATATGTGAGTCCTTGTTTTTAAAAATTGGTAAATTTGATTTATTTGATATTATTGCTTCATTTCTGTCTAATACAAAACTTACTAAGAAAAGTTTCCTTTTATTATACTTTTTCCTGATTTATATTTATATTTAGCTACATCAAAAAGTGTTATGAGTTATTTTAAGAGCCAAAAGCTTTTAGTTCTAAATAAAATACAATCCCTAAATTAGATGCACATATCTAATAGAAGGAATTATACACATTAATAAACATTTGATTTTCTTATTGAACATATTGGAATAGGTGTATTATATTTGTTTAACTTTTCATGTTAACAAAAGTATTAGTATTAAGAATGTATTTTTTTATAATTCTTAGAATTCATTTTTCTTATTTTTTGGGCTACCAAAAAGTCATATTTAGCCTATCTAATCACCAGTAACTAATAGGAGTTATAGTATTTATCTTGTATGACAGTTAGAAAACTAAATTAACAGGTTATTATTTGCCCTTTATAATTTTAATTGTCAGGTCGATTCATTCAATAATATTTAAATATCAAGCAGCTTTCTTAAACATTTGTTATAGATTTGATTGAAATGTTTACCATTCTATTTAAGATTCAAGTACAAAGTATATTTTTCCTAAATGGTATATAACAAGGGAATCAAAATAATTATAATTCGCTCTCATGAAACACAATTGTATAACGTCCATAAATCCGTGTAAATTAAAATTTAACCAACATAATAAATTACCAAAATTAAAACAAAAGAAAAAAGTTATTAATGATTAGCTACAATATTTTTTGCTGGCGAAACCGAGCAATTAGAAGGTTTACAGGGGCGTTATGGTCTACTAAACATGGCAAAACCCTTGAACGAGGACAGCTTGTGAAGTGGATTTCTAATTACGGTATCCTAAGTTTTTATCATAATAGAAACTTGAAAATTATATGATTATTACTGTCAATATTAGAAGATTTATTTGAAAAACACACTACAAATGTTTGTTGTTATATTTGAATCATAAGTATATCAAGTATATTTCAATCTTTATCAGCCCTATATTTTCATTAATACATTTCCTCCTTCCTTTGTATTAAGTTTGTAAACTCGAAACTCTCCTATCACTGTTAATTAAGGTTTTTAGAGGAAGTAAACTAAAATACTAATTTATTTTTATTTACAGGAATAATTTGGTATATTTGTATTCCAAAGACTCAAATATTTTGAATTAAGAAAATATTTCATCAAACAATTTCCGTTTTAGCGAATTTCCCCTATAGGGAAGAAGCTATTACCGTAGTCAGCATGGTAAGACCTAGGCCAGGGACCATGATACATTTTTGACTTGAGGTCCCCAGACCCCGAAAACACCATTCGTTTGAAACTGTATATATATGTGTGTGTGTGTGTGTGTGTGTGTGTGTGTGTGTGTGTGTGTGTGTGTGTGTGTGTACGGGTTTCGATTTTGATTAAATTTTTTTACAAATATGTAATGCAATATTTACGACTTTAAGAACCACCCAGATTGCTCTAGATTTTGGGGGGTTTTGTATCCCGAAAATGGGTTGTTTGAGATTTTCATATATAATATTTTTGTAAATCCAATTTTATTTTTCACCATTGAATTCAGCTTAAAAAACAAACAATTTGGTGTTTTAAACACTGCTCTACGTCAATTGGTTTCAGAGATATTGAAAGTGCTACACACAGTAGGATGTCCAATGTTATTCTTATGGAGAATAAGGGAAATTGTAAAGCTTGCTTATTTTTTTTCAGACAAAACTTGTTATATTGCTTCATACATTGTGGTCCATTGATATTTGCACGAAAACTATTGTTTTTATTGTAGTTCACGTAGCAGCAAACATGCGTACTCAGCCCCCATGTTATTCTTACGGAGATTAAGACAAATGTTATCTCCCTTAATTATGAACATAAATTATTAAAACTTTGTATTTATCTTCACCTAGTTGAGTTATAACAACATTTTCATAAATACCCATTTTATGTGTTCCTTGTTTTAGCAAACCTACATACTCAGCCCCCATGTTATTCCTACGGAGAATAATTAAAATGTCATAAGTCGTTTATTTATGAATGTATATTGATAAAACTTAGTATGTGGCTTTATGTGGTATTAAGATACATATATATGCATTGGAAATTTGATGACTACGCAAGTTTGCTGCTATGGGGGTATTTTTAATAATTATTAGGTGTTTGTTTATAATTATTTTTAAGAAGTAGACAGCCTCTTTGTTCCTATACCTTGTCCACCCACACGGTCCTAATTAAACGAAAAAAATTTCTTTTAAATACATATTTTTCTAATTTAGGTAGCATTATTATACTATTTTATCAAGTTTACTATCATTATAAAGTATCTTCTTAAATGACCAGTTCAGTTTATTTACAGACTTAAATATCTTGAATTTAAGATAGATTTAGTAATCATTAGTTTGAATGTAGTGAAAAACTGTAGTTTGAATAATGCACTTATTACTAGTAATTACAAAATTTTCCACATCGCGAGAAAATAATGAAAAGTAACATAACTTACGTCTTTTCAACGTAATCAGAATGTCCAGTTTGAACATATTTATACATCGTGTCGAGCTACAGGGACTCATCGACACCAGTAGCGTTTGAACGGCCTATTGCAGGGCCGAAGAGCAATCACAATAGACACCTAACGACTGGGGTTGCAACAATCACAACATCGCCAGTTTGTGGGGGAGGGGGAGGGGAGAATTCTCATTGAAGTGAACGATGCCCTGCGGTGCCATCTGCCGTCAAAACTAATAAAGTCGCCAAACTGTTTATTGAGCGGGAACAGTTGTGTTAAACCGGTCCCTTTATTCGGTAACTGTTGACGCCAAAGAGTAATGGCTTTATTGCTTTTAATAAAAGACCCCTGGTGACCTGTCTGATATGTTTCTCATTCGGCGTTCAAAAGTAATTTATCAAGTTAAAATTAGATTGGACAGATTGGAAACCTGTCATAGTAATATTCCTTTTACAATTTAAAAGATACTATACAATTCTTACTGCTGAAGTAGAAATAATTTATTAGGCATGGATTTTGTTCTTTATTTCCTGTAATATTGTAAATAGCCTTTCATTAAATAAAGTAACACACCGAATATATTAGAACAAATGTATACAGACTTTGATTAATGATAATCAACTATATAAGGTTTGATGTGTTAATCCCTTATAGGATTAGTTACATTCTTTAATTTAATTTACTCCAACCCCAAAAATATATTTAACCAGACGAAATGTATACGTTTAAAAGACGTGTTTAATGTTACTTGCAGGTCCATATTTTTCAGAGGAAATTATTTACCAAATGTTAGGCGCTGACCCACCATCTAGGTGAAGAATCCTACTTAAAATATTTTTTTACTATAGTGAAGTTTACATAACAAAACTTGTAATGCCCGTGAAAAACTCATTACTTGAATACATTTATAATAGTTAATTACTTTTACTCTATATATTTTCTAATATTTTAACTTTTTAAAGTTGATAAATAACGTAGTTTGATATGTTGAATAAAAAAACGAATTAATGACAAAAGTTATCGAATTTACACTAAGAGTTCAAAAGTATAAAACATCAACATAAAAATTACACGCTGAGGCTTTGGAAACATTAACAGATCCCCGCGGTGGCCGCCGAGCAGGTAGGTCAAGCTATAAATAACGGAAAGATCTCAAGGGAAAAACGACCAGGCTTGCTTCTTTGTCTCGGTTTCTTGGGCGAATACAGTTTTATGTACATAAGGATCAGGCTCTACCGTTAAATAGGCTCTTTGATATATTTTTAGCATTTAGTAAAGCTAATATCAATTTTATTTATCGTTTATGTCACTAACTGAGCAACTTCTAGGTAGATAGATATCACACATTCAAACCATCATATTTAATAAGGTTTCACCCTATTTGCCTTCACAGTTATGATGTTTTTCATTTGGCGAATGTTAATCCAAAACATTTTTGATCCATAAGATAAATAATTGTTTTATTTTCCGGCATTTATATTATGTATTTACAAGCAATCCAGGTGCACTAGTAATACTTGATAAATACGTTAATATATAGTTAATATACAGTAGCTGTATCAGTGGTACTGCTTAATGCATAATGCATAATGTTTGGTATCTTAATGATTTTAGAAAGTATTTCCTCTATTGTTGAAGCTATAACCGTGGAATGGTAATACCTATGATCGTTGCCCAAACCATAATCACCATTAGATTTAGTAAAAAGAAATTCGAATCTTGAATTATTTAATAGGTCAATAAATAATTGTTAAGATATTGAAGGTGTTACACAAAGTACCTTGTCTAATGTCATTATTTTAAAGAATAAGAAAAGTTCTGAATAATGCTAGTTTATGAATATACTGTATTGACAAAACATGTTATTTGGCTTCATCTGGTTGTAATAAATGATGTTAGCATACAAATCTTATTTTTGTGATCTCGATTGAAGCAAACCTGTATGCTCATGTCTCATTTTATTACTGTAAAGAAAACGATTAAACTATTATATTTTCCTCATTTATGAATATGAATATGAATATATTTGTTGAAACTTCACGTGAAAGAGTGCATTAAAATTATACATTCACTGAGTACGCAGGTTTTCTGCGGCGGGGAATTTGTTCTTTAACGTTACACTACTAAATTTAATCCACGTCACTAACCTTCGACCCACAACATGTTTATTAACAGTTTTTGAACAGTAATAGTTTTTTAACAGCACAAATGCGTTTTGATCGAAATCCTCCTAGTTTCAAAATGAGCCCCTGTACAACAATTTTCTTTTTCATAATATTACGGAAACGTGAAACAAAGAAACGGAACAGGATCAATTCCTGTTATACGGACAATACGGTAAAAACCGATATATATTTGACTATATTTATATATTTTATATATAATAGTAGCCCGTCACGGCTTCGATCGCGATCATAGTACATTATTATGTTTAAGAAGGTAGTTTCATTTGTCAAAGCACCTGCGGGACCGAGCTTTCCTCGAAAAGCAAGTCAGTTTGTTATTAAAAATGCCACAGTACTTGTATTCACGATTCCTCTTCAAGGCTAGCGTATTTGCTTTGCATATAGCCTATTTCTCGTTTATTTTTATTTTGGGCATGTCCGTTTTATATTCAATCTTCAGTTTGAATAGTTCTTGCAATTTATACATAACCGAATCATGTATACCTAAAGTTATGTACACATTAGTTCTAATCACTATTCTCTCAAAAACCATTTTATGCTAGTTTACCAAGTGAGTGTTATTGTTATAATTGAATTGTTGCTTTTGAACAGCTGTTATGACCCCAATGTTAGTTTTTTTAAATATATTTCTATACAATGCTATCTTTTCCATGAGGTCTGATTAGATTACATCACATGAGGTGTGGTGTGATTAGGTCACATTTATTAACCCATAAATTAGACAGTTTCAAACTCTGCTGTCTTTCTACCAAGTATATGTTCAATCGGTCTAGAAAGTATATAATTAACATGGAAATATTAAAGGGCCTTAGGGCCGAACCTCATTGGAACGGTAATAAGCCCATAACTATATATATATTTTTTTTTTTGGGGGGGGGTTGATAAATCCTCTTCCAAATACACAGAAAAAACGAGTTTTTCTGTGTATGTGCTCTATAACTTCTAAAGTTTGTTTGTGACTTATTGAAGGTGGACTTAAAAAACGTAAAAAATATTCGGTATTATAATCACAATGGCTACTTAGACAATCTGAGCTTTAAATACTATGTTGACAGGGCTTACGAGTTTTGCATAGCCAAAGATTTATTGCCGTGCCGTTATTTTAAATGGTTTAGTATAACTTTGTATAGTACTAAAACAGTACTTATTTCCTCCGTTTTGTGATAATATATAATTAGCTGACTAAATGCTCATAAGAACAAATATGGTGCATGCTGTAGTGAAATATTGAGTAACCTGTACCCTTAAGGCCGAATTAGTAGCAGTGCCGGACAAAGGGGCATAAACCTAATGACGTACTATGATTTAAAACAGCCAAAAGGATTTCTCTTTCACACAAAAGTATGCAAACATTTTGTTACATTCAGTGCAGTCTTTTTTTGTGACGCGCAAAACAAATCTCGCTTATAAACAGACAGACGGATAAACAAATGTTTACACAAATTTAAATATCTCAGTTACATGAAACATTTCACTGCTCAAAGCGATGTAGAAAAATAACGTATTTTATTTGTATAGATAAATAGATCCCTTACCTGTAAAATCTGTCATTGCTAATAACCTGTCCATAATGTATTAATAGCTGCAATTCAAATCAAATTATTCCCCATGTTAATCTTATAGGCTAAAAAAGAAATTTAGATTTACATGGGGCAAAGATCCGTGGTCGAGAGTGTATGGAAACCCCAAAAGGCACATCTAGAGAGTATGAGCTTTTGATTGGTACCAAATATGTTTATGAAATAATCATTTTAGGGGTCGAAAATCGCCTAACAAAAATCAAGAAATTCTTTTAATAATATAGATATAGTTTTTTCCGAATTGTCTGTGAAACAGGAGTGGTTCCTGCTCCGTTTCTCGCCTGAATATGTACGTGTTTTTAGAATCTCTGTATCATACTATCAGAATCACCTATGATATTGTCTTCTAATAGGCTCAATAATTATTTATGATTCGGTAGACTGTTGTGTAGAATATTAACTTTCAGATTGTACTGACTCAAAAAATGGTGTTTGCAGTCTGGCTCTACAACTAAAATTGGCCCTGAAGTAACCTTGGCACGTCTGTTTTACTACTTTCTACGGTATTATAAACCGTGCATTAATCTTAATGTTTATGTTCCCCTAGCCTTT
The DNA here is from genome assembly GCA_963675035.1 of Allygus modestus. Lineage (NCBI taxonomy): Eukaryota > Metazoa > Arthropoda > Insecta > Hemiptera > Cicadellidae > Allygus > Allygus modestus. Next base: position 394,301,167 of record OY776111.1, read on the forward strand.
AAAATCTCTACTTTAATCATATTAAAACTAAAACTCGTACTTACTGAATCAGTTGTGTTGAAATTTAAAAAATCGTTGTAAAACGTCAATATCAAATTAATATGGGCATCTCCTGTTTATTAAATCCTCTACAATCCCGTTCCACTGAAATTTAAAATTTCAACTATACAATTACGTACAAACTAGTAGACCGATTGAGCTAAGATTCGGTTGAAAGACAGGCGAAGAATCACGATCATGCACAGACCTTCTCATGCAATTTATTTAGATTTGACAAACATTGTTTTAAGCTCTTTAAAGCTGCGATGGATAACTAGCACTTATTGATTCAAAGCAACATAGTAAATGTATATGTTAACTCACTATAAATTGTGAGCAGATCAATGAATAAACAACTGCTCTTAAAATTAAATGTAACATGTTATTCTGTAATCTAGAGATAAAATATACATTTTCAAGATTAATGTTACACTAGTCTTTTTTAATATAAAAATATCAAAACATTTGTACAATTTAAATGAACTTCCACTAAACGATAAGTACTTTTTATATTTCACAGAAAAAATATAGATGTTGTTTCGTATAAGAGAGAATTATAAACCTCTTATATATTTTCAATTGATTAATCAATTATAAATAATATCTTTGTCAATTTCCAAAATGTACTAATGCTGAAGAAAAATGCAGTTATATAGTTTCTTTATAATCACTAAAGCTTCAAATATTTCTGATGTATCATGGAGGGAATGGTTAGAAGTCGACCTTTAAGAGATTCATTGTTGTCCTTTATAAAGGACACTCTGGGGTAAGCACGCATTGAACGTATTCATCATTCTGAATTCAACTTCCTTAATGACGATATAAGAAACGCATTTTATTAGAATAGTGATTATATATATATATATATATATATATATATATATATATATATATATATATCGGTTTATTTACAGACACATTACTATGCTATCTCAAATTATCAGTGTTTTATTTCATTAATAGAGTTCACTGATATTTATTTTACACATTGAGACACCTAAAACTAAAAGTAAATGACTAGTTGCTATCGGTGATTGTAGTACTACACAGGTGGTTGTTTTGTGGTTACCGACGAGCCAAATAAATACATTTTATTTTGTAAACACTTTCTTCATACGATTTGTTCAAACACTTAATATTTCGTACAGTTTTTCTTATGCCTTTTAATGTACATATTAAATATGTGTATATCATCTAATCAATAATATAATCTATGTATATATACGTAGTAAACACTTTTACTATTGATTAAATAACAAAGTGTCACTGCATTATATATTATTTACGTAATATTAGAATTATTAAGTGTATTATGTAAGAGTATTAGTGGGTTTTCATAAAACTAATTTTTATAAACAGATTATTGTTCTTCCCAGTATAAAGGGTTTATTTCAAATGTTAACATTAAAACACGAATCTAAAGATTTGGGTAACCATCTTTAGTGTCATGAAAATTGTTAACTAACTAAACGGTATCAGGAAACTGACACATACTTTATCCCTTTTAGCCCAACTTCAATGAATAAATTACTTTTAATTTATTAAATATATAACACAAAGCACGGTCGAATGTACAGAAAATCTTGTAAACAAGTTAATTTCAAAAATATCCATCCAAATACCTGTTTAGGAGGCACTGCAGAATCCATCGCTACACACATGGGTTTAAGAGGGGAAATGCCCCCTATTCCCCATAAGGCAAACTATTAAGGGGGGGGGGGGTTATTAAGGGGCAAACTATTTATAATTTCCTCTGTTGGTCAATGCTAACTTGACAAGCATATCAAGTTTGAACGAAATTTATCAATAAATAAGAGATAAATATTAATTTTTATATTCCCCGTAAGAATAACATTGGACAACGTACTGCGTTTACCGCAAAATTTTAATTTTAATTTTCTCCCCAACCAGCAATCGTAGAATAGTAATTCAACATACAAAATTATTTAGTTTGTTGAGCTTCTTTTAATGGTGTATAGTAATATTGTTTTATGTTTATGTTTTTTTATGACAAATCTAAAAAACTGAATTTTTGATGTTTTAAGTCTTGTAATTTCTGAACCCGTATTTCTACAGAAATTCGGGTGGTGTCATTTTGTTGGAAAACGAAAGATCTACAAACGATTAAAGTTTAATTAAAATCGTTAGAGCTGTTTTTAGAAATTTTTATTTTTAATGTTTTTGGCGGTTTTGGGGGGATAATAACCCTTAAAAATCAAAAATTCAAAAAACTTAAAAGAATACCTGGAGATAGTACCTACATACCAAATTCCATAAAATTCTGACCATTTGATACGGCTCTAGCTCTATACACATCCATACAGACAGACAGACAGACACACAGACATCACGTAAAAATTACTTTTTTGGGTTCAGGGAGTACCAAAACAAATATGTCCACTAACAACTCAAATTCGAAAATTTTTACGAAAAAAATACTTTCTCCATGTACTATGTATAAGAGGGAGAAAGTAAAAAGAGGTTATGTATGGGATTATGCTATCAGACAATGAATCATCAGGTTGGAAATGCCTGAAGGGAAAGCTTCTTTTGCAAATTTAATGCTGTTCTGCCTAATTTCCTTCGTATTACGTTAGTTACTTAGGTAGACAAATAAACAGTTAGAACATTCTTGGCTTAGTGTGAAATTTTAAAACTAGCAGATTCTGCATTTTTATTATTTTGTATTACAATTGTTTTTGTGTTTGTTTGAATATCAAATTTTCTGGACTGAAAAATGTTATGTTACTGATATACGTTCTCAACATTTTCATTTTGAATAAACTTATACATTGTTACAACAGTAAAACAGCTGAATGCCCTCCTCCATCGTTTACTACGGCCTCTGAAAACTGGAAGGCGAACAAACAGTTTTTAACCCAAAACAATAGAGTCGTACGCCAATGGGAAACCCAGGAACAAAACATATATTGTCCTGTGGCAGACTTTTGTGTCGCCTCTTTTTTCCACGGTTTACTTGTATTTGGAATATTCATACAATTGGATTGTATCACCAAGTTTTATATAATATTGAAGGAGTTTTAATGCTATACACATTTATTTTGCGGTCCATATTTAAAAAATATATTAATTACTTTATTTTGTACTATTATTTTGTTATATTAAAGCGTGACAAGGTTGTTTACTAAAGTTCCAATTAGTTTTTATATAAAGGTATAAGTGATATTTAAGATATTTTATGAAATTATTTCATTCAACGTAGTTAAACTTATTACCAAACGAATATCTTTAATTTGGAATTCTGTTAGTAATTTAAGTTTGCTTATAATAAATTCCTTAAATTAATTTTGCCTAAGCTAAATATGTTTTATTTTAATTTAACTGTCCAGAACAGGTTCAAGATTGTTTAGAAACTGTCTTGTTAGGAAGGAATATTTTACATTTTCGTAAAAATTGTAACATTCTCTAAAGTCTTTTACAAATATTTTCGTAATTAAAATTTTTACATTTGTAATATATGTAGTAACACAGCCTCTTAGCTACAAAGGCGATTTTATAGAACCAAGTCTGATTTCTTTAAATTTTACAACAAAACCCCAACATTTTGTCGTTCGTACGTTGTTTATTGTTAGTTTAAGAATATTTTAACTATTAACACATTTTTTATTTAATTATTATCCATCAACAATTTTCATAAGAATTGGTGCATTCTTGGTTTGACATGCTAAAATCAAAGTTTTTGTTATATGCCTTTACATGTGTCTTACATTTAATATTATGGCTATCTTCAGTATTACATTTACCTGTATAATGAATAACCATGTTATATTACCATAAAACTAATAAAAAAACTATAACCATTTCTACTAAAAAAAAAACAAAAAATTCAATTTATTATTCATTGCATAAGCCGCCAAGACTTCGAAGTAACTTTCAGAGACACGTTCCAGATATGACAGTCGTTAAAGATCCGCAAGCTGGAAACCAGGTCACAGTAATATGTAATGTCTGGGTCATTGTTTTAACCAATTCAGTGTATTGCTAAACTATATCTGTGTAGTGCATTGTATTACTATTCACATTTCACCACTAAGCACTTAACGAGTTTCCATATTTTTTCAAAATATTAAATTGACTTTTTAATTGCTGCTTAGTATTTCATGTCACCGAAGATAGTATTCGACGTTGGGATTACAAGGATTTCGATATTTGTTAAGTATTTGATATTGTCGTAAATAAACAAATATTGCTACAAACGCCGCACATTAAAGAAACTTATGGAAACATCTATAAATAAGAAAGGAAGAATATATATATATTTATATAATTATACTTAAGAGTGTGTGATAGTAAGTGCTGTTGCACAGAGTAAGGGTTCATAACGTAAAGTTGTATTTAAAATAATATAATAGTTTAAAAATTAAAGTGGAATAAAATATTTTTTACTTTAAACTAAAACAGGAGTCATAGTGTAAAGTTTAAATTGAAAAAAAAATTAAATATGTGGGTGTTTAACAAAGTGAGGCTCCACAACGTCAAGCTGTAACCATGCACGCCAAACATAGTTTACTCCAGCAAAGGCAAAATCGGATCGAACTGAAATGAGTTCTATAACTGGACGATTTGAAACTTTAAGTTATGAAACACCGCCTCCTAAAAGAATTAAAAATTAATTACTGGACGTTATGAAACTTTACGTTGTGAAACACTTACATATATTATTTGAATTATAATAGTTAGTTTACCTCATGAAACTTTACGTTTTGACAAGCATTATATATTCATTGGATTAAATTATTACTTTGTATTATGAAACTTTAACCACAAATTTAGTTTGCTATGATATATAAACTTTACGTTATAAAACTGACGTTGTGTCGTTTTTATTGACATTAAAATTAATTACAACTTTATACCTCTTTACTTTCTGAAATAATATATACATTTAAATGGAGCGTTATGTTATAAAACGTTACTTTATGAATCAATGAATATTTAAAGCTTTAAAATAGAATCCTTATACGATTGAACCAAATTTTGAACTTTACGATTTAAAATCACTGTCACTAAATCAGTTATTCTGAAGGAATAAGTATAATTAAATTATAATTATTCTGCTGTATTAATAAAGCAGATAAATTTGAGTTAAAATGTCTGAAGACAGAGAGCCACTTTACTTTATGAACCTTGACGTTATGAATCGTCCCCATATAACAGGCACACGTTTATAAGCAAAGTATGTTATGTTATTGCTCGGTCTGTATGACCGGTTGTATGGCTATATGACTGCAAGGTCTGTGTGACGGATTGAATGGGTTCTATGACTGCAAGGTCTGTTTAACGGGGTGTTCTGTGATTGCTACGTCTGTATGATGGGTTGTTTGACTATATGACTGCAAGGTCTGTATGACTCATTGTATGGCTATATGACTGCAAGGTCTGTGTGACGGATTGTGCGGGCTAAATGACCGCAAGAACTGTTTAACGGGATGTGATGTGATTGCTAGGTCTGTATGACCGGTTGTATGGCTATATGACTGCAAGGTCTGTGTGAAGGATTGAATGGGTTATATGACTGCAAGTTCTGTTTAGCGGGGTGTTAAGTGATTGCTAGGTGTGTATGACCGGTTGTATGGGCTATATGACCGCTAGAACTGTTTAACGGGGTGTTATGTGCATGCTAGGTCTGTATGACGGGTTGTATGGGCTATATGACCGCTAGAACTGTTTAACGGGATGTAATGTAGGTTGTATGACTATATGACTGCAAGGTCTGTATGACGGATTGTATGGCTATATGACTGCAAGGCCTGTATGACGGATTGTGTGGGCTAAATAACCGCAATAACTGCTTAACGGAATGTGATGTGATTGCTAGGTTTGTATATGACTGCAGGAACTGTTTAACGGGTTGTTATGTGATTGCTTGGTCTGTATGACGGGTTGTATAGGCTATATGACCGCAAGAACTGTATCGCGGGATGCTATGCGATTGCTGAGTCTGTATGACGGATTGTGTGGGCTACACGACCACAAAAACTGTTTAACGGGATGTTATGCGATTGCTAGGTCTGTATGATGGGTTGTATGACTATATGACTGCAATGTTTGTATGCCGGATTGTGTGGGCTGTATGACTGCAAGCACTGTTTGATGGGATGTGTGGGATATTTGAAGGGTTATGTAGCCTATATAACTGCAAGGACTGTTTGACGGGCTGTGTGGGTTATATGACTGCAGACACTGTTTGACCGGCTGAGTGGACTATATAACTACAAGGACTGTACGAAGGGTTGTGTGAGCTATACATTTACTGCATGAACTGTATGATAGGATTCAAAATTTATATAGTCTCAAATCCAAAATTGGAAAAACAGCGTAACACTAAATAATGATAGATAACACACATAATCTATGTAATGTTGGTGTATATGCATTTTATGGACAATTTTTTGAGTACATGTTAGATTTGCCTTATGTTGATTTCCTAAGCACGACGAACCATTGTATTTTGAAAACGTAACATTCTTCAGTGGCCTTTAGTAAGTACAATACTGTTTTATGGTTTATCTGTATATCATGTTATACAGTACTAGTATCATTTAAGGAAACCGTAAGCCTGAAACCGTTGGTCTGCCTGGACCGATAGGTTTTTAGTGGGTGAGACACCGGGGTAAACACCAGACCCTGACGGTGCATAATGCATTTTCCTATCGTAATAAAAAAAAAGCCTGAAACCTATCTCAAGGCGGTCCCACACTTCTCGCGAACACGCCCGAACATTCGGCCGAACTTCTAATGCTTGGAGTATTCGCGAGAAGTGTGGGAGCTGCACGAAATTTTGATTATATGCGGGACCGAACGTTCAGTGAACATTTGGGAGAATGTTCGGCTGTATGTTCAGGCGTGTTCGCGAGAAGTGTGAGATCTCCTTCAGGCTCAGTCTCATTCCAATCACTTTCTATGAAAGATCGAGGTTGAAACATCTTAGTATCAATATTTTTTTAACAATCTATTTTTAAAAGGGTCAAAAAACAAAGAGAAAGATCAAATAGATTTAAAATTCTACAAGTAGATAGATTTAAAACTGTAATCAGGTTAACGAGTCAAGTTCTTGGCCCAGCTCGATAAAATAAACACAAACATTTACGATTCAAAACGGTTCATGAAGGATGTAAATAAACGTGGGATTAATTTTGCAGTCGGTCTGATGTTCTTAGTTCCTCGAGAATATCTGCCATGAATATTCAGAAGAGATTTGAATTTGCAATCTTAAAGTAAATGCCTTTCCAAATTAGTAAAACAATTCAACATTTTTAAATATTACTTAAGTTAGTATGGACTATAATTCAGGACTTGGTTTTCGCTGACTTGAATTAAGACCAGTATCAACCGAATACACGGTTTATTCATAAATATAATTTAATTTATTATATGCTTGTTTTATGAAATATTTTATTTTTTATTGGAAATAAATTTCACAAAGATGTATAACTTTATGTGTAGACTCGACTATTTTTTGAAATTATGATTTTAACAAATTGGTTACTTTAAAACTTGTATTTATTTTATTTAAAAACGGAGACAGTTTGTTCGCGGTTAAACGTTTTTACGAAAGTCTACAAAATACGTAAATCCTAGATGATAAATTGCGAGAATTTCTATAAGGCTCTTAGTATTTAGTCCAAACAGTCAGCCGGATAACAGAAGGGTGGGGGTTCTCACCTCAAACTGGGGAGTCACGCACGAGTGAACAACTGATAAATTTACCCTACCTTCTGCTTACTGCCTCAACATTTGACGTTTGGGGACGGGAAATCGATGAGCTAAAGTATTAGATGAAACATTGCTAACTTACATCAGTGTAATGAATCTCAATACTCGTGTATCTTGGGTATTTTAAATAAACTTACAATTTCAAAAAACTCTACAAATTAACAATGTCCAATTATTATCCGTGCGCATAATATTAACGGCCACATTATAAGGAGTTGCCTCCATTCGTTTTTACAAGTTTTGCTTGGATAATAATGTATTGGTTTTTCCATTGTGTACGGTGTAATTGGCTTCGTAATATTTATACTATCAGAACCGACAATGAAACCAGTATTACGATCTGCAGAGTGTGTAGTAGTTGGAATTAACATCAGCTCATTACTTCTGTTAAAAATACAATACATCTTCTGTTTGGTTTTACTATACCTTTCCCATATCGCGAGTCCTAATGTTTACTTAATTTATATTAATATTAATTTTTAAATCGAAGCTTTTATATAAACTGAAATACACATTTTAGCCCCATGACTATACCAAAACGTTTTATAACTTAATGTTTTTTGTAATGTAGTTTCCCTATTTACTTTACTTCACATGGATTTTTACTAAATAAAGGATATGTTTAATGTGTAATGTAAAAATATCTGAACGTCTATATTTATTGAAATTCAGTAATTACCTTTTGAATAATTTATTTTTATATATGTATGTTAGTTGAATGTAATCCAGCATCATTTAGCTAGAGAGCTACTCATATTTTCTTATAAAAAGTGGCTCATAACCATTCCCCATTCCAGATCCTTTCCCACCAATTTAACAACGATCTTCATTACTAAAATGTATAGTCTTAAAAGTGATTTAAGAATTTGTAATTAGTCAGTAATCTATAAAATTAAAAACATCGAATCAGTATTGCAATTTTCATTATTTGGGGCAAGGACATTCGTTTACAAAGTAAACATCGTTAGGTCAAACATAAGTAATCTATTATAAAAGATGGTGAATGTTGTTATTAAGTAAGTGCCAGTATTTACTTAAACTTGTCTCATAGAGTTTATTCAACGTGAAAACAATAATCATTCCTAAACAACAATGTACTATTTAAGTTGTACAGTAAACCATATAATGCCAAGCCTTTATCTTTAAGTATAATACTCCCTAGGAGATACAACGTGGAATTAGCCGCAACTGTTTTGCAACATAATTATATTATGTAATTGTTCATTACAACATTTTAACAGTTCGAGTTCTAAAATTTAATTTGTCAAGCAGGAAGTGAAAACCAATATTCACACTTTTATATGAAGCAGATGTCCCGCTAAACTAAGTAAGCGCTTCCCCTCATTCAATAGGGTGACTACCATCAGCGCCGGCAAGGCTTCGGTTGATCTCACAATATTGCGAGGGTGGAAAGTATCACTTTTATAGAGATGCTACTTAATTAATCTCCTAGTTTTTACTAGGTAAGAAATCAAACAGAATATACCAACACTGGAATCTAATTTCCTAACTTACATTTATGTCCTTTAATACTCATAAATACATTATTTTTTTAAGGGAAGAGAGGGTATGATAAATATATTTTAATGTATTTGCAATTATATCAATTTAAACAAAAAGGTGGTTTCCTCACAAAATTAATAAATATCCCTCTTTTATACTTTAGTGTCATTTCCACCGGACACCTTCAAATTGTTGGATGTGCAATTGAACACTAGTGTTCTGTTGGATTAGCACAATAACATACGTATTGTTAAAACATATTAGCATGACAGTTTTTTAATTTTAATTTGCATAATAAATGTGAATTTCCGTACGTATACTGTATGAATTCCATCCAAACTATGCTTTTAAAATAATACCACTGAGAGTAAATATATCCATGGCGTGACGGACGTCCCACAGTGAGGTAATAAATTGGAAGCATCGACCAGGAGCACCGATTCAACATGTTACACCACCCTCGAGACGGGGTAGCAGACCACATCGAGACCAACCTAAACGGTTAACTTGGAAGAATATACAAGCGCAATGAGTCTGTTGTTTGTAAATATGTTAACACCTTTCAAGCTTCAATCTAATTCAATATGTCTAATATTCTCAATTATATTATGATACTGTGACTGTTTATTTTGTATTTTTCATAATCGAAAACGTCATATTCAAGCTGAATTGAAAACTGAAGGACGAAGCAGTTTTGCTGTTGCTTGACTATGATATAGTTTTTCAATAACGGTTGGAAGTTAGTTGAGTATCTGTAATAAGGTAATATTAAACACCTTTTCACATTGATTATCAAGGAATTTACAAATCATAATGCCAATGGTGTCACAATAATAGAACAGTTATTAATTAATATTACTGTTCCGAGTATTTTAACGATTATTAGCTGAACTACTGTGAACATACTTTCCTGTTAGTATATAAACAAATCTTTACTAAAAAAATTACATTTATAAAATAAACAATATTTATTAACTCTAGTAACTTCCGATTTTCGGTGAATCAAGACAAGTTTTAATTAGAAAATGGAATACCTTCAACTTAAAAAATATAGGCTAATTTTTCACTATGAAAATAAGAAGTGTGAAAGAAAACAGCCCATCGATGTTAGTGTATAAAAACTTATATGAGAACGTTAAGTAAGCACATATTTGTCAGCTAATAATAAATGTTCGGCATGAAAGTGGAAGGTTATGCAATTTATTGCCCTGAATATTACTAATCGTCACTGTAAAATTTACCTGTCATCAATAACATAGTTGTGCCTAACACTAAGGAAATACATTGAGGCCTACAGATTTAATCTGTCTTGGTTTTTATATGGGTAGAGGCAAACGCAGATCTTGAATCTTTGAATGCTGTAAAAACGAATATCTTAATTCCCTGTTCTAATTATACATTCTTAGTGAGCCTTAACAGTTATCTAACAAATCAATCGTGGTATGCGTTCCTGTTTTGAAGTGAAAATTGACTAATCGTTTAAAAAAGAGAGTTGACTTTTAGTTATTTGATTAGAAGTAACCAATTTATGAATCAGGTATCGTAACCGTAATGATAACAGGAGTGCCATTAAAAAACTACCCACGAGAAAAAACGCCTACGTCATTTTAATTTTACAAAAAATACGCTGTCAATGTTTAGCTTTCCACAAGAAATTTCGTCCAAATTAGGAAAAGTCATTATTATTTTTTTTTTAAGTTCTATCCCGTTAACACTTTTAGTCACTTACGCTAATGCGTGACCACCAGGAAAATATCTACAGAGATTGAACTTAAACTAACATACTGTTATCTTACATTTTATTCATCGTACCTTTGTAAACGAGAGCTCAACTATTGCACTGAAAATAATTGTGATCCAACAACAAAAATGTCCAAGTTATGTTTGTACTAGATAACCCAAATGAGGTAACCTTCTGAAAATAAAACTTAATAAATGATACATAACTAATTGTCCTGCCCCATGAAGGCAAGCAAGTGAACAACTTCACCTGCCATGGCAAGTCATAAAGGTATGTTGGGTAGTATTTAATTATTTAGCAAGAATAAACATGAATTAAGAAACATAGAATACAAACTAATAATAAAATAAATTATTTACGATATGTTACTATACTATATATTACTCGGTGAGGCTGTGACCAGCAAGAAGGTTAATTTAATGAAACCAAGTAGGGTACCTGCTTGACAAAGCAATACCACTTTAAAAGAAACAAATTCCCCTTATTGTAAAGTGTGTATGCTACATAAATAATAAACTATGCAAGAACATTACGTATTCAAATCTTAGTTTTGCTGAACTATTGCATATTCCTGGTCTCAGCTCGTTAAAAAAGTAATTGCGACCAAATACATTGATAAGTGTAATTAAACTATAGTATATTCCTGATCGTACATCACTTTATTGCCAGGTATTCACATACATTGCCAAAGGAACATAATTAATTTTAATTGTCTGAAATTTCATAGTTGAGAAGTAGTTTTATTTATGTAGATGGTTATCTTCGGGTAGTCTTAAGAGGGTAGGTTTATATAGAGGTAGTTTTTGTGGTTGATTCACTAAGGGAGGATATCTGGAGAAAACTAGCATACTGTCATGGCTATATTAACCATAACCTTATAGTAGAACTTGTGGTCAACTAAATACCTACTTATTAGTTTATCTTTCAAAAATTTTTAGTAAAATTAGGTCATCATTATTTGTATAATATCACCTTAAATACGTCAATGATTAATGTTTGTAATACGTCTAGATTAATGTTTTATATACACTTATCCATCGGAATAATATGGATATATGTTCTTATAAGCTCAGGTCATGTTATGCAAACCTTACTGTTACAAAGCTCTGGGCTGTAGGAGCAAATGAATGGATTTTAGCTTTTATGCCTTGAAACATTATGTTTTCCTTTTAGCGAATTTCCCCTATAGGGAAGAAGCTATTACCGTAGTCGGCATGGTAAGACCTAGGCCCGGGACCATGATAACTTTTCGTTTTGAGGTCCCCAGACCCCAAAAACACCATTCGTTCGAAACTGTATATATATATATATCTATATATATATATATATATATATATATATATATATATATATATATATATATATGTGTCCGTGAGCACGATAACTCTCGTAAAAATTATCCGATTTTGATGAAATTTGGTATAAACGTGTAAAGTAACATTTATGACTTTAAGTTCGAAAACCAGCCAGATCGCTTTATCCGAAGGGGTATTTTGGGGGGGTTTTGTACCCCAAAAATGGGTTTTTTGAAGTTTTTACATAGAATTTTGGAAATAGTCAAATTTTAGTTTTTACCATTGGATTCAGCTTAAAAAAACACACAATTTGGTATTTTGATCATTTCTCTACGTCAATTGGTTACCGAGATATTGAAAGTGCTAAACACAGTACGTTGTCTAATGTTATTCTTATGGAGGAAAAGAAAAATTTTATATCTCGCTTATTTATGAACGTATACTGACAAAACTTGGTATACGGCTTCATCTGGTTGTGGACCATTGATATTTGCTCAAAAAAACAATTTTTTGTCAAAGGCTCCCGTAGCAGCAAACCTGCGTACTCAGCCCCATGTTATTCTTATGGAGAATAAGTAACGTGTTATCTCCCTTAATTATGAAAATAAATTAATGAAATTTGGTATGTGGCTTTACCTAAATGAGTTATATTGATATCTGTATAAAACCCCATTTTTTGTTTTCCTTCCTTCAGCAAACCTGCATACTCAGTCGCCATGTTATTCTTATGGAGAATAATTAAAATGTCATAAATCGTTTATTTATGAATGTATATTGATGAAACTTGGTATGTGGTATTAAGATACATATATATGCATTGGAAATTCGCTGAGTACGCAGGTTTGCTGCTACGGGGGTATATATATATATATATGTGTCCGTGAGCACGATAACTCTCGTAAAAATTATCCGATTTTGATGAAATTTGGTATACACGTGTAAAGCAACATTTATGACTTTAAGTTCGAAAACCAGCCAAATCGCTTTATCCGAAGGGGTATTTTGGGGGGGTTTTGTACCCCAAAAATGGGTTTTTTGAATTTTTTATATATAATTTTGGAAATAGTCAAATTTTAGTCTTTACCATTGGATTCAGCTTAAAAAAATACACAATTTGGTATTTTGATCATTTCTCTAAGTCAGTTGGTTACCGAGATATTGAAAGTGCTAAACACAGTACGTTGTCTAATGTTATTCTTATGGAGGAAAAGAAAAATTTTATATCTCGCTTATTTATGAACGTATACTGACGAAACTTGGTATACGGCTTCATCTGGTTGTGGACCATTGATATTTGCTCAAAAAAACATTTTTTTACCAAAGGCTCCCTTAGCAGCAAACCTGCGTACTCAGCCCCATGTTATTCTTATGGAGAATAAGTAAGTGTTATCTCCCTTAATTATGAAAATAAATTAATGAAATTTGGTATGTGGCTTTACCTAAATGAGTTATATTGATATTTGTATAAAACCCCATTTTTTGTGTTCCTTCCTTCAGCAAACCTGCATACTCAGCCGCCATGTTATTCTTATGGAGAATAATTAAAATGTCATAAATCGTTTATTTATGAATGTATAATGATAAAACTTGGTATGTGGCTTTATTTGGTGTTAAGATACATATATATGCATTGGAAATTCGCTGAGTACGCAGGTTTGCTGCTACGGGGGTATTCTATAGTGCCGACACTGATTAGTATGTGGATCTAGAGAGTTTGTAGGTGCCTGGGGGTACCTCCCTCCCCAAAGAAATATACATAATATGACCTATGGTAGTAATAATTACTTCGTACAACAAAATTAATAGCAAGCATAAAGTTCGAAGTTACAAAACTGTTTGAAATAAACAAACATAAAAAATGTGGAAATCAGGTTCCGAATACGTCGTACTAGAGGTAAATTAATAGAGAACAGAAAAAATATCAGTGAAACCAGCACTTGGTTTTATTTATAACCTAATAAAGCAACGAGAATAAATGCCTGGAATTACGAGGTGGCATTATGATTAAGATGGTTCTTTGCACCCTCGCAATAATGTAATATCAACTGTAATCCTCCCCACAAATAACGGAAATAACATCGACCAAAAGAAGGGTGTGATTATTTCAACAACAAAAATATAATATTTCGAATTTCTTAATACTAATCTTTAGGGACAAATTGTTTTTATTTTATAAAATAATATTTTGCCTTAGTATTTTTAACATACTCGTATTTATACAGCGAATAGGTAAAAAGGTGTTAAAGCGTTAACGAATCAACTTTTTACTCTGTTTTTTAGTGGATTTCCTATGGAAAGTGACCTATTAGCATGACCCGCACGGTGAAACTAAAGTCTGGGACCACCATAGAAGTTCCTCACGTGACCCCCTGAAAACATTTTGGGGGTCGTAAAAAATTGTATGTATATACTGTATACCGAGTGTTTAAAAAGAACTCCCTATTTTCGAAAACATTTTAATGGTCAAACATGCAAAACCTTACCTTTATGAATAAATAGTGTGAATCAAAATATCATCAAGTTTTGATTTAGGCAGAGTAAACTTCAACTTGCGCATTATTAGTTGCCTTACATAGATCAAGACGATTTTGCACTTCTCGCCAGGTATTCGCTAACATTGCAGGTGTGACTAATGCAACTGCTCCGATGATCCTTAGTCGTATCAGATCAATGTCATAGATATTTTCAGCTTGTGCCATATTCTTTACATGTCTCCAAAAGAAAAAAAATAAGCCCATTTAAATCTGGGCTTCGAGGTGGCCATGACAAAGGATCATCGGAGCGTCAGTCACACCAGCAATGTTGGTGAACACCTGGCGAGAAGTGGAAAATCGTATTCATCTGTGTAGAGCAACTAATGGTTCGCTCGTCAAAGTTTACTAGGACAAAACCGAAACTTGAAGATATTCTCTTTCACACTATGTATTCATAAATGTAAGATTGTGTATGTTTAACCATTAAAATTGTTGTCGAAAATTAAGTACTTTTTCAAACACCCGGTACCTATATATATATATATATATATATGTATGTGTTTGAACCCTAGTGGTCGCATGTTTTGTCCGATTTACTTTGAATTTGGTAGGGACGTTCCTTTCTATAATCAGTTGGCCAAGTTTGTTGGGCAAAACAATCGGAAAGCTCTAAACCCTTTTTTGGGTATTAATCTTTCAAATGCCCAGTTTTGGGCCCAAAAAGGGCTAGAAAAGCCCCGGATTTAAATGAATGCATTTGAATAGATGGGATTCCGTAAGACAAAACTTTTAAGCCCTCTCTTGTCATCCTAGAACAAATAGTTACCGAGTTATTAAAGAAAATGTGTATCAACCAAACTCAGTACGTTGTCTAATGGGTGTTTTACATTAGAAAACCCTGTTATTCATTTGTTGGTGTACTTTTAACATCCCCAACAAACTCACGCCTACTTTTAAGCCTGAATTTACCTTCTCCTAACCTTAAAATGAGCAAAATTATATTCCCAGCATTGCAGGTAAATGAAACCAGGAGCATCAGAACAGCCAAGATATCAATTACTTCAAATTTGAATACAAATTGGGAGAAATGTAGGTTTTACACTGATTTTGAGTTTTAAAAGTTTGTTACGTGAAAATCCACTTCCCTCACGTCAGCGTGCTGCGTGCGAACTCGTTTTAAGTGTAAAGTATTTAAAACTCTTTAATTTTCGCTGGACTGTAACTGTGTAACTAGATCCCTAAGCTCGAGGCCATAAATTATGTTTTTCAGACACATTGCTGCGCCAATAAGCAATGTGTCTTAATAATGAACATTTAATAAATATACAAAACTCGTTAGAGTGTAATTGTTATTAATCCTTCTGGATTATTATAACACATTACGCTTATTGTGAACTAACTATAATTATTTTCATTATAAAACAAGAGAGTTTTAAATTGGTCATGGTAATATTTAATGTTGCATTTTCTATATTTTGTGATCTAGGGTTTAATTGCAACCAAAGACCTATCTGAGTTTTTGCTCCAGTTTATATAGCGTAGCAAGCACTATTAATAACCATTGATTCATATTAGTAATCCTTATATCAGGTGAGAATATTGTTACTCTAAGTCATTGATTGCTTTAATTATCACCAAATAATTTAATATAAACCGTATCCAAACTGAATGGTACTGCTCACCTCACTTCTAAACTAGTATTAGAATATTACCTCATCACTACCTTTAATATATCATCCATATAAAGACAACCAACAACAACATTTTATAGCTGTATAAACCCCACCATTTTATTATTGTTCCTTGGAACTTTCTTCTTTTATTTAGTGCTTGGTGTTTAGTCACTAAAGGATAAGATAAATTTAGTGTTACAGAGAATGTAGTAAAGACACTAGTTGCCATCTAGTTTTTACTTATTTAAAACACTTTTACGGTTAGTATTTGTTTCAGGTCTTATACAGTTACAGATTTCGTCGGTTACGTGATCAGCACAATAACATTTTCGCCACCCTATGGGATTCAAGATGATGGATTTATGTTTTTTGTTTTTAACAGCCATAAGTTGAATTGTTACGATTATGTGCGTTCGTCGAATATATACGATTTTTATATTTTAAATTCGTTTAAAAGAAGACCAAATTCTCTGGATCTTTTTTCTTCACACTAGTTTTGTTGGTTAAAAATGATTATAGAAAAAGAGTACAGTTTAAATACCACCACTAATTTCTTCTGCATTTGATAATGTGTCGACTTTGGACCACAAATTTGGGGTACTATTATTTTTGGCACTGTTGTCTTTATCCAGTCGATTTTAATTAAATGTTTTTAGATATCTCAGTTTTTTTTATTTTGTAAATAAATGTCATTCAGGAGTAATTTATCTTAAAAACTTTTATATTGTATCCGTTGCAATTTTGTCCCATGTCCACCTATATATTTCCTGGACTAGTTATACAAAACAGGTAGTAAACTGGATGAAGGGCGAAATAAATCAAGAGCTCACTGTTGCGTTCACTCTCCACACTGGTTTACAGTTGAGTGCCTCAGGTAAATAGAGGGGGCCTCCTGAAGCAGCAGCGGCAATTTATTGTTTCAGGGATTCCCCTACTTCTAAATTTTGTATACACTATATATTTGTTTGTTTGATTAATGAGGTAAACATAACATGTTGAACAACTAAAATATTCCTGTTTTAATGCCCCCTCTTATATGTAAATATTTTTGTAAATGTATTTTGTAATAAAACTTAGTATAACGTTTAGTTAGTTATTTCAACTAAAATCGTAGACTAATAATGATTTAAAAAATTAATTTGTAATTATTTAACGTGTTAGGACTTTTATTGACGATATGAATTAATTTAAAAGTTGGTAATTTAAGAAAAAACATAACTCCAAAGCGTTAATTTGAATGGCTAAATGGTAATGATATCACTGGGGATACATTCGTTTGCAAACATGAAAAAATTGAATTGTTGTTGTATTTTAAATTACTAACATAACCATTTTAACAGGCTTCAGTTTAGATATTATATATTGTACACTCCAAGAAATACTAACCTTATGCCTGTAATGGAATGGAAGAATGTCGTGACTGACTTCAAGGACCAACGCTAATAAATTGACTTCATTGATCTAGGAAGAGAGTTGTACGGTTCGGGAGCTAAACACGAGCCTATTATATTTTTGTATTAGTTCCCAAGCATGTGTTTTGGGCTATAAGAAAATTTAAAATGTATTCGTTACCTAAAAATATCTTCTTTATATATTTTTTACTTCGGTTTACTATACAGGTATTGAGTTATACCATCTTTTTCGTTCTTTGCCGCAATGTTCTAATCTAACATTTAAAAACCAATTTCCACTAGCCTCCATTTACTGTTATATACTTGTACATTAAATATTATACAATTCCGTGCATTTGCTTGGAACTACTTACATGCTATAAGCTATAATTATGATTCCAATATATAAATAAACTACTTTAAAAAACAAAATACGTGGTATTTTTCATAAAAATAAGTTGACATTCTCAAATGTGATTAATTTGTTTTGTGTGTGAGTGAAGAGAATCATTAAAACAGCTTCAGTTGATAAGATCGCCGACTAGCTAATTGGTAAGGCCTAGGATTCCAGTGGAAACATTATACTGATGTATTGATTCACTCTGCCTACAGTTTTTATCTTAATTTATTAAAGCAGATGTTTCAGTTCAAATTTGCAATAAATATGGGTGTTTTATCAGTTGTATAAAAATATTCTTCATACATTCAAACCTTTTGTATTTTATTGGATATTTTACTTAAAACAACAACAAATAATTTCTCTTAATGATTAATCTCTAGCATGTAGTTGAAAAGTAAACAACATTGCCAGATGTCGTTCGTGGTTCATTGTTGTTTTGGTAAATGTTAAATATGTTTAAAATATATATGATTGAATACAATTACCATACATAAATCCTGTGTAAACAATCATAAAACTTTATATCTAATTTAAAGAAAATTATGTAATACTATTTTAATTGTCAATTATAATATTTGTTAAGCTATACCAATTTATAAATACTTACCATCCTACTTAAATTCTAAAAAAACATTAATACAGTACAATTAAGGTCGGTATAATGCAAATGCAGTACAATTCCTAATCCGTGGATTATTTTCATTATCATTATATCAGAAATTGTTAAAGTAGCCAGATTGTTTCTGACTTATATTTATTTATCATTTACAATCGGTTTTTTAAGCTCTTTTTGTACCTAGCAAAGAATGTAAATATTTTACTTAACTATTTAATCATAGCTATTTATAACAGATCGCAGTAATGTCTATACTATAGTTTTTTAGCACTCAGCCATTGGAGTGCACTCCTAAACTCATATATCAACGATATTATTATTTTTTTAAAGTATAACGATATGGATAATTGTATAACATTATCTCCAATTTTAACCATGCATAACTACTGATTACTTAGATTAACGAATAGTAACTAAAATAAACCATGTTTTAATGTTTTTATATTAGGTTTGGAATCACTTAACTGCGATGAGTTCTTTGATTTGAATTTGAATTTGTTTTCAGGCGACATTTCCACCTTGAGAGCCGAGGAGGGCTGTGGCTGATCCCACGATATTACAAGGGTGCGAATTGCCATTCTCTCACATGACGCCACCCTCTGATTTGAACCATTTATTATTATTTTTTGTTCTTCTGAGAGTGAAACAAATTCAAACTGCTTACGTTTTTGTTACACCCTAGATACCATTTTAATAACATCCCCCTAATACTCGGGTAATGTGTTTGTATTGGTAATTGTTTAGAGTGTTTCATTAGAACAGCTTGATTTAGTAGAATTCTTTTGATTTTTTATTGCTTGGTGAAATTTGATTAATTTTATCATTTGAAAAACCTAATAAATAATATCTCCTATGTTGTACTGTATAAAAAAATATTCATAGATATAGGAGAAAGTCTGGGCGACAGTTTAAGTTGATATTAGAATAATATTAGCAGTTTATGTAGCAACTACTTCTTGGAGTCGAGCTAGCTGAAAACACGGTCTTAGATTACACGCTTTCTACAGATCTACGATGATTGTTGTATGGAGATTGTATCCTTTTTTACTTTCTCACCTTATACATAGTATATGGAAAAAGTATTGTTATCGTCAAAATTTTTGAATTTGAGTTGTTAGTGGAAATATTTGTTTTGGTACTCCCTGAACCCAAAAAAGTGATTTTACGTGATGTCTGTTTGTCTGTATGGATGTGTACAGAGCTAGAGCCCTAACCAATGGTCCGATTTTTATGAAATTTGGTATGTAGGTCCTAATCCACGATATCTCCAAGTTTTTTTTTTTATTTTTTGGAATTTTTATTTTTAAGGGTAATTATCCCCCAAAAACCGCCAAAAAACATGAAAATCAAGATTTCTCAAAAACGGCTCTAACGATTTTTATTAAACTTTAGTGGTTTGTACAACTTTAGTTTTACAACAAAATCCCGCATTTCTGTAAAAATTCGGGTTCAGAAATTAGAAGTCTTAAAATATCAAAAATTCAGTTTTTTTGAATTTTTCATGAAAAAACATATATATATATATATATAAATATTACTATTCACCATTAAAAATAGCTCAAAAATTAAATAATTTGGTATTTTTAATTTATATTCTACGCTTACTTGTTGCGGAGAAAATTTTAATTTTAATCTTACGGTAAACGCAGTACGTTATCCAATGTTATTCTTATGGGGAATACAAAAATTATTATTCTATATTTAGTAAATAAAAAGTAATTTATTCATTAAAGTTGGGCTAAAAGGGAGAAAGTGTGTGTCAGTTTCCTGGTACCGTTTATTTAGCCAATCATCGGTAACATTTTTTTAATTTAGAAAGTATTGTCCTGAACCTTGATTATAACCTTTTATACCAAGAGGTGAATAAATTACAAGTCGGTTTGAAATCATATGTAGCATTTATTTCCCGTCCGCGGAAACATACATAAGAAAATATATACTTCCAGTTACTTTATTAAATAATGAAGATGAACCCACCGTATAATACTTTACAAGGATCAGTCTTACTTTGTGGAGTAACTGCCATATCTGATACTCTGAACTTGAACCAAGAACCAAGAACCAAGAATTGAATATGAACCCCATAATTTCTACGGGTTTTACATCTCGTTCGGAAGGCAGTTTCACATCTTTTGAAAGTCAAACCAACTTAGTCACGGAGCTTGTCGTATCCACGGCCAACAAGATATGTACGACTTTACAGGTATGGACAACTTATATACATAACAAATCATAATATACATTTCTATATTTTATTATCAACCCCGATACGCGGTATAAGATCTGTGCGCTGGAAAGATAATCTTTATCTTCAACGTAGTTTAACCTTTGTGCAATAGTATAAATGTTCCCCGGACGTCTCCAAATAGCATACAAGTTCTTGATGATAGTTGCATCATATTAAAACTATATTTTTACATCGTTATTTGTTAAAATAATTTAAGAAAATATATAAGAATTTCCTATTTCAACTATACATAGTATATTTTATTACAGTTAAAGTATCTTTAAGTGTGATAAAAGCTATAACACTGGTAGGTCGTCGTCCAGGCAGCACAATATTTGTATGCAGAGGAGGACTAACCCAGTGCGGTTCAGCTGTCTGTGACCAACTGTTGGTCTGTATCATTGATTTGAATGTTACTTTGTATTCCACTAGGGAATGTAGCTGTAGTAAATGTAACTCGCATCTGAGTTGGAGTCTCTTTACTGTAAGTTTATTTAACCATCAAGTAAGGTTTTTTTAAATAAAATAATAATAAATGTATTAATTTTAGCTGACTTTGATATTCATATTTGCTTTAGTTGTGAAATGCATATGTGCCTATATCATCACACTGCATAGTTAATTAGTTTTTAAAATAAAATTTTTTATAATTACAATTAAGTATTGTTAGATAGTTTGAATACTAATGTGTATACTTTATTCACCAAAGTTAAGAAAGAATATATTTCTTAAATATTCAAATCATATGGTATTTTTTATAGTAAAGCTAATTGATAAATATAAAGACTTCAATAAAGCTATTGCAAATGTAAATGCCTAATAAGTACTATCTACATATGCACGACTTACGTCTAAACAGTGATTATGAATTAATAATTAATTCATACTGTATTAACTAGTCCTGTAGAGCTCAAAAGCACTATAAAGAAGAAACTGAATTTAAATTTAAAGATCTAAAACACTTAATTTGTTCAAGAAATTAGTTCATGTTTGATAATTAAATAACCTTTGGAATAATTGTTTAAAGGTAAAAAAATCCCTCTTAAAATACATGGGTATCTAAAAAAAAATATAAATGGCGCAATCCCTAAGAAATTCAGAATATTAAAATCTGCACTGTTGTGAAATGTTACTCTCTCCACTAAAACAACAGTATTTAGTAAATGTAATTATGAATTATGATATCACATAGTGTTATAATGATAATTAACGCGAGTAACAGTAATTATTAATTGTGGTATTATCATCACTTCGTGCATATTTGAGTGCAGATAACACGCCGTGTAACACGCGGTATTATGCGTTCTCTCTAAACAAATAAAACTTAAAAAAGTACATTTTAGCGAATTTCCCCTATAGAGAAGAAGCTATTAGTGTAGGTGGCATGGTAAGAGTTAAGCCCGGGACGTTGATAACTTTTTGTTTTGAGCCAACAACAATATTCGTTCAAATTTATATATATGTCCGTTACCTATAAATATATATATAGGTCCGTGTCCGTTACCTCGATAAATTTGAAAGAAACACACGATTTTGATCAAATTTGGCACAAATATGGAGAAAAACGTTTATAACTTTAAGTTCGAGAAAAACATCGAACGGGCTATGGGAAGGGGGGTTTTATGTTGGTTTAAAAGTTTCCAAAAATCAGTGTTTTGCATTTTTTACCCCAAAATTTTAAAACCTCAAAATTTTGGTTATAGCCATTTTATAGAGCTTAAAATCATATAATTTAGTATTTTGAATCACTGCTCTATTTAAGTGGTTGCGAAAAAAAATCCAAAAAATGTGATCATAACATTTCCTTTGTTAATATTATGGGAAAAAGGTTTTTAGCTTTTCCACTGTTAATTTGATTGTAAACTTCATATTTGCTTTCACCAATCAGTTCAGCTCTACCGAACAATCATTTTGGTGTTTAAGTTATGATTCAACGTCCAACCGTTGCAGAGATATTCAAAGTGCTAAACACAGTACGTTGTCCACTGTTAGCCTTATAAAGAATAATTAAATTTTGATATATCGATTATTTATTAATGGATATTGATGAAACTTGGCATGTGACTATTACTGGTATATTGATATTTGCACAAATAAATTAATTTTTTGCCGACTGTCCCCGTAGCAGCAAACCTGCATACTCAGCCCTAATGTTATTCTTATGGAGAATAAGTAAAGTTTTATATATCCCTTAATTATGAACATAAATTAATAAAACTTGGTATGTAGCTTCACCTGGTTCAGTTATATTGATAACTGCATTAAAACACATTTCTTATATTTCTTGTTGCATCAAACCTGTGTACTCTGTCCTAATGTTATTCTTATGGAGAATAAATTAAATGCTACATATCAGTTATTTATTCATGTATTTTTATGAAACTTGGTGAGTGTCTTTGTGTGGTAGTGAGAAACATATACATGCATTGGAAATTCGCTGAGTACGCAGATTTGCTGCGACGGGGGTGTTATAAATCCTCAACATTAACGTTTGTCATATTATATTTATTCAGTGATTAATTTCATTGAGCAGAGTAGTATTATTTTTTTGGCAAAACACATGTCAATGTATTTAGTTTTAATTTAATACATTTATATCATGAATTAAAATATGTTGGCTTCAAGTTTAAAGAAATTTTTATTTCCAGGTAAATTACAAGTATGTACTGTTATTATCATGCTGTAGGTCTTAACAGGTTACTAAGAAAATATAATAGACTATAGTGTATTCTGTGAAAAAAAACTCGTTATGTTACTAATGTTAGAAATGGTAAATACAAAATACCTGGGTATATATTTTCTATATAGCATGATAATTCTTAAAAATATTTCCTGTCGTAAAGATCTGAACATTTTTATAGCTCAGGTAATGTATCTTTACACAACGACAAAGCAATATTCCGCGATTAAACAGTTAATTGTGATGTAAAACAATTTATAAAGTCACTCTCCAAATAATAAAGTAAGTTTATGAACATGTTAACTGATACAGCTCTAATCTTTACACCCAGAGGGGTAGGGAAATGATTTTAGTACTTGAGAAATAATTTTTCAATCCATGGTAAAACGGGGTTGTCTTTTTTGCATATTGTTAGTCAATAACGTAATAAAATGGTCAACAATGTTATCCTGATAATATTTAAAACTATTTGATCAAGTCCAAATATTTAGTTTTTATTTCCTCTATACGTTAAATATTATGTTGTTAAATTTTCATGGGTTTCCTATAAAATTGCTCACTAATTACACAGGGTAATTTCTTATTTACAATTTCTTCTATTGTGAAGGTTTTTTCTTTAAAGAAACAGATTTTACTGTATTTATTAATGGCTAAGTAAATTTTAATATGCAAACAAAGCGGATTACTGGTGTGAGGAGAGGTATTGTGTAAATAGTTACAACAATAACAACAACAACCAAAAAACCAATGAGATATTAGAACAATCACGATACTATTTTTTACTATTTAAGTATATTATGGAAGGATAGTTATTTATGCCTTTGAATGTTTTAGAAGATTTTGTGTCCAAAATATACATTTTGCAGGATTTTATGGAGTAAAAGGCATGCTTAAAATACGCCCTTCAACGTAAAAAACGTTTGGGCCGTTAATAAATCCCAAGTACGCAATGGACGAGGGAAGGCCCATGGGTGTGATTTAAGACCACATAGTCTCAGTTCCCTTTGACTGTCGGTCAATAATTCTTAGTGGGTGAGTTTCTGAAAGGCAGCAGAAACGTTTTGTTAGGTGCGTAACTTTCAACTGGAAGACGAAGGCAGGCTGCATATAGTTAATCGTTGAAGTTAACATTGCTGCCGACAGTTTCAGTGTTTACAAAACTTATTGGTGGTATTTATTATTAGTGTTTAGGAAATAAAATAGTTCCAATTGGTTATGCTATAAATCTTACACAAAAGCTATTACGTTGATATTATACATACTGAGCACTTTATGTAATCTTCCGAGATAACAACAGTAAATTCTTATTCAATCCAAAGGGGTTTATAATTACTTAAGAGGTGGACATGATTGCAAAAGTGAAACCACTATCATAAAAAATAATACAAAAAGCAAATAACAAGTAAATTCTTTTATTATATTAAAATTATCAAACTCATGTGGTACTATGAAGATAATGATTGATTTTCTTCGTTGGGATCAAAGGCTCCATTCTTTTACGCCCGCCAATCTGTGTTTTTGTGCACCACTGTCATGGAGCCCCACCACTCAATAGTGTTGAGTCGCACCTTCTTGAAGCCAGACTTACGGACATCAGATTGATCACCGTCAGCTCCCACAGCAGTAGTCGGGCGAAGGCGGATCAACTCCAAAGTCCTTTAATCCAACATGCAAATAGGCCTTAGGGCGACGGAATTCCTTGATCATCTTATCACTTATGGTAAATAAATGACTACCGTTTTATAGGCGTGGGAAAACATTTGCTGTGGAAAATATTAGGTGTCTGTTAAGTATATCAGAGTAATGTAAAGTATATATCTTTAAACTACTGCATTTTCTTCCGCGCCACTTCAAATTGTGTAAATGTAGCCGTTCCTTTTGACTCTGATCATTGATGCTACAGTTGTATTTAAAGTTGTTTTCCATTCTAGTTAACAAAAGGAGGCTGTAACTTGTTAATAAAAAAATATGAATGAAACGATGTAACTTATTAATAAAAAAAAACATGAATGAAACGATGTTCTCAGGCAGACACACTACAAAGCCTTTTGAGTATATTTTATAGTTTATCAATTTTGAATGTTAGGTGTAAACGGAATCAAGAACATTTAATGAACATTTAAGCATTGATTTACAAAAAACGTGAGGGTTTTTAGGTGCATGAAGTTATAATCAACCAAAAAGATGAGACTAATAATGCTAAAGTAGTTGTTTCCACAGCTCTCCCCTCTAATAATATAATAACATTTTTGAAATAAGCTTTAATTAAAGTTAATGCCAGTTTAAAATTTATATGTATAACTCTTGTTTTCCTTCCAACAGTTTGTTCACACAGTGCATATTAACGTGTTTGGTCTATATAACTGTAGAATCACTGATCCCTCTGCATTCACAAATGTCCACGCGACTTTCGCCACATAACTAAGCCAATTGTGGCTAACAAAAGCAGGGTGTCACATTGTGTTTCACCCCTCTTGACAAAGGTCCCTTGTGGTATTGCTGCTCTCTACGGATCCGAATATGAATCAGCTCCCCGTTAGTTAATAAAATGTTCATTAGGAATTTGGTTTAGAACTAATATTACAATGCTAAAAGATTTTAGTTTTGTCTAATTTAAAACACATATATACTAGTGGTAAGTCATTCCTAACACGGTTGTAGGTAATACGAAGTAAATGCTCCCACTTTTCTGGATAACTGTATTGGAATATTACAATGATCGCCAGTTTCTTCCGGAATGTTCATTAGACTTATTTTTATCTTCACACCTGGTTTCATGTCAGAATGATCAATAATTATTTTATGAACTGCAAACGTAGGGCATTTTTATGAAATAAGCTCTTCGCTCTCAGTGGAACTGAAACAATACTTAGTAGGTGTTCATTGTAGACAGATGCTAAGTTGTAATATATTGAAATGAAAACAAGTAAGCCTACTAGAGTATTGAAAATACGGACTGAGATGTGGCTAAGTAGCATTTATTCATTTAATAATAATAATAATACCACTGAAGCTATACTTTGTTGGTTAACAACGTTATCTTTTAAAACATTACTTAATTATTTACTTATTTATTTTGGTTTGGAATGTTATTAGATTAATAAACCATTAGTTACAGAGGGAGGATTAGGGTTATGGAAGCACCGTTTATAAGAGGTTAAAGTCCACAAGAATAGTCCCGATTGTTTATCTTAATTAAATAGTCGATTGTTTTCGGTAAGTTGATCATTATTTAATTTAGATTTTTATACAATTATTCAAAATGGTTTATAAAACAATGAACTTTCAAAATTTTCCCTATTGGATTTCAAGAAGTATTCATTAGACGTTCAAGATTCATATAATTAGGAACTTTCATGAGAATTGCCACAATGACTTGAAACATTAAGTATCGGAATATAATTATTTATCATGTTAAATAACAAATTTCTTCGAATATACGTATTGTATTAGTTACTGGGTTGTAAACAAATGTAAATTAAAATACGTCAAGATCTACTATGATAACTTACAAAATAATACAACTAATATTCTGTTACCCATAATAATTAATACGAATTTAATTATTGAATGAATGTTTGCGAAAATAATAATTTAGAAATACAAAATAACTCGTATAAAACACTAACCGTATAAACATATATTATCCTTTCCTAAGGACCACATATTGGAACAATGCCTTATTCGCCTTATTCTCCCCTCTCTAGGAGGGCTGTGGTCGATTCCTTTGTCCGGGGTCGCTGAGTGGAATTAATATGATTTTCCCAAGGCCTAGGGCACTACGGTATCATGGGACCTTTATTTACACTAAATATCTAGAACTAGGGGAGATTAAAGATGGCTATTTCCAAACCTACCTTCAAAGACACTTGTATATTGCCATTTTATGTAGCATACATACAACTTTAATAGTGCTTCAAGTTGAAATAGTATATAGTTAAAGACTATTAAAATAATACTACCTTAAGGCTAATTTCATTTTCGACTATTTCATTCCTCGTAGTTAGTTAAAAATGTGGTTAGGCAGATCAATTTAAATTGTGTACTGTTTTAATTCTAAGTAGTATACCAAGTCGTCCTTTCTAAAAAGTGTTTTGTTTTACTCATTTAAACCTCATTTCACCATTAAAACACATCACCATTTAAACAATCAAAACCTAATTTTCGTTAACTCATACTTATATGAGATATGTAATAAGTATAGGACGATAGTATCATAAATCGTGTTCAATAATATTAATACATATATAATTTTTCTCTTGGTAACATTTTTAATTTATAAATTATCTTAAATACAAATATGTATTTGTTTTAATACTACTCTGGTTTATAATGTGAAATCCGTAATTCTCTATTTTTTGCTAATAAACCATTACGCCCATTCAACTATCAACTGTTTATTACTGGAGGACTAATTTTGTACTGGTTGACTAACTTAATTCACTGCACCTAATAATCCAGTAATTGGATTTGGTTTAGAAAGGTTTGCTCTGCGTTTCCTGTTTCCTCACTGGATATCTAATTTAAGAAATTTTGACCTAATACGAGAATCTTGCGACTGAGATCAACAGTTTTTTGTTGTTTTTTTTTTAATTTTTTCTAACTGGAAAACCTGGAAACTCTCTAATATCAACAAAATCTATACAGAACACAGTATGCAGTTGTATATGGTTGGTGCTTAAACTTTATCCACATTTACAAAGTACGAAGTTAAAGTTACTTTTACGTTGAAA
Source organism: Allygus modestus (assembly GCA_963675035.1). NCBI lineage: Eukaryota > Metazoa > Arthropoda > Insecta > Hemiptera > Cicadellidae > Allygus > Allygus modestus. The sequence goes on from OY776111.1 coordinate 394,329,676, forward strand.
CAGTAATCGAAGTCGTTCTAACAGTAATGTAATATTGCAATTCTTTCATCTGTTAAGACTGGTGATAGTAACTGGCATCAGGTGGAGAATACGGTAATGAGTTGAAACACCAGACTGCATCACGCTGCCGGGGGCCGCTGTCAGGGGTGAGGAGACAAAGCGACAACCAACATTTCTTGCCCACAATTGGCTTGGTTACGTCACATGAGCCGTGTTTAGCTTTTTGGGGAATATATTTTAGATTATAAGAAATCGACTATATTCAATCATTGCATTTTGTTGTTCAATCTAAATTGTTCTCATAAAATTATTTTATTCTTATTATTTTCTTCAAAAACGATGCAATGCCTGTTTGGGAATCTCTTGTTAAGATAGAGGTTTTATATTCTAGCTACACAGTTTAAGTCTATGATAAATTAAAAATCACCGACCATATTAACTTGTAAACACCGATTTAATTAGAAATATGTTTTGTATTCATCTATAACAAAACTATAACATTACCTATAACATTTGTTATAGTTCCTCTTTTAAATACAATTAAATATTTATTGAAGTATAAGTTTACGTATCTTTAGTCAACAGTTTAATTTCTAGTAAGTTATTCCATTATTCATTGGAATAATACGGAATAATCTACTGGAAATTGAACTGTCGACCGAAGGTACATAAACCTAAATTTCAATCGGCATACAACAGTTTTGGAGTCATTCAACAATGAATCAAATATTTATTAACTACCTTATTTTAAAATTTAACAAAACAAAAATAATACTCTCAAAAAATCATGGTCTCATTAGCTAATGCATTTCAAAGGGGCCACGTATAATTTGTTAGCTAAAACATTCAGTTTGTAAGGAATGGGTAAAATACGATGATGTGAAATAATGCGGGCCCAATGTTCTGTGGCTTGCAACATTTCTGCGGTGGCTGATCAATAAGCCACCCTTTATGTGGCGTAATGGTTAGAAGCTGTCACACAAATCATGACCCAAAACTAACCTGCCTCATAAACTTGCGTTTGCCTTGTCATCCTAACAAATATGAATACCACGGATATTGTTCCTTCAAGCAGCAATTTCGTATTTTATAATTAGATAAGTAATATAAATAATTATTTTAGGAAATATCTGTTCCAAACACGCTTAAAATAAAACTAAAAAAAAATGTTGAGGCACTTCAATGTATAAATAAAAAAGCATACTAAAAATATTAAAAATTTAAAAACAGTCGGTTATTTTTCAAAAGATAATAACACTGATTACATAATAAAAATGATGTGTAACGCTCAGTGTTTCCATATCCATTATACACCATACACCTATGATCTCGTTATTTAATCTTTAACACTAGAAACATTATTTTCCAGGAATCTCTAACATCACATTAGACCATTACAGTAAATATGAAGGGTAAAATTATTGGCAAAAAATAATTGTCGTTAGCAGAAAATAATTAGTTGTTTAATGTCGACCCACCAGGCCGTTGCGTCGTCCTCGCAAAGGTTTAATGCACATAGATACGACTATTCTCCACTCCAAATTCTGATAATTCGCTGCAAACTATCACAACGCTATCGTCTTCGGCACAATAAACTGAAGGACTCTTTCTGCATATCGGACCTTAGAAGCTTTCCATTCTAGTGGAACGTTAAAATATCAAATCCTGCAAATTCAAACCTTCTCTTTCATCATAGATCTAATCTCTAATCTCTCTTTCATCCTAGTCTTTGAGATCCATAGATCTCATTATCCTGACGCCCAGGAGTTCAAATCATAGGTCACAGGTTGAATTCCAGGGGTTTCCAAGAGAGTACGGGTTAACCATGCATTTTTACTACAGGTGTGCATTAAAATACATCAGGACTATAAGTTTTGCTTAGCTTCAGTTAATATTGGTGAAGGTTCCAAAAGTTGAACCAGCTGCCAATCTGTCGTTTTACTATTATTTAATCAAACTTCTTAATAAAAAGCCTGTATAACAAGTTTAGAGTTTTCTAACTTAACGTTTCAGGCTGCTACTGGAGTGGATAAGCTCGTACATAAAGCATACTGACCACACTACACGCTAAGTGAAATTGGGTTCAGGAGTCACGATTCCTTTAAGATAGATCTGCTATCCTAACAGTTACTCATTACTAATTTGAGCAATGCCTTCAAAAGTCCAAAATTACCCAGAGGTTGAGACGACTGTGCTAAAATAGGAGCAAAAGTAACAAGCGTTTCTAAGGCGGTACCCACTGTAATGTGTGGTGGTGAGTTTGGTTTACAATATCCAGTTACAATGTTATAGCCTACGTAGATATGAGCCGAATATACAATAGGTTGCATAAAAGGTTTATCTCAAGATCATTTATGATTTTAATCAATACATATTAAGTATACAGTATATTCAATTATCACAACTGACTGTGAAAAGAAAGACATTGTAAAATAATATCCTTGACTGGTTAAAATGGAAAACAAATTTTACTTTATTCCTAAAACATGTACATCCATATTGAATAAATATACTTTATTGCCTTTTACAAAATATGGTTCATTGAAAAATAAAAAAAATTGTATAAGTAGAAAATTTATATACCAAAATTTAATAACTAATGAAAATAACTTTTTATATGTTGTGACTGAGGTAACTTTAAATGACCGGTAATAATGTAAGAGCTGGATTAATCCCTGTATTTCATAGGTTGTAACTCCTGATTGTAACACATTACAGCGAGTGACTTGCTATGGGATCCCCCTGCAGGCAACAATAACTCCCCCGTCTCTAGAGATATGGTTTTATTGTACAACTGGCCCTTTTGGCCGTGATGATGGATTCAGGTTAACTTTGTATCAGTTCATTGCTGTCTGTTTTTTTAACTGTAAAAATATATTTACGTTGAATAAATTATTCTATAGGAACTAATCACCTTTTTTAAATAATGCACCTTTTAAGAGCCTGTCATATAAAATCACAAGATGAGTATCTAATTTATTAACATTTATTTACAAGTTATTCTAGTATTTTCCGCTATTAACGTGAACATATTAACTGTGGCAAGAATTGAGAGTTTCTTTAGTATTTTTATACATATTATCTTGGAACATACTGGTTTTATTTTACATAAAACTTACGCGAGAAGTAGGTATACTCATTATAGTAGCGGTATGCTTATATTATCATGTAAACAAAACTATGAACATTTTGGTTTAGAAATTCGGGACTGAAACATTTTATTTGCTCAAGTAGCATGGTAAAATATATATTTGTATAATAATTTAAACATTATTTTTCTATTACAGTGTATTTTTTATAAGTACTGAAAGTTTTAACTCTTATTTTTAGAGAATACTTTCACCGTTACCTTAAATAAAAAAAATTCTATACGGTTTAAACAAATAATTTTAATTTTGAAAGAAGATAAACAACTTAAATTACTTGAAACAAACATATTTGAAGAACGCAAAAAGTGAACATGTGGATGAGGTTTGACCCTCTTTTCGTCAATTTGCTATCCTTTTTCCTAACCATAGGGTTGACAGCTACGGCTTGCAGTGTGGTAAATGAGATTATTTGTTATCGAATATCAATATATTGCTAAAGTTCTGTATTCTAGGTTGCTTCTAAAAGTAATATATTACTAGTGTGCTAAATTATAGATTGATGATAGAAGTAGTTTTACCACCATTCAGTACTACTTACTTATTGTTAGTGTATTTTATCGTATGCGTTTTGTAATTTGTATTTGTTCGTATCGTAAAATTTTGGAGTAAATAGTTTGACATTATTGATTACAACACAGACACAGGCGTAAATCAATTATCCCTGTCTTCATCAAATCCTATCATTTTTAAAAGAAAACTCAAAGCAATGCTTCTTTCAGGCTGCTACTACAGGGTCCGTTATGTTATTGCTGGCGGATTGACTATGTGAATTATGATTAAATATCATACTGCCCACTCTAGAATTTGTATTTAGTTTTGTATTATAAGTTATTATTAGTTTTCCTTATTGTATTTTTATACTTAGCCAATGCATCATTGTAATGTTAACTTCTGGCCAAGTAAATGACTTATGACCTACGACTTATGACTTAATTCCTAATAAAATGCGGATAATAACCTATTTAATACATTTAAATCTTAACATCCATACATGTATATTGAGGTGTTTCTAAATATTTTATTTCTCATATTTTACAGTGTACATTTTACAATTGACATGTATCATTACAATTTCAACAATGTGTATTTCTTTGACATGTACATTTTGGATTCTTCCTCATTTTAAAAACCATAGATGTCACAAAATATACATGTTTTAAAGAAGAATTTGGTTGAGAAACGTGGTATTTGTTATTACAAGACAATATGTTTTCGTAGAGGGATGTGTGACACAAAACAGCACAACCACCCCCCACCCTCATTTCCCTAGAGGTTACTCCACATTTTCTTATCAGCTACAGTCTTACGGAGAGTATCGAGGATCATTGACCAGCCATCCTTTGTATTTGTTTCTTTTATTTTGACTGTAACTAGCGAACCCCTTGTTACTTTCAATAATAAATACGTATTTTACAATGTATAATATATTTTACTAGTCTTAATGTGACGAGCATTTATTTGTTTCAGTTTATATCATAGTTGTGTTTAAAGGGAAAGCAACTTAAACATATTTTAGTTTTAATTTATAGAAATAAGGGTTCTCTAGATAATAATATTTGAGTAAAATTTTTAATATCAGTTTAATATACTAAAACGGTAGCATTGTGTCAGTGAATGTAAATATGATTGCAAAACTATTTAAAGTAGGAAAATATTCGAAAAGGTACTATCAAAATTTGTTTATAAATCAGTTAAAATTGTTATAGTGTATTTGTTGTAGTGATTAAGTTGTTAGTTTTAAAACATTATTCAAACAATTTTATTGCAACGGAAAATAGTATTATATATTACTATATAGAATTGAGCACGACCAACCGACCCAACACCATTTAACAAAAATCCCATTTTTATGTTTCAGGAACTTAATTATTTAGATTAAAAATACTACTTAAGTAGATCATTGTCCTTAAAGTTATATTTTTATATACATGTTATTTAAAAGAGGCGCGTTCAAATTAAGATTAACCGGTCGTTAGTAGTCAAAGTGGAAACAAGGTCTAACTTTGGCTTTGGCATTTAAAACATAAAACCTTTTTTGCAGTGTTGTTATTACTTACAAGTATAAACCTTTTAAAAACATAACAGGGAACGAAATTATTCATAGTATTATAATGAACTCCCCAATATAAGGTAATTCAAGAGTATAAGGTTTTACTAAGACAAATTTTTACACTAAAATATTGATTTTGTTTAAATAACTCCCGTCAGACACGCACATAAAGTTAGTTACAACTTTTAAATTTTCCTTTTTACAACTAAACCGATTTTAGGTATTGGCATATTTGATTAAAAGGATATTTCAAAATTTTAAATGTTTTAAAATTTTCCATAATCCATAATTTTCCATTATCTGAACATGCATGTTTTCTGCAATACCCTAATCATTTTTTAGGATCCAAACTATTTTTAAAACGAAGATACCTGGTTCAAAGAATAACTTGATTTGTTTTATAATTTTTATATTTATACACAAATTTTCAACTGATCTACTTTCTGATATTAACAGCAATCAAACTCCTGACATGTTCTAATTAAAACTAAGTCTAGTCAGGCTGAGAATAGCTTTGTACTAGCATTATTTCCAACAACAATAAAATAAAGAAATTATTTAAAATTATAATATTTCATACGGGTAGACGTGATATGAACCAGCATATTATACTGATATTTTCGTGTTAGAAATATGTTTTGAAATAATGAGTAGGTTATATCGATTCTGAGCTTATATCCTTGTATTCCATGGACACAGAAGAAATAGATGTTCTTAATTTATTTATAAACGTTTCCCTGATTGCCATCAGGCCATTATCTTAAAATATGTAGTAGCGGATAAAACCAAAGCAGTTTATGTTCAATGGCATTGTATTAGTAAAATACATATTTCCTAAATATTTAAAAATGTCATAACAAAAACATAAAGTGTATAATAGACTATTTAAATAGAGTACGAAATAAGTACTCAATTGAGTATAATTCTTTAAGAATGTAGTGTTGCATAGACAAGACGTACATAACTTTAGAACAATATAGGAGTTAAATTTTGTTTCAAAACTGACCAGTGCAAACTCCATTTTATGACACAAGTTGTAACTGGGACGAGTCTGGCTTGTTGCAAAACTGTTCAGCGTTGCAGTGAGTTACAATGCTTTTGGCTTTGATAGCTGAAGTCCTTAATGTTGCGATTTTGTTTTCTACATCTTAGTTTTATCATATTTTGCAGGTTTTCCGAAACTAATAAATTCATGGCAACGTAATTTAGAAGTTATTCGATAAGCAATCAACCTTTGTCTTTACCTACCAACATTGTCCACTAAAGAGTATAAAGCTTGATCTGGCTGTTAAATAGAAATTAATAAATGGGTGAGTTGATTTTGCAGAGATATTACATGTTTATAAAGTTACATTGCCTAAGTAGGTTAGGTCCGCTGTCATCAGAATCTTTTTATACCTTTATTTTGAAATACATTATCTATTTAGTAGCATGATACGTGTTGTTACAAATAAACAGGATAAATAAAATACGTCTCACAATACTACAAAGTATATTTACACTTATACTGTACTTATATACAATACGGTAAAATATACACAAAATATGGTACAAGGCATTTTATTTATCCTGTTTAATATATTATAATTAATAAAGCAAAGTTCCTCTTGTAATGAGCATTATAAATAATACTGGTGTGGGAATAGTTTTCTTCCACCCATAGTTTTTGAGATTTTCAGAAAATCTTCAGAAGTTGTTTAATATCAATGATATGTCTTGCTACAAAGCACAAGTTAGATTATAGTTTGTACTGTTATCATTATCTTCTTTAGGATGAACTATTTTGTAAGTAACATTAATTGGACTTACTTTGTAATACTTTATCTTTTATGTTTAGAGCCTTTTAAGAAATTATATTTGAAAGAAATATATTTTATAATTTCTATAATTTAGATTTAAAGTTATGCAGGTAATCCTGCTATTTATATCTATATCATTTATACTGATTTTAATGTGATATTTTTATTTTTTTATCCATACAACCTATCACATATATAATACATCATAATATCATATATCATAATGAAAACGTGTTGGTATACATCATGTAAACATACTGGTTAAAAAAACATAAACAGATACAGATGGATAACGGAGCGAAATAAGCCCTATGTTTACGTAACATTTTTTGTTTATTTTTACCCTAAGAAAGTTTTGGCAGAAAGTTTGGAAACACCCTGCATATGGTTTATTGTCTCTTGATTCTTTATGAATAAAGGACTGCAAGACCAGTGTTATCATAAAAACTTGCTATTTACATCAAACCAAGCACTATGAATGTGTTCCACTATCAATTACTAGTAGAGACAGGAAATCCCTGGCTTATAATAACATTTTTACATTTTGAGATCACGGAGAATGTTTTGGAGGTAAACTTGTTTCTTTGTCCAACACTATTTTAATGTAGGTTATATACTATTTTACTCCTTCCTAATTTAGCTATTTTAGTTTATTAAACTAATTTTAACTAATAATGGTTTGTAAGTGGTTAATATATGTGTGGTTCCATATTTCATGTCTCGTATATTTCTACAAATCTATATATATATATATATATATCGATATCTATTTATACTTTTTTAATACGCTAGGGGTTTTTTTGTGACTGGAACTCCTCCTGCAGTTATCAACCGATTTTGATATTTTTTGTGTCGTTGGATAGATCTTGGTCTGAAGTTGTTTGTAACCAAATTTTTTAAACAACTTTCCTAAGGGAAGGACCCTAGCCTCTTTTAAAGTTCGTAATTTGCCCATAAGATTAACATTGATAAATAATTGTTTTGAATTATATGATCTAACAGCTGAATAGAGTAAACACTGACGGAGCTAAATATCAGTAGAAAGTTAGCTGATAGCTCAAGGCAGATAAAGGCATACCTCTGGTAATATTACAGTTTAAGACACCCCAATGGCATGTAGTATACCCAAGTTAATCAATACACACCAAGACTGCAACAATGGAGCTGAAATGTGCTAGGGAAATAAATAATACACCAGAATCAAAGTAGACATTCCCTCAATCCAAAGATCCTTTGGGACCTCACCCCACTTGCATTTAAAGTATGTTTACCGGCTCGTACCTACTACTGGACTGATAGGGCTGAGGTTCTGTAGAAAGATGGCTAATTAACTCAGAATAGGCCTATGACTGATCAAAATATTGTTTAGGGCTCCGCACCGCAAACCATTGTTAACTGTCGCACACCCAACTACTGAACCGATAAAACTAAAGTTTGGAAAATAGATCATACTTTAGAATCAAATGGTGTGTGTGTTGTGTTTTGCTTCTGTTGTGTACTCATATAGGGCTCTATCCCACTTGCTTTTAAATTCAGGCTTATTACCCCTCGAACCTTCTACTGGACCAGTGGATCTGAAGTTAAGGTGGAGGTAGCTAATAAACACCAGATATAGGCCTACTCCTGATCAAAATATGATTTAGGTATCAACCCCGCTGGCCTTTATTAATCACATGTTAACGATCAAAACCAATTTTAGAACATCTTGAAATTCCACGCAAGTTCTATAGGGCTCCAACCCACTGGAATTTTACGTATGTTATGTTTAGTAACAAATGGATAATTCTGGAATAACGGAGCTAAAATTTTGCAGGGAGATAGGTAGATGAGAATATAATCTACAGGCCCATACTGAAAATTATTTTGGGATCCACCCTACTGTCATTCAACATGTGCCTAATTAACCTCATGGGGTGATGATTTAATTTTACTTTCTATGGTAACAATATTTTTACCAGCGGGACAATAAACGAAAATCAACGGTAATAACGAAAGGTCATGAGAACAAAGTCACACTGGGTACCAGCTAGTGCCATATATTAGTAGTAATGCCGCGCGCTTTGGCCGTAACATGGGGTCTTATGGAGAATAGAATAACATGGGGTCTTATGGAGAATAGAATAACATGGGCTCTTATGAGGAATGGAATTAGGGTGTAATTGCCTCCCTCTGTGGCTCTTTTGCTACCCTCTGTGGTTGATTTTCTGACCCTCTATGATTAATTATCTACAGTTTTTGGTAATTATTTAACCCACGTGTCCTTCTGTTGTTAATCATCTAGCCTTCTGTGGTAATAATTTGACCCTCGTGTCATTCTGTTGTTAATCATCTAGCCCCCTGTACATCTAACCTCCACATCCTTCACCCCCTTCTGCGTATCTAACTACAACTCCTGTTCTCTTAGCGTACTGTAGCTGGCGGGTGTAACGTGAAAATTTTAAGTAACCTGATTGGCTGGTATGTTGATTCGCGTCCTTCTGTTGTTAATCATCTAGCCTTCAGTGGTAATTATTTGACCCTTGTGTCCTTCCGTTGTTAATCATTTAACCTTCTGTGGTAATTATTTAACCCACGTGTCCTTCTGTTGTTAATCATCTAGCCTTCTGTGGTAATTATCTGACCCACGTGTCATTCTGTTGTTAATCATCTAGCCCCCTGTACATCTAACCTCCACATCCTTCACCCCCTTCTGCGTATCTAACTACAACTCCTGTTCTCTTAGCGTACTGTAGCTGGCGGGTGTAACGTGACAATTTTAAGTAACCTGATTGGCTGGTATGTTGATTCGCGTCCTTCTGTTGTTAATCATCTAGCCTTCAGTGGTAATTATTTGACCCTTGTGTCCTTCCGTTGTTAATCATTTAACCTTCTGTGGTAATTATTTAACCCACGTGTCCTTCTGTTGTTAATCATCTAGCCTTCTGTGGTAATTATCTGACCCACGTGTCCTTCTGCTGTTAATCATCTAGCCTTCTGTACATCTAACCACAACATCCTCAACATAGTCTCTATCAGCAAACTCGTTGTAACTAGTTGTTACCTGTGGGCTCTGTGATTGAAAGAGACGTGGCCCCCACCACAATACCTGCTATCTTGCCGCACGCTTTCTCTCTCTCTTTGCTCCCTGCTCCCGTTGCGATCGGACGTGTCTCTCCGTTCGTTGCGTTTTGCAAAGATTAAACTTGAGCGTTTGCTTCCCATAGCGGCTTCACTTTTCCTAACCTCACTTTTTGCTTTGTATTTTACATAACCTCACTTTTAATTTGTTTTATTCTGTGTAACATAACCTCACTTTTATTATAGTAATCTTGCGTGTCGTGTGATTTTAGCGTTATCTGACTTGCTAGTGTACAATAACATCAGTTTCTTGTTTGTTCTGGCTAAAGTAGTGTTGTGTTGACTAACATAACCTCACACCCAGTAACCTCAGTTTCTTGTGTCAAGAGTTGTGTCGTACTTGTATTTGTTGACTGACATAACCTTACATCTGTAACCTTTGAGAGTTACCATAACCTCACCTCCTTGTTCTTTTATACAGTAACTTCACCATTTTTGTTTTACTTGGTAGTGTTGTGTTTGTATGTGTTGACTAACATAACAGTAACCTTTGAGAGTCACAAAAGCCTTATTTTCTTGTAAGAGTAGTTTTGTGTGTTGTATTTAATTGTTTGATTTGGCTAGATTAGTGTTTGTATGTGCTGACTAACATGCCGGTAACAGTAATCCCACTTCCTTGTGTCAAGAGTTGTGTCGTACTTGTATGTGTTGACTGACAGTAATATCACTTTCTGTCCTTGTTCTTTATTAAGTAACTTCACCATTTTGTTTTACTTGGTAGTGACGTACTTGTATATGCTGACTAACATAACCTCAATCTCAACCATTTTCTTACCATAACCTAATATAACATAACCTCACTTTTAATTTGTATTTTACATAACCTCACATTGTATTATAGTAATCTTGCGTGTCCTGTGATTTTTAGCATTATCTGACTTGCTAAAGTAACCTACTTTTTCTAACCTCGCCCATTACACTCCAACCTTACTGTATTATATTAATTTTACGTGCATGTTGTACTTCATTTTATTTTTGTGTTGTATGCGTGTTTATTGTCTTGGCTAGAGTAATGTTGTGTTTATATTTAATTGTTTGATTTGGTAGTTTACAGTAAAGAAAGTAACATAACCTCACTTCCTCGTGGCTAAAGTAGTGTTGTGTTGACTAACATAACCTCCAGTAACCTGATTTTTTGCCCTGGTTCTTTTGTACAGTAAATTCACCTCAACAACCTCACACTCTATTCTTGTTCTTTAATTTAGTTTTGGTTAGAGTAGTGTTTGATACCTTCATTAGAGTTAACTTTCGGTAACCTGTAGTTCTGGTTTGACTTTCGTAGTTTGTGTGTTAGTGTTTTTCTGACATGCGTAGTAATGCAGAGGTACTGTGCTCTTTTGTAGATCCTCTGTACCTGTTCTTTTAGAGAACCTGATCGGTGACTTTAAAGTATCAGTTCCAAGTGTTACAGTTACATCATCTATATTGTTCATTTAATATCGATGAAGACTGCCACAAAGTAACAGTTCCAAAAGTAACCGTTCCAATAAAGTAACAGGTCTTACACTACCCATTCCCATTCCCACAGTTTTCAAGGTAACAGTTCCAAAAGTATCAGTTTCATTAGATCAAACAGTGAAAAAGTAACAGGTCCACTCTCTATATATATCTCTTACAACAAGCTCTAGTTCTTCAGTCTGATTCCAGTCGTGACGCTGATCAGACGTGTTTTGTGCTGCTCTTGCGTAAGTGTTCTCTTGCACAGATTATTATTGATTCTGCGTAATTCAGTTGTATCCGTGTGAGTTTGACTCTGTTCGGGGTACTTGCTCTTTTAAGCGTTAGCACAGTTTAGCTTGTGTTCAGTATTTAATTCTCTGTTGAATGATGGACGTTTCTAAAAAGGACCCTCAAAACCCCGTAGATTTAATTAGTAAAGATGAAACCTATGTTAGACACTTTAGGCTTTACGGGACTAACACTGTTTTCAAATTCACTAAACCTCCCAAGGGTATCTCTGAGTTTGATTGGATTCGTAAAGGTTTTAATCAAATTGTAGAGACATCCAAAGCCAACGTTGCACCTACCGACTATCTCGGGTTTAAATTACAGTCTATAAATTTAAAGAGTGCTGAACCGGGATACGTATCTTTGAGACCGGTCTCTGAAGTTAGCGGTGATGTTCTCTGGGATATTTTCGGGGGCATAATTCAAAGTAACTCTGAATCAATTACTAGCAGTGACACGTTTAGAGTTGATGTTACGAGGATTAACGTCCCCGTAGGTAAAGGAAGGGCAAGACCCGACTTTTACAATACCTTTGATGAAGAATCTAAAGCTAGGAAGGGTATTATAGTAATTAATAATAAAGACAATTTATGTTTGGCTAGAGCGTTGGTAGTAGGCAAAGCACTTGCAAAAAATGATCCTCAGTACAAAGCTATTCGCCAGGACATGGGGAAAAGACAAACATTCAGAGCTAATAAACTCATAGCAAAAGCCCGTGTAGAAATGCCGGAGGAGGGTGCAGGAATCCCTGAGCTTGAAAAATTCCAGTCCCATCTTAAAAAATACAAAATCACAGTCTACAACTTTGACAGAAAAGGCCGGGATGTTTACTTTGAGGGAGGTAATGAGAACGCTAAGTTAAAAATTAACCTTCTCTTTCACAACGGTCATTACAATGTAATTAGAAACTTAACTGCCGCATTTGTTTGTAATTTCTTTTGTGAAGCCTGTCATATTCCCTATAGCAACAGACATGAGCATCGATGCTCTAACAGATGCACCTCATGCCATACCATCTCCCCGCCCTGTAAACTAGAACACGGTGGCATCACATGTCGTTTTTGCAACCGTTTCTTCAAAAATGAGCGGTGTTTAGTAGCCCATCAAGGGCAAATTTGTAAAACTGTAAAACTCTGCCGTGACTGTAAGAAAATGATTTATCCAAAAAGACGTAAGACAGCTCATGTATGCGGAGAAGTTTTCTGTAAGCCCTGCGAAGCGTTCAAAGACCCGGCACATCAGTGTTTCATGAGGGTAGATAGGAGAACACCGAAAGACCGTGACTTTTTGTTTATTTTCTTTGACTTGGAAACAAGGCAGGATGAGTCACTTCCCTCAGATCCACAACAGAAAGTTCATAAAGTAAACTTGTGTGTATCACAACAGTACTGCTTTAAATGTATTAATGGGGGTGAGTGTGAAACTTGCTCGGAACGGCAAAGAGTATTTGAAAAAGAACCGGTAAAACACTTCATGGACTATATCATGGGAATTCGAAAAAAATTTAAAGATGTCTGTGTAATTGCTCACAACGGGCAGGGTTTTGACTTCCAATTCATTCTACAGTATATTATGGAAGAAACTAAATTTACACCAAAAATAACTCCTCGGGGAACTAAAGCTATATTGATTGAAGTAGCCAACGTAAGGTTTGTGGACTCTCTTAGCTATTTCCCCATGGCTCTCGCTGCACTCCCTAAAGCTTTTGATCTACCTCCCGAGAAAAAGAAGGGCTACTTTCCCCACCTCTTCAACACCTTGGCGAACCAAAATTATGTAGGTCCTATGCCCGACAAAAAGTATTATTGTCCGGAATCAATGTTTGAGAAACCACACAAAGCCTTTGAAGAATGGTATGACGAACGAGTCGCTGAAGACTACGTGTTTGATTTTAAGAAGGAAATCTTGGAGTACTGTATTTCAGACGTGGAGATTTTAGCTCAGGCCTGTCTTAAGTTCAGATCGATATTCTTCAAGAGTGTAACGTAGATCCTTTTCTCGAGGCTATAACAATCGCCAGTGCATGTAACTTGGCCTTCCGCCGTAACTTCTTAAAAGAAAATACTATAGGACTAATACCAAAATCAGGGTACCGACTTGCAGACAATCAGTCAGCCGTTGCTTTACAATGGTTAACGTGGGAAGAGGAGAAACGTGGAGTAAAGATTCAACATGCGGGTCGGGGCAGAGAAGTTAAAATTAATGGACTAAAAGTTGACGGGTTTGACGGGGAACGAATTTATGAGTTTCACGGGTGTTACTGGCACGGTTGCCCAAAATGTTATCAATACAGCAGAGAAGAACCTCTGCCGGATGATCCCTCAGACAGTTTGCATCTCCGTTACGAGAGAACCAAATCCAAAATGGCAAAATTTAATAGCTATGAAGTTGTAGAGATGTGGGAGTGTGAGTTTAGAGCTTTGAAAAAGGACAAAAAACTAAATCACTTGAACAAACTGTCCATTCTAAACACACTTCCGCTTAATCCTAGGGATTCCTTCTTTGGAGGCAGAACGGGTAATACTAAAACGTATTGTAAATGTGAAGAGGGAGAAACAATCCAATACGTTGATGTCTGTTCCCTTTATCCGTTTGTGAATAAATATTGTAAGTATCCCGTTGGTCATCCTACTGTTTACGTTGGAAATGACTGCCGAGAGAGGGGCCTTGAAGTAGAGGGCTTGTTGAAATGTAAGATTCTACCTCCTTACAACTTGTATCATCCCGTACTCCCCGCTAAAATGAATAATAAATTGATGTTTGTTTTGTGTAGAACTTGCGGTGAGACTTTAAACCAAGGGGAATGTTTTCATGATAGTGAGGAAAGGGCAATGGTAGGAACATGGACTATGGATGAAATTAGAAAAGCTGTAGAAAAAGGCTATGTGATCTTGGACATGTATGAGTTGTGGGAGTATGAGGTAGCCACATACGAGAAAGATGGACTTTTAACAGACTTTATTAATAAATTCTTGAAAGTAAAGCAGGAAGCCTCAGGGTATCCCGCATGGTGTAAAACAGAGGAAGATAAAGACAAGTATGTTTCTGATTTCTTTGAGCGTGAGGGTATTCAAATGGAGAAATACAAAATTGCTAAAAATGGAGGACTCAGGTCAGTAGCTAAATTAATGTTAAATTCATTCTGGGGCAAGTTTGGTCAACGAGAAAACATGACAAAAACTGAAATCGTGAGGGACTCTAAAGAATTATTCAATTCGTTAACTCAACCAGGAAAGGAAGTAAAGTTTGTTGAAGTAATTAACCAAGAGGTTTTATTAGTTAATTGGCAGAATGTTGATGATGCCGGTGAGGCTCTAAGGACTGTAAATGTTGTTATTGCGGCCTACACCACTGCTCATGCCAGACTTAAACTGTATGAACACTTAGATGCCCTTGGAGGACAGGTCTTGTATTACGACACGGACTCGTGTATTTATTTATACCGGGGAGGATTGTATAGAGTCCCTACGGGAGATTACCTCGGGGAAATGACAGATGAATTGGTAGGTGATTACGGGCCTGGATCTTTCATCGTTGAATTCGTTTCTGGGGGGCCAAAAACTTACGCGTACCTTGTCTGGTCAACCAAAGAACAATGTTTGAAAACCGTTTGTAAAATCAAGGGCCTCACCCTCAATATGAAGACTTCCGAAACGTTAAACTTTGAAGCTCTGAAAAAGATGGTCCTCAGTGAAGCTGCTGAAATACTAGAAATTGAAGAGAGTAGAATCAGGAGAACAAAGAGACGAGAAGTCGTTACAGTAAGTGAAATTAAAAAGTTTAAGATTACAGGACCCAAGAGAAAATTTAATGATGATCACGACACCTTGCCTTTCGGCTTTAAAAAACAAAGAGTTGCTTAAAGAGCTGTCACTCACACGGGTACTGAGTGCATATACCTCTAAACATCAGCTCTATTACCTCATTCTGCTCTGAGACTTGGTACTGAACAGACGTGCCTGTGTTGTTACTGTTTGTCTCTCCTTGTAGAATGTCTGTTGAATATATTACACCCGCTATTCAAGCGGTGTTTTTAAAGTTTATATCTAAAAGAAAGTTGAATGAAAATTCTAAATTTCGCATTACATCCTCAGAGTATGAGTTCTTTCTTACTGGGCCAATAGACGTATTAGAATGGCCTTTGATGTTCTCGGAGTACATAGTAGATAAAATAACGGAGAACTCCTCATCAAACACCTACATCGGAGTATCAATAAAGCATGGCGATGTTTCGGGAAATATACCATTCTTTCCTATAGGGAATTTAACACCGTCAGTTTTTGATGATCACTTTGAACAAATATTTTGTAACGTTGAGAAACTATCTGGTGTTTTACGTCTTGAAGTAACACTTGTCTCAATTCCATGTTGCTACCTTCGATAAAGGGAGTACCTTTCCCTACGGAGCAGCGTTACTCTTGTATATACCACTTGTCACTAGTACAGTTACATCATTCTGCTCCAAGTCGTGGTACTGATCAGACGTTCTTTTGCACTCCTATTGCCTGTACTATTGAGTAAACTGTGACATGGCTGCTAAATACTATACATTCAATAACCAGCCGGTATTGGTTCTGTTTGATAGTGAAGGAAAGCCATGGTTTAAAGCTAAAGACGTAGCTACTGCTCTAAAGCATGTTAACGGCTGGAGTGCAGTTCGGAAACATGTAGATGACAGTGATAAATTAACTGTTAGTAGTTTTACTGACGCCCAAAAACAGGGCGTTGGACCGATTGAGAAAACAACGGTTTTTATAAACGAAGCCGGATTATGTTCTTTGATGTTAAAATCAAATACTCCTGAAGCAAGACTGTTAGTAAGAAGTCTGTTGCCGGAGAAGTTTTACCTTACTTACACAAATATGAAAGATGAAAGTTCACTTTAAATGTAAATTTTTCTTTAAAATCACAAGTTCCCACTGTATGTGCGTGTGTGTGTGTGTGAATGAAGGTCACTGGCGCGGGTGACGAAAAGCCCCGTAAACCTGAATGATGGTCCCTGGCGTGGGTGACGAAAAGCCCCGTAAACCTGAATGAAGGGCTTAGTAGATTGAGGTGCCGGGCTAACACCCCGGCTACTTTTTCGAACAACCCGGTGTGAATGAAGGACTATGTACATTGAGGTGCCTAGCTAACACCCAGGCTACTCCTTGGAACAGTCCGTACGGTGGGACTTGTAAGAAATAAAATAAAATAAAAAAATAAATACAAAAAGTAAAAAAATACAAAATAAAAAACAAAAAATATAAAAAGGAGGTAGCATTTTGTTATGGAGTGGCTACCACAGTGAGAGGCGATGGTTGGGGCCTCTCACCCCAGAGGTTTAGGGCTCCTGGCGATGCTCTGGGTAACCAAAAAGAACGCGCCGACGCTCCTACGGCCTAGCCTAACGGCTTACCGTGGTGTGGAAACGTGAGCGTTCAAAATTATTTCACCGGGGTTAGAAGTGTTTGGCCGGGAAATTCAAGAAGTTTTGGTCAAGTTAAATATAGTTCCTGACCAAGTACTTTCAGCGGAGGCAAGAGTAAATGACCGAGAAATTTAAAACACTACGGTCAAATTAATTGTAGTCCCCGTTAAAGTAACTTCACCGGACTTGGACATAATTGACCGGGAAACTTAAAAAGACACTACAGTAAAGTTAAATGTAATCCCTGGTAAAGTATTTTTTACCGGACTCTAAAGTAAATAGCCGAGGAATTTAAGAATTTTTGGTCAAGTTAAATATAGTTTCCGACCAAGTACGTTCACCGGAGGCAGGAGTAAATGACCGAGAAAGTTAAAACACAACGGTCAAGTAAAATGCAACCCCCGGTAAAGTATTTTCAGCGGACGTGGAGACGTTTGGCCGAGATATTTAAGACGTTACGGTCAAGTTAAATGTAACCCCCGATAAAGTATTTTCAGCAGACGTGGAGACGTTTGGCCGAGATATTTAAAACACTACGGTCAAGTTAAATATAACCCCCGTTAAAGTAACTTCACCGGACTTGGACATAATTGACCGAGAAATCACATGGTGAAAGTACCTCACGGACCCCGGCAAACAGTTTAGCGGGCCTGGAATCCTTTGGCCGAGGGATTTCAGAGTTTCAGTCAATTTATGACACTGCCCTCTTAGAACACCTTCAAGCGGAATTTGAAGTATTTGACGGAGAAATTACACCGTAAAATTACAACAGACCCACCGTTTTACAAAACTTGGACGCATATGACCAAGGAATTACATCGTCAAAGGTAAATGTTGCCCCTGGTTTCATGGGAATCATAAATAAATTACCGAGGAGAAAATACCATATAATTTACCATATTAAAGATCGTATTTCACAGTTGGTCGTCTTCTGATATGTACCCATGGTGTGTAATTTATGGCCAACTCTCCGATATTGGTGTTAGTTACAATCCTTTTACTATTAAATTCAGTAAAATGATATATTTCTTTCTTGTTGGTGTTTCGTAACAGCGTTTTTCAGTAACTGATTTAATAAATACAACTACAACAAAAAGACAACTCTAATCTCTGTATTTGTTTAACTTTACAAAATACCCTACTGTCACCTGTCTCTTTTTTTGTACACATTAGTTTAAATATTTAAACAGTGGACTCGATGTACCACAAGGTCTAACTCTTTGAATCATGATAATTGAGTTGGGACCCATTTTGGGTCCCACCTACTTCCGGTGGAGTGGGGGTATAGTTTTCTTGTCTGTCCATTTCTGCTAGTTTTTACAAGCCTCTTCTCTCTTTTCAGTTAATATTACCTTGAGACTTCTAAACAGTTCAATACATGTAAAGTTGCCCAAAGTAATCCTGCTATCATAAGTATAAAGTTCTAAATATTCCTTTAATTTACATACACTACCCCATGCACAACAACTAAAGCCCAGCTATTGGTCTATTTATCTAATAAACAAGGCAGATACATATCCCATTAGAACAGCTAAAAAGTCAACATATTTTAACAATAATTACCTTAATTGTAACAGTTAAAAAATAGCCATAGAGCCATTTTAGCAATGGGAGGTGTTTTGGTTCCTTTATTTTCAGTAACTTCTCGTTAAACAGTCAGTCAAAGTATAATTTATTTTGTGTTGGTTTGTAACCAGTTTTCTTGTATGTTAAATATTTTTCAATCACAAGTATTTGACAACTGTAACTGAACTAAAGAGACTGCTCAAATCTTGGCTACGCTAACACAAAACACGCAATCCGTACCCATGTAAGAGAAAAACACCGCAAATCAACACCAGAAATACTAGGCAAAATCCCGTTCCCCACCCAGCCTCAAGGGAGTCCTGATTCGGGACTCCCTTTCAATTATCAATCTCATACAGTTTACATCAACGAACCAGGTATTTATTCGCTAATTTTAACACAGAGCTAGTTTTCTTGTATGTGAGTGTTTGTATAAACTGTTCAACCATGTCAGTGCCATTATTTAAGAGTAGCTGAGATAATGTAGAGAAAACAATACCGGAAGTACGGGGGAGCGAAACTCTCCCCATATTGAATAAACCAAGCCTTTACTCACTTAATTTTACACAACAAATAGAAGCAAACACCCTGAAAAAACTAGTACAACAGAGCTTGAGATAAATGGTTCTGTCCAGTTTTTGTGATGTTTCTTCTTTACAGAGTTTAAATTGTAGCGAGGGTTAATAATAATTACCAAACTGCATTTCAATCGCCCCAGCAGCTCTCAAGATATTACATTTCAAAGTATATCCCCTTCAACCGTCTTGATACTTGCCCGCAGTACAGAGTTTAAGTTTTTAATGTAGCGGAGGTTAACAAGTACATACATACCAAGTTTCATTGAAATCGGCTTAGCCGTTCTTAAGATATTCAATTGTAAATTACTGCCCCTTCATTTATTTTGATACTTGTCCGCAGTACAGAGTTTAAGTTTTTTAAATCGTAGCAGAGGTTAACAGGGACATACATACCAAATTTCATTAAAATCGGCCAAGCCGTTCTTAAGATATTGATTTTTAAAATTTTCACCCTCCATCATCCCCCAAACAACCCCTTTTCCACCCTCCAACAAAATTGAAAGTTAGAGGATGTTAACAAGTACCTACATACCAAGTTTCGTAAAAATCGGCTCAGCCGTTCTCGAGATATTAAAGTTTCTAGTTTTGGCGGCCATCTTGGATCCGCCATTTTGGTTAATATTTTAGTCATGTGGGCAGATGTCCCTCGCGCGCGCCTACACTACGTTGTAGGCGGATTCTGTTATCAGAATTGCTCTAGGACTTACCGTTTTCAAGATATTAGCGATTTTAGGAATATATCTTTACTAAAAAGAGAAGAATAAGAAGAAAAATCGGTGATGGAAGGGTAAGGCGGAGGAAGGAAGGTGAGAGGGAGTCAACATAACATAGAAGAAGAAAACCAGAACACATAACAGGCAGAAGGAGGAGTGAGGGAGAGGAAGGAAGGTGAGAACAACAGAGATCACAAGTGATAACAAGTGGAGTAGGGGTGGCAATGATATAGCAAGCCAATCAGAAGCCAGCATTTTGGTCACGTGACTTGTGACGTCATTAGGCTCCGCCCCCAAGATGGCGGCGCCCATGTTTCCCGCCAAATTTTCCCGCCAAATTCCCTAACCTCACTTTTTTCCCTCCAGATTTTCCCGCCAAATTCTCGTTACGTCACGGACGGTTAAACTAAGAGTATAAAGAACTCATACTCTGAGGATGTAATGCGAAATTTAGAATTTTCATTCAACTTTCTTTTAGATATAAACTTTAAAAACACCGCTTGAATAGCGGGTGTAATATATTCAACAGACATTCTACAAGGAGAGACAAACAGTAACAACACAGGCACGTCTGTTCAGTACCAAGTCTCAGAGCAGAATGAGGTAATAGAGCTGATGTTTAGAGGTATATGCACTCAGTACCCGTGTGAGTGACAGCTCTTTAAGCAACTCTTTGTTTTTTAAAGCCGAAAGGCAAGGTGTCGTGATCATCATTAAATTTTCTCTTGGGTCCTGTAATCTTAAACTTTTTAATTTCACTTACTGTAACGACTTCTCGTCTCTTTGTTCTCCTGATTCTACTCTCTTCAATTTCTAGTATTTCAGCAGCTTCACTGAGGACCATCTTTTTCAGAGCTTCAAAGTTTAACGTTTCGGAAGTCTTCATATTGAGGGTGAGGCCCTTGATTTTACAAACGGTTTTCAAACATTGTTCTTTGGTTGACCAGACAAGGTACGCGTAAGTTTTTGGCCCCCCAGAAACGAATTCAACGATGAAAGATCCAGGCCCGTAATCACCTACCAATTCATCTGTCATTTCCCCGAGGTAATCTCCCGTAGGGACTCTATACAATCCTCCCCGGTATAAATAAATACACGAGTCCGTGTCGTAATACAAGACCTGTCCTCCAAGGGCATCTAAGTGTTCATACAGTTTAAGTCTGGCATGAGCAGTGGTGTAGGCCGCAATAACAACATTTACAGTCCTTAGAGCCTCACCGGCATCATCAACATTCTGCCAATTAACTAATAAAACCTCTTGGTTAATTACTTCAACAAACTTTACTTCCTTTCCTGGTTGAGTTAACGAATTGAATAATTCTTTAGAGTCCCTCACGATTTCAGTTTTTGTCATGTTTTCTCGTTGACCAAACTTGCCCCAGAATGAATTTAACATTAATTTAGCTACTGACCTGAGTCCTCCATTTTTAGCAATTTTGTATTTCTCCATTTGAATACCCTCACGCTCAAAGAAATCAGAAACATACTTGTCTTTATCTTCCTCTGTTTTACACCATGCGGGATACCCTGAGGCTTCCTGCTTTACTTTCAAGAATTTATTAATAAAGTCTGTTAAAAGTCCATCTTTCTCGTATGTGGCTACCTCATACTCCCACAACTCATACATGTCCAAGATCACATAGCCTTTTTCTACAGCTTTTCTAATTTCATCCATAGTCCATGTTCCTACCATTGCCCTTTCCTCACTATCATGAAAACATTCCCCTTGGTTTAAAGTCTCACCGCAAGTTCTACACAAAACAAACATCAATTTATTATTCATTTTAGCGGGGAGTACGGGATGATACAAGTTGTAAGGAGGTAGAATCTTACATTTCAACAAGCCCTCTACTTCAAGGCCCCTCTCTCGGCAGTCATTTCCAACGTAAACAGTAGGATGACCAACGGGATACTTACAATATTTATTCACAAACGGATAAAGGGAACAGACATCAACGTATTGGATTGTTTCTCCCTCTTCACATTTACAATACGTTTTAGTATTACCCGTTCTGCCTCCAAAGAAGGAATCCCTAGGATTAAGCGGAAGTGTGTTTAGAATGGACAGTTTGTTCAAGTGATTTAGTTTTTTGTCCTTTTTCAAAGCTCTAAACTCACACTCCCACATCTCTACAACTTCATAGCTATTAAATTTTGCCATTTTGGATTTGGTTCTCTCGTAACGGAGATGCAAACTGTCTGAGGGATCATCCGGCAGAGGTTCTTCTCTGCTGTATTGATAACATTTTGGGCAACCGTGCCAGTAACACCCGTGAAACTCATAAATTCGTTCCCCGTCAAACCCGTCAACTTTTAGTCCATTAATTTTAACTTCTCTGCCCCGACCCGCATGTTGAATCTTTACTCCACGTTTCTCCTCTTCCCACGTTAACCATTGTAAAGCAACGGCTGACTGATTGTCTGCAAGTCGGTACCCTGATTTTGGTATTAGTCCTATAGTATTTTCTTTTAAGAAGTTACGGCGGAAGGCCAAGTTACATGCACTGGCGATTGTTATAGCCTCGAGAAAAGGATCTACGTTACACTCTTGAAGAATATCGATCTGAACTTAAGACAGGCCTGAGCTAAAATCTCCACGTCTGAAATACAGTACTCCAAGATTTCCTTCTTAAAATCAAACACGTAGTCTTCAGCGACTCGTTCGTCATACCATTCTTCAAAGGCTTTGTGTGGTTTCTCAAACATTGATTCCGGACAATAATACTTTTTGTCGGGCATAGGACCTACATAATTTTGGTTCGCCAAGGTGTTGAAGAGGTGGGGAAAGTAGCCCTTCTTTTTCTCGGGAGGTAGATCAAAAGCTTTAGGGAGTGCAGCGAGAGCCATGGGGAAATAGCTAAGAGAGTCCACAAACTTTACGTTGGCTACTTCAATCAATATAGCTTTAGTTCCCCGAGGAGTTATTTTTGGTGTAAATTTAGTTTCTTCCATAATATACTGTAGAATGAATTGGAAGTCAAAACCCTGCCCGTTGTGAGCAATTACACAGACATCTTTAAATTTTTTTCGAATTCCCATGATATAGTCCATGAAGTGTTTTACCGGTTCTTTTTCAAATACTCTTTGCCGTTCCGAGCAAGTTTCACACTCACCACCATTAATACATTTAAAGCAGTACTGTTGTGATACACACAAGTTTACTTTATGAACTTTCTGTTGTGGATCTGAGGGAAGTGACTCATCCTGCCTTGTTTCCAAGTCAAAGAAAATAAACAAAAAGTCACGGTCTTTCGGTGTTCTCCTATCTACCCTCATGAAACACTGATGTGCCGGGTCTTTGAACGCTTCGCAGGGCTTACAGAAAACTTCTCCGCATACATGAGCTGTCTTACGTCTTTTTGGATAAATCATTTTCTTACAGTCACGGCAGAGTTTTACAGTTTTACAAATTTGCCCTTGATGGGCTACTAAACACCGCTCATTTTTGAAGAAAGGGTTGCAAAAACGACATGTGATGCCACCGTGTTCTAGTTTACAGGGCGGGGAGATGGTATGGCATGAGGTGCATCTGTTAGAGCATCGATGCTCATGTCTGTTGCTATAGGGAATATGACAGGCTTCACAAAAGAAATTACAAACAAATGCGGCAGTTAAGTTTCTAATTACATTGTAATGACCGTTGTGAAAGAGAAGGTTAATTTTTAACTTAGCGTTCTCATTACCTCCCTCAAAGTAAACATCCCGGCCTTTTCTGTCAAAGTTGTAGACTGTGATTTTGTATTTTTTAAGATGGGACTGGAATTTTTCAAGCTCAGGGATTCCTGCACCCTCCTCCGGCATTTCTACACGGGCTTTTGCTATGAGTTTATTAGCTCTGAATGTTTGTCTTTTCCCCATGTCCTGGCGAATAGCTTTGTACTGAGGATCATTTTTTGCAAGTGCTTTGCCTACTACCAACGCTCTAGCCAAACATAAATTGTCTTTATTATTAATTACTATAATACCCTTCCTAGCTTTAGATTCTTCATCAAAGGTATTGTAAAAGTCGGGTCTTGCCCTTCCTTTACCTACGGGGACGTTAATCCTCGTAACATCAACTCTAAACGTGTCACTGCTAGTAATTGATTCAGAGTTACTTTGAATTATGCCCCCGAAAATATCCCAGAGAACATCACCGCTAACTTCAGAGACCGGTCTCAAAGATACGTATCCCGGTTCAGCACTCTTTAAATTTATAGACTGTAATTTAAACCCGAGATAGTCGGTAGGTGCAACGTTGGCTTTGGATGTCTCTACAATTTGATTAAAACCTTTACGAATCCAATCAAACTCAGAGATACCCTTGGGAGGTTTAGTGAATTTGAAAACAGTGTTAGTCCCGTAAAGCCTAAAGTGTCTAACATAGGTTTCATCTTTACTAATTAAATCTACGGGGTTTTGAGGGTCCTTTTTAGAAACGTCCATCATTCAACAGAGAATTAAATACTGAACACAAGCTAAACTGTGCTAACGCTTAAAAGAGCAAGTACCCCGAACAGAGTCAAACTCACACGGATACAACTGAATTACGCAGAATCAATAATAATCTGTGCAAGAGAACACTTACGCAAGAGCAGCACAAAACACGTCTGATCAGCGTCACGACTGGAATCAGACTGAAGAACTAGAGCTTGTTGTAAGAGATATATATAGAGAGTGGACCTGTTACTTTTTCACTGTTTGATCTAATGAAACTGATACTTTTGGAACTGTTACCTTGAAAACTGTGGGAATGGGAATGGGTAGTGTAAGACCTGTTACTTTATTGGAACGGTTACTTTTGGAACTGTTACTTTGTGGCAGTCTTCATCGATATTAAATGAACAATATAGATGATGTAACTGTAACACTTGGAACTGATACTTTAAAGTCACCGATCAGGTTCTCTAAAAGAACAGGTACAGAGGATCTACAAAAGAGCACAGTACCTCTGCATTACTACGCATGTCAGAAAAACACTAACACACAAACTACGAAAGTCAAACCAGAACTACAGGTTACCGAAAGTTAACTCTAATGAAGGTATCAAACACTACTCTAACCAAAACTAAATTAAAGAACAAGAATAGAGTGTGAGGTTGTTGAGGTGAATTTACTGTACAAAAGAACCAGGGCAAAAAATCAGGTTACTGGAGGTTATGTCAGTCAACACAACACTACTTTAGCCACGAGGAAGTGAGGTTATGTTACTTTCTTTACTGTAAACTACCAAATCAAACAATTAAATATAAACACAACATTACTCTAGCCAAGACAATAAACACGCATACAACACAAAAATAAAATGAAGTACAACATGCACGTAAAATTAATATAATACAGTAAGGTTGGAGTGTAATGGGCGAGGTTAGAAAAAGTAGGTTACTTTAGCAAGTCAGATAATGCTAAAAATCACAGGACACGCAAGATTACTATAATACAATGTGAGGTTATGTAAAATACAAATTAAAAGTGAGGTTATGTTATATTAGGTTATGGTAAGAAAATGGTTGAGATTGAGGTTATGTTAGTCAGCATATACAAGTACGTCACTACCAAGTAAAACAAAATGGTGAAGTTACTTAATAAAGAACAAGGACAGAAAGTGATATTACTGTCAGTCAACACATACAAGTACGACACAACTCTTGACACAAGGAAGTGGGATTACTGTTACCGGCATGTTAGTCAGCACATACAAACACTAATCTAGCCAAATCAAACAATTAAATACAACACACAAAACTACTCTTACAAGAAAATAAGGCTTTTGTGACTCTCAAAGGTTACTGTTATGTTAGTCAACACATACAAACACAACACTACCAAGTAAAACAAAAATGGTGAAGTTACTGTATAAAAGAACAAGGAGGTGAGGTTATGGTAACTCTCAAAGGTTACAGATGTAAGGTTATGTCAGTCAACAAATACAAGTACGACACAACTCTTGACACAAGAAACTGAGGTTACTGGGTGTGAGGTTATGTTAGTCAACACAACACTACTTTAGCCAGAACAAACAAGAAACTGATGTTATTGTACACTAGCAAGTCAGATAACGCTAAAATCACACGACACGCAAGATTACTATAATAAAAGTGAGGTTATGTTACACAGAATAAAACAAATTAAAAGTGAGGTTATGTAAAATACAAAGCAAAAAGTGAGGTTAGGAAAAGTGAAGCCGCTATGGGAAGCAAACGCTCAAGTTTAATCTTTGCAAAACGCAACGAACGGAGAGACACGTCCGATCGCAACGGGAGCAGGGAGCAAAGAGAGAGAGAAAGCGCGCGGCAAGATAGCAGGTATTGTGGTGGGGGCCACGTCTCTTTCAATCACAGAGCCCACAGGTAACAACTAGTTACAACGAGTTTGCTGATAGAGACTATGTTGAGGATGTTGTGGTTAGATGTACAGAAGGCTAGATGATTAACAGCAGAAGGACACGTGGGTCAGATAATTACCACAGAAGGCTAGATGATTAACAACAGAAGGACACGTGGGTTAAATAATTACCACAGAAGGTTAAATGATTAACAACGGAAGGACACAAGGGTCAAATAATTACCACTGAAGGCTAGATGATTAACAACAGAAGGACGCGAATCAACATACCAGCCAATCAGGTTACTTAAAATTTTCACGTTACACCCGCCAGCTACAGTACGCTAAGAGAACAGGAGTTGTAGTTAGATACGCAGAAGGGGGTGAAGGATGTGGAGGTTAGATGTACAGGGGGCTAGATGATTAACAACAGAATGACACGTGGGTCAGATAATTACCACAGAAGGCTAGATGATTAACAACAGAAGGACACGTGGGTTAAATAATTACCACAGAAGGTTAAATGATTAACAACGGAAGGACACAAGGGTCAAATAATTACCACTGAAGGCTAGATGATTAACAACAGAAGGACGCGAATCAACATACCAGCCAATCAGGTTACTTAAAATTTTCACGTTACACCCGCCAGCTACAGTACGCTAAGAGAACAGGAGTTGTAGTTAGATACGCAGAAGGGGGTGAAGGATGTGGAGGTTAGATGTACAGGGGGCTAGATGATTAACAACAGAATGACACGAGGGTCAAATTATTACCACAGAAGGCTAGATGATTAACAACAGAAGGACACGTGGGTTAAATAATTACCAAAAACTGTAGATAATTAATCATAGAGGGTCAGAAAATCAACCACAGAGGGTAGCAAAAGAGCCACAGAGGGAGGCAATTACACCCTAATTCCATTCCTCATAAGAGCCCATGTTATTCTATTCTCCATAAGACCCCATGTTATTCTATTCTCCATAAGACCCCATGTTACGGCCAAAGCGCGCGGCATTACTACTTATATTTTAACAAAAATATAATAATACTTCTTTGAAAATCACCAACACTGTGCTAAGTTTGATTAAAAATTTTTAAAAATTATTAAAAATAAAATGTAATTTTTAAGAATAATTCAGAATATATTTATAACTATTTTACATGAAGTTTCATGTTCTGGACTCTTGGATAAACGTTATAAACTCACTATATGATTAATGCTAACTTCCATTATCAAAATTATAAACATACAGTAGTGAACAAGTAGTGAACAAGTGAACAAGTGTAGTAGTGAACAAGTGTTCTTGCTGATAAACTGTGTTTACTCTATTCAGCTGTTAGATTTTATAATTCAAAACAATTCTTTATCAATGTTAATCTTATGAACAAATTACGAACTTTAAAAGAGGCTAGGGTCCTTCCCTGAGGCTAGTAGTTTATACAACTTAAGCACAAACAACTTCAGACCAAGATCTATCCAACGACACCAAAAATTTCATAATCGGTGGTAAACTGTAGGAGGCGTTCCAGGCACAAAAACCCCTAGCGTTTTAAATAAGGGCAAGATGGTGGGAATAAGTATTTTGAATGTCAATAGGGCAGAGCCCTAAAACATTTGTGGAACGGGGAACGAAAATTATTTCGGACAACATGAGCCTAAGGGACGGGGAATATGGGGAAGCCATCGATCACGAAAACATTTATTTTATATGGGTAGAATCCAACAAGTAAACAAAATATGATTCATAATCCCCAGGTATTGGATTCCCTCTTAGAATTAAGGGAATAAAATTTGATTATTAGAAAACCACCAAAGCCTATCTTTATCAAAATTTGTCAATCAGATGTAACAAGTTAAGAATCAGAATGAACGTCTTGGAAGACAATAAATCATCCCATTCTTATTTTCAGAGTCTCCTTCGATTGTGAACCAAAAGTAGCATGTCATGAATTTTGTGAAAAATTGTATTACACCTTCCTTATTTATACTGGCATTTTACCCAAAATATGTTAAAATGGTCAAAGCCCAGAACTTTAAGGGTTGGCAAATTGTAGATCTGAGAGTATTTCCAGCAAAGAAAAATAGCAAATATCAAGTAAAAAAATGTTAAACAATGATTTTTGGAAAAGAATGAGTGGTCATATATTTGGAAAAGATCAAGCACATTTATACTCGATCGGAATTCCAAACCCCTGACTTGCCACGCACCCATCTATTAATAGCCTGGAGACAAGAAGAATTGAATAAGCGATACAGATGATAATATTCATAAAATTCATGCTCATCGCAGCAAAATATTGCTCGATTTCGAGCAACTGGTTTCCTAGTATTAAATAATTTAAGGAAAACAAATTAATTGACTTCTTTTCCTTGCTATATTTTTGTAAAATATTTTCAATCAAATATGATAAAACACAAGACAGTCAAAAATTATTTCCCACTAGCTGCTATCGAACTCGGTTTCACCCGGGAATAAAACATGTAGTGTGTGCTGTATTATGTGGTTAACCAGTGGAACTGCCATGAATCTTGACCAGCTGTTTGAATTTTCATCAGCTCATACCAAAGTGAATGTCCGTAAGAATAACATTGGGTTGGAACTTTGATTCCCCGTGGGGCGGAGCTCTATGGGAATTTCTTAAAATCCTTTCTTTGTGGTTACCTATATTATGAAAAGAATATACATACCAAGTTTCGTGGTTGAAGGGGTAGAGGATTGACCTGAGGGATGAACGGTTTTTCGTATTTATAGATATAGATTAATTATTATGTTGTATTTATATGTCTGCTTGGCACTAGATTTGATTAAGTTAATTTATAATATTTATTTTATTGTACATTTTTCCAGATTTTAATTGTTGCCTGTTTTCTTTAAAAAAAAAACGTTGTACAATTCATTAATTTAAGTATATACATTATACTAGAATAACACAAGTATTGTTTTAAGCCCCAACTTAAAATGGATATTTGGTGTCTTTGCGCGGCGTCTAAGCAACCAAACATAGTTATGCTGCTTAGGGCAAGGGGACTGTGTCGGAGAGAAACGCTGCTTGGTAGTCTCTAAGGAATATAATAAGACACCTTTCCTCTTACACTCTTAGATTAGGAGGATGAAACATTAAAATTAA
Source organism: Allygus modestus (assembly GCA_963675035.1). Taxonomy (NCBI): domain Eukaryota; kingdom Metazoa; phylum Arthropoda; class Insecta; order Hemiptera; family Cicadellidae; genus Allygus; species Allygus modestus. Next base: position 394,359,221 of record OY776111.1, read on the forward strand.
TCACCAACTCTTTGAAACTATTATACCTTATTCAATTATCCAATGTCCATGTCAAAAGGGAATAAAAGCTATACATAAGGTTCAAATTTGACAGTTATGACAATATAAAATTATTTTTTATTAGAATACAACGTTTAGTTATAATTATTATATTTAATTAAATTTACCTTTCAACTGTTAAACATACAGTCAAATTTACTTTGTACATAACATCAAATATTAGTAAAAAAATTACAAGGAAATAACAAAGCTTCACGAGCAATGAGAGAGTATGATAATTCGGAATAAAATCAAGTAAAGGGAAATTAGAATTATTTATTTGCAACAAATTGGGTATACTTATATTATTTATAGCTCAAAACATTATTTATGTTACAACCTTATATCTAGAAATATTACTTTTTTCCAAAAAAATCGTTACGCAATTTTTAAATTATCACTGTACTTTTTTATGTTACATAAAACCATGTAGAACTATATATGTTGCTGCTTTACTTTCCAAAAGTAAAAAGTAAATATGTATAAATAATATTAGGTCCGTACAATTTATTGCAATCAGATTGATTTAATTGTACATGAAACAAATTTATCTATAAAAAACTTAGTATGCGTTAGTTGAGTTGGTGCTATACTCGTCTTCAAAAACCTTATTATTCGTAATGAGGGATGTCTTTCCTATTTTCCCTTTCGTATGTTTGTATTTCGTATCCGTCACAATTATTATTGTTTAATTTAAAATTATATATCTGAAATAGAATAAAATAAAAAGTATTTTTCCGATTTTTAAACTACATGTCGTAATCTACCAAAATCTTACCAAAATGTTGCCAAGTTTTATAAATTGAACAGCAAGACAGCAACTGTGGGTTGTAAAATAACCCTTAAAATAGAAAGACAAATATTTTTAATTAGATCGTAGATAAATTATACATACATTAGTAAAGATAAAAGCAATGTATATTTTGTAAACGTAGATTTATTACGCTCCTAGTGAAAACATATTTTCTGGCTAGATCTGGGGATGTCTAGGGAAGTAAGATATGAAGTGAGAACACTGCATGACATTTTGAGCACAAATATAAAATAAAAAATTAATGCAAACTTGTTTTAAAACATTTAATTTGGAATTAGTAATGAAATATCTATACTAATAGTCAATTAGTTAACAGGATAATTAATAGGAGGAGGATAGTAATTGTTATAAACAATTTTTTATAAAAAACGGTTACTATCAGACTTATTAGTCAATAACAAGGAAATACAGTGTGTTGCACGAGTGAAAACCAGGGCCTGATTAACCGTTAGACTTACTAGGCTGCAGCCTAGGGCGCCAGTCAGCCAACGGGCTCCATTTTTTGTTTGTTTAATAAGTCTTATAAGTGCGGTGATCAATTGGCTAGAGGAAATTTTATTTCCGCGAGCCCTTTCCCGTTGCCACACCTGCTTCATTCTGACTTTGATTAAGGAAGGAAAATGGTCAAGGGCTCGCACTTCTGAGAACTCTCTGCACTCAAGGGTAAAACACAAACAAATCACTCGTCTTCTTTCGTCCCCTTGGTACAGAAGAATGCACGGTTAGCGAAACCAAAACGCCAGGTGAGAAACCCAAAAGTTTCTCCATTCCAGGAGAGAGTGGGCGGTGCGGGGCTAGCAGCAGGTAATGGAAGGTAATAAGTAATTAACGACGTTTTATCATGCATTTCCTTTCATGTTAAACCTCCCCTTTCTACCCACGAGGTGTTTGGAACTTACCCAGGTTTCAACCAGCACAGCACGTGTCTATTTCCTCTGATGCACTATACTGGGCTTACCTAGGGGTCTGTATCAATTTAAATATAACATTTTAAAAATTTTAAGTCATATGTTCTATATTTATAATTTAAGTTTAATGATTGCTAGATTCCACTTCAAACAACAACAGTAGTATCATTTTAACTTTTCCCTTGATTCTCCTAGACCGCAATAGATATACTTATTGGAATGTGTGTTGAAGGCGTTACATTTTCTATCCCGTATCAATGATAAGATAATTACCTAATTTAAAAATGTGTTTCTTAGCATGTAAAACCTTCACTAATATAAGTACTGTACTTCTCTTTAATGACAGGTTTTGTTGGTTGGTATAGGTTTACTTGCTAGGTGATCCCTGAACCCCAGGCTCCGGAGATACTAATGAAATACGTGAAGGTGTTCTCTTAAAAGGATTAAGTGCTCAAAATGTTTACAACAATAATAAACTGTGGAGTATGATTGTTACATGCAACTATAGTTATAGAAATGCCAAATGCCTTGAAAATAAATAATTGCACTCTCTAATTTTATGATATTTTAATTAATGTGTAGCTGGAATATGAAAATACATTTATTATTAGAAGACACGATATGGTAAACACATTATTACTGTTGACGTCCAGGTACCACCTGAGACTAGGGAAAGTAAGCCACTTCGATTGGTTGTTATATATTTTATTGTATTTATAAAACATTTGGTTTCCAGTTTAAATCGATATTTTTGTTATTAAAATTAGTTATGTAATTTGGAGGTGTGATATAATGATGTAAGTTCGAGGTATCTGTAAAAGCATTTATTTTATCTCAGTAAAATTGTTTTAGAGATTACCTGAGTATTCAGGTTTAATTTAAATAGAGTATTTACAGTCATAACGAGTTGGTTCCATCACCTGAATAACCTAAAAAGCATACATTACATAAGGGCACAAAGTTCAGGTACAACATAGCAAATACAACAACACATAGTAAAAAGTACAATATCATCTATATTATTTCATATAAAATCTTAGATCAGGGTTGGAACTGTGTGTTAAAACTTAAATCAAGGTGAGTGATTTCAAGTAAAAATGTATTAAAAGGCCCTCTTCCATTATATATATATAACTCTTTAAATCATTCTTGCATAAACCTACTAGGTTCGTTTGTTTTCTCTACTTTGCTTAGCAAATTCAATTTATTTTAAATTTTGCCCTAACTACGATATGTGCACGTTAGTATGACTCACAACTTAATATGGACTGGGCTGCGAACGTAAATGCCATCTGCCACCACTAAAGCCAAGGGTCAGCTCGGATAAGAGTCCCCCCTGGGAGGTATTATAGCCTGACAGCTTCTTTTTTCTTAGGTCCCGGTCAATAAAACATAGGGGTGGTATTATTGAGAGTTTTACTCTATGATAAATATCGTTAACTATTACTTTCGGATTCAAGGAGATGCAGGTTAATTTTGTTATTTAGTATTATACAATTTTGCGTAATCAATGTACTTCCCCACATAAATGTTTCTACCTTGATACAATTATGTCATATAAAATTATATTATACATTTAGTAAATCCATGAATTAATTTGAGACAAATATATAAGGTGTATGGAAAAAACCCTTCGATAATGTTGGATACATTCTCGCTGAAGAAAGAATTCTGGAGATTCTGCCCCTAACCGCTGCAAATGTAGGGACCAAAGGTGAAAGGGAAGTTTGTCATAATGGACAGCCAAAAGACTTACCATATGTAATGACAACTTCATTTTCTGTACCCAATGTCAGCCTCAAAACTGGTATAGACCAGTTTTAAGGTAGTCCTGGGACCATAATTACCTTAACTTATACTTTTTATACAAAACGGAGTTTGTCAAGTAGGTAAGTTAATAATTAACTCAACTTACCTACTTGACAAACTCCGTTTAGTATAAAAACGTTCCATACACTTTTTATTTCTAAGCGACGATTTAGATGTGTAATTTGTTCTACATGAATGACACACTAACATTTGAGGACAGGATCGATCTTGAATATGCCGTCGCAGGTTAATGTAAATGTCATTCAAACCAGCTCTGACAACGTGAGATTTTCCTGTCGCATTATGTGTTAAATGCTACCGTAAAACAAGTTAGTATTTTACATGCATTCATTTTACATCCAGGGTTTTCTCGCCCTTTTTGGGCCCAAAAACTCGAAATTTGAAAGATTAATCCCCAAAAAAGGGTTTAGAGTTATCCGATTGTTTTGTCCAACGAACTTGTCCAACCAATTATAGAGATAAATGTCCCCACCAAATTTGAAGTGAATCGGACGAAAAATGCGACCGCTAGAGTGCAAACACGTACATATATAAGTATATATCTATATATAATGTTTAGCGACCCCAAAACGTGTTCAGGGGGTCACGTTAGGAACTTCTATGGTGGTCCCGGGCTTAAGTTTCACCGTGCTAATAGATCACTTTCCATAAGAAATAGACTAATAATAAAACATAAACGCTGAATCATTTGGTTGTTATCTTAAATCTCTTTATATTAATAGGCAAGCACAAAACTGTCCCTCGTTTTTTCTCAGCTTGTGTGCAACATAGGAAAAATTCACGCATACCGTTAGAAAGATATCCTGTAGGTAGATGACCAGAAACCCCTTATAATCTACATTGGCCCTCAGGGCTACGCCCCACAGGCCTCCAAAGTTCCAATATTAATCTTATGGAAAAACAATAATTATATATTTACTAGTAGGTGCCCGTCGAAATTCGACGCATAAAATATTAAGGCCAACGGTACCCTGTAGGAACAATCACCAACAATGAAATACTTCATTTAAATATCACAAATTTTAAAAATTCACTTTTATATGTGGGATGATACAGCTAAAAAGTCACAATACTAAAAAGGAACTCTTAAAAAATAAGTTACTTTCTAAAGGTTACATTTTACGTTTACGTTAATGTTTGCATGAGACGAAAATAAATCAAAAGCTTGATGAGCTGATGTGCTGCAATGGCGGCTAGTGCCCATCCACTAACCCAGTTCGGGATCAGAACTGTTACCCTCCCTCCATCCCCACGACAACGTTTAGAATCAGACGTCAGTCTAGTCCAATAATCTCAGACATAAACGAAGCGAAAACAATACATCACCTACTAAATTACGTCTAACCCTAACATAACCGTAAAAACCTATCTATATTCTTTGTCGTCTGACATTCAAATATACACATTGTAGTTTTTGTAGTTCATAATGCGGTAGAGCCTTGCTTTTCCCAAGTTTGTTTGCATTCTGTTGATCAATTTTGCTAAAAATGTTGTATAATTTGGATAGGTTGGCCTATCCTAGTTAGTTGTCATAATATTACTATTTATTTACAAATATAGTTGACAATCTGTCACCCTAAGATCAGAATCTCAGAACGTATTCAAGCTTTTAAATTTATTAATTTAATTTAACTCAATTTGCATCTCAATCTTAGAAACTAAATTTATTTTATAAAACACTCCAAAAACCAAGAAAATGTAACATGATTTTTCTTGTGGAAAAAACAAAAACTAACTTATACTCATCACAGACTCAAAATTTATGACGTCACTCTCCAACTTTAACGTTGTGGTGGGGATGGAGGGAGGGTAACATTTCTGATCCCGAACTGGGTTAGTGGATGGGCGCTAGCCTCCAGTTTCAGCAGTTTAATGAAAATCACAGAATTGGGATTATAATCAGCAGATTGTTGTAAAAAAAAAAACATACAATAAATTCAACAAAAACAGTATGTAGACTTTTAAATTTTGTATAATTTAATAGACTTAAAAGGATAAAATTATAAATCTGACAATTTGGGGAGTATCGGACTGCTTCAGCTTCAGTTGGTATAAATCCAATGACGACACGTTTCCTGGTTTCCTCAAACTAAGGCCGAGTTCCTGGCCAAACATTCTCCCCTTTGAATAACATGGGGAGAAGAGAGGACTTTATAATTTATCATAAAACAAACTTAAAGAGAGAACATTATAAATCTGACAATTTTGGGGAGTATCTGAATGTTTAAGATTCAAATTGGTACAAACTCCATGATCACATGTTGCCTGGTTTTCTCAAACTATGGCCGAGTTCCTCAAAATCCTAGATAAAAATTCTCTCATATGAATATCACGGGGGAAACTTAGGACTTTATACTTTGTATAATTCAAAAAACTTAAAAGGAGAACATTATAAATCTGACAATTTTGGGGAGTATCGGAATGGTTAAGCTACAAATTGGTACAAACTCCACGACTACACGTTACCTGTTTTTTTTTTTCAAACTAAGGCCGAGTTCCTGGTCAAAATTTCTCCCGTATGAATAACATGGGAAAATTTGAGGACTTTATACTTCATATGATTAAACAAATTTAAGGCGAGAAAATGTTAAATCTGAAAATTTTCGGGAGTATGGAAATGTTTCATCTTCAAATTGGTACACATTCCATGTCAACACGTTGCCTGGTGTTCTCAAACTAAGACCGAGTTCCTTTAAAAATATTCTCCCATTTAAATAACGTGGTGCAATTTTTGAAATTTCAATATTTTAAAAACTAAAGCGGTTTTTTATATTTTTCTGTTAATCTGCAGTTCAAACACTTTAAAATGACACATTGATTGTCCAAATCGGTTGAGAAATAACTACGTAGTGGGCCAAAAATGAAATTCCTTAGCTAATTTAATAGCTTAGCTATTAATATATAACATTTACCAGCTGTTGATATGATAAAACATGGTAGAACAACAGCAAGAACAGATATTTCAGGTCTAATTTAAATAATAATTACTACTGATGACTGGAACGGTAAGACCCTTCTGATTTCCATTTTAAATCCACATTTAACAAATTATAAGCCTTTTATATGAGGGGGAGGTCAAGGGGGAGGATAGAGAGAGTGAGAAAGATGTTATCCGTGAAGTTCAGCATACAATGGCACTGGTTCAAAAACTTGTGTAAAATGCTCACGCAAAACAATCCCCAAAACAGCCATTATTTGTGTGAGCCGCTTTGAGTTCACATAGAATTATTTTTGGCCGAATTTCGACCTCTGGGTGATGCCTAGTAAATATTATTTTAGTTAAAAATTTATCTAATTTACTAACGATTACTGATTAAATTTTAGGATTAACGTCCATAGATTTTACCATTCGTTATGTGACGAATAGTAATTAATGTAAACGATAAACGTGTTAATAACTGTGTTTTCTACTGTGTGTTACAAAATACGACCAAACGTCAGTCCCCCAGAAGGCAGTATTAGGATTGGAATGGTTGGACAAATAATGTCTGGATATTTTTAACTTTGTCGAAGGATTAATTAGTCGTTTTGGATACAGCCGAAACAAATGAAAATTACTATATATTTCAAAGTTCGATTATCATTAACTTCCATGTTCATAATCTTTATAGGCAACAGAGTGAATCAGACCACCGGTCCAGTATGTAAAACGAGAGAATGGTGAGGTCTAAAGTTATCAACAAAAATTCTTCCCATTAAAACGCATAAGGGCAATCCGTTATAAAATATTGTATTCAATATCAATGTACAGGGTGCTCAAAAACTGATGGTCACTTGTTCAGAGCACAACATTTTCTCATGTAAGCATAGATAAAATTATAGATAATTTGATATGTATTGTTACCAGAAAACAATTAGCAAAAAAGTATACTTATCTTTATTAGTTTCAAAATGGCAGCATTTTTTGTGAAATACTGACTTTTACGGAATACTCTGTGTGTTTTCTAAACCACTTGACGTAATTTTTTCTGACTCAAATTTCTTACTCTTAATTTGTTTACCCTGGTACATGACAGGTATTTATAAAAAATTTATATTTAAAAAATTATTATTTGAAAGATTCTAATCAAAATTATAATATCGGGTAAAACAGTTTTTATCAACTAGGGTGACCAAAACAAAACGAAAAAGAACCAAATCAAACAAATCCAGATCCGTTGCCACAAAAGGTATTGTACTATGTAAACAGTGAGGCTAGAAGCTTTGTTCGCCCTCTGAATTCCATTACGTCTCTAAAAAATCTTTCTTATTTAACGTTTGTATTATTATTTTTTATTGTATAAATAGTTTTATTATAATAATCCATAAAAAGGTCATAAATGTATTAATCTCAATGAATATATGAATACGAATATTTAAACTTCGTCGTTGAAATATATATAAAAATATTATTAGTTTATTATTAAAATAACGTAATTTATGTAATGAATGCAAATTAGTATTCTTAAGAACAGTTTTAGAAGTTTTGCTTTAGTACACAGAATGAATAAGTATAAATATAATCATGAATAATTAACACGTACGTTTAGTAAAAACATAATATTATAATATGATTATTATAATATTTTATTTGGTTAAACAAATTTAAATTACTCCAATTTTAATTCATGTGTATTCCAATTCATTTGCTCCCCTAAATGAAAACACTTAATAATAATTGTTAACCTAGTAAATTTATTGAAGACTTCAACTTCTAATTGAGTAACCGTGAGAAGAGTTGTATTTATATTTCATGAACTTTCCCAAGTGGTTACAGTAAATGTAATAGGCTTGTAGCTACATTCATTCTAACAATAATTGGTCGTAAAATAGCACGGAGTAATAAAGCCGTAATACTTACAGCCCACCTAAAACAACATATAAATTCTTTAATCTTTATGACATAGGTTTGGATATGGTGTACAATTCTTTAATTCCATTTTAAAGATTCCAAGTAATCGAGGGAATAGTAGATTTTACATTAATACATGTATATAATATATTGTACATTGGAATTTAATTTCTGATTATGGGTATCTTTATCTTTTAACAAATAAACATGGTTGTAATAAGAACTGTGACACTAGAAGAGAGAAGTATCAGAGTAATATCACCTTTAGGAACCGACTTATTCCTTTAATAATTTCAAAAAAGCTCTCGACCCCTGTCAATTCACCCCCTCTTCGTTGAAATTTGGGTCGGGTAATTGAACTAAATCCCGGAAAAGACAATGTTACTAGATTTGTAACTCTTCGAACTTCCATTGGAACCTGCACTCGTCTAGTCGTGATGCTATGTCCACTACCTCCGTCATAACTGGAAGTGGTGTACATCCAAAAGTATTTTTTTTACTTAATTTTAATTTATGATTTTATTTTTATGGAGGGAAAGGTTTCCTTGTAGCATAATTTATTTTAATGTCTTCTATCAACATGTTATTCCCCTATATTTGGAAATGTCATGAACAAGGGTTTTATCTTTTGTCTTCTGTAAATAAAATGGTCTCTCACCAAGATATGGTGCTTGCCCAATAGCATAGGCTTCATGTTAAGTTTAACATTGAAAAGAAAAGGTTTCTTTTGGCGGGCAAAATGTTAAGGCCCAAAAAATATGATTTTATTTGCATATCCATATCCACATTTCAAAGTTAATTTTACTGGTAACCTCACATATTCTTCCTGTAAATTATTTTAAAACAACAATATAAATTCAAAATTCCCTCACGAGGATACACAATTTGAAGTGTTGTAAGTGTTGTACGAACAATAATAGCAAGTGGTTGGCCATAGTTGGTTAAGCAATACATATAAATAATAATTTCACAATTTTGGATGATGTATCGAATTTTGGTTTACTACAATCCGCTTGTTAGATTATTGAAATGTGCAATACACGTGGGCATAACCAAATATATTGGATAAATGTCTAGGACTAACTCTGAAACATTTACTACGGTTTATTAAAAGTTTACAGATTCAAAAATAGTAAAATATTGCTATAAATAACATTGTTTTACTATTGACTGGTAATAAACAATCTTTTTTTTACTTCTCATATATAATTCTTTCATAATTTCAAAAAACCCCAATATACTAAATTTAAACTTCTCATAATCAAGCAGTCACTAAGCAGCCTATTAAAAAGAAATAGTCCTGATACAAATTTGTAGATTTTTCGGTTTTCTGTTTAAAACTACAGTCATGCAAGAGGCAAGTAAGTAAAGAAAGTCCAAAATATTCATCAATGGTTTACGCACCAAGGAACGTTCACCGAAGTGGTTCGGGAATATTTTGTGATCACACAAAGTTTAACCCACAACTCGCTGATCTCCCATCGAGCGAGCCTTTGTTACCACATATTACAATTTATAGCCTCCGTTAACTTATTTATTGAATTAATGCGTATTATTAACGGATTGTAATAACTGGCGATTTGCCTAACAAATTTAACTTGGAATATTACCTGCCTTATGAACAAATATATTTAAGATATATTTATTAAATGTTTAACCAAAAATACATTTGCAGTTACTTACTTGAAATTACGTAATATTCAAAACTCAAATAACAAACAAATATCTAGTTTCTCGTAATAAACAGATATTTTCCTTTCCTGTAGTTTTAGTCACATTTCGCCGTCAATGGAATCATATTACATCAGTTATCTTTGCAGACTTATACCATATATGTATTAGTATTATTTATCTAGAATATTCTATTTAAATGTCTTGAAATCCAAGTATTAGAAAATTAGTCCTTAGATATTTTTAAGATACCGTAAAATATTGTATTTTAAATCTTATGTTCAGGTTTTTTTTAATGAGAATATATTTTTAAAAATTTATAAATCTCTAAACTAATTTACTATAACACAAATCTACTAGAAATATACCTGAAAAATATGTTAATAATTTATTATGTTATCAGCTATTGTTAAACAATACTATGTATTGAAAATAGCTGCAATAAATCCAAATACATTTTAACTGTTATGTTGAAATGCGTATATTTTTTACCGTACATTATTTCGATATATCTGCTATTCAAAAATATATTTTTTTATTTTATACTTTGAGCCAATCATTCACTCATTGGCTTAAGTGCAAAAACATTTTGTTAAAAAATTAAACTCCAACGTATAGTTATTGAACGAAAATATGAATTGAATATAAAATGTATCTAGCCAACATTATTAGCTTAGTTCAGTAGTTTGGCACTCAACAAAATTAAATCAATGTATTTTTAGAAAATATCTACATCATTGTATCAAGAATGTATAACGTTTTAATGCAATTGGAACACTATTACTATCCAAAAAAAGACCTGAGGATTCTTACAAAATATATATGTTTAGTAATTTTAGTTTGTAGCAATCGTACCTTATAACAAGTAAATTAATTAAACCAATGTTAATTGTATATATTACTTGCGTACAATGCCTATGACTATTAAGTTGATGTTTTAATTTAGTCTCTTAAAAGTCTGTATTTCTTTAACTAAAACTAGTGATGATCGTATTGATAAAAACTGTTAAATTGATTCAATTGAACTACCACAAATTCTCAGTGGTGAACTCCAATAATTTCCTTAACTAATTTGGAAGACTAAATTAACAAAATTGCTATACATTCGAACGTAATTCAGTAAAATTATGTTTGAAATGTTTTAAGGGGGTAGAAACATATAAAAGTGGTGTAAACGTTAAGGACTAATCTAAATCATTTATGGGAGCTATTTGGTATATAGTGAAATTAAGTACCAATTCTTGATATTAACGCAGTTTTTCAGTATAACTTACATTTAGTTAACAAGTTTAACGTGAACAAACTGATAAAATTCAGCAGAATAGTAGGGCATAATGAATCTATGCAGTTTCTTAGGAAGTCCAGATTGTTCCAGAGGAAAAAAACCTTTTTTATGTGTTATATATTAGAAAGTAAAACTATGGAAGAAACTTCTAAAAACCCTATAAAATAATGTTTAGCAAGATATTTGTGATGCAAAATACGAAAATAACTTTTTGACCTAAGACGTTCATTGTATTTTCCATTGCAATTAATTAATCACCAACATAATTATTAGTATACCATATAAGAAAGAAAAAAACAGGCATACAATCTTAATATATCTAAAAAATAAGAATATAATAAGGGCTTATTATATTATTTTGGAGGCCCTATTTAATTGCTTGATTATAAACAAATCATTAAAGAGAAATAAACACCTTAACAGTTCTCTGAAAAAGTATAAAATGCGCTCATTTAGTTCCAAACATTACATTATAATTACTAAGATCGTAGTTGTTTGTCTATTCAAATTTGTTAAGCGAATTTTTAATTGAACAAACTAGTTTCCGTAATATGTATATCAAATGTTACGCATTGTTTAAATTTATTAAAACTTTGTCCTCACAGGATAGATAGAAAGCCCTGTTGTTTGCTCGCTGAAGGCTCAACACCCAACCCGATCAGATCAGCTACTGTAACCATTTAATTACTACTGCAAAACTTGATTAAACTATCTTAGTTCAAGAAGATACCAACTGATACAGATGCCAAAAATTTGAATTGTAACAAATTTTAATATAAATACATTTCACAGTGTAATATGAATCTTAGACATTTTTATCTGTCATTACCGCACCTCAATAATGATGTCGTTCAGATAGGTAAAAATCAAATTGCCAAGTCACTTGAACAGATTTTCCTTAAATGTAGAGTGTTGTGAGGATTGTTCATAGAGCGGGGGTGAATATGTGATATATAAAAGGTAAAATAACAAAGCGAGAATCCCTGAAACAAAGACAAAGCCATGGCCGCAGCAGGTATTGTACTGCAATACCAGCAATGCTTTGAGCTCTGCACACTGTCTGGATTCCGTTCGTTAGTGCCCATCTGTCCTCCTACAAATATTGTTTATTCAGATTTATCTCTATTCCTGTCGCAAATAAGATTAAAAACCTCGATTCAGTTATAATTCAGTTATTCAGCCAATCAAACAATAATCTGCGTGAAAACCGGCGTTATAGAATTTATAAGATTACATTTTATAATAGAATCTTATAAGTATAGTTATAATGTAATGTAATATATACGTTGTAATGTTGTTAAGAAGCTTGTGGCCTGTAAATTCACAAGTTGAAGTATACCTACTTATTTGGAAAGATAACCGTGCTGCCTTTTCCTTTTAGTTCATTTTCGTAACGAAATTCGACCCTTAAAAAATGTTTGTTGTCAAGTCCAACAAATACACCTTCTTTTAACTTTTATTCAGACAGCCCAGGAAACTGCTCGCAAAGGTATTTAAAACAATCTACTTCTTTTGGCAATGCCTTAACAAACTGTTAAATAAATCCAAATTAAATATGAATTGTATTCACAATATTAAATGTTGTACTTGTTGGAGGCCACAAGACTCTTTCTCTCCATGGTCTTATTAACTGCCTCTAAAGTTAACATAACTGTCCACTATTTCCTAATATGGCGTTGTTTTCTATCACTGATGTCCAATTCACATATACAGGAAAGTTAGATATTTAGTAAATCTACTCTGGTGACAAAGTAGCATAGATATTACTTTCAAAACTATTTTTATATTTTTTACCATTGTCTGGTAAATGAGTAATGATCTCTTCACTGAAATAATTTTAAAAATCTTTGCATATAGTTTTTCTTTAATTAAACAAGTCCCAACAATACATTATACTTTATGCATAAAATAACAACTATATTATAATTTATGCATCATTTGATAAGTACAAGCTTGGATTATAATAGATCCTGCAGAACAAATTGCATAAAGGTTAAATACGTAATTAGCAACCAAACCTAACTGTTGGATTTTGTCTTTATTTTTTCCATAGTCAGCGGAAAAAATACCACGAACATCACTGACTGAGTTGTTGAACAATTTTTCCATCACAGATCTGATAATTTAAGATATGGTGTAATTATGAAAATAGTAGGTAAATTTAGTAACATATTAATTTTATAACTGATTTTTTTTAGAGAATAAATTTGTTTAAAGCCTTATGGTATTTAAGAAATTCTATTATGTCTACGATTTTATTTACTCCAAACATGTGTGATTCAATTGGTTTGTATCAAATATGCGGTTACATAGTATTTTATTGAATGTGCGTTTCCGCATATGCTTGAATCAAAATTGTGGTTTCATGGCCTTGTTTTAAATATGAGATTCTATATGATTGTTTCAAATATGCGGTTCAATAGGCTCGTATCGAATATGTGATTCTATAGACTCGTATGGGATGTTTGTATCCATAGGCTTTATAAAAACGTGGTTAAATAGTCTTATATCAAATATGTGGTTCGATGTAGTTGCATCAAGTATGCGGTTCCATAGGCTTGTATAAAAAACGGAACTAGTTTTTACACGTCAATTTGTGTATTTAATTGATTTTTTGGACTTAAAATCTACTTTGTATCTACAAGGTTTAGGTATTTGTGAAATAAAGTAAATAATAACATACCATACTTATCAACTAATAACTTAATATGTGAGCTAGATATCTTATAAATATAATTTTACTTTTGTTTTAGAAATATCAATTGGGAAACCAGTAATTTTATTGCCGTGAGGTTACCACAAACAATGTGTTTTTACTAATGTTTTTATTATCATGCTTATGTTTATGTGTTGTTAAAAGGACGGATTCAGAGATCCAAAGATTCAAAGATCCTCACACGTCAACAGAAGCTTATTGTGTGTCCCTTGTACGTTAGTATGGCAAACCAATGCCCGTACCCTTTACGAGATCCAGGAGTTTTTTACCAATACTAGCGTCCCTTTCATCACCTGGTTGCTTACAACCAAACAGAGCCCTTCTCCTTGCCCCGAGTCTCTCGCAGTCCAGTATGATATGCTTGGCAGTCTCTTCAGACTGATTGCAGAGCCTAAACACCTGACTTTCATTTCTGAGTCCGAGAGTGTGGAGATGTTTCCTGAAATGGCCATGTCCAGTTATCAGAGCAATCAACTGCTTAACCCGACCTCTGCCCAACCTCACCAACCAGTTAGTGAAGTAAGAGCTAGTATCTGCTAGCAGCCTTTTGCCAAGTGCTTGACCAGTATGACCTTGCCATTGCTGGCGATGTAAGTCCCTGGACCATTTGTTTATTGTGTGAAAAGCAGTTGTTTTGCTTATGCCACAGCTTGGCTCTGGACCAAAGAATGGCATACCGGAACCTCTTTTAGCAAGCTTATCTGCACACTCATTGCCACCTATGCCTACATGGCCAGGTACCCAACCAAGATGCACCGAGTTGCGTGTCGCGAGTTTGCAGAGAGTGTTGTAACATTCCCACACCAATTTTGACTTGATTTCGTTGGAGTCAAGAGCCTTGAGGGCAGCCTGACAATCTGACAAGATTACTATATGCCTGTCGCAATAGCGTCTGGCAATGCCGTGCAACCAGCAATTTTCTTGCAATTTTATTGCCGTGAGGTTACCACAAACAATGTGTTTTTACTAATGTTTTTATTATCATGCTTAGTTGTAACAACCTCTATTATACTACTCAATCAATTATTTTACTTCATAATTTCTCCATCGTGAGAAAAAATCACAGTTTCACAATCAAAAGAAAGATTAACAAAATATAATAAAACACATTACTTAACTTTCGATGTAAAAATTAGTATTAAACAAAATATTTATTTGTTAAATTTGATTATAAATAATCGTGAAGTGTGTGAGCGTTTTTTAAAATCAGTTATTAAATCATGTATCAGTAATTACTTAACAATGTTTATTAATCACTTAAAATCGGCTTTAGTTCGGTTATTTTACTTTCGATGCAATGGAATTATCTAGTTAATATTCAAACAGTATTGAAATCCGGGTTGCGCCTCCCAGATGTGAATTAATTAACACAATTTACCAGTCAAACTAACTTTATGGAAATGAATCTGTCGTCTTGTTAAGTATTCACCCTCGCAGTTTTACGGGGTTACTTATGCACTAAAGATCTTTAATTGCATTTTACGCTTCATAATTTAAGAGTAAAATATATAAATTCAAAATACAATTACCACCGATACTGTGATACTGTGGTACTGTGGTACTGTGGCAGTTTTGAAGATAACCGTCACTGGGGAGGACATTTATTAATGCCGGTTAATATATACGGTTTTAGCGAAAAAAATCATAGTAATTATGTTAAATTCAAGGCAATTAATATAAATTATATTTAATTACTTAAATCAACCTTTCTTTAAATTACTCTACACTTACATTTCTTTAAATTACTCTATACTTACATATTAAACTAAATATATTGCACAATTGTTGAGTATTATACAATTATTGAGGAAAACTTGTTTTTCCTATGTGTGGCATTTTAAACAGATGATCTTTACATATAATAAAGATTAACTTTACATTCATCCAATACAATACAAACTGTTTAATGAATAAATGACTTTATTCCATCAAGTACATATCAAGTTTACACGGAATACATAGCTATGTAATTACACTGACCATTATCCAGTAATTGGTTAGCGTTTTTAACTAAAAAATACCAACAAATACAAAATGGTAATCAAATTCAGGTCAAAATAATATTCATATTATGTCAACAGAGCTGCCTTCAATAGCACCTGTGTAGCATAGGAAGGACACAAAATAGAAAAATAAATAATACTAAGGTTTCTCTTAAAAGGTTTCACGTTTATTACTCTGTTACACAAATAACAACTACACAAATATGTTACATATTTTATTGTAACTTTAAATACAAATGTCAACTCACATAGTCCACCATCGTTTCAAAAAAAATATAATTTTAAAAAACAATATATTAATCCCTTTAAAAAGCCTCTTTCAATTTATTTGCATTGGAACTATGTGTTGTGGCAGTTGGTTTGAAACTGAACTGGTGAAGGTGGCATATTATACTAAGGAACCATAAAATAACAATAAATAAACATTGTTCCTGTGGAGTTAAATATAAATATTTTGTAATGTGCAAAGGCAATTTAGTAAAGGAAACTTATCGTAGAGGGTTCGATGACACGTAATATCCAGTATAATGTAGTTTGTAAAATGGGTGAGGAAGTACCAAATATCAAAACTTATTTCCTATACTTGGCCACTCAAAAGCTGTTTGGAAAATAATTTACCCTAATCAACTCTAGGCTTTAAAATATGAATTTCAAGTTTTAATAGGATCACACGTTTTATTTTAAATTAATCTGTCCAATATATTTAGAGAAGATTAATTCTTACTACGAGGCTCATTTTAATTTTAACCGAGTTATTTAAAGTTCTGTAACGAAATTAGTTTACATTCAGTTTCACAGCTAACAATATCCCCGAGTTTTACTCAGAAATAAAACAAATTCGTTTGCATTGACGTTTGTAATTAACTCTATTTCTCGTCGGTTAAATATACATTACACTCAATGTGTAGGCCGCTTTGCTGCAAACGCAATTAAGAAAAAGTAAGTGTAAATATTACTAGTCCACTAAAACAAAGCAAAATAAGACAAATAACTCATGGAAAATTTTCGAAACCCAATATCATCTTCATAACAAAGTCATTCAAGTAATAAAAAATGACAATAATCCTGTTTTGATACTGCAAATGAACATATTCTTCCCGTTGTAATTTCAAATACCTCCATCGTAGAAAAACTCAGTGTACTCAGTGAATTTCCAATGCATAATATATGTCTTAATGCCACATAAAGCCGCATACCATGTTTCATTAAATATATTCACAAATAAGCGATATATACAATTTGAATTATTCTCCATTAAAATAACATTGGAGAGGAGTACGCAGGTTTGCTGCAACAAGGAAGAAAAATATGGGTTTTTATATAAATATCAATATTACTCAACTAGATGAAGCCACATACCAAGTTTCCGCCGTATCCATTATTAATAAACGGTATCAGGAAACTGACACATACTTTCTCCCTTTTAGCCCAACTTTAATGAATAAATTACTTTTTATTTACTAAATATAGAATACAAAACATGGTCGAATGTACAGAAAATCTTGTAAACAAGTTGTTTTAAAAAACATCCACCCAAATCCCTGATTTGGAGGCACTACAGAATCCATTGCTACACTCAATGCTAAATTGACAAGCATATCAAGTTTGAATGAAATTGATCAGTAAATAATACAGAAATAGTAATTTTTGCATTCCCCATAAGAATAACATTGGACAACGTACTGCGTTTACCGCTAAATGAAAATTTCAATTTTCTCCGAAACCAGCAATCGTAGAATAGTAATTAAAAATACTAAATTATTTAGTTTTTAGAGCTCTTTTTAATGGTGAATATTAATATTTTTTAATATTTATGTTTTTTTATGAAAAATCCAAAAAACTGAATTTTGGATGTTTTAAGTCCTGTAATTTCTGAACCCGAATTTTACAGAAATGCGGGTGGTGTCATTTTGTTGGAAAACTAAAGTTCTACAAACGACTAAAGTTTAATCAAAATCGTTAGAGCCGTTTTTGAGAAATTTGGATTTTTCATGTTTTTTGGCGGTTTTTGGGGGATAATTACCCTTAAAAATCAAAAATTCAAAAAAATGAAAAAAACACCTGGAGATATCGTGGATTAGTACCTACATACCAAATTTCATCAAAATCGGTCCATAGGTTAGGGCTCTAGCTCTGTACACATCCACACAGACACACACACACACACACACGGACACACACACACACACACACACAGACAGACATCACGTAAAAACCACTTTTTTGGGTTTAGGGAACACCAAAACGAATATTTCCACTAACAACTCAAATTCGAAAATTCTGACGAAAACAATACTTTCTCCATATACTACGTATAAGGGGGAGAAAGTAAAAATGGCGATTTATACAATTAATTGTAATTATTCTCCAAAAAAATAACATACGGGATTATTGTGCAGGTTTTCTGCAACAAGGAACACAAAATATTAGTTTTTATGCAAATATCAATATTACTTAACTAGGCAAAGCAACACCACTCTTAGTGAAGTTCCATCAATATGCATTCATAAATAAGCGATATATAGGCCTATAATTTTGATTATTCTCCAAAAAAATAACATGGGGGATAATTACGCAGGTTTGCTGCAACAAGGAACACAAATATAGCTTTTTATAAAAATATCAATATAACTCAACAAGGTGAAGCCAGATATAAAGTTTTATTATTTTATGTCCATAATTAAGGGAGACATTACATTTTACTTATTCTTCATAAGGATAACATGGGGGCTTAGAGATAAATGATCAAAACACCAAATTGTGTGTTTTGTAAAGCTGAATCCAATAGTGAAAAATAAAATTATTCTTTTTTAAATATTATATGTAAAAACTAAAAAAAAAAATTTGGGGTACAAAACCCCTCCAAAATACCACTATGGATGGGTCGATCTGTCTGGTTTTCGAACTTAAAGTCATAAATTCTGCTTTACACGTTTGAACCAAATTTGATCTAAATCGGATCTTTTTTACGAGAGCTATCGCACCCACAGACACATACATGTATATACAGTTTTTGAACTAATGGTGTTTTTGGGGTCTGGGGACCTCAAAACGAAAAGTTATCATGGTCCCGGGCCTAGGTCTTACCATGCCGACTAGTTAAGTTAAGTTGCGATTGTATAGAAAAATTAATAACGCAAAATAGTTTTATTTCCAAAGTTTTTTGACTGCCCCCCAATCCCCGAAGTAAATAAATTACATTTAAATTACTGTATTTAATCGTAAATGTTTAGTGTAGGCGTGAAAATGAAAATTTCCTATAACATTTTACTGATTGCTTTATCTACATTATAACAGTGGGTGTAAGTTTGTAGAGCTAATAATATTTTGCAAACAAGAATTTACTAGTTTTGTAAATCATAAAATGAAGTTCAATATTATATAAAAAGTGTCATGTTTTTACAGCCAGAGGAATCTGTGTGTATTGGGACTCATATGTTTGATCAGGATCCTTACAGTTGACTGAACTTTTCCTCTGTTATATTTTCTGTTCACCTGCCAGGTTTTTTTTTTATACAAACACAATCGGATATAGACATGCTTTTTAAGTCACATTTCCAACTACTTCAAATATAGATTTTTATGATGATAAATAGAAAACTAGACACAAATTAAAGGTGTTCTAGGATTGAATGTATTGTATAATATTTTTTACAAAGCAGATGCTTAGGGTCTAGAGTTAGTTAGGTGACGAAACCTTGGTCTTTGGTATAACAGATTTAATTCTAAATACAAACTTTCAATGATGTGTCTACGAAAAAGTGTCAAGAATAATGTTCTTGAGCTTGTTTAGTTTGATATTAAAACTGAGGTTTTGGTTCCATAGAAATGGTGTAGAGTGTGTCTAAATGTATTAAATTATATTAATCTGCTTCTCTCACAATATTTTAGTTTATGAATTAATTCGTAAAAAGTACAAAACGGTTCAATAAAAAAAATTTAATTAGCCATTTTAAGCCGAAATTTAAAAATAGGCCTGCCTTGATTGATGAAGTTTGTTCATTTGCGTTCATTATATCTTAGCATTTGTGCCTATAAATCAGATGCATCTATTAGAAAATTCAAAGATGGAAATAACAAGTAATTTAACCAGTAAAGGCATTTTAGCTAGTTACAACTAAAAGTTATAAACTTTTAATTTACTACGAAGCACTTAGAAACTGTTAAAATATAATAACAAATATGCTTGTAAGTCTTCGTACTGCACATTATTTACTGTAGGCAATTTTGTTGCCTGATATTGATTTAAAGTAAAGTATAAACATACACTTATGAACTGAATTTGTAATTCATACCTTCACTTACACCATATTTGTATTCATACCTACACAAGCTTCACTCTAGAAATTATTATTGACAAATTTTAGCAACTTCGTGACAAATAAAGAAGTTCCTAATACTGCAAAAAA
Organism: Allygus modestus; assembly: GCA_963675035.1. Classification (NCBI taxonomy): domain Eukaryota; kingdom Metazoa; phylum Arthropoda; class Insecta; order Hemiptera; family Cicadellidae; genus Allygus; species Allygus modestus. The sequence continues at coordinate 394,379,727 of OY776111.1, forward strand.
TTAAATTTATTTTATCTGCTTATGACCAAGCAAACCACCTTGTGAGGTCGTACAGTGGCAATGCTTGTACGTCACATTTAGAAGATCCTTTGGTCCTTTGGAGATTTTGAAACTAGATTGTACGGTTTACCATTCTACCTAAATTGAAATAATTAATTAATTTACGGAATTAAATCATGCAATCCCTAAATTAATTAGTCTCTCTTATGTTACATTATTCTTTTAACATCTTAACTTGTGATTATAATAATATTTTAAACGTGTATAGTCATGTTTATACTTTAAGAACGACTTAAGTTGTAACCAATTACAATTAAACGTAATTAATTTAAGGCTAACCCTTTTCGCAACATTTTGCTTGCTGAGAAAAAACACCACAACACAATTTACCGAGTAATTATAATTCTGGCGTAATCAATAACACCCCATTACCTTGATCGAACATCGTTTTATCACAAGGGCCGGCGACTCCTTTGTGCAGGGGATCGAGTGTGATTAAGTTTACATTACGTGCCTTGTGGGCACCTCGTTCCTAGTGTGCTTATAGAGAGTCCCTAAAATATCATAGAACACATTTAATTGTAACTAGTAATATAAAGTGACAAAAACGACAGACAACTCTGCACTGTTAACAACTTGTTAACATGTTAAAAGTGGTAAAGTAGTAAGGATCTAAAGTGTTAACAACTAACTGCAATGTAAACGCTAAGCCAAAAACATTATTAATATATTATTCCCTTGAAAAACAGGCAGGGATGTTTTTATAATTATTTTTATAATATTATTATTTTGATGAATAGTCCAGGAGATGATGTAAAATAAATGTCTTATTTGCTAATTAAGAATAAATACACTGGATGTCCAATTTAGCAAATATTAGATAGCGAATTTCCCCTGTAGGGAAGAAGCTATTACCATAGACGGTATGGTAAGACCTAGACCCGGGACCATAAGAACTTTTCGTTTTGAGGTCGCCAGATGCCAAAAACACCATTCGTTCAACACTGTATACATACAGTACTGTATAGTACATATATATCCGTGGGTGCGATAACTCTCGTAAAAAGGTCCAAATTTTATCAAATTTGGTACAAACATGTAAGGTCATTATCATAGTCAACAAATTCCTAACCTTATATAAACTAAATTTAAAATATTTTAAAAATTAAAACAGTTGTTTTTAGCGAAATTTTCCTATAAGGAAGAAGCTATTACCGTAGTCGGCATGGTAAGATCTAGGTCCGGGACCATGATAACTTTTCGTTTTGAGGTCCCCAGCCCCCCCAAAAAAACAAAACAAATATATATATCAATATGCCCGTGGGTGCGATAACTCTCATAAAAATAGTCCAATTTTTATCAAATTTGGTAAAAAAACATGTAAAGCAGCATTAATGACTTTAAGTTCAAAAACCAGCCAGATCGCTCCATCGAAAGGGGTATCTTTGGGGGTGTTTTGTACCCAAAAAATGGGTTTGTTGAGTTTTTAAAGAATTTCCCCTATATAGGGAAAAAGCTATTACCGTAGGTGTCATGGTAAGACTTAAGCCCGAGACCATGATAACTTTTTGTTTTGAGGTCCCCAGATGCCAAAAACACTATTCGTTAAAATTTATATGTATATATATATATATATATATATATATATATATATATATATGTGTGTGTGTGTGTGTGTGTGTGTGTCCGTTACCGCGATAACTTTTGAAATAAGCGCCCGATTTTATGAAATTTGGCACACATTTGGAGAGTAACATTTATGACTTTAAATTCGAAAACCAGATTGATCGGTCTATGGGAAGGGGGTTTTATGGGGGTTTTAAATTTTCCAAAAATCTGTTTTTTGACATCTTTACCCTAAAATTTTAAAAACAGTAGATTTTGGTTATTCTCATTTTATAGAGCTTAAAAAACAAACAATTTGTTATTTTGAATCATTAAGCTAGGTTTAGTGGTTGTGGAGAAAATCCAAAAAATGTGTTCATAAAATCTCCCATGTTAATCTTATGGGAATACGGTTTTTAGATTTTCTTCAGATAATTTCACTAAAAACTCCACATTTCTTTCTACCAATCGGTTTAGCTCTACAAAACAATCATTTTGGCATTTTAATTGTTGTTTTACGTCCAACCGTTGCAGAGATATTCAAAGTGCTAAACACAGTACGTTGTCCAATGTTATCCTTATGGATAATAAATACAATTTAATATCTCGATTATTTATGAATGTATATTGAATAAACTTGGTATGTGGCTTCAATTAGTTGTGGTATATTGATATTTGCACAAACAATTTATTTATTGTTGATTATCCCCATAGCAGCAAACCTGCATACTCGGCCCACATATGGAGAATAAGTAAAGTTTTATATCTCCCTTAGTTATGAATCTAAATTAATGAAATTTGGTATGTAGCTTCACATGGTAGAGTTATATTAATAATTGCAAAAATACACATTTTTTAACTTCCTCGTTGCAGCAAACCTGCATAATCAGCCCCAATGTTATTCTTATAGAGAATAATTAATATTTTAAATATCTCTTATTTGTGAATATATTTCTTATGAATCCTGGTAAGCGGGTTAATGTGTAAAGTTATATATTCATTGGAAATTCGCTGAGTACGCAGGTTTGCTGCGACGGGTGTATTTATATAATATTTTAGTAAATCCAATTTTAGTTTTCATCATTGAATTCATCTAAAAAATTAACTATTAGGTGTTTTGATCATTGTTCTACGTCAATTGGTTACAGAGATATTGAAAGTGCTAAACACAGTACGTTGTCGAGTGTTATTTTTATGGAGAATAAGATAAATTGTATATCTCGCTTATTCAATATATTAACAATATACTAACTCTTATCCTGACGAAACATGGTATATTGCTTAATATCATTGTGGTCTATTGATATTTGCCCAAACAACTATATTTTGGCCGATAGCTCCCGTAGCAGCAAACCTGAATTCTCAGCCCCCCTGTTATTCTAAAGAAGAATAAGTCAAATGATATCTCCGTTAATTTTGAACATAAATTAATAAAACTTGGTATGTGTCTTTACCTAGTTGAGTTATATTGATATTTGTATGAGAACCCATTTTATATGTTCCTTGTTTCAGCAAACCTGCATACTCAAACGCCATGTTATTAATATGGAGGATAATTAAAAATACCATAAATCGTTATAAACGGGGGTATTTTTTTCATTGTCTAAGTATTACGATTACATATTAATAAAATAAAACAACTCCCAAAAGAGCATACAGGAACTTTACAGTTTCTTAAAGTTGCTCTTAAATTGTATAACATTTATTTGTTACAGAAAGATTACTGATTTGACCGAAGATGTGTCAACAATCATCGATATAAGCATATGTCGAGTAATACATATTTTTAATAACAATTGTTGCTTACAAAATTTTACAAAACTGGCTTTTAAACCTAACATTCTACGTTTAAATTATACCAGAGAAATCTTCAAAGTGCTATTCCGTTCTAATTTATTATTCGAGTGCGTAACTACAAATCTATAGTATTTAAGAAATAAATAAATTGATATTGCTTATTTCTACATAAATGATAAGACTCCCTTTAAAATGTGTTCTTCGACACAAACCTTGACGACTATTTCCGACTTAGATGTTGCAGTGACGTCGGGGTAAAGTCAATGCGTTCTACCAACAAAGACCAATACTCGAGGTAAAATTGAATGTATGATTATATCTCTGATTGTCGTATTTTCCTGCAATATAATTTTCTTTAAGTTAGACATATCAGTTAGTTGTATAGTTTAACACATAATAATAATAAAACCTGGGTAAACTAATGATGATAATCAGCAAAATAACTGCGTGACCCTAGTTTTGTATGTATTCTTTTTCTATTTTATACCTCTAAAACGTCTTTTTCATGTAACTGTAAATGGTGTTAAAGGTAGTGTAATATTTTGAATCAACATATTTTTATATGGGTTATGTATGTTTGTATAAAATTTGTTAAGTATGGTTTTAGGGAGTGTTCTTGTAATATATAAAATATCAAGTAATTATGAAAAGCATATTTCATTATCTGAGATGAAACGTAAAAGTAAGAATGAACAGACTTCTTCGAGGATATTACAGTTAATTGAATTTGAATCGGGAAGCTTTTAAAACCACTTTAACTTGGAAGCAATTTCAAACTTTTCTAAGGCAATATAGAGTAAGTATTGCAATAAGTTCTTCATATATCAACTGCTCTAAGGCTAGATTACAATGCATAATGTTTTAGGTTTTAGGGCTTTATTATAAACAGTAACAATTAACTCTCTTCAACATCATACAGATGAAAACCTTTCCAATTATTGAGACGATTCAAAGATGATTTTGTGTACTAAAGTGTACTAACAAATCACGTCTATTACTTTAATGTTTTCAAATACGCAAATGGAATCTGATAAGATTATATTAAATTAAATTAAACTAGTAGCCCGTCGTGGCTTCGCTCGCAATTACAGTACTGTATCATGTTTGAAACGTTAGTTACATTGGTTACAGCACCTAGGGGACCAAATTTTGCTTAAAAATCCAGTCAGTTTGTTAAAAATGCCTAAATTACTTATCTTTAAGGTTCCTCTCCAAGGCAAGCATATTTGCTATACTTATTTGCTTCTTTCTTTTTACTTTGGACATGCTTGCTTTATATTCAATCTTTTTCTATAAATATAAACATAAACTGACCACGTATTATTAAATTTATGTATACATTGGTTCTCATCATATTCACACAAAAATCACATGCTGATACTTTACCAAGGGATGATATTTTTACAATAGTCTAGTTATTTTTAAACAGCTGTTTTGATTGTTTTGTTTTTATTTACAAATATTAACCCAAACCCCAAGAATAATTTTATATACAAAACTATTTTTTCCACGGATAAGGACTGATTAGAACATATCGTTTTACATAAAAATGCAATAACTCCGATAATTTGAGAGCTCTAACGCAATTTTGGAACAGGAACAGGCAAAGATTTTATTCTGATGTATTTACTATATTCCTAACAAAATTATGCTCAATTGGTCGAGTTATCTCCTAATGTCAGTGAAGTTTAAATTAAAATTGTAAAGTATCAAAGGGCATAAGGGACGTAAAATATAGGTTTATTTCTGATTATGGTTCAATGTCTTATAACCACCTCAATCAGTCTAGTAAGTAGTAACATGATTAAAACCGAATTGTTGAAGGTTATTAGGACCCAAGCCTCAATGGAACAGGACTGTTTTTTGTTTTTTCTTTTATATAGAATTATCTTCTTACAAATGTCTGCTCACAAACTCCTCTATTTTGTACATGATGGACTAAAAAAAAATAAATAAAACATAAACAATTCAGCATTATAATCACAATGACTGCCTAGACAAACATAGCTTTAAACACCATGTTGCAATGGCGTATGTGTTCCGTCCCCAATGTTTAACTGCCATGTCAATATTTTATATGCTTTAGTATACCGTTGCCTAGTATTAAAGTAGACGTGTTTCCTCCGTTCAGTGGTAAACGATGATTTGCTGACTAAATTCTCATTAGAACAAATACGGTACATTCAATAGTGGCAGGTTGAGTAACCTGTAACCATACGATCTACTTTGGAGCAGTGACGGACCAAGGGGCATAACCATAATGACGTACGATGATTTGAAACAGTTTAAACGTTTTATGCTTCACATGAAAATGGGCAAAATGTTTTATTTCTTTCAGTACAGCCTTTTGTTTGTAAAACACGGAACAAATCTATCTCATCTTGCTGGACAGATAAACAAATGTTATCACAAATTTGAATATTCCCGCTCCATACAACATTTCACTGCTCAAAGTTATGTAGAAATAAAATGTATTTTATTTAAATAGATAAATACATTCCTTACTTGTAACATCTGGTATTGCTAATAATCTGTCCATAATCTAGTAACAGCTGCAATTTAAATAAATTATTCCCCATGTTAATATTATGGGCAAAAAAACTTACTTTGAGGGAGGCCCGTGCCCTTTAGAATGAAAGTATATAAAACTAAAAACCGTTATGCACAACTACGAATCTAGGTAAACATGTTGATACCTCAATTGTGAAAATCGGTTCAGAAATAATGGAGGAGTTCCCTTAACAAAATCGCCTTAGCGTATTAATAGAAAAGATAATTTTGAAAACAAATTATAAGTTGATATTGGATATTATAATTACTGAGCAATATGTTTTTTATGTATATTAAAATTTGATACCTTTATATACAATTCAATTATTTCTAGATTTTTATTTATTAGTACGATAGGCTATATTTTTTAGCATTTTTTATATGTTCATTAATTGCCTTTTTATCGTTTAGGAGTGAAGTATAAGTTAAAATCATTATTTCACTTTTTTATATTAATTGAACAAAGCATAAAGCAATTGTTTTTATTTAAACATGTTGTGATTGTAAATAATTGTGAGTTATCAATTTTAATGCTGAAGTTGTTTTATGGAAATCAAAACCCTGTCGTTTGTTCAGTGATTTAATACTCTTAATTTTGTGCCCTATAAATTGCTAACTGGCCTGGGGAGTAGATAGGCTGGGTATTTATAATCTGAGTTTCGCAATATCAGTCCTGGACAAAATCATGAAAACTGTGAATAGGTTCGAAACTGTACCAACCACCATTGTAAAATTAAGCTTTCTAAAACTAGGCCAACTTCATATGTTTAACTCGGGTTCGGGATACTCCCTATGGAAACATAACAAAACAACACTGGCTTGAAAATACAAACATTGATAAAACCTCTTCCAACAATTCTCAATATCCAATAAATGTTTTATATTGTTCAGCAAACTTTACTCAATATAGTATGCATACATTTGCAATAACTCTAACCAAACAAATATTGCAACTATTTTAAACCTCCAACTTGTATAGCTTTTTGGTAGATCAAGAATACGATTGGGAAATTTTCATTATTTCCTTTGAGATACAGTAATTCTTTATATCAATATTGATAGTGTTTGTCGTTTATTTTAATGGACGTCAAAATTTAAACATAATTATATTTGATAATATTGGAGATTCGTCAGCTTGTGAGGATTAACAAAGTTATTTTAAATGTATATGTTAAATAAAAATATAAAAACAGAACATCTGTAGTTAAATGGTTAAAAATGTACCCAGGTAATAAATACATCGGTTATAAAGTGTCAACAACATAAAAAGTTATACCATAATATGGTTGATCATTTGTTTGATGGAAAAAAATAAAGCTTCATAGGTGGCTATTGAGGTATGCTCAATGGGAACTCAGAGGGCTGCAAACTAAACTTTGGGTGGGAACAAACTATGCTTAAACCACCTTGGGGAACATTCCTTTGGTGCGGACCGCATTGATGAATATGTTAAACTTTCCTTTACCTGCCACGCCGCTGCATGCATATTGCTTTCAGAAAACATCCTACCGTCCCACAAGATTGAATATTGCACTATTTCCACTGTGAGCCTGTGCCCTCAATACAAAGTCTTTTATAAGTTTCAATTCATAATACATACATTTATAGTAATAATATGAGATCGTGTGGGTGAGTACGAGATTGTGTTACGTTTAAATTGCCATTACGTATAACTTGACATATGCTTACATCTAAGAGCTTTGTCAGGCATGATATTTCATAGTCCAAATGTAAAAAAAAACTGGTATTACATTTAGTTTCTTGTTGTCGACAAGTAAAATATTTAAACATTCTTATTTCTATTATAAAAATAATATATAAACAATTTTAACAACTTAAGATAATCCATAATTAAATTATAAAACTACTCCCATTGCAGTGAACCTGCGAACTCAGCAAATGTCCA